>OY979768.1:23183525-23783525 GCA_963855975.1 Andrena chrysosceles | reverse complement strand
TCATATGTCAATACATCCGCCATCTATGGGCTGTTGCTAAAAGTATAGGTTCGTGTAGATGCCAGTAGAGAGCACAAGGCGGTTTTGGCTGTCTGCCCAGATTACTTTACATTTGACGTAACCGACGGGGAAGAAAACGACAGCCTTTTCCCTCAGAAACTGATTCAGAATGTTAAAATGCTTTTTGATCACCCACGGTTTTGTCGTTCAACAAGCATTCTAACATTCTGAATCAGTTTCTGAGGGAAAAGGCTGTCGTTTTTTTCCCCGTCGGTTACGTCAAATGTAAAGTAATCTGGGCAGACAGCCAAAACCGCCTTGTGCTCTCTACTGGCATCTACACGAACCTATACTTTTAGCAACAGCTCATAGATGGCGGATGTATTGACATATGATTGTAGTAGCAAGTATGCGTGTGACGCTGTTGCCATTCTCATTTGTACTCGCGCGAGCGCCGCCAGTCTTCGGTGGATAACCCTGTACACTGTTCAAGGTACAAAAAGACGTACGTGCAAAACAATTCATCCTTTCGGCTAATGTCTAAAGCAGTGGCCAAAATTCAAAATTTCGTGTCCATACGTTACCGTCGGGGAAGACAAACCAATCGCGTATGCGAGCCGAGTACTAAACAAAGCCGAAAGGAATTATAGCACAACGGAAAAAGAATTGCTAGCCATCGTCTGGGCAGTCAAACACTTCCGACCGTACGTCTACGGCACATCATTTAAAGTCGTTACGGACCATAAAGCACTGACATGGCTATTTAGGGTACAGGACCCGGGATCCCGATTAATAAGATGGAGAATTCTATTAGCCGAGTACGACTATGAAATCATACATAAGTCAGGAAAGAACAATACGAACGCAGACGCGTTGAGCCGGAATGTGCTCGCGTTGCAAAATGAGGAAGAAGAGACAGGGACGACCAACGTCTACGACGAAGAAACGAAACAACAAATTCTATATGAATACCATTGCACGCCCATAGGAGGACATCAAGGTATCAAAAGGACCACACACAGAATAAAATTAAAATATAGCTGGGAGGGAATGAATAAAGATATTGAGGAGTACATACAAAGATGCAGCACCTGTCAGAAGAATAAGTTAGGAAAGAAAACTAGGGCTCCATTGGAGATCACTGATACACCACGGGACCCCTTTGAAAAAGTAGCACTAGACATTGTAGGGCCCCTACCGGAGAGCAATCAAGGGAATATCTACATACTAACCTTCCAGGACCTCCTCACAAAATTTAGCAAGGCGATCCCCCTGCCAAACCAGGAAGCGGCCACGATAGCGGAAGCAGTGGTCGAGAAAATTATCTGCGAATACGGCGTACCCGAAAAGATTCTAACGGATCAAGGGAGAAATTTTCTCAGCGAAATGTTTAAAAACATATGTAAACTTTTTCGTATCAAGAAAATACAGACAACCGCGTATCACCCAGAGTCCAACGGAGCATTAGAAAGATCGCATAAAACCCTAGTAGAATACTTGCGACACTACATAGATAATGACCAGTCCGACTGGGATAAATGGCTACCTTACGCCATGTTCACATATAATACAACCCCGCATACGGCAACAGGGTTCACACCATACGAACTAGTCTATGGAAGGACAGCGTCAATACCAACCGCATTAAAAAATCCGCCTAAACTAACATATAACTACGAAGACTACGCGCAGCAAACAAGAGAACGTATCAGGGTAACAAATGAAGCAGCCAGGGAACAACTCCAGGAAGCAAAAAGAAGGGCCAAAAAAGAATACGACAAAAAAGCGCGCGAAATAGAACTAAAGGTAGGCGATAAGGTTTGGCTCTTTGACGAATCTGTACATCGTGGAAGATCGAAAAAACTAGATAATAAATGGATAGGCCCCTACGTAATTATACAGGGTGTCCCACGGTAGACTGGACAGTGCCGTAGCTCCTAAAGTATTGGAGATAAAAATTTTTAAAAAATAGGGAATTGCATGGTTCGAAGGGGCTACAAAATTAGCCCGAACGAATTTTTTTTTCGATTATTATTTTAAAAAATACGATGGTCAAGTTCGGTTTTTCAAATGGAACTATTTTTTTTGAAGTCCTGAGTTGATAGTGCGTTCCAAGACAAATTCAATAAGCATCAATGTATACACTTTATTTTCACTGGTTTTTGAGATATTGCGCTTGCAAATTTACTGATTTTCACTGCAAGAAACTCCTCTGGAATAGCAAGGACCGGGGACGGTCTTACTGGCGCCACGGGTGGCACTGCCTGTTGAAATAGATACCTACCTGCGAAAGGTCTACGCCAGGCCCAAAGGCTGGACAATTCTTTTCCGCCAGAAATGCTACTTAGGTAGGTACATCTGCGGTATCGAGAAGCGCATCGTTACTTTTATTTCGCACTTGCTTCTAGGCTCGGATAGCCGGTTCGTCTGGGAGGCATGCAAGTTGGATTGGTTAGGTTCGGAGGAGTGAAAGTTGCTAGACTAAATTTCAACTATAGGGAGCAGATTGTATCAGAACCAATCGGATTTGCATCCCTCACAAACGGCTGCACTCTTGAAGAGGCCCTCTTCACAGCAATACCTTCTCCCCAATGCCCACCTTCTTTCGCACGGAATACGTCAACGCATGGTTTTGTTTTGATATCGAAGCTCATGTTTATACTCGAGAGGACCACGCATCGACAGCGGGCTACCCCTTTTCTTACCGTGTCTCTCCACGAGGAGTTTTGCCGATGGATTGTAGAAGCGCAGATGTCTGGATGCCAGTTGTTGAATTCAGGAGACGATAGAAACACTTTATTACTAAACACACATGTCCTATAATTAAAGTAAATCGTATTCCTCTCGGGCAGGAGTCGCCCGACGTTCGTCAAGAAGATGCGGCCTGGTACCCCGTGGCGAGGACAACCCTTCGCTGGGTCTCGCTCGATTTTTATGACTTTTACCGGAAAAAGGTACGAATCCTGGGCCGAACGTAACGAATTGAGGTCGAGCCCCCGCAGTCGAGGGTGAAATATCCATTACAGCGTATTAAGAAATTCTTTTCTTCATCGTATCGAGAGGGAAGTGACGCGAATGGATTCCTTATGTTTTTCTGACGAAAATCATACCAAGTATCATGCAAATCGGACTACTTTGATACAAGCTATTTGTATTCCCTATGTAAAAGTTGTCCGATTTACACGACATTTGGCATGATTTTCATCGGGAAACCACAAGGAATCCAACGGCGACACTTCCATATCCATACGATAAAGAATAAAGAATTATTTTATTTCTGAAACAGATACAGGGTAATTATGAAGGTACGCCCGTCAAGAAGATACGGCCTGGTACCCCGTGGCGAGGACAACCCTTCGCAGGGTCTCGCCCGATTTTTATGGCTTTTTCCGGAAAAAGGTACGAATCCTGGGCCGAACGTAACGAATTGAGGTCGAGACCCCGCAGTCGAGGGTGAAATATCCATTACAGCGTATTAAGAAATTCTTTTCTTCATCGTATCCAAAGGGAAGTGACGCCAATGGATTCCTTATGTTTTTCTGATGAAAATCATACCAAATATCATGCAAATCGGACTACTTTGATACAAGCTATTTGTATTCCCTATGTAAAAGTTGTCCGATTTACACGACATTTGGCATGATTTTCATCGGGAAACCACAAGGAATCCAATGGCGACACTTGCATATCCATACGATAAAGAATAAAGAATTATTTTATTTCTGAAACAGATACAGTGTAATTATGGAGGTACGCCCGTCAAGAAGATACGGCCTGGTACCCCGTGGCGAGGACAACCCTTCGCAGGGTCTCGCCCGATTTTTATGGCTTTTTCCGGAAAAAGGTACGAATCCTGGGCCGAACGTAACGAATTGAGGTCGAGACCCCGCAGTCGAGGGTGAAATATCCATTACAGCGTATTAAGAAATTCTTTTCTTCATCGTATCGAGAGGGAAGTGACGCGAATGGATTCCTTATGTTTTTCTGACGAAAATCATACCAAATATCATGCAAATCGGACTACTTTGACACAAGCTATTTGTATTCCCTATGTAAAAGTTGTCCGATTTACATGAAATTTGTTATGATTTTAATCGACGAAACGCCAGGAATCCATTGGCATCACTTACTCCTTCGATACGACGAAGAAAAGAAGCAAACATTTGAAATCCTAAACATTTCTCACTTCTTAATGATATTCCAAACCCTTCGAGGGTCGAAAGCCATAAAATTCGATGGGCACTGCGGGGTGTTGTCCTCGCCACAAGGCGACGGGCGTACCTCCAGAATTACCCTGTATTTGTTTAGGAAATAAAATAATTCTTTATTCTTTATCGCATGGATATGAATGTGTCGCCGATGGATTCCTTGGGGTTTCCCGATGAAAATCATAACAAATTTCATGTAAATCGGACAACTTTTACATAGGGAATACAAATAGCTTGTGTCAAAGTAGTCCGATTTGCATGATATTTGGTATGATTTTCATCAGAAAAACATAAGGAATCCATTGGCGTCACTTCCCTCTCGATACGATGAAGAAAAGAATTTCTTAATACGCTGTAATGGATATTTCACCCTCGACTGCGGGGGCTCGACCTCAATTCGTTACGTTCGGCCCAGGATTCGTACCTTTTTCCGGAAAAAGCCATAAAAATCGGGCGAGACCCTGCGAAGGGTTGTCCTCGCCACGGGGTACCAGGCCGCATCTTCTTGACGGGCGTACCTCCATAATTACCCTGTATCTGTTTCAGAAATAAAATAATTCTTTATTCTTTATCGTATGGATATGCAAGTGTCGCCATTGGATTCCTTGTGGTTTCCCGATGAAAATCATGCCAAATGTCGTGTAAATCGGACAACTTTTACATAGGGAATACAAATAGCTTGTATCAAAGTAGTCCGATTTGCATGATACTTGGTATGATTTTCGTCAGAAAAACATAAGAAATCCATTCGCGTCACTTCCCTCTCGATACGATGAAGAAAAGAATTTCTTAATACGCTGTAATGGATATTTCACCCTCGACTGCGGGGGCTCGACCTCAATTCGTTACGTTCGGCCCAGGATTCGTACCTTTTTCCGGTAAAAGTCATAAAAATCGAGCGAGACCCAGCGAAGGGTTGTCCTCGCCACGGGGTACCAGGCCGCATCTTCTTGACGAACGTCGGGCGACTCCTGCCCGAGAGGAATACGATTTACTTTAATTATAGGACATGTGTGTTTAGTAATAAAGTGTTTCTATCGTCTCCTGAATTCAACAACTGGCATCCAGACATCTGCGCTTCTACAATCCATCGGCAAAACTCCTCGTGGAGAGACACGGTAAGAAAAGGGGTAGCCCGCTGTCGATGCGTGGTCCTCTCGAGTATAAACATGAGCTTCGATATCAAAACAAAACCATGCGTTGACGTATTCCGTGCGAAAGAAGGTGGGCATTGGGGAGAAGGTATTGCTGTGAAGAGGGCCTCTTCAAGAGTGCAGCCGTTTGTGAGGGATGCAAATCCGATTGGTTCTGATACAATCTGCTCCCTATAGTTGAAATTTAGTCTAGCAACTTTCACTCCTCCGAACCTAACCAATCCAACTTGCATGCCTCCCAGACGAACCGGCTATCCGAGCCTAGAAGCAAGTGCGAAATAAAAGTAACGATGCGCTTCTCGATACCGCAGATGTACCTACCTAAGTAGCATTTCTGGCGGAAAAGAATTGTCCAGCCTTTGGGCCTGGCGTAGACCTTTCGCAGGTAGGTATCTATTTCAACAGGCAGTGCCACCCGTGGCGCCAGTAAGACCGTCCCCGGTCCTTGCTATTCCAGAGGAGTTTCTTGCAGTGAAAATCAGTAAATTTGCAAGCGCAATATCTCAAAAACCAGTGAAAATAAAGTGTATACATTGATGCTTATTGAATTTGTCTTGGAACGCACTATCAACTCAGGACTTCAAAAAAAATAGTTCCATTTGAAAAACCGAACTTGACCATCGTATTTATTAAAATAATAATCGAAAAAAAATTCGTTCGGGCTAATTTTGTAGCCCCTTCGAACCATGCAATTCCCTATTTTTTAAAAATTTTTATCTCCAATACTTTAGGAGCTACGGCACTGTCCAGTCTACCGTGGGACACCCTGTAGAGAAAAACTCGAAAGTCAACGTGACTATTAAAAAAGGACGGAAAACCCTACGCACTCACGCAAATAGACTGAAGCACTTCGTTGAAAAATAAAGAATAAAGAAAAAAGGAAAAGCTTCGGAAAACAATGAGACGCGACAACAAACCGTAAACACTACAGGCGGGAGCAAGGAACTAGCTGTGAAGGAAAGTAAAAGGGGAGTACACAAAATCTGGTAAAATAAAATATATTCTATAAAATAAGATATAATACAAATGAATAGGCTCACTGCCCCCAGTCCTCATCCTCCAACTGAAACAAACAGGGAAAACAGGACAATTAAAATAAAAAAGGAACAGAGAGTACCAGTAAAGTGTCATCACAAAAGGGATACTTACTTCTATTCTCAACAGGGGCTCCCCAAAGAGCCGCCTGAGGTTAAAAATATCGGCAGTCCGATAATAATCAGGGTACCCCTCCTCCCAGAGCATATTGAGATAACGGCGGTGCTGCTGCCGCCGCAACCGCACCGCACACATGTCTTGAATATATAAATATCCCCAAATTTGCCGCTGCACAAACATCTACCAAGAATAACAGAAAAGGCGGAAATTAATGACCAAATCGAAAGATAATGAAAAAGGAAATCGATAACTAGTAAGGGTACTTACCACACGCAAGGCCTCGGGGTACATCCTGTAAGCGTCTTGACAACAGTTGGTCAGGCCACAAAACGTGTATAATGAATAAAACTCGCGATCAACCTAATATATATAGTAGGCGCGAATCAATTAAATTAGGCGGGGATAGAATCCGACTTCACTGTTTCAGGATGACCGCCCTAACGGGAGGCCTAATCGAAGCAGCGCCAACTGGCGGCCAGGCATCATTTACGATATCACCAATCAAGCATAAAGCAGGAATCCACTTTACGCACCTCGGAGAACTACACATGGTAACCGATTCGTGGAAGATCGTGACCCATCTAAAAATGGACACCCTCCTCGAAAGGAATCGACAGATAGTTTCGTACGTAAATCAGTTACAGCGTCGTTGTGAAAACGAAATTGCGATCCAACCCACATGTTGGGAACACCTGGACCCTCTACTCAGAAGGGCAGAAAAACTGTATAGAAGAGTAAACCAAGTGTCGGAAATACCGACTTATGTACCCGGTAAACGACGGGGACTAATTAACGGAATAGGGACCTTAGCCAAAACCATATTCGGGACTATGGACGCTGACGACGCCGAACAGATTAACAACCATCTGTCACGGCTAGACGGAACACAAAGTACGCTAATGACTGCTATGAAAAAACAAGTCCAAATAACAAATAACACACTGCACCACTTACATGACGCGGAAAGAACGATACAACGTAACGAACAAATACTAGCGAGACAGACGAGACTATTACGCGCGCAAATTGAAACGACCATACTACAACAAACGCGAAGAGCTGACGTAGTAGATCATTTCATCACGTTAAATGCCCTACTGACCGACTTGACACAAGACGTAGACGATGTGTTGCAATACTACACGGGCCTCAAAGGAGGCATCATTAGCACAAACGTACTGTCGAGCGCACAAATCACTAGGTTACTACAAACAGCCGTACAGCATCTCCCAAACGGACTCACATTCCCAATAGCACCCAACTTAGAAAATACTAACGTGATCGAGAAATTGTCATCGGTCACTGCGTATTTCGATAGGACTACGTTGATAGCAGTAATAACCGTTCCCCTCATTTCCTCACAAACGTTCACAGTGATCGAGGCAACTCCAGCCCCAATCCATGTTCATGGAAATTCATACGCGGTATTAGTCATAAGAACACCGATACTCGTCATTGACACAAGCAGCAACCAGTATGTGCCCACCAGTCAAGACGAGCTAAGGGGATGCAAACGAGTAGCCGATCAGTATTACTGCGAACAACCCATGCTAGCGCACAACGCAAATAACGATCTCGAGTGCGAAGCAAGCCTATGGCTGCAACCCGCGGATGAATCCCCAAAAAATTGCGAAATAAAGTACATTACGGCGAACCACACAATGTGGATAGGGACCTCGTACACGGACACGTGGATTTTCGCGACACGCCAGCCCGAAACACTGACCATACAGTGTAACGAACGGCAACCGGAACACGTCAATATAGATAAGACAGGAATTCTCAAGATCACGGGAAATTGTAATATCCGAAGTAAGGACGTAGTATTAAAAAAGCGACAAACAGCGTACAGTCAAGATCTCGAACTACCAACGGCACCACGTTATGACATAACAGTAGCGTTAAACGCGACACACAGGGGCGAACCAGCGCAACCCCTCTCGCGGTTTCAGCTAGATAAACTCCTGAAAAATCCATCCGAATTTTCAACGCTATACAACCAACTTAACCAGGTAGAAAGCGAATTAGAGAATAACAACCCCCAACCGGGACTAGCGACCTGGCAAATTGTACACCCAACAACAACAACTATTGTACTAGTAATACTTAGCCTAATAGTCATATATTTGTTAACACGCGATTACCAACAGCGCCATAAAATACTGATTCCCAAACAACCAAAAGCGACAAAGCCCAGAAGACCAGCCGAGGGCAGCGAATACACCGAAGCCTTGACAGTGTAGGGTAGCCCGGGAATTTTGTAGACCGATAGGGAAAAATCCCCCTAAGCACCTTCTCCATAAGGGGGGGGGGGATGTTGTGCCCGAGCCGACACCTAAGCGTTTCGACACCACGCACATACCGATTGCCGCAATCGAGCGGCCGGAATTCGGCACATCAGCGTAAGGGATCTCGGAAACGCACCGAGACCCGTCAGCACATGGCGAAACCTCTAAAAAGCAGGCAAAGGCGGAGACCCCGATGGTCCCCGCTTCGCCCCGATTACATTATAAGAACGACGTATGAACAACGAGAGCTCAGACTTGATAAAGCTTTGTTACGGGAACATCACCCGACTCTATACGAGACTCACGCCAACCTAGGCACAGTGTCACTGTCACCCAGATCGGGACTGAATAAACTTGTTAACCTTACGGTGAGTTCCAACTCTTTAACCTGCAACGATCTCCTACCTCCGGGTTCTCAACCGAATCCTTCCGTCCCGGCATAATCACCCGAACCTCCGGAGCCCGTGGACGACGATCGCGAAGGACGTCCAGGAGCACCCCGAGATTCACACCTAGAATCTCGACCCCAGGCGCCTTGGCACAACAGTTGATCAACACCCAAAGCATACTGACGTATCACATAATTGTCCTACTTTAAAATATATAAAACCTAAATCAAGTTACAACACAAATAACTCTTAGTCTATTTATTCAACCTAATTGTCGCTGGAAGAAGCTGGAGGCAGAAACTAAGGGCGAACGTGAGCAGAGCGCATTAGCGCTCCACGGGCAGCGAACCCATCTATATCCTCATTCGAAATCCCTGCTACAACCCGTAACATATCGATCGTAGTAGTTTCAATAGGGTCCGTTTGTTTACTGGGGACGCTTCGATCGATTCGGATCATAACAAAAATGAGACGGCCCCCTTAATATACAAGGAAGTTTTTCACCAATTTTCACACTGATAAATAAATAATTATAGAAGATATGACGATATATATAAATCCCGCGCGGCACCAACAGTCAGCAGCTGCGTACAATCGCGTCACACTGCAAAGACATGACGTTCTCACTGTATTATATGATTATATATTACAAAAAAATATTGCGATATTATTTTCGAAATATTTAGTAACATTTTTATTATAGTATTTACACGCAATATTTACAATATTTACACTGTTCTGTTTACAATATTCTGTTCTTTTATAAATTTTTCTTTTTCTCCTTTTCCTATCTTTCCTTTTTCATTTTCGTTTTGCTTATCTTTTCTTCTTTATACAATTTATTTTTTATTGATGTCGTGCTTAAATTTTCAAAGTCTTTACATTTTTCAGCAGTCTACTACTACTATCTACTACTTTTTTCAAATCTTCCCCTCCAATAGATGTTTTAATATTTACAGTAGTAGGTTCCCCATTGTAACTATAGTAAACATCTACTTGCCCATTGGGAAAATAAGTGATATGTACTATTTGACTTAATTTAATTCTCTTTAAATCTTTGTTCGGCGTCAATAAACTTTCGTAATTTTTTATTGCAATTTTTGTGGCATCTATCATCTCGAAGGGGGGATTTCGCGCCGTTCTAATTAATTCTACGTATTCTCCTTCGGTTTCGATTCTTTCCCGCATCTATTTTTTCTTCCCACATAATCCAAAACTCCTATCACAAAAATTGCAATAAAAAATTACGAAAGTTTATTGACGCCGAACAAAGATTTAAAGAGAATTAAAATAAGTCAAATAGTACATATCACTTATTTTCCAAATGGGCAAGTAGATGTTTACTATAGTTACAATGGGGAACCTACTACTATAAATATTAAAACATCTATTGGAGGGGAAGATTTGAAAAAAGCGTCATTGGCAGGCGGAGTAGGAGTGACTGCTGAAAAACGTAAAGACTTTGAAAATTTAATGCAATATTGTACCTACAGACAAGATTTTGGCAAAAAATTTTTAAGCACGACATCAATCAAAAATAAATTGTATAAAGAAGAAAAGATAAGCAAAAAGAAAATGAAAAAGGAAAGATAGGAAAAAGGAGAAAAAGAGAAATTTATAAAAGAACAGAACATTGTAAACAGAACAGTGTAAATATTGTAAATATTGCGTGTAAATGCTATAATAAAAATGTTACCCAAATATTTCGAAAATAATATCGCAATATTTTTTTGTAATATATAATCATATAATACATAGTGAGAACGTCATGTCTTTGCAGTGTGACGCGATTGTACGCAGCTGCTGACTGTTGGTGCTGCGCGGGATTTATATATATCGTCATATCTTCTATAATTATTTATTTATCAGTGTGAAAATTGGTGAAAAACTTCCTTGTATATTAAGAAAAAACTTTGTCGCTACAAGTTATATGTACCTCAAAATTTCCTCGATACTTTTTAACGGCGAACGTTGAAAAACATGGGTTATGTCCAGTATTACTTTTAAATGAAATATTATTACATTTTTTAACATAAGGGGTTTGTCCATACATTTTACGGCTTCGCTAGAGATTTCTGAGTTTTATGTTTCAAATCTCATAACGATCCGTTAATATTTACTCAAGTTATCGCAATTTATGTGTAAAGAAATAATGATTTTGGTCGAAGAAATTTTTTTTGTTCCTAATTTTTTGTCTCGAATACTAATGATTCGATAAAAAACTGTAAATAGAAAAAATGTGTGTCGTGGCGAGCTTTATAACATTATATTTTTTAAAATACAGTTTAACGAGATTTAATTTTCCAATATTTCTTAGCGTTTGGACAATACTTTTTCGCATTTTCGAACGCTAGTCCCCTTATTGCATCCAAGCCCTCAATTAAGTATTTAATCTTTTTACCTTACTTCTCATCAACGAATTTTTTAATTTCCGGCGCTACATTATTTTAGTCGTATAAATACTATTGTTGGGAATAAAGCAAGTAGATGCCCCATGTGCTTGCGAACTGCGCACCAATTCGGCAATTTAAGTGATGATTTCTCACCCAAAAAGTCATCACCTAAGTTTGGTTTGGGATTATTGAATAACGAAATAAAAGCTTTTGAGCATCTGCTACATATTTCTTATCGGATAAAACTTCAAATGTGGGATATAAGAAACCATACAAGAGGTAAGTTTGGGTTTTTATAGAGTACAATGTAAAAACAACTACTGATGCAGCAAAAAAAGACATTTGTATCAACTTCAAACATTTTTTATCTCACGCTACTACAATTCACTTCCGTTCAAATATAATGTGCAATACTATCGCTGACTGAATTTTAAAATTAACATAAAATGATATATTTGTTTCATTTCTCAGAGCAATTCGAAGAGAGAAAAATTGTCGTGAAAAGAAACATGTATGCAAAAATTGGAGTTTGAGTGGACCAAGTTTTGCAGGGGCATGGCACGACAAATACGGGAAATGTTGCTAGAAAGAGTTTTGAAAATCCGGCAATATTTGCAGAAGCTTTGGAAATCGACGAGCAACTCGTGAATAACATTGCTACAATATTGTCGGTTTTTAAATGTAAGAAGCCATTAAAGCTAAAAAAACTCGAGGAATTCTGCTGGGAGACATATTCTCTTCATTATAAATTATTTCCGTGGGCTCGAATGAGTCCTACCTTACATAAATTATTAAAACATGGTTGCGAAGTAGCAAGACAGTTTCCACTGCCAATAGCATATTATTCAGAAGATGCAAACGAATCCTGGCATAAACTTTACAGGAAGAATATGTTACTACATTCGCGACAAAATAGTCGAAAGAATAGGATGTTAGATGTTTTTAATCGGGCAGTATACTTAACTGACCCGAAAATTTCAAATATATTAATAAATAATAGATTAAAGTTGTACGACCAAAATAATGTAGCGCCGGAAATTAAAAAATTCGTTCATGAGAAGTAAGGTAAAAAGATTAAATACTTACCTTAATTCATGTGCAAATGAAAATATAATTATGGAAAATAGGTAGGGTAATTGTGGGAGAGTTGCCGCACGTTACGCAAAATTGTCACCGTGTCTAAATTTTGCAATGAAAAAGTTTTCCAAGGATATATCTTATTAGTTCAACATCTTGTGATTCTACTAGCATTAAAGAAAATCAAAATTTTAATATTTGTCACCCTTAAAAAAATTGAAACTAAAAACATCCTTTGGTAGGAGAGACGCCGCACATGCGGCAGTGGTGCCGCATTTCGAAACACGTTTAATTTTCGATTTAAACTTGTTACTTCTAACTTTTTATATTAAAAAATAATAAAAACAAAGTAAAATGAAACATTTTTACTTTATACAATTATAAAATTGGAAAATTAAATGGGTACAGTAGGAACAGATATTATATCTGCTTTTCGAAATTTTTTTTATATTCAGTTGGCAACTTGAGATTAAAATAAAAAAAAATGTGAACAAAGAGTACATAGTCCACAAATATATTTCGATTATAAGATTATTCATTTAAAAATAAATAATTTGCCTTGAGATACCACGTTAGCTATTTGAAAAAACTTTTTCGGTATTTTAAACATTAAAAACATCATTTAAATCGACTTAGTTTCCGAAACAGTACAGTATCAAAGTGCGGCATCTATCCCAAATAAAAGTGCGGCGTCTCTTCGAAATGCCTGGGAGAGGCGCCGCACTTTCGTATTTCCACATGCTAAGTCGAAAGTAACCCATTCTGCCAAGGAAATATTCTACATGGTCCCCTTAACGTATTACAAATGTTGTATCAAGAAAACTATGAATTTTTAGCTACTATATTAGTGAAAATAGACGCGACGTATAACTATTCAGGCAAAGTACGCTAGGCTTACCTCGAAAAACAGCAAAATCTTTAACAATAATACAGGAAACACGCTCTGGCTTGACAAACTAACTCAAATGAACAGCCTTAAACAAATAAAATCGGCAATGATGTGTTTTATTACCGATATCCTTGAAATACCGATAGTGCGGCGTCTCTCCGAGTGCGGCATCTCTCCCACAATTACCCTAACTAATTTAAATTTTGCATAAACATTGCAGCCACACACAGCCTACAGAGAGTGACAGTGACAATGACAGCAATACGTCAACTGATCACGAGATGTAAAACATTCAAATACATTATTATTCTTATTTTGATTGTGTTCCATATATGAAAATACAATTATCAAATCATTTCAACGAAAAAATCGTGATTTCATTAGTTTCTTTCACAACAATCGATTTTTTTTCAAAATCCTCAGGTCGTAGACACATTTTGCGAACGGATTTGAAATCAGCGCGACGAAATCTATAGGAAATGATGTACATGTCAAGAAAAAATTCTAACCGAGCATGGTATTGGATAAACCATAATTTTGCTGTAAAATTTCAAGTTTAACACAGATTTTCAAAGGTAAAAAACGTTCGTACTATAATTTCATTAATTTTCCCTTATTCTGCAATCTTTCAGCTTTAATTTAAAAAAAAAACATCGCTCTATCTCATTTCTATCAAAAGTTCTTTGATTTTGAAACAAACTTCGTCACTTTGCCCCACTGTGCGCCCCTCTTCTTCTTACCACTGGCACGTCGGAACGGAACTGATAGCAAATATGCCGAAAACAATACGTATTCTAAACGAAAGTGAAAATGATGTTAAAGATGACGAGATTCAGGACAACATTGACGATAATATCATAGGGTCGGAAATAACAGACATACTACTTATAAATACTGAAATTTTAAATTTAAACAGTGAAGAAGAAAATAACAATGAATCCTTATCGCCTTCAGTTTTTACAACTAGGACACTTAGATGTGCGGCACATACGTTGCAATTAGCAATGAATGACCTATTGAATGGAAGAAAGGTTGCGGAAATAGTAGACAGAGCCCGGCAGGTAGTAAAGAAATTACGGACCCCGCTTATAAAGTCTGCGTTGTTAGCATTATACGACAAAAATGCTATATTAGATTGTACTACAAGGTCGCATTCGTGTGTGGACATGTTAGAAAGATTAGTTCAATTAAAAGATTATTGTAACCAATAGAACGACAAAGATTTAAAATTGCCATCGGCATTGTGGACAAAAATTGAGACACTACTTAGTGCCCTACAACCTACTAAGCTCGCAACAAAGCGTCTACAAAGCGAGCAAAATTAAAATTTAAACTAGCATTTCAAAATGACGTAAAAAGAATTTTAAAAAATGTATTACATACAACGATACAGTAATACAATAATCGTAGTGATGTCTTCTCATTTGAAAAATATATTCATTTTTATAAAAATACAAGTAGTAGTTATTTTCTAAATTTTCGTACAATACATAAATTTAGAAAATAACTACTACTTGTATTTTGAAATGCTAGTTTAAATTTTAATTTTTCCTACTATTTTTAAGTCATGAAATTTCCTATAAAAATTTGACACATTTGGTATTTTCGGCCTAAAGCGCCCGACATGCTTCCCAGCGACGTTACTGTGCCCTCGGAGAGAGGGTAGTAGAATCAAAGAGTAGGTATAATAAGAGGCGTCACTCCGGGCGGAACCTTTGAAGACCTTGCTTGACCTTGGCATTTAAATTGGTTGTACATTCGAACGGGATATTCAAATCGACAAAATGTACCTTAACGCAATTGGCTGATTATTGCCGAAGTTTACCGATCATTGCCGAATGGGCATTTAAATTGGTTGTCTAGTGATTTCCCTAGGTTATTTCTGTCCTTGTCGAGTGACGCCTCTTTGGTAGAACTCGTCCCACCTTAGCGGCCTTAGCAGCTAAGGCGCAGCGTTGGAGGGAGAACCGAAACATGTGTTTCAGGAGCATATTTCCCCTACTTGGGAACGCCTGAATTAATGTAAGCAGTGTATAAGAACAGCGACGATATATCCAGACAGTTCCGAAGGGTGCTCTTCATCACTGTTGCAATCGTTTGTACACGGTCCTATCAGGAAAGGCATTCTGTAACACTTTGCACGGACTTCGTCGGGACAAATGTGGAATGTCTGGGTACTTAAAAAAGCGCATTTGTATACGCCCATAGACGAAGACAATATGCCATTGTCGTAGAAATTATCGACATTTACAAATTTTTGAACAGCTAAACGAAAGGATTCCTTGTCCTTGAAAATTTCCGAAATAATGCAAATAGATCCATTGTGTAAGATACAGCAATTGTCGCGTTCATTTGTACCCAGCGATAAGCTATTAAATTGTATCCTACGGTACCGAGGATCCCCAGTACGGTTACCAAGCGGTAGAGATACACGAATAGATGACTGCACATTAGGAACATTGCTTGTTCCGCGAGAGTACCTCTCCGCCATCCTATTCGAAAACTGTTGAAGAGGACGACTAGGTTTTCGAATATATTTCCTAAAAATTGACATATTGCTTTCATAGGGAAAAGCAGAAAAGGAATCCAATTTTCCGAGACGTCTAACATCATTAGTTACATGGAGCAACCCATGAACATTGTACGTATTAAAAGTTGGGCCATAAAAAATCGAACTATAATGAACAAATGTCTGCAGCGCTTGCTCTGCAAAGAGTAACTGTTGGCTCGATGGAGAGTCAGAAACCAAAATTCTCATAGCCGAATGAAAAAGTAAAAAGTGGCTGTATAACTGTTGATCCAGTATATCATTCGTGACAACTGGTCCCGTATAAAGGAGAAACTGGCGAAATTCTGTCGCTTTATATTTAGAAAATACCCCAACAGGTCTAGGGCGTCTGGAAAACTCTAACGGGCAATAACTTGCAAGACTATCGAGTCTTGTAGACATTCTAGAAATGTTTGGAGCTTGCAATTTTGCTAAAAATGAATATTGCCCGCTTATCCACGCAGATAACAGTTTCTTCATTACACCCAAGCATGCGAGGTGCATGTACTCAAAAGGAACTTGAGAGACCATTCCAATGGGTAGCAATGATAATGGACTGTTACCTGGTTTGTGGTGATGCCTATCTACACGTCTGATATATCCCTCATCCGTTCGACGAGAATCATTTATTTCACTGAAGACACAACGGTTTTCGATGGAAGTACCAACAACCTGACACTTGGAACAGGGCCGGAGGGACGTATGCCCAAAATGATTTAAATTAAAAGCTCGAGCTGGTGCATCAGCTACGAAGCACCTCAATTGTATTGGCACTATATTACCATAAAGATTTATGCCGCCATTCGAAAGGATTGCCCTGATATCTGTAACGAACCTCTCGAAGAAAGTATTAGGATCAGATGGTTTTTGTGGACCCTTATAAATCCCTACTACTATTGGTTTCAAGAGCTGCATATTTGCAATTCTGCACTGAATAGGCCAGATGTGAATGCTACCTCCTTTATCAAAACTACACCCATCTGTCGAGAAATCTAACTGTAACTGTGCAGCAGTGGATCCGGATGAATCATTCGCCAGAGTTTTAACAAGCTGTGCTTCAACACCAAAGTGAACATACTCTCCTGGTTGTACGATGAATGTAGTAACCCGTTCACAAGGCGTATTGAGAATTGTTCGAACATCCTTTGGCAAGTTAGAAAAACAGGAATGCGTTCGAAGAACAGACAGTATACTATTGCTTTGAATATGCGTCAAATTCCTATCTACAAAACAAGTTGCTAAACGCTCGCGAAAAGAAGGCTCAGGGGAACTCTCAAAGAAAAATGAAGGCCAGGTATCGTCGTCCTCGGAATCAGATGAAGACGAATGATCGTCTTCTGAAATTAGACCGCGTCTAGGATCGAAGGCATCATCTATAAAATTAACATCAGCGGAGGAACTATAACCTGCAGATGTGCTCGGAATATCTTGAAAAGTACAAGTAGCACTACCCGGCGGTTCTGTAAAAACGATGCGACGTGAAGAGTCGTTTTGCCTAATCAGGTTATTCCTGATCTCGCACATAACCCTCCTTTTCTGTCTATCCGATAATCTATGTCCTGATTTACGGGACGTGAACACTTTTGAATTCTGTTTATTCATAATAATTACTTACGATATCCTTTTACTGGGAGGAATTGAAACTCGTCGAAGTGCTGGATCGCTGCGCTGGGGTTCCTGATTCGTCGTGCTGCTGAACGCTTGAATTCGGAGTGATCGAGACTATCGTAATCCATGCAAACTAGCGGTAATCCAATATGATCCTGACCAATCACAATTTTCGGTAACATGGCGCAGCCTATCCGAAACTATAATCCATGTAATCTCCCAATCAGAACCGTAGCAACGCGAAATAACAGCTTCCGAGCGGCCGTAACTAAGAGTACCCCAGAAGGAGCGACAGGGGACGAAAGAGTCGACACGAAGTTGCCGTCAAACGTACGTGCGAGAGAGTCAGACCCTCGAACGCCGACGGTCTGACTCTCTCGCACGCACGGTCGATTCATGGCCAACTCAGTCGCCGCTGGTCGCCGCTCGCAGGCAAAGTTATATTGCGCGATCTGTACGCTCTGCTTCTTCACTTATGCATTGTTGTAGGTAGTCATGCACGTGGGTCAACAGGAAGAATTGAAGGGTCGGATGCAATAAGGGGTCTAGCGCTGGCAAATGAGAAAAATTATTGTCCAAACGCTAAAAAAGATTAACGCGCGTGCTAACGCGGGAAAGACACCATGTGATAGACATCGATTTTAGAAAATCGATTTTAGAAAATCAATTAATGTGATCGAGCCTTGGCACGATCACATTATTGACACGGTACTGACACGGAACTGATATGTGTGCGCAGACCTTAATTGGAGAAAAATATTGTCACTGTATTCAGGAATATTTAATGGAAATACGTAATGCGATATAATAAGTATCCCGAAAACGCATATGCACTTTTCTATGCTCAATAAGATAAATGAAAACAGTAATTTAAAAACTTTTTAAGTAAAACAGTTATAATATCTATCTATATATACATATAAAAATATTCTTCTATATGTATAAAATTCATTTCCTGTCTGTATGTTTGTTTGTTCGTAATACAAATTTACATCGCTGCACGGATTTCGTTCAAATTGGGCACATATGTTCTACACATATGAGCAGAAAGACTTTTAAGGGGTCATTCTGGTTAGACGGTTTGAAAAAAAATCATTTTTTTCTAAACATTTTTCGAAAGTACACATCCACAAGAATGTACAGTTAAATTTTCATTGAAAAATTCCGATTATTTTAACTTCTACAGAGGTATTTTGTAGGGAGCGCAGAGGCTCGGCCTCTATAGACGAAAACTTTGAACGCGTTTTTCTCGAAACGTCACACCTATGCCTCTGGCCGGTACTACAACCAAGTATTTCTGTTGAGTCTAACCTACTTTTAAAATAAAAAATAGCACACAATAGATAGCCGAAATACATTGATTCTTGTATTTTACCCGTCATTTTGTTAATTTTAAGGTTAAATCATTTATTCTAGTACGGGCCATAGCGACAGTCATACTGGTCAAGAATCTGTTTGTATTTTTGGTTTCAAATAAGTCCAACTGCTGAAATCACCCCCACGAGCGAGGCATGAATTTTTAAATATGTCATCAAAATCGCCTTCAAAACCATTTTAAAAGCAATAATTTTATTACTTTTATATTTTTATTTACTGTAAAAATGTAGTTTAATCAATAGAAACAAGTTTTATTCCGTTACTATAATACCTGTCTTCGCAATAAAATCCTGAAAATCGCTGAATTTATCGGCGAGCTAACCAGAATGACCCCTTAAACATTTCTTTATAAGCCTTCTCAAAGTTTAATCATCTTATGTACATGGCTTAAAAAATGCTTACGACACATATAAATAACTGAAATATACTTGCTGACCTATCTTATAACAGTATAATACAAACCCTTATTTTGATGTTCTATAATGAGTAAATAAAACAATTAGTTTCACATCAAATCGTCTAAAAAATGAAAGGTATGCGGATTTAGAAGTTTGTCAAATCATACAAAAAAAAGTTGCATTGCAAAATTAGAAATGGGAAATAGGATTTTGGTCGCACTCCAGACCGCTGTGCGTCGAATAAAAATTACCTGGATTATCTTTATTTTACGTGCAACGGATAAAGGTCGATTTATGTTATCCGTATCCGACACGCAACGGTTCCGTATCGACTCTGTTTCGACACAGACACGAATGTTCATATTATACGTTCGTCGGACGGTAGCATCGATCAGTCAGTCAACAGAAAACGATTCGTAAAGGCACGTGTTATAGCAAAAATAGTACAAATGTTTTCTCATTTAAGTATGCAAGATTTGGCTGAACAGAACCGAAACATATTCATATTGTCAGCGCCGACGACACGGTCAGACACATTCGGGCACATTCCATACCCGACAAAGTATTCTTCGTGACAATGTCGGATGGCCGGGGCGATGCCGGTAGGCATCTGGGCTAAAGGGCTACGCACACATATCCGTTTCGTGTCAATTCCGTTCCGTCGTGCCAGTAGTAAAAAGAAGAGGGGCGTAGAGGGTCTCTTCTTCTTACCACTGGCACGCCGGAACGGTACAGACACGAAACTGACAAGTGTGCGTTGACCTTTATATGATACGATACGTATAAACACCTACATACAAATTGCATTAAAGAATAATTTTCTGATCGGTGGTGAACGGATACGTTCCGTGTCTGTGCGGACAATATAAATCGACCTTTATTCGTCAAGCGTTTCATGTTCAGCGTCGAAGAAAGATGTTCTAAGATGTAAAGATTCATCTTTACATCTAAAGTCCATTTATACAAATCCGTTCTGGGACCGTTCCGTGCCGGCATGCCATTGGTAAAAATCCGACGTCGAATAATTTTCTGGCGCGCGCTCAGGACGCCGAGAACCGGGCAGACCCGGGGTCTTTGTGACTGGCGCATATGTTACAAAGTAGTATCGCTCAATGACGGTGTTGAAAATAGGGTAATGGTATAGATGGAGGGCAACCTCACGGATTTTGACGACCTTGAAATATGTTGTCAAGCCCATGATTCTGAACAACTTTTTCGGTAATGGTATAGATGGAGGGCAACCTCACGGATTTTGATGACCTTGAAATATGTTGTCAAGGACGTCATTCTGAACAACTTTTTCCTCTAAACTTTTTGGCGGTCGACCTTAGTTTCCGAGATAATTGCAAAAATCTTTGGTTTGAAGGAAAATTGTTTTAATCATCTCACCACGATCGCCTCACTGTACAGTATTTCCCTTCACTTATTCCGACACAACGCATTCCACTTTCCAACTTGACAAGGGTATTAGTAGGTATTGGTTTGGCTAGATCAGTGCGGGGGCGCGCGCCCGTTTGCGGGCGCGTAAAGCATGGTACCGAACCGATGTGCCGGCGCCGCCAAACATAGTCGGGATGTCCAACAGGTGTTCTTGAAAGCACTCTCTTTCTAGCGAAAAAATTATGTTTTAGTTAAACTCAAATCGGTTTGCTACCATGCTTTATGCGCCCGCCAGCGAGCGCGCGCCCCCCCGCACTGATCTAGCCAAACCAATACCTACTAATACCCTTGTCAAGTTGGAAAGTGGAATACGTTGTGTCGGAATAAGTGAACAGAAATACTGTACAATGAGATGATCGTGGTCAGGTGATTAAACCAATTTTCCTTCAAACCAAAGATTTTTGCAATTATCTCGGAAACTAAGGTCGACCGCCAAAAAGTTTAGAGGAAAAAGTTGTTCAGAATGATGGGCTTGACAACATATTTCAAGGCTGTCAAAATCCATAACTCAAGTTCGGCGCTAGTGCGGCATCGTTTGGAGAAAAAAAATGGAATATAATGTTTCGGCGCGTTTGCGTAGCGGCGAGGATTCAACAAAGCGGGATGCCGCCCAATTCCGAGGATCGCGTTTCTCCTCATGCGGGGATACGAAAATTCACATTTCCGGTGCCTGACCACAGACAGTCTACCGGGGAATTTGATATTCTGATTAGTGTAGTTTGACCGTCAAACTGAAAGAGTACTAAAATGAAATTACATCAGTTTTTACGCATTACTGATGATCGCGAGGCGTTATTAGATTTTTTAATAGCGCACAAAGTAATACGCGACTCAATTATCTGTAGAATTTGCGGTTCCTTTCTAACTATCAAACGGGAGACACTTTTCTTACGCTGTTCAAGCGTGACATATATTAGTCACAATAAGAAAAAGAAGTGTAAAGTGTACTGTAGTTATAAAATTCATGATTTTCATGGGACATGGATTGATAAGATACGTTTAAACTGGCAAAATGTCTGCCGCCTTATTGCATTCTTTCTGTATTTTCGTCCTCCTCATAAGCAACTTCTCATGGATGAATTAGATATCACTGGAAAGACAGCCATCGACTGGATATCTTTTTGCCGAGAGGTAACATGCCATTTTGAAAATTATTTACTTCAGTGATTTCTCACCGATTTGGATGACCTTGAAATATGTTGTCATCATTCTGAACAACTTTTCCCTATACTATAAATCGGTGAGGTGTCCCTTTTTTTACAATAACTACCCTATTTTTCGATATATGTAATTCTGTTCATCTCTATTTGCTTGATCCATTTAGTAACAATATTCTGTATTTAAGGTATGTCAAGTTTGGCTTTCTAGTAGAGAGTCAAAAATTGGTGGTCCAAAACACATTGTCGAAGTAGATGAAGCGAAAATAGGAAGGAGGAAATATCATAAAGGACGTATAGTCGAAGGGCAATGGGTTTTCGGAGGTATAGATCGATTCACGAAACAAATATTCGTGGAACCAGTTGATGCTCGATCATCGGATGTACTGTTCGCTGTAATTAAACAGAAAATCGCTAAAGGCACGACCATATATTCCGACTGCTGGAAGTCGTACGATTGTCTAACAACTGAAGGATTTGAACACAAGACAGTTAATCATAAATATAATTTCGTGGATCCGGTATCACATGCGCACACACAAAACATTGAAAGAGTGTGGCGTGATATGCGCGGTGCCATTCCAAGATACGGAATATCCAAGAAGCATTACAAAGCTTATCTTGCGGAATTTATGTTTAAACGCTTCTACAGTTACCAAAATCGCATAGAAGCATTTTTTAACACTATAGCAATAATGTATCCCATTGCAATAGACGATTATGTCGTAATACAGCAATAAATGCATATTGATGTTCGATCATTGAAATAAAAAGTGTACTGTTTTCAAATTCCCTTTCATGTGCACTGTACCTCTGGGAATAGTTATACATTGTTACGGAGAAACAGTTATAGTATACAATAATATTGCGGACATACAATTCAGAATAGAAGTATCGACAGTTTTTTCGGGCACAGGCTTATCTAGCTTATGTATAAAATCCACCATAATTTTGCGAATATCTCGAAAACGAAGGTCGACCGCCAAAAAGTTTAAAGGAAAAAGTTGTTCAGAATGACGTTCTTGACAACATATTTCAAGGTCATCACAATCCGTGAGGTTGCCCTCCATCTATACCATTACCACTTTTTCCTCTAAACTTTTTGGCGGTCGACCTTAGTTTCCGAGATAATTGCAAAAATCTTTGGTAAATATTCACACTAGAGGAACCATCCCCAAATTCAATGGCCTTGAAATATGGTGCCAAGGACGTCATTTTCAACAACTTTTCTCTATATATGTTACTATCGCCTAGCCGTAGGTTTCGAGATATTTGTAAAAAAGTAGATAAATAAGGCAAAACACGACATACAGTGACACACAATAATATACGAGGACACCATGGTGTGTGAGAGATTATTGCTCTAAATAGCGAAAGAAAAAACTGTGTAGGATAAATGTGCCATTACGGCATCAATATTGATAAACGGCTTCCAATATGCGATACCCGACCGAAGAACGTATAGAAATACGTTATAAGGAAACAGGTCTCGACGACAAGAAATACGACGCGAAATATATATTTAAAAAAGTAAAAAATACGCCAAGTACATGAAAATTTCGAAGACAAAAAAGAATATTATCAAAAATCACAAAAAAAAGAAAATAGTATACATGAAAAAGTCGAGGAAGAAAAACAGTATTATCAAAAAATAAATAGAAAAAAATCTCAAAAAAAGACAAAGAAACATGAAAATGTCAAGGACGAATAAAGTATTATTATCAAATAAATATAATCACATAAATAAAAAAGAAAATAATATAATTACAATATAAAAAAAGATGTGAAATCAAAATGAGCTGCAAACACAGCTAAAATGCTGTGTTATTCCGTAAATTAATAGCTTTACAAAATTAATGATACACAATAAAAGACAAAAAAAATGTCCGCGGCCTGGAAGTCAAATACTTGGCGTGGCTAGGCCAAGGTGTCGCTGAATAAGAATTATTTAAAAACGCAAAATAATGAAAGTGTATTCATATTGTCAGTGTTTTAAATTGACAAATTATGTGAGAGCTTGTCAGAGGAAAGGTATCGGTGTCGATGAGTGATCTTACAATTTTTTTAAAACGCAATATAATGAAAATGTACTCATATTGTCTGAGATTTAAATGGACAAATTATCCGAAAGCCTGCGAGGGGGGAGGTATGGGTATTGTTTGATGATCTGAGAATACCTTGGCCTGGCCACGCCAAGTATTTGACTTCCAGGCCGCGGACATTTTTTTTGTCTTTTATTGTGTATCATTAATTTTGTAAAGCTATTAATTTACGGAATAACACAGCATTTTAGCTGTGTTTGCAGCTCATTTTGATTTCACATCTTTTTTTATATTGTAATTATATTATTTTCTTTTTTATTTATGTGATTATATTTATTTGATAATAATACTTTATTCGTCCTTGACATTTTCATGTTTCTTTGTCTTTTTTTGAGATTTTTTTCTATTTATTTTTTGATAATACTGTTTTTCTTCCTCGACTTTTTCATGTATACTATTTTCTTTTTTTTGTGATTTTTGATAATATTCTTTTTTGTCTTCGAAATTTTCATGTACTTGGCGTATTTTTTACTTTTTTAAAGTTGTTTCTGGGGATCTCACTTCTTTTTACAAAGCTAATTCATGTTCTTGGCGCACTGCAGCCTATCGAGTGATGTTAGAAGATAAAGCGCGTTTGTGGCCAGTAAAGCTTGTACTCGCAATACTCGGAATAGCGCAAAGCAGCTCAGCGAGTGTACTTTTATTATTTTTTAATTAAGGATAAATTCTACGTAAGTTTAACACCTACGCAAAAAAAACATGTGCACCGCATTGCCGATTTATATGTATTATATGAATGTATAGTACTTTATGTGCAGTACATAGTGCGCGAAGCAGCTTTTGGCGCTGAAAGCAGCCTTTGGTGTTGAACGTATTTATCATTGAACTGTAATAACAACCACAATTAACATCTTTCGAAGAAAAATATGTATGCATTTTTAGCATTTCGTGGCCAAGCTTGTTTTTCTACTCGTAAATCATCAACGAATACTCACGTTGTGCCCTTACCCCTTACCATACTCGTGTAATGACCATCGGAAATACTTTTACCGTGGTGGAAAATCGCTGCCTTAAGCTTATAACAGTGATCTACCAATTGTATTTTAGTAGTAGGTATTGCTTTGATGTTGAAATTTTCAACTTTCGTTGTTCCACTACTATCGTGTTCGAACAAATGTAATTTTGCAATAAGAATTGGTTTGGAAGCAGTTATATCGATTTTCTTCATTGTATTTGAATTTGAATTATCACAATTATTGCAAGGATCTTTCTGATTTTTCCATTCTGTGAAATTGTGTTTTATTATATCTTAAAATTTAAATGTTTCTTTTTTTGAACATCTTGGGCAGTGCAAGATGTACCACACAATTTGTACTGATAGTGGTACTTGTGTAATTACACGCTAAACATATCAATACTGTTGTTATTTTGTGTTGTACTGCATTCTTAATAAGAATCTCATGATCACAAAGAGAGGTAATAAACTCAGCTGCATCATGCAGCTGATTGTAAGCGTATTTTTCTCCTGCGAATTGCCGTAATGATATTATGTTTGGATTTTGATCCGATTTATATTGGTCCATAAAGATTTTTATAATATGATCAGCTTTTTCAGTCGAAAATAAGTTTTCTCTTATGGATGAACAATATAACATGCATTGGATTGTGGCATTCGCATAACAAGACACACCATCAGAATTGGGAAGACCTCTTACATAGTATTGAGTGGTATCGACGATGTGATACTGATCATTAGTATTCTGACATTCGGATACATTATAATTAGGTACTGCCCAAACAGCATCACGAACATTGGAGACGCGTTTTTTAGAAATTGAAATAGTCATAAGATCAGGTCTATATTTTTCTCGTAATCTATTGTACTCTATGATAATAAAGTAATTTAAATATCGACCGTATTTTTATAATAAAACGATTTAATGTTTTCGGCGCACTGGTTCGGTCAGTTTTACAAGTTTAATAGCTAATTTTCAATTTTTATTTATATTTAATAATTTCCCGACGTTTCGGTCCGTGGTTTAGACCTTTTTCAAGGAAAGATTTATAAAATATTGTCTTCGCTATTAAAGTCACACGTTTGATAAGACGCGTGACTCGCGAGCCGGTTGGAACGTGACTAAAGTAACCATAACATTTTTCCAGCAGAGTGGTCGTTTCAATTTGGCCAATAATATCAACTCAATTATACATAATAAAATTATATTATGTAATCATTTGATCATACATCCGAATATTGTTGGGATCTTACCACATTAACTTCAATTAGTGCCCTGATAACCATCTGCCGGCCGTCTGCAAGCAGATTGACGGCAGGGTCTGCCAGGAGAGCGCAGGATCTGCCGGCAGCTGCGGTGCAGTCTACGTCCGCATTCGACTACGGATCTGCCGGCAGAGTCTGCGTGGCAGGGTCTGCCGGCAGATCCACGGCAGATCCGCGGCAGATCCTGCCGCCCGCCTGACACATCCAACAGCGCCATCTGTAGGCCGCAATAGCCAAACAATTCCCTCTGCGTGACGTCACATGGACATACGCACCAACACATGTGTACGGTGATTGCTGTAGGTGTATCCCTACTCCCACACAACAAGCAAGCAGATTCTACAGTTTATTAAATAATTAATTCTACTTATTTCAAAAAGTATTTATTCATTGTTTAACACGTTCCCTGCCAGACCGTTTTTTGAAGACTTCCCGTTCAAGCCGCGTGGGGCGTATGCGCCCCACGCTTTACATTTGTATTTTGTTTCTGGCGTATGCCTTACAATAATTAAAATAGTGCAAAAATCATAATTTAAAAAATTCTTCATTTTACAATGATAATACCAAATGGCTTGAACGGAAAGTTCAGCGTGGGGCGTATACGCCCCACGCGGCAGGGAACGTGTTAATAATACATGATTGGCCATTACAATTGTTACAAAATAATATAGGGAGCGCATATAAATTTGAAGAAGAACATTCAATATTTACATTTATAAATTCACATGCAATACGTCCCGTAACCAGTGGTAGCTATTAAGTGCGATATCACAAAATTTTCTATATTTTCGACTTCTTTTTTCCTGTAGAATCACCATATTCCGTATTGTGTTAGCGCTGAAAACAAATAGAACATTAGTATAAAATTAAACGTAACGTATGAATAAACAGGATACATGCGATACTTACTTCAGCTTCATCTACGCACAGCACACCCTAGGCCAGCGAAGATCAGGTGGGCAGTCCGAGGACGCTAGCATCCATAGCGTTTTGTAAGTGCTGCGTGGAAGAGGGTGCTCGAAGCCAATGAAGCGGTGGACATGCCACGGATATGGAAACCTCTAGTAGTGTGCTCTTGGGCCCTAAAGGTGAAGTTCCACGGCTCGTGGCTCGGTTCCTGGCTTGGCTAGTCCAGGTTCGGCGAGTCGGCTTGGCGACCGTGAGTCGACGAGCCACGCGTCCTGGAACTTCACCTTAAGGGTACGAGCCTACACGTACACTACTAGAGGTTCCATGTCCGTGGCATGCCCGCCGCTTCATTGGCTTCGAGCACCCTCTTCCACGCAGCCCGTAGAAGACGCATGGATGCTAGCGTCCTCGGACCGCCCACCTGATCTTCGCTGCCCTAGGCGATCATACATGCTCCTGCGAACATTAACATTTATAAGAAAACATGTGTTAAATTATTATTTACATTACTATTTTGTAAATAATTGAAAATTATTCAATTCCATAATTACGTTTGCTTTCTGGATACTTCGAGATGATTTGACTGGATATTGATGCTTTAGGATCACATAGAATATTTTTCGACCATTCGTCTTCAAGCACGACGGATACCACTTTGAACAAACGGTATGTAGATGTACCACGTGTAACAATTTGGCGGTACAGTGGGTTACGCTCGGATTGGCTGCGCCATAGTACCGAAACTCGTGATTGGTCAACAATCTACGTCCAGTTTGCGTTCGTTTTCGTGGTCCGGGGTGGCAGTCACTGGCAGTGGCAGTCAGTGCCGGCAAAATCGAAGAATATTCCAAGTCATTTCATCCATCAATATCCAGACAAATCATCCAGACGTATCCAGAAGGCAAACGTAATTATGGAATTAAATAATTTCCAATTATCTACGTCGCGGAAATCGGGAGTCACATTATCTGCAAGACAGAAAAATAGGGTTATGCGCGAAGTGCAAATATTTAACGTCTTGTTTCGTAAATAATAATTTAACACATGTTTTATTATAAATGTTAATGTTCGCAGGAGCATGGATGATCGCCTAGGGTGTGTGCTGTGCGGAGATGGAGCTGAAGTAAGTATCGCATGTATCCTGTTTATTCATATGTTACGTTTAATTTTATACTAATGTTCTATTTGTTTTCAGCGCTAACACAATACGGAATATGGTGATTCTACAGGAAAAAAGAAGTCGAAAATATAGAAAATTTTGTGATATCGCACTTAATAGGTACCACTGGTTACGGGACGTATTGCATGTGAATTTATAAATGTAAATATTGAATGTTCTTCTTCAAATTTATATGCGCTCCCTATATTATTTTGTAACAATTGTAATCGCCAATCATGTATTATTAAACAATGAATAAATACTTTTTGAAATAAGTAGAATTAATTATTTAATAAACTGTAGAATCTGCTTGCTTGTTGTGTGGGAGTAGGGATACACCTACAGCAATCACCGTACACATGTGTTGGTGCGTATGTCCATGTGACGTCACGCAGAGGGAATTGTTTGGCTATTGCGGCCTACAGATGGCGCTGTTGGATGTGTCAGGCGGGCGGCAGGATCTGCCGCGGATCTGCCGGCAGACCCTGCCACGCAGACTCTGCCGGCAGATCCGTAGTCGAATGCGGACGTAGACTGCACCGCAGCTGCCGGCAGATCCTGCCGCCAGATCTGGTTATCAGGGTGGTATATAGACAGTTGTTTTGATGTTAAAAATGTTCTTTTGATTAGTAACTTTTAAATGTGTTCTGTTTCCTTAACGGTCTTTCTTTTGACTCTTTCTGACCACAGTTTGCTTCACCTTTAGATGCTCCAAAATGTTATGGTTACTTTAGTCACGTTCCAACCGGCTCGCGAGTCACGCGTCTTATCAAACGTGTGACTTTAATAGCGAAGACAATATTTTATAAATCTTTCCTTGAAAAAGGTCTAAACCACGGACCGAAACGTCGGGAAATTATTAAATATAAATAAAAATTGAAAATTAGCTATTAAACTTGTAAAACTGACCGAACCAGTGCGCCGAAAACATTAAATCGTTGTACTCTATGATAGCCGATTCTTATGCCTTTACGGAAGATGGATCATAATTGATAAGATGCAATCCTTGTAATGTGGTCACCCGTGAAAGAGCAACGTAAATTTGTCCGCAAGTAAATATTGAATTACCTGCTTCTACAACAGCATTCTGCAAGCTTAGTCCCTGACTTTTGTGAATAGTTATACCATAGCTGAGGCAAATCGGAAATTGTTTTCTAATAACGAACGCTCTATCCATTACTTCAAATTTAACACATACGCGTTCTATTATATGTTCTTGCCCCGTGGGTAATATAATTTTCAATTTTTCAACGTCATTATCAACACCTCGTATAACTGAAACAAGTTTAGCAATGGTACCGTTGACAAGACCTAGTGTAACATCAATATTTCTTCTAATCATGATTTGTACTCCTACTTTAACAATTACGACCCTTGCAAGTCCCGCCGTTCGAGAGCTATCATCGTCATTATTGTTTAGTACCTTTGACACCTTTTTTTTTCAAGTACGGTGCACAATTCATTGTATCATGAGCAATCAAATGGATTTCTTCGGATGGAAATCGACTCAGCATTGCAGCGTTCAAAAAATCGCACTGAACACATGTGGGAAGTAAACACACCGTATTAGATCCCACATTAAGCATGTAATCACATAATTCGTTTAATCGGTCATTACAACAATTTGTCGCTTTGAAATTTAATTTCCTCGATTCTAAAAGTTTTGTATCCGAATCGGTCACTACACCGGTGCGAATTCTCGACAACATGTCTTTGTAAATATTATCACCCTTCTGTCGCATGTTTATTGTCAATTCGTCATAGCTAAACAAGGCAGACCATAAATTATAAGAACCTAACCCTCCAACATTTTTCTCCATACTCTTATTGGATAGTTGTATAAAAGCAGGTTCTTCGTGAACAGGAGGAAGTTGTAGTAAGTCACCAAATAGCAGCATAGGCTTTTTTCCGAACCAAGCATCATCGGAATCTGTAGTATCAAATATTTCTGTAAGTCGCAGATGTATGTACAGGAAAGTTACGTTAGACACCATCGAAATTTCATCGATGATTACTAAAGCAACGTTTTTTAGTTGATCTCGTACAATTTGAAGGGCTGCATCACTAACATAAGTTGCCTATACTGGGCGGTATGCCCATGTTCTACAGGTAATTGAAATAATCGGTGTATGGTAAGACCTTCAATATTGAAAGCTGCGATTCCAGTAGGAGCAGTTACTGCTGTGTCTTTTCAGATAATCTGCTAGACCCAATGTCTGATAGTTTTTATTAAAAAACTTTTCCCAGTGCCACCTTCTCCACTCACATAAAGCCTGAGAATTTTATCTTTATACGTCAAAGATTTCGTAACTGTATCAAATATCCGCTTCTGATCATGGTTCAATTCCGAAATCATTTCTTGAAGATCACCACAGTCAAATTTGTTTCCCGCGTCTTTAAAATCTTTCATGGCACCAAGAGTTTCAACCGTGGACAAGAATCATATTGATAAATTGTCGTCATTCTTTGGTTCTATTTGAAATATCTCGCTCGGTTGATCGAAACTGCAGTTGTTCGCCACTTGGGAATTCTCGCGATTGTAAATTTCTTTTTTTTTTTTTTAAATATTTACCACGTTTGCCGCTCTGTTTCGTAGACTTTTAAGAATGACCCAGGCAAAGTGTTTAAGAAGATTACCGCGCTTGAAACCCTTTTGCAAGGGAATATTGACTTTTTAAGGAAAGCTCGTTTCTCCCATACAACACACCTCGTCTTAGAGACGTCTAGTTTATGTCCATTTTAGGTCTGAACGTCTTGATTTGTAACAAGACGTCTCTGAGATGTCTTTAAGACGCTTTTTGGACGTCTTTAAGACTTTACCAGACGTTGTGCTATGTGGGCTGTTCTATCATTTCGTTCCAATGCGATTCGACCAGGCTGACGTCGACTTGTTTCATGTTCTGGTATACAGCAACTCTGTTATCAAGCTCGGCCCAAAAATTTTCGTGACAACAGGTAGGTATATATATATATTATATTATAAAAACAGATTCGAATATAATTTTCTTTAATGTCAAAATCAAAATAAGAATTAAATAGAATTTTATACACATTGATTGAACTTACGGTTCATGGTTCCTAATTTTCAGAGCACGATGCTTCTGAATAATTTAATTCCAATTGGATTTATAAATGGTAGAATATTTTAATTAATAAGAAACTTAATCTTCTAATTTACATTAATATTCGTGGCATTTCTCAGAAATGCTTAATGTCGTGTACGTAATATGTTCCAACGTATCCTATTGTATTTCAGATATAATAATATTAAACATTGCAATAGTACTTACTTATTATATAGCATACATATAATTTTATTCATGAATCTACATATAATAGTGTCTGTAATTATTTAATTATTAGGTATTCTGCTGTGACATCGACACATGGTATTTAAATTTTGTGAAACTTTTTATCAAACGTATTTAAACAGAGTTTCGCATACATATATACAAATAAATTTGTAAACTCATGGAATCTTCATATGAAATAAAATTACTTGGAATGTAAGTCTCTTATAATTAGTTGTCGATCTATGAATGCGAGACGTAAAAGGCAATAGAATGATTTTCTGCCTACGTTAAACTTATAATGATATAAATTAAAAATAGTTTGCTGGAATAAAAACATATGCTTAATTACAATATATTATTTTTGTACATGCATGGTACAAATTTCCAGAAACTTGTGTGAAAGAAGATGCTTCTCTGTCGAACCTTCTCCGGACAACTTCCAAGTCTGTGCGTCCCCTTCATTTCTATCTATAAGAATACATAAAAAAAATCTATTAAAACATTTTCGTGACTTACCTTGTTAATTGAGACAATAATCAGTGTCCTATGTGGTGTAAAAACACGTGACATTTCCAATTTTAGCAACTTACCTTATTTAACACTTGCCAGGTTATAATTGATTGACACTTGCTAGGTTATAATATAATTCAATACTAGATATAGATATAGATATATATATATATATATATATATATATGACGGACGACGATCCCTGCGAGAAAGTCGATCCATCGAGATCCATCGAAAGTCGACGAAACATGTGTTAGTTCTGTTTTGGCTGAAGGTGTGTGTGTATAACGCGTATACGTATTATGTCGACAAAAATTTATGACTGGAGAAGAAGAATCAGAACAATTTTTCTTATACCGTTTTCAACTGATCCATGAGACGATATTACGATATCTCTGTCATGGGAGGACCGATATTATTGAAATTGGTCTTATTCGAAAGCTTATATGCGGTTTACATAAGAAAAATGCCTTTAAATTTAGAAAATATTGCAGGCGTGATGAGATATTAATGAAATAAGTTTCAGGTTAGGTTGGAATAGCTGTGCGTCGAGTAAAGATACACGGCAGCGACAGGCATATACAAGGTGTCTTTTCTTTCATGTACTTGGCGTCGAGACGCTACCGCGTCTCTAGATTTTGTTTACATGATCGGACGGGCCGTACTGGGTCGCGAGGTTTCTCGTCAGAAGTGTTAAGGGGTAACACCACTCTAGGATCGATGTTTTCTTTTTTGCTTAAACCATACTTTAGAAAGGAAGGAGGAGACGAACATCGACCTAGATGGCCAAATGTATGGTGCAGGCATCGCAGATTAAAGATAAACAAAAATTTAAAGGATTAAAATGTTCATAAAACTTTAAACGCGTTTTTCTCGAAACCACTTTTTTCAAACTGGGAGGACGAATTTCTCGGAAACTATCGCATGAATCGATTTGAAACTTTTACAGTAGCTTTACAACAATATTCTCTTTGGAAGTACGTAGCCGTTTTTTGATTGAATGTAAACTTTCTTTTTTATAACCAATTTAATGCTCATTTTTAGGGCAAAAAATCGATTTATTTCTTAACAACTGCATCACTTCCACAAACATTGATTAAAAAAAAACCCTACGTACTTCCAAAGCCAATTGTATATAGATTATAAATTTTTTTTATCTTTTGTTCCACGACTCATACATGCCGAGAAATCCGTCCTCCCGTGGCGGTGTTTTCACAAAAGCTGTTTTCGACGACGGGCTCTGTCGTCGCCATTTTGTATGAAAATGACACTAGAAAAATTATTTTTCGTACTTCAATATGTGTTAAATAAACCCTCTGAAAAGAAATTCTATTCTGTTTGTCACACTCCCAAAATAAATTGTCAAATTTAGGTATTTTTTCTGCCTCTAGAGTGGTGTTACCCCTTAAACGGGCGATAACGTAAAGCGAGATGTTGTATCGTCCAATTATAAAAATTTAAATCTCTATGATTTTCGTTTCATCTTTTTTGGAAATAATATCAATAATGCGGCAAAATACGGCAAATGGGGCTATAGTTTTAACACTTTAATAATGTTTTAATTCATACGTCTTGCCCCGATCATTATTCAGGATAATATATATTCAAATTGGTTACTATCAAAACTAATGCGATGTACAATTATGTCGTATTTCGGGTTATTTCCGTCGGAAAACTTCCCCAATCCATTGGTACAATTTTCAACATGATAGGATAGAAATTACGAGACACCTTTAGGCCCGAGACAGACGAACGAGTTCCCAAACGGTCATTTAGCGGTCGTCAACTTAGACATTGAAAAATGGACACTCGAGGGTGTTATAAACCAAGTCTTTCCGAGAACTACGTCGTGACCTGAACAAGACAGGCTTTGGACAACTGCAATGCCGAAAAGCATTCATGAATGTATCGCGTTAACGACGACGACGCACCTTGTTATACTTTATCGAAGAAATAGAACATTTTTAAGATTATGTCCTGCGGTTTATTCTTTTAGTTTTACACGACAGAAATGCCCGCGCGACAAAACTCGCTCGTCTGCAGCATGCAAGACATATTTTATATATTTCGATTTCCGTGAAGGAGATAATTTGAAATGATAATCTGTTCATAATTACGTATCTTTTGTTGTTGTTTAGAAGATGTTCTTCGTAAACGTCTAGGTCCAACACGTGGGACAATCACTGTAGATTCCTTGTTCTGCGTTGCACCGGTACGCTGCGACGGTTCAGCTCGGAGTGTTCAAGATACAGTATTGTATGGAGATACGGGCTCGCTGGTGGGGTCTGGCGGTCTAGCCAGTTCGGGCATCACTGTAGTCCAGTACAAACCTGACCAATCATGATTTTCGGCAACATGGCGCAGCCTATCCGAGATTAAATTTGTTCATCCATGGGCTCCTGTGTATATTAGAAGCAGCGTGCGGAGTAATTATGTTTAACAATGGAGGGGGGAAACACCGACATGGGGTAGTGGTAATATGTGCTTCGTTGGGGCCACTCGGCTGGCTTCTACCGATAGCGGCCAAATGACCGCTTTTCAAATAAACGATATAATTTTTTCCAATTGATTATAAATAATACTGAATTTAGCAGGGGCAATAAAACACAAAATAATTGTCATGTATTAATTAGAAAACATTTATGATTAAAGTCTGAAAAGCGGTCATTTGACCGCTCTGGAAGGTTTAGTGTTAAGAAACCAAACAGCACTTTCTCATTGTCAGTGCTCACTCTTTATCAAGAGACACGGAAGTGTCTCGTGCCAAGTTTACGCGCAGCGCGAGCACACTGTGTCTCTATAACGCCACACACTGCTGTCAAGAACCTTTTGATTATCAAATGTCAATAATGGTTGAAAAGTGTCTTTGTTTTGTTCCTGCGTGCCTTATAAGCTGAGATATTTGGATGCAAAGTTCCGATTTGGCGAATTTTCGATTAAGATTCGTCATCAAGTGTTGTCAAGAGGGAAGCGTGGTAAGGGTGAAGAAATGTATCGTCAATTTACGCAGCACGAAAAAGACAGAGAAAATCCATCATAACCTGTCAAGTGTTAAATAAGGTAAGTTGTCCAAATTTTTTAAGTGTCACGAGTTTTTACACCATATATATAGGACACTGAATTATTGTCTCAATTAACAAGGTAAGTCGCCAAAAATTTTTAATAGACTTTTTATGTACAGCTTATAGAAACGAAGGGGACGCACAGACTTGGAAGTTGTCCGGAGAAGGTATTTCGTCAGAGAAGCATCTTCTTTCCTACAAGTTTCTGGAAATTTGTAACACGTATGTACAAAATAATATATTGTAACAAATTGTATTTAAATTGCCATATATTTTTATACCAGCAAACTATTTTTAATTTAGAGTTTCTATGTATGCTTATAGAAATGAAGGAGACGCACAGGCTTGGATACTAATGAAGGGGACGCATAGGCTTGGAGGTTGTCCATAGAAGGTTAAGGTAGACAGAGAAGCATCTTCTTCCGCACAAGTTTATGGAAATTTATCAAACCAGGTAAATCGAGAAGATTTGTCAAAAGACATAGATTAATTAAGAAAATTATATAACACATCTCCCTTGATTCTTTTCAATCTTTTGTGAATGACATTCGTAATACTTTAAAATCCACAGTAGTTACTCATGCTATTCATTAATTTTATTAGTTTCCCATTAACAATTTACTTATTTCAATACACCAATAAACGTACTAAATTAATTTTATTAATATTATTAATTTTGTTAAAGCTATTATGCGTTAAAAATATATTGAGTCTCTTCGTTCACTTTCGCTAAATTATCTATCTACACTTACTATAGCAAAAGGCCATTCTTTTTTTATACGTTCCATGTTAAATTGTAACTAAAATGTGGCTTTTATATATTTACAGATAATCGAAGCAGAAGAGAAGAAGAAAGTAACCCTGCTGCACGAGCACACGAAATAAGAACATTTAAAAACATTGTCGTAAATTAATATCTTTACAAAACTAATGCTATAAAAAAATGGCGCCAATTATAACAATGGCTATTTATACAAACAATTGGATTTAAATTGAATAACAGATTCATCATTGAAAGGAACAAGGAAGGTAATAATATTAACCAGACATATTTTTATAGAAATAAATATTTCAATACCAATAAATATTTTATTCAAAATACTTGGCACTGCACTTCGAATTGGTGTTGCTAAACTGAATAAATATGTCTTTTTATATATCTTTTTCTATCTTTCTTGTTTCAGTGGTGTGTTGTCTTCTTTTATTTATACCAAGACAATTAACATTATTTTGGTTTCGCAGCGCCAAGTATTTTGAATAAAATATTCATTGGCATTAAAATATTTATTTCTATAAAAATATATCTGCTTAATATTATTATCTTCCATTGTTCCTTCCAATGATGAATCTTTTATTCAATTTAAATCCGATTGTTTGTATAAATAGCCATTGTTATAATTGGCGCCATTTTTGTATACCATTAATTTTGTAAAGATATTAATTTACGACAATGTTTTTAAATGGGATTTACGGGTTTGTCCCGCATTTACGGGACATCGCATATATATTTAATAAATGTCAATATTAAAAGTTCTTTTTCTAATTTATATGTGCTATTTACACTATTTTGTAAAAATTGTAAACACAAATGAAATTAAAAACTGAAATTATATATGTATAGTAAATGCTTTAAAGAAAATATAAATATTTTTGGAAAATGTAGAAAGATTATTTATCATTTCGATGCGTGTAACCAATGAATCGATTTATATACAAATAAAATGGCAAGCTATGTAAGCAGAATCTGGTCTATTTCTGTTGCCTATCTGCCGTCAGATCGCGCTGCGCAGAGCCTGCTCGATTTCTGCCGTTAAATTGGATTAGCAGACTCTGCTTACTTTCTGCCGCCAAACTGCTCGCAGGCTATGTCAACAGAATCTGCTCTGTATCTGACACCAATCTGCCGTCAGATCGCGCTGCGCAGGGTCTGCTCGATTTCTGCCGTTAAATTGGATTAGCAGACTCTGCTTACTGTCTGCCGCCAAACTGCTCGCAGGCTATGTCAACAGAATCTGCTCTGTATTTGACACCAATCTGCCGTCAGATCGCGCTGCGCAGGGTCTGCTCGATTCCTGCCATTAAATTGGATTAGCAGACTCTGCTTACTTTCTGCTGCTATTCTGCTGTCAGATCATGCCATCAGAATCTGCTCTATTTCTGCCGCCTATCTGCCGTCAGATCGCGGTGCGCAGAGTCTGCTCAATCCCTGTCATTAAATTGGATTAGCAGACTCTGCTTACTTTCTGCCGCCAAACTGCTCGCAGGCTATGTCAACAGAATCTGCTCTGTATCTGACACCAATCTGCCGTCAGATTGCGCTGCGCAGGGTTTGCTCGATTTCTGCCATTAAATTGGATTAGCAGATTCGCCGCAGTGTCTGCCGTCAAACTGCTCGCAGGCTATGTCAACAGAATCTGCTCGATTTCTGCTGCCTATCTGCCGTCAGATCGCACTGCGCAGGGTCTGCTCGATTTCTGCCATTAAATTGGATTAGCAGATTCGCCGCAGTGTCTGCCGTCAAACTGCTCGCAGGCTATGTCAACAGAATCTGCTCGATTTCTGCTGCCTATCTGCCGTCAGATCGCACTGCGCAGGGTCTGCTCGATTCCTGCCATTAAATTGTATCAGCAGACCCTGCCGCCAATCTGCTCTCAGGTTAAGGCAGCACAATCTGTCGGCTTTCTGCTGTCAGTCTGCTTTCATCATCGAATATAACAAATCCTGTATCAAATCTGTAGTCTTTCTGCCACAAACATTTGTACTCAGGCGTTGAGCAAAATCTGCAAATACAGACGTGGCTATCTGGGATACCAATCCAAACTATTCTTGTCCAGTAAATGTCTGAGCATTTCAATCCTTGCTTTATCATTTATGATACCAAAACGTTCACATTCCTCTTCAAAAGCCTCAATCCATTGATTTGCGTTTGCATTTTTGCTTGTATATTTCTCCATAGTGAATTTTTCTGAAATCTTCAAATTTTGATGGCTAGTAGAGTCTTTTTCAATTAGTTTTTGTAATATTTGTTTTAGAGTTTCATCTGCATCAGCATCTTTCATATCCGTTATTGTAACCTCTTCCAAAATATTATCAGAAAATTGCACATTCCCAGCTTCATCTATGTACGTATCCCGTAAAGTTTCTGACATATCAATCCATACCTTTCTTGTTTGATGTCTTTTTTTTATTGCGTTCTTAACTTTTAGAAATACTTTTGTTTTACACACCTCTGTATGTAAAGAAACTGGTTGTAATTCTATTGGTATTTCAAACGTTTTTCCTTCAGATGTTGTTATTGAGGTTATGCAGAGAATGTTTGATTTTCCGTCCGAGGATGGTTTTGCTATAAATTCGAATTGCCACTTTTCCATTTTTTTTGTTAAACACCTCTTACTTTTTGTAGACTAATACTGTCGTTTTATAATATTATTTGATAGTGAGGGATCTACCAATATGAACAGACTACGTGTTGCTCTGAAAAATAGAGTTTATTTTGTTATTTATATTCTAATTTACACTATGTACAAAATCCCTACCTGAAAAATAGAGAAACGACAATCAAAGTCTGTTCCTTAACGATCGGTTCCTCTCTACACACTTTTTTAATCCTATAAATCTACTTATCGTGGCTTTACGCGTGCTTCTATATTTCTTACTCTCTATACCTCTCTCGTCCGACCATCTACCTTACCGACGATTGGATCGCGGTACAATCGCCTTAAAGAAATACAATTTCTTTATATATAATTAAGATTTATTTGGCTTAATTATCCCACTCGATAACATCATCAGCAAATAGCTTATTTAATGATAATAAGTCCACAGGAACATGCGCACGGTCAGTTTGAACTGCAACAACGCTAGCCCAAAGCCCCGATATTTTATTCGCGCAAACGGTATTATAATCAATCTTTGCTTTAACGTTTCGCTAAACCATACTCTTTGGAGCATACACACGGTTCCGCAGAGATATATTCCTATGTACATAATCATCATCATAACCATCGTTGTAATTGTCTAAAAACGTTAGGTCCGCATATCGATTCAACCAATATTGCTCATCATCGTAGTGGTCATCCACATAGTCATCTATTAGGTTACCATGTATTTTGTCAGCATTACGAAATACTTTTAAATAAATGTCGCCATCCTGATTAGCTTCCACCTCGTAAAGTTCTGCACATCGAATTTCTTCGGTTTGAACCGCAACATTTCGACACACCACATACACTTTCGGGCTGGATGAATGGATAACTGTCGCAGCAGCGGTGATCGTAGCGGTAGCTGGACGTTTCAAATTCATGGGCAATCTGAAACCGATTTTCTTATAATTCTCAAAGTTACTAACACAACGTTTCACTAAAATATGATAATGGAAACTTACGGTATTAACCGATTGTATTTCCATGCGTTGAACGACTGAGGATATCCTTCGAAAGCAATTTCACTTAGAAAAATGAAAAAAGGTGTTTCAAAAAACTGTCAAAGTGACTGCACGTCGACCACGATTAACAGACAACTGGACTCACTGCATCTCCAAGCTCTCGCATGTAAACTCATATCTTGAAACCGAAAAGTGCATTGCCTCGCAAAAGTAAGATGCGTTTGTTCTCCACATTCATTTTCGCTGACCATCCTCTCCTTATTCACACGCTTCTTCTTGCCCCGTCTTCTTTGCACACATCATTCGACTAGATCATACCACTTTGAACATTTATCAAATGTGTGTCGTACCACTTTCAACGCCTAACGCACACCTCTGAACGTGTATCAAACGGGTATCGAACGTGAATCGAACGTGAATCGTACCACTCTGAACGTGAATCGTACCACTCTGAACGTGAATCGTACCACTCTGAACGTGAATCGTACCACTCTGAACGTGAATCGTACCATTCTGAACGTGAATCGTACCACTCTGAACGTGAATCGTACCACTCTGAACGTGAATCGTACCATTCTGAACGTGAATCGTACCACTCTGAACGTGTATCGAACGTGTATGGTACCACTTCGAACGTGAATCGTACCACTCTGAAGGTGTATCGAACGTGTATGACACCACTTCGAACGTGTATCGAACGGCTTTGAACGTGAATGGAACGGGTATTGAACAGCTTTGAGCTATAGCCGATCAAAGCCGTTCAATACCCGTTCGAAACCCGATCAAAGCCGTTCAATACCCGATCAAAGCCGTTCAATACCCGTTCGATACCCGATCAAAGCCGTTCAATACGCGTTCGATACCCGATCAAAGCCGTTCAATACCCGTTCGATTTACGTTCAAAGCCGTTCGATACACGTTCGAAGTGGTATCATACAGTTCGATACACATTCAGAGTGGTACGATTCACGTTCAGAGTGGTACGATTCACGTTCGATTCACGTTCGATTCACGTTCGATAACCGTTTGATACACGTTCAGAGGGGTACGTTAGGCGTTGAAAGTGGTACGAAACACATTTGATAGATGTTCAAAGTGGTATGTTCTAGTCGAATGATGTGTCCAAAGAAGAAGGGGAAGAAGGCCACATCAGCTATCGGGGGGATCGTCTCGTCCATCCTGGGAGCCATGCTTGACCCTGCCCTAGCTAATCGATCTGCCCTCTCATTACCTGCTGTCCCCTCGTGTCCTGGTACCCAATATATGGTAATCCTGGCTCTTCTTCTCCCAAGCTCGTTCAATGCTGTTCTGCATTCCAATGCCAGCTGAGACACATACATACTCCTACTCAGTGCTTTGATAGCGGCCTGGCTATTCGTACATATCGCTATCCTACTATTATTTTGATTTCCTCTGACCATTCCAATGGATTCCCTACCGCCTACCGCTCTTCTCCGGTCTCTCTCTTCCTCCTCCTCCTCGTCGAACTCTTTTTCAATGCTCCGAACGCATTCTAGGATGGCAACGATTTCCGCCTGGAACACCGTCGCATATCTGCCCAGCCTCTTTGTTCCCCACTTCCTCACATCGTTCTCCTTACACCATCCTGACCCTGCCAGCCCGTCCTTCCTCTTTGATCCGTCTGTGTACCAGACCGAGCCATGACTGTTCCTGATCTTTTACTCGTTCCAATCCTTCCTATCGTCGATCGCCACTTCGAACTCCCTGTCGAACACATACTTCTTCACTATTAAGTCCCTAGGCATGGTCTTCATCCTATTCAGCTCTTCGCCTCCTTCCTCCTCCAATATCCAACTGTGACTTTTGTCATTACCCCCTGTCCATTGATCCCAGCTCTGCATTCTCAACATCGTCTTCATCGCGAGCTCCTTCACTCTTACCTCCAGTGGTGGTAGGTCCGCTAGAATTTCCAGCGCCCTAGTTGGCGTTGACCTCATCACGCCGAAAATGCTTCTAAGCGCTGCCCCCTGGACTTTGTCCAATTCGGCCTTGTACGTAGCCATATTCACTGTTCTCCACCAGATCCCTGCTCCAAAAGTCAGCCAGGGGATTACTACCGTTTCATATACCCATTTCATCGTGACCGGTGTCAGTCCCCAGGTCGATCCGACTGCCCTGCACATCATATTCAAATTGTTCTTGGCCCTGCGAGTCTATTTGCGGACGTGATCTCCCCACGTTAGCGCCTCATTGATAGTGAACCCTAGGTACCTCACCTTCTTTGATAGCTCCAGCCACCGACCTTGATATACGATCCCTCCGTATTCTGGTCTTCTGTTCTTATTAACTATCCGGATCAACTCCATTTTTCGCACACCATCCCTCCAGTGCATCCAGTGCTCTCTGCATCGTTATCTCCACAACCCCTATATCTTTGTCCGAGGCCATGAATACCACATCATCCGCGTACACCGACGTGGTGACTCCGCAGTTCTCAAGGGTGTACAACAGATCATCCACCCCTAAACTCCATAAGAGCGGCGATAGGATCCCTCCTTGCGAGCATCCTCTGTGGACCACCTCCGCCGCTGTAGTCTCACCCCTGCTGGTCTGGACCTTCCTCGTGGACAGCATCTGCATGACCCATTCCACTTTTTTTTTTGTGGGGGAAATGCATTTACGCACACCGGTTGATAAGCCGGTAGTGTCGGACTCGTACGAAATGCTTCACACCATACCGACTAAATCCCCCACCATATGTATCCTCGACCATCCACCCCTCCCTGACTTACTGGCTGGCAGAACTATTAAAATAGTCAACGCCACGCAGCCAGGTTGGAAGTTGTCAGGGCTTCTAAAAGGACTACACAGAGTCCAAGCATTTAAGCTTCAAAATGGTCATAGACCATATATATATATATATATTCACAAAAAATATGCTCTCTTTCAGTAAAATAACACCACTACCAGTAACAGCGCAGTAATTAGTGCGTATTATTAGTGTGTTTATACTATTGTTCTAAAACGAACAATCTCGCGATAGATTCTAAAGGGTCGGCATCTGAATAATCAGATTCCGAAGCAAGACTTCTCTCCAAAGCTCTTTCGTGCCTCTGTTTTGCACGTATGACCGTGTTACAGTAAGCAACGAAGGCGCTACATCAAATATGATTTGTGAGCGCTCTGAGCATGACATTAATCGGACTATATGGACCTACCAAATCCATCTTGCTCCACATCTCTTCTCTTTCCGCATCCCATCTGGCGCACTGGAAAAAAGTGTGAGACGCATCGTCGGGCGTCTCACAACCGAACCAGCACAAGGGCGAAGGGGCTCTCCGAATCTTATACAGATATGCCCTAAAATAACCATGCCCAGTGAGTATCTGGGTCACGCAGAAGTCAACCCTAGCGAAGGTGGACAATCTCATTAAACCAACATTAGGCAGCCAAGAATAAGTCCATCGAGATTCAAAGGCATCGTCCCATCTTAATTGCCACTCATTTAAAGCCTCTTGGTACAGAACAAGTAGCCTTCTGGATAAGTCTTCCGCAGCCAATCTTTCATCTTCATACGTAGTAATTAATCTTCTAGTTTTCCTACGTTCCTCCATATATAATATTTTCCTGAGATCAATTTTAATATCTATAGGATATATACCAGGCAGAACACATAATGAGAGGTGCGACGCCGTCCTGTAAGAGGCCGCAACCCTTCCCAGTCCGAACCTCTGAGTTCGCCGCAACCAGGATTCGTTGCGACCTTTCTTAGCGACATCAGCCAAAATAGGAACAGCATATAAAACTATGCTTCAGTAGTATAGTAAGGCCGTTTCCAACCCAGGTCCTCTGAGGGGAGCGCGGGGGCGGGGGGAAGTGAGGGCGCGCGGGGGAGCGCGGCGGAGGGAAACATGGGCGCGGGGCCTGCGGGGAGAGGAAAACCGGTTGCGCGCGCACGAGCCGCGGAGTGGGGGAAGCCGCGATGATGGAGGGGATCACTCCAGGCCGAGCCGCCGCGGAGACCGGAACCACCGCCGAAAACTTTTTAGACCTAACCGGAGGGAGTGAATGACCTTGGCCCACCCCCAAATATTTTTCCAAACCATTATGTAGCTGAAATTGTTTTAATAATTTATTTTTATTGGGAATTATTTCGGACGATCTCGGGAAAAATCGGCGTTTTTATACACACCGCGTCTTCGGAGGGTGGGAAAGAGATAGAACATTACTTTAAAGCTAAAATCTGGGAGAGGGAAAGAGACAGCGCTACATAGTGATACAAACACATTTTATTCTAAAGCTAACAGTATTTCGAAGCGTTTCGATTTACTTTAAAGCTAAATCTGGGAGAGGAAAAGAGACAGCGCTACATAGTGATACAAACACATTTTATTAAAGCTAACAGTATTTCAAAGCGTTCCGATTTAACGTCGCTGCATATCGTGTGTAATTTGAATCTCCTCTAGCAGTCGTGCAGGATGGCGACATTTGGCAGCGCGAATCATAGAAAGAATTATGCGGCGTCAGCAGAAACTTTTTTCCATACCAATATGTGATGGAAAGTTTTCCCCAACACAGAGAAATAATAATAATTTTTTAATCACCGATATAGCAAACTGTTATGTAGCAAACAGACATATTTTTCCGAACCATTATGTAGCGAGCATTCTAAAGCTAACAGTATTTCAAAGCGTTCCGATTTAACGTCGCGGCGTATCGCGAGATTTCGCGAAATCTGACTCTTCTGGAGCAGCCGCGCTAGATGACGTCATTTGGCAGCGTGAAGAACAAAATACAATACATGTAGAAACGCCGAATCTTAAAATTATGCGGCATCAGCAGAAAAAATCTTTTCCATATCAACAGACATTTTTTTCCCAACGCAGAGAAATAATAATTTTAATCCCCTCCCTCACCGATCTACCGAACCAATATGTAGCAAACACACACTCTAAAGCTAACAATTTTTAAAAATGTTTTTCAATCTTAACATCGCAGCGTATCGCGCGATCACGTGTAATTTGAATCCCCCGTGATGGGACCGCCGTGCAAGATTACATCATTTGGTGGCGTAACGAACGCACGAATCATAAAAAGAATTATGTGGTGTCAGCAGAAATTGGTGAGGTGAGAAGGAGGAAGACGGATAAATAAATAGAGAAATAATATGTTTAAGAAATTTAATTACAATTAAAAGAATATAAAAATATAAACAGAAATGAAATATAATTTAACATTTTTTTCCTACGAGCATCCGCTAAAATATCATTGATGACAGATGCTACCAGTTCGCAATCTACAAGATAATCCTCGTCGTAGTATTCGCTATCACATATTATTTTAGCAGCACGACGCGTATGTAATGTTTCGCAGGCAGCGTCGCCCTGTTACAACACAGTAACAAAAGTTTTAAAGTTTGTCCTCACATCTTCTGCAGTTTGATACAGCCGCGGATACACATAGCTTACACATGACTTAAGATTAAATAAAAATGATACTGTATTCAGTTTGAAATACAGCGACTTATTACGTAGTATCGTCTTTAGAATTGGAGGCGAGAATCATAGAAAGAATTATGCAGAGTCGATAGAAATTGATGACAAGTGAAGGAGGGAGACAGACAAGCAAATAGATTGCAATATTTGTAAAATGATTACATATTGTTCAATTAATTAAAAAATAGAAATATAAAAATAGAATGTAAATAGTGAATCAGCAGAACCATCTCTCTCTATTTTTATCACTTTCCTGTTCTTCCCATGTTTTCCTTCTCCCTATTATCTCCCATAGAATAGCCAAGTTTTTCCCTTCTCCTCTAATTACCTCTTTCCAATTCCTAAATACAACACAATATAAATATAAATATAGAAGAAAATACAATTAAATAAGAAATATAATAAAAAAGAATATAATAAAATAAAAGTAAATACAATTAAAGAAGAAATATAATAAAAAGAATATAATAATATAATAAAAGAAAATAAAATAATAAAAAAAGAAAATACAATTAAATATCAAATATAATATAAAAAAGAAAAAATATAAAAATAGAATATAAATAGAATATAAATAGAATATAAAAATAAGAAATAAAAAAAATAAAAATATAAAAACTCAATTCAATATAAAAATACAATATAAAAAAAATATAATAAAAGAAAATAAAATAATAAAAAAGAAAATACAATTAAATATCAAATATAATATAAAAAAGAAAAAATATAAAAATAGAATATAAATAGAATATAAATAGAATATAAAAATAAGAAATAAAAAAATAAAAATATAAAAACTCAATTCAATATAAAAATACAATATAAAGAAATAATATAATAAAAGAAAATAAAATAATAAAAAAAGAAAATACAATTAAATATTAAATATAATATAAAAAATAAAAAATATAAAAATAGAATATAAATAGAATATAAAAAATAAAAAATACAAAAAATAAAAAATATAAAAATTCAATATAAAAGTGCATTATAAAAAAAATATAATAATAATAATAATAATAATAATAATAATTTAATTTATTGCCCACATTCGCGTTACAATTTAACGATCATATACTCTTTCCATTTCATTCCCGTGATTGTGTCAGTGTAAGTCCTACCCTTCTAATGTATCCTGCTGTGTCTTAACCAATTTTTCTATTTTACAAGTGTTTCCTAATCTATTTTATGTTGCATAATCATCTTTTATCACTTTCCTCTTCCACCCATCTTTTCCTTCTCCCTATTATCTCCTGTAGAATAGCCAAGTTTATCCTTTCTCATCTAAGTACCTCTTTCCAATTGCTGCCATTCTCTCCACTTACTTCACATGCTTCAATCACGTGTTTCACTGTTTCTTCCTCTTTCTTACAAACCATACATATCCTTTCTTCTTTCTTCTTTCGATAGCCAGCCACGGAGACCTCTCCAGACCTGACCCACGCCCGCAAATTTTTTATACCTAGCCGAGTGAGGAAATGACCTTGGCCCAACCCCAAAAATTTTTTCCAAACCAATATGTGATCGAATTTTCCCCCCAACACAGAGAAATAATAATTTATTTTTATCGGATGATGTTTCAGACAATGTCGGGAAAGATCGGCATTTTACAAACCACGTATTCGGAGGAAGGAAAGAGAGAGCATTACATTAAAATCTAAATTCGTGGAGGGAAAGAGAGAGCAATACTTAGCGTCGCAGCGTCTCGCGCGATCGTGCGTAATTTGACTCCTCTGGAGCAGCCGCGTGCGATGACGTCATTCAACGGCGCGAAGAAGGCTCGAATGAAATAGAATTATGCAGTGTCTGCAAATGTTAGAATTATGTGGCGAAAGGAGAAGGAAGACGGGTAAATAAAATGTAGAAATAATATAAGTTTAAGAAATATATATTGTTATAGAAAAAAATATAAATATACAACTAAATAGAAATATAATAAAAAAGGAATATAATAATAAAATATAATAATAAAATGTAATAAAATAACACGGAATAAATAGTAAAAATAGAAAAAAATAGTAAAAATAGAAAAAAATAGAAAAAATAGAAAAAAATAGTAAAAATAGAAAAAATATATACAAATGAAATTAACTAAACAAATTAAAATCTATATAAATTAATCTCTCCGCGCTGCGTTAGCGGTGGCGCGAGCAAGATCCGGGAGCATGTCCCGCAAACGCTCTATCTGGGGCGGTGGTGGCAGCGGTGGCAGGTTCTAAAACATGTAAACGCAAATATAATATTAATACATTCCGCACAATATCCTATCACAATATCACTTACCAGCAAGCCATCAATGGCTGCAGCGATGTTGTCGCTGTCATCGCTGTCATCGTTGTCATCGGTGTCGGAGGATGAGGAGTCCTCGATGCTGTCCTCACCACCACCACCACCACCGACTGCTCCCTGCAAATCCTAGAACATAGAAACCTTGATATAATATTCACGTGTTAAACGTAAAAAAAAAGTACAAAACATTGTTATGTACATACCTCCTGATTATTCCCCCACATCTCCTGGTCCTCGTCGGGCGCAATCCTGAATATTCCCATTATTTTTGGTTGGAACTATTGCCTTTAAAGAGACTGTTGCCGTCAAAGATTTGAAGACAACTGGTCTCGCTGCATCTCCAGGCTCTTGCATTTAAAATCTTATCATGAAATCGAGAAGTGCGTAGCTTTGCAAAAGTAAGATGCTGTTGTTCTCCACATTCATTTTCGCTGACCATCCTCTCCTTCTTCACACGCATCTTCTTTCCCTTCTTCTTTGGACACACCAAGCGACTAGAACAAATCACTTTGATCATGTATCGAACGGGTATCGAACGTGAATCGAACGTGAATCGTACCACTCTGAACGTGAATCGTACCCCTCTGAACGTGTATCAAACGGATATCGAACGTGAATCGAACGTGAATCGTACCACTCTGAACGTGAATCGTACCACTCTGAACGTGAATCGTACCACTTCGAACATGCATCGAACGTCAATCGTACCACTTCGAACATGCATCGAACGTCAATCGTACCACTTCGAACATGCATCGAACGTCAATCGTACCACTTCGAACGTGAATCGAACGTGAATCGTACCACTCTGAACGTGAATCGTACCACTTCGAACATGCATCGAACGTCAATCGTACCACTTCGAACGTGTATAGAACGTATATTGGACATGTAATGAACTACTTCGAACATGTAATGAACCACTTCGACCATGTATCGAACGTCAATCGTACCACTTCGAACGTGTATGGTACCACTTCGAACGTGTATTGGACATGTAATGAACCACTTCGAACATGTAATGAACCACTTCGAACATGTAATGAACCACTTCGAACATGTATCGAACGTCAATCGTACCTCTTCGAACGTGTATGGTACCACTTCGGTCGTGTATTGGACGTGTAATGAACGGCTTTGAACGGGTATTGAACGGCTTTGATCGGGTATCGTCGTAATCTAGCGTACATCACATGTAGGAAGTTGGGGAGGGTGAAGAAAAACATTTTCATATACATTAAAAATTGATGAATATTTAAAATGAATATTTAAAATATATTTAAAATATTCAATAATTTAAATATAATCAATTTTTAATGTATATGAAAATGTTTTTCTTCACCCTCCCCAACTACCTACATGTGATGTACGCTAGATTACGACGATACCCGATCAAAGCCGTTCAATACCCGTTCAAAGCCGTTCATTACACGTCAAATACACGACCGAAGTGGTACCATACACGTTCGAAGAGGTACGATTGACGTTCGATACATGTTCGAAGTGGTTCATTACATGTTCGAAGTGGTTCATTACATGTTCGAAGTGGTTCATTACATGTCCAATACACGTTCGAAGTGGTACCATACACGTTCAGAGTGGTACGATTCACGTTCGATTCACGTTCGATACCCGTTTGATACACGTTCAGAGGGGTACGATTCACGTTCAGAGTGGTACGATTCACGTTCGATTCACGTTCGATACCCGTTCGATTCACGTTCGATACCCGTTCGATACATGATCAAAGTGATTTGTTCTAGTCGCTTGGTGTGTCCAAAGAAGAAGGGAAAGAAGATGCGTGTGAAGAAGGAGAGGATGGTCAGCGAAAATGAATGTGGAGAACAACAGCATCTTACTTTTGCAAAGCTACGCACTTCTCGATTTCATGATAAGATTTTAAATGCAAGAGCCTGGAGATGCAGCGAGACCAGTTGTCTTCAAATCTTTGACGGCAACAGTCTCTTTAAAGGCAATAGTTCCAACCAAAAATAATGGGAATATTCAGGATTGCGCCCGACGAGGACCAGGAGATGTGGGGGAATAATCAGGAGGTATGTACATAACAATGTTTTGTACGTTATTTTTACGTTTAACACGTGAATATTATATCAAGGTTTCTATGTTCTAGGATTTGCAGGGAGCAGTCGGTGGTGGTGGTGGTGGTGAGGACAGCATCGAGGACTCCTCATCCTCCGACACCGATGACAACGATGACAGCGATGACAGCGACAACATCGCTGCAGCCATTGATGGCTTGCTGGTAAGTGATATTGTGATAGGATATTGTGCGGAATGTATTAATATTATATTTGCGTTTACATGTTTTAGAACCTGCCACCGCTGCCACCACCGCCCCAGATAGAGCGTTTGCGGGACATGCTCCCGGATCTTGCTCGCGCCACCGCTAACGCAGCGCGGAGAGATTAATTTATATAGATTTTAATTTGTTTAGTTAATTTCATTTGTATATATTTTTTCTATTTTTACTATTTTTTTCTATTTTTTCTATTTTTTTCTATTTTTACTATTTTTTTCTATTTTTACTATTTATTCCGTGTTATTTTATTACATTTTATTATTATATTTTATTATTATATTCCTTTTTTATTATATTTCTATTTAGTTGTATATTTATATTTTTTTCTATAACAATATATATTTCTTAAACTTATATTATTTCTACATTTTATTTACCCGTCTTCCTTCTCCTTTCGCCACATAATTCTAACATTTGCAGACACTGCATAATTCTATTTCATTCGAGCCTTCTTCGCGCCGTTGAATGACGTCATCGCACGCGGCTGCTCCAGAGGAGTCAAATTACGCACGATCACGCGAGACGCTGCGACGCTAAGTATTGCTCTCTCTTTCCCTCCACGAATTTAGATTTTAATGTAATGCTCTCTCTTTCCTTCCTCCGAATACGTGGTTTGTAAAATGCTGATCTTTCCCGACATTGTCTGAAACATCATCCGATAAAAATAAATTATTATTTCTCTGTGTTGGGGGGAAAATTCGATCACATATTGGTTTGGAAAAAATTTTTGGGGTTGGGCCAAGGTCATTTCCTCACTCGGCTAGGTATAAAAAATTTGCGGGCGTGGGTCAGGTCTGGAGAGGTCTCCGTGGCTGGCTATCGAAAGAAGAAAGAAGAAAGGATATGTATGGTTTGTAAGAAAGAGGAAGAAACAGTGAAACACGTGATTGAAGCATGTGAAGTAAGTGGAGAGAGTGGCAGCAATTGGAAAGAGGTAATTAGAGGAGAAGGGACAAACTTGGTTATTCTATAGCAGATAATAGGGAGAATGAAAAGATGGGAAGAACAGAAAAGTGATAAAAGATGATTATGCAACATAAAATAGATTAGGAAACACTTGTAAAATAAAAAAAATTTGTTAAGACACAGCAGGATACATTAGAAGGGTAGGACTTACACTGACACAATCACGGGAATGAAATGGAAAGAGTATATGATCGTTAAATTGTAACACAAAAGTGGGTAACAAATTAAATTATTATTATTATTATTATTATATTTTTTCTTTTTATAATGTATTTTTTATATTGAATTTTTATATTTTTATTTTTTAATTCATATTTTTATATTCCTATATATATATATTTTTTTTTATTTTCTTTTATATTTTTATTGAGTATTGTATTGTTATATTGTATTGTATTTTTATATTGTATTGTATTTTATTATCTATTTTAATTGTATTTTTATATTTTTATATTTTTAATTTCATTTATATTCATTTATATTTATTTTTTTATATTGTATTGTATTTTATCTTATATTTTTATTGTATTTTTATATTTTTTCTTTTTTATATTATATTCTTTTATATTCTATTTTTATGTTTTTTTCTTTTTATATTATATTTATTATTTTATTTTATTCTTTTTTATTATATTTCTTATTTAATTGTATTTTATTGTTTTTTTATATTGTATTGTACTGTATTTTATTTTCGTATTTAATTGTATTTTCTTTTATTTTATTTTATTTTATTTTTCAATTGTATTTTTATATTTTATTGGTGAAGAAGTGTGATCGAAAATAGAGCAGATAAGTATATACATCCAAGAACAAGAAAGAGAGATGAAAATAAAAGAGTCAAAGTTCCTAAGAGAATTAAGAGAGGTGGCAAGCAAACCAGGAGATAAGTCGAAATACTTATGAGGGAAGAAGAAAAAAGGAGAGGAGAATTAGAATGGATAGGAAGATTCATACAGGGTAGTGAAACGAGGGCATGTAAATATTGGATATCGAAAGGTGAAAGGATATGTAGGCTTTGTAGGAAAGAGGAAGAAACAGGGAAACACGTGATTGAAGCATGTGAAGTAAGTGGAGAGAATGGCAGCAATTGGAAAGAGGTACTTAGATGAGAAAGGATAAACTTGGCTATTCTACAGGAGATAATAGGGAGAAGGAAAAGATGGGTGGAAGAGGAAAGTGATAAAAGATGATTATGCAACATAAAATAGATTAGGAAACACTTTAAGGGGGTAGACACGGGTAATGCAGCGCTCTGTATACCCACATAATCTGGCCCAAAACATGGGTTTGGGAAATTACGTTGTTTGTCCCTATATGAGCAGATTTTGGGCTGGGCGAGGTCTCATTCGAAAGAGGAAGATTCAATGCAGCCCGCTCTGGTCATGGCTCAACGTGATTGTGTCGATATCTAATAATATGAGTGTCCAAAGTAGAGAAAAAATCGACAAAATACACTCGCAGATTCCAAGTATTTGTAAGTCGCTAAAAGAGTTTTATGACTCAAACGATGACCAGAGCGGGCTGCATTAAAGCTTCCTCTTTCGAATGTGACCTCGCCCAGCCCAAAATCTGGTCATATAAGGACAAACAACGTAATTTCGTGACTGCATTCCCAAATACGAGTTTCGCCATATTGGCGATAATACAGAGCAAGTCACGTGACAAATTTAGTTCAGCTAGTGGATACGAGATGGCACCTATTCGGGAGGACTGCCAACGTGGAATCATGGCAAAACTGAAGCGTTAGCTGGATACATGTGCCACAGTAAAAGCGTGATGCAGTCAATGCATGCATTTTCGTACGATTGTAGGTTAGGTTATATGCATTTAAGGCATACATTGACTAGGAACTGTTACGAACTGTATACATTTACTAAATTAATGTTTTTACCGTTACACATACATCACTTGAAATCGCTGTCAAATTTATGTTATAGTAATTGAGGCAGTTAGAGCAACAACGGACTATCCCACATTAAAATTTTTTTTTCCTATTGTATATGATTAGTACATACAGCCTATTGGAATACGTTATTGCTACTAACTCAATTTCGAAAAAAATGTGGGTTAGTCCGTTGTTACTCTCACTGCCGCAATTATATGGCAAAATACAAGAGATGGGCATTACTTAAATAACCCAAGCCAATTTTTATTTGAAGCACTATGATTGAATTAATGTAATCATGGGGAATTCAATGAAGGCTTGGATGCAATAAGGGGACTAGCGCTCCAAAATGGGAAAAATTATTGTCCAAACGCTAAGATATATTGGAAAATTAAATGTTGTTGACACACATTTTTTCTATTTACAGTTTGTTTATCGAATCATTAGTATTCGAGATAAAAATTATAAACCAAACAAATGTCTTTGACCAAAGTCAATACCTTTTTAAACAAAAATTGCGATAACTTGAGTAGGTAATTATTATCGGATTGTTATGAGACTTGAAACATAAAACTCGGAAAACTCTAGCGAAGCCGTAAAATGTATGCACAAAACCCTAGTGTTAAAAAAATGTAATAATATTTAATTAAAAAGAAATACTGGACATAACCCATGTTTTTCAACGTTCGCTGTTAAAAAGTATCGAGGCAATTTTGAGGTACATATAACTTGCAGCGACAAAGTTTTTCCTTAATATACAAGGAACATTTTCTCCAATTTTCACACTGAATAATAAATAATTGTAGAAGATATGGCGATATATATAAATCTCGCGCAACACCAACAGTCAAGGCGAGTGCTAAAACAGCTAAGTAGAGCATTATACGCGGCTGCTGACTGTTGGTGGCCCGCGAGATTTATATATATCGTCATATCTTCTACAATTATTTATTAATCAGTGTGAAAATTGGTGAAACTTTTCCTTGTATATTAAGGAAAAACTTTGTCGCTGCAAGTTATATGTACCTCAAAATTGCCTCGATACTTTTTAACAGCGAACGTTGAAAAACATGGGTTATGTCCAGTATTTCTTTTTAATTAAATATTATTACATTTTTTTAACACTAGGGTTTTGTGCATACATTTTACGGCTTCGCTAGAGTTTTCCGAGTTTTATGTTTCAAGTCTCATAACAATCCGATAATAATTACCTACTCAAGTTATCGCAATTTTTGTTTAAAAAGGTATTGACTTTGGTCGAAGAAATTTGTTTGGTTTATAATTTTTATTTCGAATACTAATGATTCGATAAACAAACTGTAAATAGAAAAAATGTGTGTCGTAACGAGCTTTACAACACTATATTTTTTAAGATACAGTTTAACAATATTTAATTTTCCAATATTTCTTAGTGATCGGACAATAATTTTTCCCATTTTCGAGCGCTAGTCCCCTTATTGCACCCGAGCCTTCATATTGTCGGCCATGAATAATTTTCTCGTATTTCCTCGACTAAATATATGATTCTCTACTAAAGTATGAGTAAATATGAGAAAATTATTCATGGCCGACGGATAAAAGACCTTGGAATAAAAAAATGATTCTGTAAATATATGACTTTTCAATACCATTTATTATTTATTATAAAAAATTAGGCAAAATAAAAATTGTTTGTGTTTCCTCGTCTTCCTCCTCTTCTTCTTCGACCTCCTCTTCCTCCTCGTCCTCCTCCATATTTACAATTTCGCAATTGCTTTTTGAGCTCGCTGTTCTGTAATATGAAAAATAAACATAAGTAAATCTTAAAACTTTCATTAGAATGTAAGAAATGTTTGCACGAGATTGTCTACGTATCTACATACCTGCTGCTGAAATCGCAACGCGATCTCCATCCATCGCGGCCTCGGAGTCGGCTCCCTGCGCGGACTCCGTCGCGGCCTCGGAGTCGGCTCCCTGCGCGGACTCCGTCGCGGCCTCGGAGTCGGCTCTCTCGGCGGACTCCGTCGCGGCCTCGGAGTCGGCTCTCTCCGCGGACTCCGTCGCGAGGACGGAGTCGGCTCTCTCCGCGGACTCCGTCTTCGCGACGGAGTCCGGCTACTCGTTCGACTCCGTCGCGAAGACGGAGTCCTGCTACTCGTTCGACTCCGTCTTCGCGACGGAGTCTTGCTACTTCGTTGCCTCCGCTCTGGGGACGGAGCCTTGCTGCTCGATTCGAATCCGCCTTCGGTTCCAGACATCTAAAAAGAGTCGAAGAAACAGTGAAACTATTGAACGTAATGGATTTGAAAGTGCTGTAGAAGAGCCAGAGTTAGCTAAAATGTAATCTAATTACAAATTAGAAATTACGATTAAAATATAATTGTGTAATGAATTACCTAAACATTATTTTCTGTAATTGTTAATTTAGGTAGTTGACCACAATTTTGTGAACTATCTAAATTAACGATTGCAGAAAATAATGTGTAATCAATTACACAATTACATTTTAATCGTAACTTATAATTTATAATTATATTACATTTTGCTCAACTGAGAGAGGAATACACGTTTATGAAGTTGGTACATTTGGGTAGAACAGGCATGGAACTAAAGTGAACGCAGCGGCCGATTTTCAGAGGCAACGCCTCCTTTCTCCTGCCGCACGTCTTGGCCCCCGCGGCGGCCTTGGAGCTTGGAGCGCCTCAGGCCCGTACCATATGAACCGCGCGTGGCGCGTTGACAAAAAAAAACGCATCGACAATCGTGCTCTCTGGGACGATGTGGAAACCTATTGATACAATGTCATCCTAATACGCCACGCGCGGTTCATATGGTACGGGTCTGAGGCGCTCGAAGCTCCTAGGCCCGCCGCGGGGGCCAAGACGCGCGGCGGGAGAAAGGAGGCGTTGCCTCCGAAAAACGGCCGCTGTGTTCACTTTAGTTCCATGCCTGGGGTAGAATATAGGCTTCCTTTAGCTAAGATTTAGCGCAGGAGGAGAATCTTCAGATTTCTATATGCTGAAATTTCCAAGTTCGAAAGTGTTGAAATTCAGACATTTCCAAAATTTGAAATTATGAGGTAATCAAGTTTCACAATATCTGTAATTGAAGGCTCAGATGCAATAAGGGGACTTATTAATTAGACTAGCGCTCGAAAATGCGAAAAAGTATTGCCCAAACGCTAAGAAAAATTGGAAAATTAAATTTTATTAAACTGGATTTTCAAAAATATACTATTGTAAAGCTCGTCACGGCACACATTTTTTCTTTTTACAGTTTCTTTATCAAATCATTAGTATTCGAGATAAAAATTATAAACGAAACAAATGTCTTTGACCAAAGTCAATACCTTTTTAAACAAAAATTGCGATAACTTGAGTAGGTAATTATTATCGGATTGTTATGAGACTTGAAACATAAAACTCGGAAAACTCTAGCGAAGCCGTAAAATGTATGCACAAAACCCTAGTGTTAAAAAAATGGAATAACATTTAATTAAAAGGAAATACTGGACATAACCCATGTTTTTCAACGTTCGCTGTTAAAAACTATCGAGGCAATTTTGAGGTACATATAACTTGCAGCGACAAAGTTTTTCCTTAATATACAAGGAACATTTTCACCAATTTTTACACTGATTAATAAATAATTGTAGAAGATATGACGATATATATAAATCTCGCGGGCCACCAACAGTCAGCAGCCGCGTATAATGCCCTACTTAGCTGTTTTAGCACTCGCCTTGACTGTTGGTGCCGCGCGAGATTTATATATATCGCCATATCTTCTACAATTATTTATTATACAGTGTGAAAATTGGTGAAACTGTTCCTTGTATATTAAGGAAAAACTTTGTCGCTGCAAGTTATATGTACCTCAAAATTGCCTCGATACTTTTTAACAGCGAACGTTGAAAAACATGGGTTATGTGCAGTATTTCTTTTTAATTAAATATTATTACATTTTTTTAACACTAGGGTTTTGTGCATACATTTTACGGCTTCGCTAGAGTTTTCCGAGTTTTATGTTTAAAGTCTCATAACAATCCGATAATAATTACTCAAGTTGTCGCAATTTTTGTTTAAAAAGGTATTGACTTTGGTCAAAGACATTTGTTTGGTTTATAATTTTTATCTCGAATACTAATGATTCGATAAAGAAACTGTAAAAAGAAAAAATGTGTGCCGTGACCACCCATACAGCACACTTCGTTGCGGCAAAGTTGCAGGATGGTTGCAGTAACCTTGCGATGTTGCATGGTTGCAGTGCAATGTCGATGTATGGTTGCTGCGACGTTGCCGTGCAACATTGCACGGGGCGGACATAGAATTGTTTCTGCATAGTTGCTGCATAGTTGCGTTGCAATAATGCACTGCAATTTTGCCGCAATTATGCCGCAACTATGCAGCAACTTTGCCGCAATTATGCCGCAACTATGCAGCAACTTTGCCGCAATTATGTCGCAACTATGCAGCAACTTTGCCGCAGCTTTGCCGCAACTTTGTCGCAACTTTGCCACAACTTTGCGGCGTTAGCAAATTTTAAAACATAATATCTCCAAAACCGGCTGAAATAAAGTGTATACATTATACTTTATTGAATTCGTCTTGAAACGCACTATCAAGTGATCTGTTAAAAAAAAGAGTTCCGTAGAAAATTTGCCCCCTCCAACCACGCAATTTCATGTAAACAATTTCTTTTATATCTCCAATACGTTAGGAAATATCCAGGTGTTTACTGTTCCCGCGGACATCCAGTATAATGAACTAAAATATAAAATATATGTCGGAGAAGGCAACCATTTAATCAGTTCCAAGCATAAGTCAGAATCTACTTTACTGGTGGCACGTGCCAAACTGATGTTTCCGTGAAGGCGAGCACGGCGCACAGTGCTTTTAGAACGACAATATATGGGGGTCGTAGTACTCATGTAGTATAAAAGTTTTTAACGTACAGAGTAATCAATATATATACCATCTACAGTACACTACATCCAAGAAGGTTCCGTGGCCACAACAGTAGCGCGTTAGATTGTCATGCGGGCGGGCCGGTGTTCAAATCTGTCGTGACCAATAACTTTTTTTATTTTTTTTTAACAGTTTTTCGTTGCCTCAAAGTTGCCGTGCAAAGTTGCCTCAAAGTTGCTGTGCAACGTTGCAGCAGGCGGACATAGAATTATTGCTGCATAGTTGCGGCAACGTTGCGTGAATCGTTGCAATCTTGCACCGCAACTATACTGCAACTATGCTGCAACGAGAGTGTGCTGTATGGGCAGCTTTACAATACTATATTTTTTAAAATCCAGTTTAATAAAATTTAATTTTCCAATTTTTCTTAGCGTTTGGACAATACCTACTGTTTCGCATTTTCGAACGCTAGTCTCCTTATTGCATCCGAGCCTTGAATTTTAAAATTTCCGATTTTTCCACTTCTGATGTTTAGAAACTGTTTAATTTTCTTCACTTGGTTTCAGTTTCAACTAAAGGAAGCCAACATTCCACCCGAATGTATATACCTGTTCTAGACATTTCGCGGGTAAATTATAACATAACTTTCTTATTCTACGTGAGAATGAATACACGAATCTCTGAGCATGAAGCTGCGTATCGACAGTGCGAGACTGCCACGCGAGGCACGCCTCGCGGAGTGGAGAATCTGGAAACTACCTCGATCATGATCACTTTGCGAGGCAGACTCGTGCGACAGTCTCGCCCTACCTCCAGCATGATATTTGCGTCGCCCTAGCCATGCGATTTTTTATCTTGGGGCCGCGAAGCACCTTCCAGCACCTCGAAAAATCGACGGCTGATGCCTCGTAAAGTAATAATGATTGAGGTAGTCTCCAGACTCTCCACTCCGCGAGGTGTGCCACGCGAGGCCGCCTTGCAATGACGATACGCAGCTTGAGAAACACGCGACACTCAAACAATCACAGCTCACACGATAGATTTTGCGCAAAAAATTACAACAATACTATGACAGTAATGACACTTTACCCGGAATATGTCTGAATACAGTCTTATTAGACCACTTTTAGAATAACCGGCACATATAGTGAAAAAGACAGGAGTAGTAAGCGTGAAGGTACTTACGATCTTTACTGTTCGGCAGTCACTCGTATATTTGACGATCGAGCCATTGCCTCAAGGGCCAGCTTTGCCCGAAAACAATCGCCGGCGCGGTTCACGCACACATTACCACCACTCCCGTAGGTGATCCTACTACACAACTTGCGATTCTCTCCTGAAACCGCTGGGCAGAGCGCAAACTGTCTTTCTCACTCACTCAATATTTTGTATTTCACTTGCACCAAGGATCGAGTGACACGTCTCGGCCCGCGTAAAGGTTCAAACGCGCAAAGATGATACGTCAAAAGTATATGCACAGGATAATCAAAAATCCTTTCCTGTGCACATTTATACACCAAAAAGTATTCCCGGAAGTACATACTCTATGTAAATGTATCAGCATACAGCAATCCTAATGAGAAAGAGAGGAATAGAACGCATATATTCGTCCTTTCCCACTATCTTTTGTTCTGTTTTTCAGCATTTGTAACGCAGCGACAACGCTAGCTGATCAGTTGTCTGCCGTTTGCACTACGGTGTAGACGTAGAAAGCAATCGAGTTTTTATTTACTGCGCAGATATTCTTACATATGGAATATTCATAATTTGTGAATTGTTCCATTTCTGCGTGGTTCGTTACTCTTGTATTGATAAGTGTTGTGTGATCATTCCATTGCCATGGAATCACAGAAGGAAGCCGGAAATGCAAGTAACAGTCGCTATTTCAAGGGTGATGCAAAAACAAAGCAGCCCAAATTATCTGCAAAGCGTTTATCAAAAAATAAAAAGCGCCGACAAAGGGTATAGCCGGTTAAGATGGTCAAATGTGCCCCTGAACCAAATTCAAATCGCGATGAGTCATTCGAAAGCTTATAAAAAAAGAACGATTTCTGCCAAGTTTCAACTTTGTATCTCGACCCGGGGGGTAGTAAAGGGTAAAAATAGAAAATCAGGTTTTTGGCGAATTTCTACTATAACAGGGAATGAAAAATTTTGAAAAAATTCAGAGGCATATCTGTTATCGGGACACATATTAGGGAATTATTTCAGATTTTTAAATTGAGAAATCAAGCTGTGAAAAATAAAAAACGCCAAAAAATGATGAAAAATGCCAGTTGTGTATCGAAGCAGTTGCAGAACTATAATCATATTTTTACTGTAAGTGCGTATCATTGTTACTATTGTCCTGAATTTTTTTCAGATTTTTCAATTTGGTGCGCCGCAGTTAAAAAAATTAAAAACCGATTTTTTCGTCGTTTTTTCCGTGTTAGAGTAACTTATACGTCGAATTGCTTCATGAAATAAGTGTTTTATGCGATCTTTAATGTTTATACGTACAGCAAAACATCATAGGAATTAAAGAAACTGGAAAAACCGAATCATTTGAAACTATGTTATGCAGCTTACATTATAAAGTGTCTGCCGTATTTTCCAACGGTGTCGGTGGCGCAGCGGTAGAGTGTCGAGCTGCTATATCGCTGCGAACTTTTTTAACATAGGTTCGAATCTCGAACTTCGAAGTCCGCTTGGGCAAAGTTTTTTCTTTTTTTTTCCGTAATTATATATATTTTCTAACTATATGACAATGATCAATATTGGTTTTCAAATGATTTAAGAATGTTTGAAAAATATATTAATCTGAAATATACGTAAACATGAGTTCGGACTGCGTTTCTCTTGTCAAGTATCCTGCCAATTACGATATTATTTAACATTTCCTACATTATATTAATATGTGAAGATCGTTTTCGAATCTCTTACCTTTAACAATTATGCATGGATAGCAACAAAAATCGTGTGTGATGGTTTTAATCTTCATCGCTGTCTTCGTTAATTATTGGTGTCACGTGTTCATTGTTGAATATTTTACTAAGAATTTCTGCAGGCCTTACAATTTTTGAAAGGTACCGAGCATGCGACAAGTAATAAATTATTGCAGCTATGTGTGAACAGCACCCGACGGTTCGGTTACCATTTGCGCATTCACAACAATAGCGTTTAACTCCGGAGTAGCCTATTGAGTTTGGTGCATAATCAATGTAACATCTATAGGTTTTACTGTTAATATGTCGGGATCTTACTTCGAATTTAATAATATTATTTCTCTCTTTAAGACATCGAAGATTAATGGTGTTCTCTTCATCCATTAGTTCTGCTAAATATGAGATTGCTTGAGATAATTGATATGAACCAGTGAATAGAATTTTGAGGTCTTTCTCTGTCATTTCTGGAAAATCAAGGAGATCGTTAGATGATAGTTGATTAAATGGAATCTTACGTCTGTTCCAATGCTGGTTTTCAACTTTTACTGACAATGAATTCTCAGCAATGTTTTGAGATGACATTCTTTCTACTATCTCATCACAGAGATCTACGTCCGAATTTAAGCGCTTTCCAAACGTATTATTTAAAAAGCACGCTATTTTGCAATATAAACTAACTTTAGGCAGTAGCTTATTGTCCATTTGATGGTGAAGAAGTTTGTATTTTTGCCCTATGATGCCGTGAATTGCCTCGACTACCCAGCGAATCTTAGTGACGTGACGGGATGCATTTGATTCTGCAGTCGTTAGCTGATTACGCTTACCTTTTAACGCAGGCATAAGCACTCTGTAACCGCGCTCTTCTAAATAAGATGTTACGTCGCGAAAACCTCGATCAACAATACAAATATCCCCAGGTTTTAAAAGGGTTTGCAAACCATTTGGATCTTCCAGAGCAATTTTCATGATTTGTGCATCGTTCTGGTTTGCACAAAAAGGGCCAAGAACTTCAACCACATAGCCGTTTGTGGTGCAAATCGTGAAAGGTTTACATAAGGGTACTTTCTTTTGACCGGAATATGATTTTCGTTGATATTCATTATTAGAACTTTTCTGATGGCGAATATATGTTCCATCGAAAATCAGTGCTAACTGATCTGTGATACCATATAACTTTTTGGCAACAAGAGAGGTTTGATTTTCTATTAGAGTTTTCCGGGGAAGTGTCGCGAATCCAAAATAACTAGGTAGAATATCTTTTTCAAAAGACTTTACGACGGACCTACAAAAATCAGATACCTGTTGCTCGCGTTCTAATCCGAGAATTGCAGCTATCATACTATTTGAGTTACCAGTACGCAATTTGAACAAGAAAACAACAATAGCTTGTGTGACATCTCGCTGCTCAGAATTTCTCAAAGAAGTCATCATTTCCCGAAGCTTTATTACGTTTTCCCACGTTAAACCTGTAAATACTTTTAACCGCTCTTCAGAAAGTGTAAAATCACCTATTGTATCTTTGATACTTGAATTGTTATTAACTGAAAGGTATTCAAAATAATTTCGTAATTCTTTGGTCTCGATTACACTGCTATTTGAATGTATTCTTAAGTTTAGAACATCTTCCTGAAACAAACGGTTCTTTAATAAATGACCAGAACAGCACCGATTTCCTTTAGGAACATATAATCTTCGCAATATAAATACCTGCTTCCTGGTTTCATTCGGTACATTCACGATATTTTTCGAAATTCCACAGACGAAACAGTACCTATGAGTGGAAATAACTCTAGAAAATGGCATCTCTACGAATTCAGTAGCTACTTGTTCAACATTCCTCAAATCCATAAGAAATGATGGATCTTCTGTTGAGGAAGACGATGTAGCAACAGATTCGGATTCAGATTTTTCCGGTGAAGATTTTTCAGTTGATTTTTCGGGTGAAAGTATTTCGGCTGAGGCTGTTCTGTGCAAAGATATTGCGGCAGAAAAAACTCTGGATGAAGAGGAGAGTTCAGCCGAAGAAGAAGGTTCAGCTGATGAAGAGGGTCCAGCTGAAGAAGAGGTTTGAGCTGAAGAAGAGGTTTCCCCCGAAGTAGAGGGACCAGCTGAAGAAGAGGTTTCACCCGAAGAAGAGGGTCCAGCTGAAGAAGAGGTTTGAGCTGAAGAAGAGAGTTCAACTGAAGAAGAGGGTCCTGAAGAAAAAGATTCAGCTACAGAAAACACTCTGACAGAAGATTCCTCAAGTTGACGAAATTCCTGAGAATTTTCACGATTGGGGGCGGTAGTTATCGCGTTTTTGTAAATGTAAACGCGGCACCTATTGCAAAATATGTCACCAACAGTCACCACTCTTTTCAGAATTTTAGAATACTTCACTGCATCAACTTCCGTCTTGATTTTCCGTATCTGACCAGGTGATTTGCGAACCAAAATATTACACCGAATACACTTAGCATGTAAGGTTTTCCTTTCCACAAATTGTACTTTCTCCGTCGACATATTGAACACACAACCACAGATGAACACACACCGACAAAGAATACTGTTTATTTACTAAGGTAACACAAAAACTTCCGTAGAGAGTTAAAATCTAACGCGAGAAAAGCATAACCGCTCAAGACGCTAACTCGTAGCCGAATGCTCATCAACGGTCGCTTTCCTTCCCTTACCGAAGAAAACGCGTAGCGTGTGCAAAAATTAGGAAAAACCCCGAGTGCTGGAACAGGGGAGGTTTCGTCGCCTGGCAAAATCCAACGGCTACGAAACCTTCCGTTGAACTTTACGACCCTACCTGGTTGCCTTCTGCTCCGCTCCAAATTCGAAGCTACGCACGCTACAAATGTGTACAGATTGTAAAGACCACACGTTAATTAATGAATGTCACAAGTTTCGAGAGACGACGTGACCCCGTGACAGTCTGTGCAGGACTATTCTCGTGCATTCATGCATAATTGTTAAAGGTAAGAGATTCGAAAACGATCTTCACATATTAATATAATGTAGGAAATGTTAAATAATATCGTAATTGGCAGGATACTTGACAAGAGAAACGCAGTCCGAACTCATGTTTACGTATATTTCAGATTAATATATTTTTCAAACATTCTTAAATCATTTGAAAACCAATATTGATCATTGTCATATAGTTAGAAAATATATATAATTACGGAAAAAAAAAGAAAAAACTTTGCCCAAGCGGACTTCGAAGTTCGAGATTCGAACCTATGTTAAAAAAGTTCGCAGCGATATAGCAGCTCGACACTCTACCGCTGCGCCACCGACACCGTTGGAAAATACGGCAGACACTTTATAATGTAAGCTGCATAACATAGTTTCAAATGATTCGGTTTTTCCAGTTTCTTTAATTCCTATGATGTTTTGCTGTACGTATAAACATTAAAGATCGCATAAAACACTTATTTCATGAAGCAATTCGACGTATAAGTTACTCTAACACGGAAAAAACGACGAAAAAATCGGTTTTTAATTTTTTTAACTGCGGCGCACCAAATTGAAAAATCTGAAAAAAATTCAGGACAATAGTAACAATGATACGCACTTACAGTAAAAATATGATTATAGTTCTGCAACTGCTTCGATACACAACTGGCATTTTTCATCATTTTTTGGCGTTTTTTATTTTTCACAGCTTGATTTCTCAATTTAAAAATCTGAAATAATTCCCTAATATGTGTCCCGATAACAGATATGCCTCTGAATTTTTTCAAAATTTTTCATTCCCTGTTATAGTAGAAATTCGCCAAAAACCTGATTTTCTATTTTTACCCTTTACTACCCCCCGGGTCGAGATACAAAGTTGAAACTTGGCAGAAATCGTTCTTTTTTTATAAGCTTTCGAATGACTCATCGCGATTTGAATTTGGTTCAGGGGCACATTTGACCATCTTAACCGGCTATACCCTGTAAGTTATGTTTTATGGTACAGATTTGAATACAGTTGGCCTTGTTTCACACGTGACGGCACGGCACGGCGACGCCGTGCCGTCACGTGTGAAACAAGTTTACAGTTTGTGATGTAGTAGTAGCAGTACGGTATTTTGTTATATATAATACAGTATTATTCATATTCTTTAAATATGTATACCAACAGCTGTCTTTGGCTGTACTTCCGAATGGCTCCAGTGGCCGATCGTCACGAGGTTTGGGGAGAATGGTGGGGAGGGGGTGTGGACCCTAAATCTAAAATTGTTGCTTCGGGAATTTGTTAGTTTTCGAGATATTAATAAAAAAGAATTTTAGTATGTCTGTTGATTTATTCCGGCATAACGCATTCCACTTTCCACTTTGTCCTGGGTATTAGAATTGGTTGGGGCTAGATGAGTGGGGGGGTGGGGGGGGGGGGCGGTGCGCGGCCGCTTGCGGGCGCGTAAATCATGGAAGCGAACCGATGTGAGTTTGGAGATTTGAACTAGCAATTTGCGAATGCGACCCATCCTACTATATAGGGTGTTATTCTACTGATAATCAATATTCTAGGGGGTGATTCTAGAGGCCAAAATAAGATGAAAATATAGAATACAATTTTTTAATATCGCGCTTCGTTTTCGAGAAAATTGACTTTGAACTTCAGCTATATACGCGTGCTTTTCCGGCGCCTGACGAGAATGCGGAGGTAAGGGGAACGCGTCCAGCAGTTCGTAAAACAGTTTGGGGGGACAGGAGGGTCGCCGGGTAGAGGTGCCTGCACGTACGTCCAAAAAAGTTTTAAAAAATTAACAATAATTTTTTATTAATATTTTGGAAACTAATAAATACTCGAAGCTACAATTTCAGATTTAGGGTCCACACTCCTTTCCCACTCCTCCCTCCAAACCTCATCTCGATCGGCCACTGGGCCATTCGGAAGAATATCCCTATCTTTGATACTTTACGTACACATAGTCTATACTATGCGCGCCGCAACGCATGCCATTACTTTACCCCTCTTGTCTCACTCATTCTTTTCCAATTCGTATGTTCATCATTATTTAATTAATTAATATCCGATGTATACCGTGTTTGGACTCATTTTCATGTGAATAATGCAGCACGTTCCTGCAACTTTCGTGCCGATGAGACGAAATGTAGGAATTTTAAATTTCGTTATGTATGTTATACAAACTATATGCGTTTTGTTAGTATCAAACGTTCAAACCAATATACGCGTTTCGTTAGATATGCTTTCTTTATAATGCAGTTGTCATTATTTCAACTTTTGTACGTAGTTTTCAATGGATAAAAAATGTAATTCAGATATTATTTCTACGATGTAGAAGATATTTAAAATTAGCAACAGTCATCGATACTTTGCGATTGGATGTTGAGCATATGTAGTTACTTGTTGAATACGAAATATGTACACATTGCTTCTTCTTTTGCGGATTTTTGATCGCAATATGTACGTCCATACGTGTACCTTTAGCGAAATTGTCTCACTGAAAAGCGCAGTCTTCAGGTGAAGTCAGACGGCGAGTCAGCTTGGCGAGCGCGAGTCTGCTGCTTACATAGTAACCACGATTGTTAGAATGCGTCAGTCTCAGCTATATAACAAAAGTGCTCAATTGTATCGCAATAATTGCTAGTATTTTGAATAATGGATTGCACAGATACAAATAAGTAGTAAATCAAGCTTCAGCCATGAGTGTTTTAATTTCCAACGAATAGAGTTACAATATAATCATAAAAATGATGGAATTTTTCAATAACTTTCGTTGGAAAAGCTCCAGATATCCAGGAACCTCATGGAACCTGAAAATTTTTGTGCTATTTGTTCTATTTGCTTGGATATACTACGGTATGACCCAACCAACGGAATGCACTGAAAATTTCAGGGATGGGGCGAGCGGGGGAGAGAACCACTAATATAATATTTCAGCTGCGGGTATTTGTTAGTTTCTCAGATATTATTAAAAAACTTTCGGCATAATACATTGAAATCTATCTATACAGACATTACTAACACAACCATATTCTTCGTTTCACAGTCGACGATACATTGTACGATATTGACCGCATCGCGCGATGCTTGTAACTACATCAGTTTTTATTCCCCATACTATGGGGTCATTCCATGCGAACTCAGACACCTTTCGGAGTAACATTTCGCATTTTGGTGCAATTTGGATATGTTGTAGTCTTTAGGGATATATAAACATATCTCGAAGGATTTTTGAAAATTTCAAAAATTGTGGAAGTTACAGTTCTTTGAAATATAGTGTTTACTATTTTTCCAAAAAATATAACTGTTGAACTAACCCACCGATAAAAATGACCTTTTGGGTGATTACAGTGGAGATATAAGAGTACATAATAAAAATTATTTCACTGAAAAAATACAAATTTTTGACCATTTATTTTGCAATTCTTGTAAACAAATGCAATTTTATAATTGAGGGCAACTTTATAAAAATTTGAAAAAATAGGAGGATATAGCCCTGTTTGTCCTCTTTATGGATGTGTTTGGAAATAGATGGAGACTTTAAAATTGGCCAAGTGAAAATTAATTGAATGTAACGCTGCGTCAAATGACACCGGTTCGACTGGCCGAGCCGTGCGGTACTCGCAGCGGCCAAACGGCTATATCTGCTATTCTTATACAGTGTTCTCTAATATGGTAAATATTTGTAAAAAACTGAAGAAGGAAAACTTTTACTGTTTTTTATACACAACATAGTACGGTAACTCAATTTTTGGTGTTCGCAATATTTTTCTTGAAACGAGGGTGACCTTCAGTTTTTTAAATGGAATGCTATATGTTTGATTATCCAATATGAAAGCGACTGTCAAGACAAATTCAACCATATGTTATACTTTGACCTTCAAGGCTACACAAAGTTAGGAATGAAGGAAGAAATTCAATCTACTAGAAAGATAGTTCGATATATTTATTTCATTCCTAGCCTTGTGTAGCCTTGAAGGTCAAAGTATACCATATGGTTGAATTTGTCTTGACAATCGCTTTCATATTGGATAATCAAACATATAGCATTCCATTTAAAAAACTGAAGGTCACCCTCGTTTCAAGAAAAATATTGCGAACACCAAAAATTGAGTTACCGTACTATGTTGTGTATAAAAAACAGTAAAAGTTTTCCTTCTTCAGTTTTTTACAAATATTTACCATATTAGAGAACACTGTATAAGAATAGCAGATATAGCCGCTTGGCCGCTGCGAGTACCGCACGGCTCGGCCAGTCGAACCGGTGTCATTTGACGCAGCGTTACATTCAATTAATTTTCACTTGGCCAATTTTAAAGTCTCCATCTATTTCCAAACACATCCATAAAGAGGACAAACAGAGCTATATCCTCCTATTTTTTCAAATTTTTATAAAGTTGCCTTCAATTATAAAATTGCATTTGTTTACAAGCATTGCAAAATAAATGGACAAAAATTTGTATTTTTTCAGCGAAATAATTTTTATTAGGTACTCTTATATCTCCACTGTAATCACCCAAAAGGTCACTGAAAGACACACGACACGTGTTTATCGGACGCTTCGTTTCTTCGTTATTTTACAACGTTCCATAAAGCGAAATACCACCCTGCAGTCCCTCGGTGAATTTTACGACATACAACGTGTCGCGTCGCGCGAATGAGAACCTTTGAACGCAAGGTGAGGTTTGAGAACCTCCTCGGCAATGAGAGTGTATGCGTGCCTATAGGTGTGATTGTTGGATCCTAGCGATTACCATATAAGGCAATTTTGCGTTCGGCCGGGCCAGACGAAAAACAATTGCTACCGACGGCAAGCGCGAGCAGGTCGCGGCACGATCGTGGAACATTCGAGCTAGAGCCATCGCGGCAAGCAGTATTCATCACCAATAAACCTTTTATTGGGAACCACATTTTCTTCCACACCAATCCATCTCCTAAATTCAGTTCTCTCGACATGAATTTGCCGAGGAGAGCAGGCGGTCATCTCGCGAGTAAAGAAATTCAAGTTTAATTTTGAATTTGCGAGGGTTTGTGATCGTACACAACGTTACAAATATGATAATGATAATTGGGATATAATTCCGAATGGCCCCATTGTTAACTTTTTTTTACATATTATTTTTTTTTAACTGCACACACGTAGTCATAAAACAGCCTGTAGACGGTCAATAGTATTGTGCAATTTTGGATATTCAATAATATTCAATAACATTGAATATTCAATATTGCACAATAATACCGTCTACAGGTCGCTGAACGGGGATCCATCCTGCCCCCCCCCCCTTACCAGGTTCATTCATTCTGTATAATAGTGTTTCTGGTTCAAATCTGCAAACTGACATGGGCCGCTACCACGATTTACGTGACCGCAAGTGGGGGGCGCGTCCCCTGCATTGATCTAACCCCATCCAATACTAATATCCAGAACAAGTTGGAAAGTGGAATGCGTTATGTCGGGATGGGTCAACAGAAATGCTAAAAGGTTTTTATTAATATCTCGGAAACTAATGTCTGAAAGCATAAAAGGACAAAATGTTTCTTTACCAATATTTTCATTTCTTCAGGTTCTAATTTATTAGATATGTGGTCCAGTATGTGACATACAATGTTGTCCCGTTTCAATTATACTTGGGATTATCGTGAAACTTGGATATATTGTAGTCTTTAATGATTTATAAATGTATTTCAAAGGATTTTTAAAAATTTTAAAAATTGGGGAAATTGCCTTTCTATCATTAAATTATAACTGTTGAACTAAGAGACAGATAAGAATGAGGTTTTGGGTGCTTCCATTGGGAAAGTAAGAGTACCTAATAAAAATTATTTCACTAAAAGGAAAGAAATTTTTGACCAATTATTTTGCAATTGTTCTAAACAAATGGCATGTTTTAATAGCGGGTACTATTTAAAAATTTGAAAAAAGAAATGAGGGTATAGTCCAATTTGTTCTCATTACGGACCCGTTTTCAGAAATACGGACACTTTAAAATTGGTCGTATGAAAATTAATTGAATGTGACGCTGCGTCGCCCAGCACCGGCGACGTACTATCTATGACATAGATATGTCATAGATAGTTCAATATTATAGCACGCACGGCTCAGCCAGTCGAGCCGGTGTGATTTGACGCAGCGTCAACTTTCAGCAATTTTTACAAGGCCAATTGTAAAATGTCCATATTTTTGACAATTAGACCATGAAGGGAAAGGATAGAGCAATATTCTGATTTTTTTTAAGATTTTTAAAATCGCGCCGGATGTAAAAAAACTGCATTTGTTTATAATAATTGCACAGAAATGGTTCAAATTTTTTTTTTAAAAATTGAAATAATTTTTCTTAGAACTTTAATGTTTTCTCTACAAATCCCCGTAAAGCTCATCTCTATCTGTATACTACTTCCATAATTATAATTTATTGAAAAAAGGTTAACACTTACCTTCGCACAGCTGTAAAATCTACATTTTTCAAAATTTTCAAAAATACTTCTACATATGTTTATGCATCCCTAAAGACTGCAACATATTCAAATTTGAGCCACATCCGAAATGTTACTCCAAAAAGTGTCCGATTGCGCGTGGAATGTCCGGTGGTTCAAATCCAGAGAGTCAATGAAGGGTTAAACTTACTTCGTTCTGAGGCTTTCGCTTACATCGAGACTTTACTGTACTATATCTTCTTTCAGTGTGCCTTCAGTGTGTCCCTTTTGTAATATATGTTTTTATTACTTCCATGTATGTACACCGTGTTACTGATTATTGACTTTTTACGTGCAGACAACGATTGAAAAAAGCAGCGTGCCTCATGGTAGGTCAGGGCACCGTGGCGGAAGCAGGTATCTCCTACGAAGCACATCCAAGCACATCCGCTGCGAGTGATTTTCCTACGGACAGAATACACGAAGAAGACGTAGGAAATTTGGAAGGAATTATAGATACGGACGCAGAAGATATTGAAGAAGAAGTACATTTCAATGCGGACGAAGAGGATATTGTAGAACAAGTGCATTTCGTGTCGAACGAAGAGACAATTGTACAAGAAATAGATTTCAACACAGACATCAACGAAGAAATGGATGAAGATGTTGGAAATGATGCCGATTACTGGCTGGTGGAGAATGCAGAACCAGAACAGCCGAAAAAGCAAATTTCAGAAGGAATAGATTTCGTTGATTTTCCGTATGTTTTCGAACAGATAAAAAATCTTGGAAAACATTCGACCATAGGCTGTGGCATCGAACATTTCGAAATAGTTAGATGTCAACGTTATGGAATAGAAAATGTGTATTATGTAGAGTGCACAATGTGCAAATACATAGAGCAGATATCCTGTCTTCGGAAGAGTGATACCACTATGGATATCAACCACGCCGCTGTTGCCGCAACAATGGCGACGGGCGGCGGATACAATCAACTGGAGGAAATACTGACTACCATGAACGTGTCCTGTATGACGAAAAGGATATACGAGAAGTGTCACATTGAGCTAATCGATGGCTTCGAAGTGGCCGCACAACGCGAAATAGAAGATGCTGGAAAAGAGGAAAAAGCATTAGCTATAGCAAGAGGCCACGTACATCCAGAATGTAATTTACCGTATATCCCAGTTGTCGCAGATGGCAGCTGGATGAAAAGGTCATACCGCGGAGGAGATTATAATTCTCTTTCTGGCGTAGGAGCCATCGTGGGATACCACACGAAGAAAGTGTTGTACATCAGCGTGAAGAATAAATTCTGTATGACTTGCCAAATAGCATTTACGAAGAAGGAAGAACCGCGCGAGCATCGTTGCTTCAAGAATTGGGGTCGTAATCAGAGTTCAACTGGCATGGAGAGTGTTGCTGTTGTCGAAGGCTTCAATTGCAGCGTAGATATGCACGGCCTGATGTACACTATATTAGTTGCCGATGGTGATAGCAGTGTGTACAAGAAGATATTGGACAATAAGCCATATGAAAAGTACATGGTGGGGGTCAGTAAAATAGAATGCACCAATCACCTGTTACGCAATTTCAGTAGAAGAATAACCGAAATCGTAGCAAAAGGCCCCAACAAAGATCTAAGAGCTGTCGTAGAGAAGAATGCTCTTCGCCTGCGTACTGGTATAAAAAAGGCTGCAGAATACCGGCTCAAAGAAGAAAAGACACTCCAGGAACGAATACAGAATTTGAAGAAAGACTTGAAAAATGTACCGAGTCACGTTTTCGGTGAACACAAGGAATGTCAGAAGTTAGCATACTTCTGTAATAAATACTCTGATCCCAACAGAGAAGACTACGTTCCACGACTGAGAAACGCTGGTATTTATCAAAGTATCGAAGAAGCGATGCAGCAACTTTTCCTTAAAGCTGACAGTTTACTGCAGGGTCTAAATAACAATGCTGTTGAAAGTTTTAATAGCATCATTGCTAAATTCATCGGAGGCAAAAGGATAAACTTTGGACGAAGGGGCTCGTATCAGGGTAGAGTCTCCGCTGCAGTCGTCCAATATAATACAAAAGAGACGTTTAGCAAATTGAGTACGGCAATGAATAAAGAGCCGTCAACCATGGTAAGAAAGCTGGAAGAACGTCGGAAGCATGCAGCAGAAAAAGCAAGGGAATATAAAAAAGAAGCGAAAGCATCCTCCTTCCGAAATAAAAAACAATCATGCGATCACGATTACGGCCCCAACGCAGAAAAACCAGATATGGAAGAGACAGTATACTCTTCCGAGTGTAAAAGTCACAACGCTATACTCCATGAGTGGCAAAGGATGCGAGGCGAGATCGAAGTGGAAACTCGTGATCAGGCAAATAGCGAAAAATGGACCAGTTATAGAAAGAAATTATTAACTGCATCCAATTTCGGCAAGGTATGCCGATTACGAAAGACTACACCACGGGCAAATACTGTGAAGAGTATAATGTACCCGCAACTCCAAAATTTACGTTCACTCGAATACGGAAGGGAAAATGAGGCAAATGCCTTGAGCCAAATGGAAGAAGAATTAGGATTCCGTATTCTACCGTGTGGCCTCTTCATCGATGCCACTGTGCCTTACTTAGGTGCAACTCCTGACGGCCTCGTGGGCCTTGATAAAATAGTCGAAGTAAAGTGTCCTGAATCGGCGAAGGATTTATCGCCTGATGAAGCAATAAAGAACCTTCCTGCAATACGGCGTATTTTCCAGGATGGTGAAATGAATAAAAATCATCACTACTATTATCAAGTGCAAGGACAATTGCACATAACGAAAAGGCAACGGGCTTATTTTTGTTTATGGACGCCAAAAGGAATGAAGGTTACAACAGTATCGAGAGATGATCGATTCTGGGCAACAGAGATGGAGGAAAAACTGAAGAAGTTCTATGAGGAATGCATGTTGCCAGAAATTATAGATAGTAGATACAATCGACAACAGCCGATTAGAGAACCTGCGAACGTAAAAACAGTAGCAGCAAATACGAGTACACAAAAGAGTACATAAAATGATGGATGACGACATCGCGATAGCACCGGCGAGTGCATCCACCGCATATGAAGAGCTGTCGAATAAACAATTGCAATACAAAGTCAGTAATGCACCGGCGAGTGCATCCAGCGCATATGAAGAGCTGTCGAATAAGCAATTGCAATCAAAAGTGACTATTGCACCGGCGAGTGCATGCAGCGCATATGAAGAGCTGTTGAATAAGCAATTGCAATCAAAAGTGACTATTGAACTGGCGAGTGCATTCAGCGCATATGAAGAGCTGTCGAATAAGCAATTGCAGTCAAAAGTGAGTATTGCACCGGCGAGTGCATTCAGCGCATATGAAGAGCTGTCGAATAAGCAATTGCTATTCAAGGTCACTATTGCACCGGCGAGTGCATCCAGCGCATATGAAGAGCTGTCGAATAAGCAATTGCAATCAAAAGTGACTATTGCACCGGCGAGTGCATTCAGCGCATATGAAGAGCTGTCAAATAAGCAATTGCTATTCAAGGTCACTATTGCACCGGAGAGTGCATTCAGCGCATATGAAGAGCTGTCGAATAAGCAATTGCAATCAAAAGTGACTATTGCACCGGCGAGTGCATTCAGCGCATATGAAGAGCTGTCAAATAAGCAATTGCTATTCAAGGTCACTATTGCACCGGAGAGTGCATTCAGCGCATATGAAGAGCTGTCGAATAAGCAATTGCTATTCAAGGTCACTATTGCACCGGCGAGTGCATCCAGCGCATATGAAGAGCTGTCGAATAAGCAATTGCAATCAAAAGTGACTATTGCACCGGCGAGTGCATTCAGCGCATATGAAGAGCTGTCGAATAAGCAATTGCTATTCAAGATCACTATTGCACCGGCGAGTGCATCCAGCGCATATGAAGAGCTGTCGAATAAGCAATTGCTATTCAAGGTCACTATTGCACCAGCGAGTGCATCCAGCGCATATGAAGAGCTGTCGAATAAGCAATTGCAATCAAAAGTGACTATTGCACCGGCGAGTGCATTCAGCGCATATGAAGAGCTGTCAAATAAGCAATTGCTATTCAAGGTCACTATTGCACCGGAGAGTGCATCCAGCGCATATGAAGAGCTGTCGAATAAGCAATTGCAATCAAAAGTGACTATTGCACCGGCGAGTGCATTCAGCGCATATGAAGAGCTGTCGAATAAGCAATTGCTATTCAAGGTCACTATTGCACCGGAGAGTGCATCCAGCGCATATGAAGAGCTGTTGAATAAGCAATTGCAATCAAAACTGACTATTGCACCGGCGAGTGCATTCAGCGCATATGAAGAGCTGTCGAATAAGCAATTGCAATCAAAAGTGACTATTGCACCGGCGAGTGCATTCAGCGCATATGAAGGGCTGTCGAATAAGCAATTGCAGTCAAAAGTGAATATTGCACCGGCGAGTGCATTGAGCACATATGAAGAGCTGTCGAATAAGCAATTGCAATCAAAAGTGACTATTGCACCGGCGAGTGCATTCAGCGCATATGAAGCGCTGTCGAATAAGCAATTGCAGTCAAAAGTGACTATTGCACTGCTGAGTGCATTCAGCGCATATAAAGAGCAATGTTCCAAAACTTCCAAAATGTAAGTAAGAAAATATGTAGAAAATACATACGGAGAGTGAATAGGACCGTCTATGACGGGGGTGGTGGTGGGCCTTTTCACACTCTCCTAATAATAAGTACCTGTATTATTTCATATCAAGTGGGAATGACACGTGTAAAAGCGTAAGTATGACACATACTTTTGTTATGCAAATAATTGAATTAATTGGAAATCATCGTGAATATTTCTCTCATATATATGAATTGGTTTTAGATATTTCCAGTAACCAATATCAAAGGTGAAAATCATGCTCTATGAAGCGAGGAAAGGAAGGCAGTCTTCTCCGCAAGCATAAAGATAAGTAAATAACATACATACATTTACATTTTTACTGCATTCAGATCAATTACAACTCGTTCTAACTTTTTATTGCAGGTTCTATGAAAACTAACGTTAATCGAAAGGGGTTAGTGCCATTGCAAGAAAATATTTATGGGAAATAGCAAACAAAAATAATGGATTCTTCAGGAAGTGTAACTATCAGTTTTACATTCAAATGGTATAAACACAAAAAGTAATTTTTATTAAATTTATTTATTTTTGCAGATCAAACCAGAGTGTACATATGTACACTGAGCTCAGGAATAGCGTTACAACTACCACAAATGCAGGATGGAGGAGGTACCCATTCCATGACGCCGACCGGGCTAGGAGGAGCGAATTTTCTGTCACTTGGAAGAGCGGATTTTCTGTCCTCGAAGTGACAGAAAATATAACCTATATGCTATACCCGATTTCCTAAAGATATTGTTGCGGTGTAATAATAATGTTTCGGAAGAATGATGAAATTTCACACATGTAGCGTAATAGAACGAAATAGCCGCTAAACATTTATTGTCATATAGCATATACATAGGTTATATTTTCTGTCACTTCGAGGAGGGGACCACATAATAATCACGCGTTGGATTCAACATCAAACACAATTTTATATATGTTTGTTCATAACTATTTTCTGCATACGATGTGTATTTCATGTTCTGTTTCAGTGTTTTGCTAATTAAAAAATGTTTATCCTAAAAAACTTCATTTTCTGGGGACATGCCCTCGTGTATTTTTCCTTTTCACTTACAATTCCTTACTGCCAACGTAGAATATTGTAACATAAGCACATTTCAAGTAATTAAAATGTACAATGAAATTCTACGTTTGCAGTACCAGCAGACTTTCTGTTTAAATTTTTACGAGTACAACGCAACAGCTGAGAATTTCTTTCCTTATTCAGAATAGAATACGGAAATAGCAAACAGCTCCCTCTCGCGTTTACCGGGCAATCGTCGATCTATCGGTATTACCATTTCTGTGCAGAAAAAACCTGCTGTAATACCGACCTGCCGAATCGGCTAGGTCACGTGGCGTGTCTACCCCCTTAAAATAGAAAAATTGGTTAAGACACAGCAGGATACATTAGAAGGGTAGGACTTACACTGACACAATCACGGGAATGAAATGGAAAGAGTATATGATCGTTAAATTGTAACGCGAATGTGGGCAATAAATTAAATTATTATTATTATTATTATTATTATTATTATATTTTTTTTATAATGCACTTTTATATTGAATTTTTATATTTTTTATTTTTTGTATTTTTTATTTTTTATATTCTATTTATATTCTATTTTTATATTTTTTATTTTTTATATTATATTTAATATTTAATTGTATTTTCTTTTTTTATTATTTTATTTTCTTTTATTATATTATTTCTTTATATTGTATTTTTATATTGAATTGAGTTTTTATATTTTTATTTTTTTATTTCTTATTTTTATATTCTATTTACATTCTATTTATATTCTATTTTTATATTTTTTCTTTTTTATATTATATTTGATATTTAATTGTATTTTCTTTTTTATTATTTTATTTTCTTTTATTATATTTTTTTTTATATTGTATTTTTATATTGAATTGAGTTTTTATATTTTTATTTTTTTTATTTCTTATTTTTATATTCTATTTATATTCTATTTATATTCTATTTTTATATTTTTTCTTTTTTATATTATATTTGATATTTAATTGTATTTTCTTTTTTTATTATTTTATTTTCTTTTATTATATTATTATATTCTTTTTATTATATTTCTTCTTTAATTGTATTTACTTTTATTTTATTATATTCTTTTTTATTATATTTCTTATTTAATTGTATTTTCTTCTATATTTATATTTATATTGTGTTGTATTTAGGAATTGGAAAGAGGTAATTAGAGGAGAAGGGAAAAACTTGGCTATTCTATGGGAGATAATAGGGAGAAGGAAAACATGGGAAGAACAGGAAAGTGATAAAAATAGAGAGAGATGGTTCTGCTGATTCACTATTTATATTCTATTTTTATATTTCTATTTTTTAATTAATTGAACAATATGTAATCATTTTACAAATATTGCAATCTATTTGCTTGTCTGTCTCCCTCCTTCACTTGTCATCAATTTCTATCGACTCTGCATAATTCTTTCTATGATTCTCGCCTCCAATTCTAAAGACGATACTACGTAATAAGTCGCTGTATTTCAAACTGAATACAGTATCATTTTTATTTAATCTTAAGTCATGTGTAAGCTATGTGTATCCGCGGCTGTATCAAACTGCAGAAGATGTGAGGACAAACTTTAAAACTTTTGTTACTGTGTTGTAACAGGGCGACGCTGCCTGCGAAACATTACATACGCGTCGTGCTGCTAAAATAATATGTGATAGCGAATACTACGACGAGGATTATCTTGTAGATTGCGAACTGGTAGCATCTGTCATCAATGATATTTTAGCGGATGCTCGTAGGAAAAAAATGTTAAATTATATTTCATTTCTGTTTATATTTTTATATTCTTTTAATTGTAATTAAATTTCTTAAACATATTATTTCTCTATTTATTTATCCGTCTTCCTCCTTCTCACCTCACCAATTTCTGCTGACACCACATAATTCTTTTTATGATTCGTGCGTTCGTTACGCCACCAAATGATGTAATCTTGCACGGCGGTCCCATCACGGGGGATTCAAATTACACGTGATCGCGCGATACGCTGCGATGTTAAGATTGAAAACATTTTTAAAAATTGTTAGCTTTAGAGTGTGTGTTTGCTACATATTGGTTCGGTAGATCGGTGAGGGAGGGGATTAAAATTATTATTTCTCTGCGTTGGGAAAAAAATGTCTGTTGATATGGAAAAGATTTTTTCTGCTGATGCCGCATAATTTTAAGATTCGACGTTTCTACATGTATTGTATTTTGTTCTTCACGCTGCCAAATGACGTCATCTAGCGCGGCTGCTCCAGAAGAGTCAGATTTCGCGAAATCTCGCGATACGCCGCGACGTTAAATCGGAACGCTTTGAAATACTGTTAGCTTTAGAATGCTCGCTACATAATGGTTCGGAAAAATATGTCTGTTTGCTACATAACAGTTTGCTATATCGGTGATTAAAAAATTATTATTATTTCTCTGTGTTGGGGAAAACTTTCCATCACATATTGGTATGGAAAAAAGTTTCTGCTGACGCCGCATAATTCTTTCTATGATTCGCGCTGCCAAATGTCGCCATCCTGCACGACTGCTAGAGGAGATTCAAATTACACACGATATGCAGCGACGTTAAATCGGAACGCTTTGAAATACTGTTAGCTTTAATAAAATGTGTTTGTATCACTATGTAGCGCTGTCTCTTTTCCTCTCCCAGATTTAGCTTTAAAGTAAATCGAAACGCTTCGAAATACTGTTAGCTTTAGAATAAAATGTGTTTGTATCACTATGTAGCGCTGTCTCTTTCCCTCTCCCAGATTTTAGCTTTAAAGTAATGTTCTATCTCTTTCCCACCCTCCGAAGACGCGGTGTGTATAAAAACGCCGATTTTTCCCGAGATCGTCCGAAATAATTCCCAATAAAAATAAATTATTAAAACAATTTCAGCTACATAATGGTTTGGAAAAATATTTGGGGGTGGGCCAAGGTCATTCACTCCCTCCGGTTAGGTCTAAAAAGTTTTCGGCGGTGGTTCCGGTCTCCGCGGCGGCTCGGCCTGGAGTGATCCCCTCCATCATCGCGGCTTCCCCCACTCCGCGGCTCGTGCGCGCGCAACGTAGTCATTCTTCCCTGGCTTCGGAATGAACACCACTTTCGTGGTTTCCCATGCCCCTGGTAGTCGATCCGATGCCAGGCTAACCCTCATCATGTTCACCATGGCACCGCTTATCCACGGGAGGGCTTCATTTAACTTCGGGAAGATCTCATCGACTCCCGGTGCCTTGTAAGCCTCAAAAGATCCCACTGCCCACTTGATTCTTGCCTCGCTCACTATACTTCTGGCCTCTGCCCAGCTAACCTCACTGATATCCGGCCAAGGTCCAAGTGCAGGCTCCGGATTCAATACTGGTACTTCCACTATCCCTTCGTCTCGGACTGCGTCTCCATGATTCACCCTTGCGCCCTCTATCTGTATTCCTGGAAAGTGTTCCTCCAGCAACATAGTGATTATCTCCTCATCGTTCTCCGTAAATTCGCCATCGGGCTTCTTCAGATCGCCGAGCATCTCTTGAGCATTCCTCTCGAGGATCCTAGTCAGCCTCGCCACTTCCGTTATTCTACTGACACTGGTGCAGTACTGTCTCCATTCGTTTCTTTTGGCCTTAAGGACCGCCTTGGTGAACGCTCTCCTTGCTTGAAGCCCCTGGGTCCTCCAGACCGTCTTCCGCACTCCATGCCTTGTCGTTCGGGCTTTGTTCGTGAGAGTTTTTGCTTTGAGCTGTAACCTCCTTAGCTCCCCATTCCATCATGGCGTATGGATTTTATTCCTCACTTTTTTGGCCTCGGTCGCGCTTTACCACGCTCACATCATGGTGCTTACAATGGTTTCATTCGCCGTATCCAGATATTTCCTAGCTCCGCCCTGTAGGCCGTCCAATCTGTAGCCCTACGATTTCTCTTCCATATCCTCTCTACTTGCGAGACGTCTCCTACATCAAACCTGATGTATTTGTGGTCCGACACACTATCCTCACTCAATACTGTCCATTCCCTGATGTCACCAATTATTCCTGCGGTGGCCACTGTAATATTCAGTACCTCTTCCCTGTCGACCGTGACAAAGATAGGTTCATTTCCCACATTTAGGCAGATCACCCCGCTTTCATCGAGATAGTTGGCAAGTTGTTCTCCTCTACGCTTCGTGTCCGTACTACTCCACATCTCGTGCCTAGCATTCGCATCCATTCCTATAATGGCGCCCATCTACTTTTCTTCGCACCATTCGACCACCTCTTTACACTTGCCACCTGGCGGAGCCTCATCCGCGTTCCACGGCAGGTAGGCCGAAGACAGTATTACACCTGCTCCTCCGGTGTTACTAATGCCCCTCCTAGTTATATTGATGGTGGCCACGTCCGGATTGCTCAGCTGGGGTTTAAATGTCGCATGTATCCCTTTCGTCGTGACTATGCACGCTCTTATCCTTCCCTCGCTGGCACAAGCTGCATAGGTCATACCGATCTCCCTCAGGCCCCTTGGTGCCCCATGCGCGATCCAGGGCTCCTGAATGAGGGCCACATCCAGGGCGTGTGTCCGCATCACCCTCACCAGCATTTTGGTGGCTGCGGACGAGTGGTGCAGGTAGATCACTCGATAGATCTTCCTGACCCCGAAATCCCCACAATGCCTCGCCCCGGTTTTTAGCCCCCACCCCGCCCTTTTCGCTGTCGATTTGTAGGAGGTGGCAAAAGGGACAGGATATTGAGCCCGAGGACTATGATTTTGGGATAACCACAGTACATATTGTGCCGTGTGATCAGTCATTAAAATGGAGTTCCCGGGAGCCAGCAAGAAGGGGGCACCGCCCCGCCCCCTTCTGTGAATTCCTGCCGATGCCTCTGCCTGCTGTACTACATAAAACTATCAAACAAGGAGGGACAACATTCCGACTCCCACAGCAAGGTATCAAGGCGCCCACGAATCCTCCAAGCACTGCTGGCCCCCGTGGACCCCTATCACCCACTCTCTCTCGAGTCGAGGAGCCCATGGAGCTTATTGATAAGGTACCAGGATGCAAATGACTATAGGTCAGTCCCCGCGTTCCCCCGCTGGATTTAATTGAGTGAGGTAGATGTCGAATCTACGTAACCGGCCCCGTGACCTAATAATAACTGCTCCACTCCGAGCGGAGCCACCATCATTCATTTTCGAGGTATTTCAGATTGGCCCCCCCATCTCCAACCTCGCACGACGGGTCAGTCCTCGCACGGCGCAATGGGACGTAAAATAAATCGGCCAAACGAAGAGTCAGACTCCAAGCTACAAAGACCGAAATCCCTTACGGTCTATAGTCTACCATTCATCACATTCATTCAAGTACCGGCTATATGACGGGCACCCAAGTCCTATGTGGGAATTATAGAGCTTACCCCCTCGAGAGTCCAAACACGTATGCATATACAAAATGCGATATCGTGCGGGCTATGCCAGAAATACAGGTCCTACATAGTATGATGCCCAAAGACCCAAGCCACTCAGCGATGCATCCACACCTATTTGTAGAAAAAGCGGTATCATACAAGGGCCAAGCGACAGGGACCCAAGCCCTCCATACCATCCAGAGACCTAACTCTTTTAAGAATGTATACTTACATATGTATAGGGATTATGAAACCATCCAAGGTTGCCCGCCAGCGGCCACAACCCTTGCCCAGAGTTCACCGAACTTAGTCCCGCGATCCAAGGGAATGCAAACATATGCACTCATAAGGAGTGTAACACACGAGGCCACACAACTGAGACGCCAGTCCCGTACCCCATCCAGGGAGCCCATACTGCTGGACCCCTACATTTACGCACACACGTACACGCTCACACATGCATCCATGTACATACATCCACGTACACACGCATTCACATGTATATAAGGAATGCAGTGCCATACGGAACTGAATGACGAGAACACGAGCCTTATATAGGACTCAACAACCTTAATTTATTGACACTCTGCACTTAAGGAGCTCAATCCATTTGAACTATACTCATCCATACACATGTTCACGTGAGGAGTAAATTGTCATACAAATTAAATTGGCACTAAGTGACAAGAGCACGAGCCTTATATATAAAGTAAAAGACTTTAACCTCGCGAACAAGGGAAATGTGCCCATATGTGTCCCCGAGTAACGCATCTTCCAGGACAACATGACACAGACAATTAGTCCTATATAACGCTTAAGAAACTTAATCTACTAAAGCTATATTTATATTTATATTTAAGGAATATGAAGCCATCCGCAGCATGATGACAAGGGCACGAGCCTTATGTAAAAAGTAAAATAATTTGACCTCACTAAGAAGAGGAATGTGCTCGTATGTGCTCCCAAGTAACACACCCTCAGGACAACATGACATAGGCAATTAGTCCGATATAACGCTTAAGAAGCTTAATCTACTAAAGCTATATTTATATTTATATTTAAGGAATATGATGCCATCCGCAGCATGATGACAAGGACACGAGCCTTATAAAAAAAGTAAAAGAATTTGACCTCACTAAGAAGAGGAATGTACTCGAATGAGCTCCCAAGTAACACACCCTCGGGGCAACATGACAGAGGCACGAATCCTTTATAATACTGAATAATACTGTGAAAGCTTAACCTATTATGGTTATATACATATATACATGTGTAAGTGATCAGTATGACATCCTAGGGCATCATATGGTCATAACGCGGACCCTATAAAGGACTAAGGGACCCAAACACCCAGAAGCAAGTGCACACATCCCTCCATAAGGAGTGTACTATACGGGTTTGTATGACCGGACCCTAAATCCCGCTCAAAATGTTCGAGCTTTAAGAAGCTCAACTTACATCTACTCTAGCATGTGCTTGTATGCACACGAGGGGCAGTAAATACCGACCACCAGGTACAGAAACCAACGCTCAGGAGTCGAGGGACAGGCGAAAGCCTATCTCCCAACCCGGTCACGGAGAGAACCCGCGGTGTGCGACCAGGGACTGGGCTAATCCATCCTAGGGGTGAAGCTCACCCGAACTGATCCCCTAAACAACTTAAGCTGTCCCCCTTTACCTCTTATGTAGGCCCAAGAATTTGCGCCCATCTTTACCGTGAATTCCCTACTATCCTCCTGTGGTTCTCCCGGATGGGTCACCTCCCAGTCCCTTGTCCCACACCGCTCATACCTCCTGTCCAACTCCTTGAACACTGATCCGACCTTCAGGTGCGGCTCCGACACCACCATCACCACCCTACAACGTTTTTCTACGTCCCTCTTCCGCACGATCTTCAATCTCTCTTCCTCGTTAGTGACTCTCTCCTGTTTCACTTCCGTTCTAATCCAGTTGCTGGTGGCCTCATGATCTGTGGTCAGCAACAGGCTGCCATTCATCCATCCCCTACGAGATATGGACAGCGTAACGTCTGCATCGGTAGAGCGCTCCAACAGCATTCCAAAGACTACCGATACTTGGGTCCTATTTAGTTTCGCCGTTGGATATTCCATTGGCACCACTGCCAGTACTTCCTCTCGTCGTTGCTCATCGTGCTCCCGACCCTGGCCAAGAGGCGAAGCCCCCTTCCCCGCGCATACTCCCACCCCAGCCCTGCTGGACCTTGCTTGTTCGGCTGCTTCGGTCATGATAATACTGCACGTAGGCTTGTACTAACATATCCCACCACCAGTAGGAAATAGGGACTCGTCCACTACGCCAGCGATCTGGCAACTTATTCCGACACTCGATATCTTTATTCGACTTGGAAAACCTCGCGCGATCGCGACACGTGCTGTCCGTTCGACACTCGAAGCGAGAAGAAGGCGGAAATCTCGTCTCCCGGAATCCTCGTCAGGATTCCGGGAAGTCACGTGAATCGGTGTGACGTAATTAGGAATTGAGTGAGACATCATAATTAATGGGGACACCCAGAGATGGCTCACTCAGCTCCTATGTAAACATTAGCCGATTTTGTATCGGCCCGCGACCGAGCTCCAGGAGCACGCATCGCCTGACTCGTGACGTCGACGGCCCCCTTCCTCATTCTGTCTCCAACATTTCCCGCCCGCCTCGTCAAGGAGCTTGACGAAATATTGCAATCCTGATCGTGCTTCTAGAAATGCGTGCGTTCCTTCGTGGGCCTCAATCGACACAGACGTGAGAGGGCGCCGCCGGCGTCCAAGCGCGAATAGCGATTTCCCGCGTAGCAGTAAAGTGCGCAGAATTTGCCTGCAAAAGAATATTAATATAATACACGTGTGAAACATAAGTAAAATGATGTTACGTACGCTAGACAGTGTCGTGAACGCCGAGAAAAAAACACGATTACAGCAAACACATTGGACGGACATTTCGCATTAAAACTAAAAGGAAGAAGGTGAGTGAACGCAATTATAAAATTTTGAGGTTAGTTTATTGCTTGGAAGAGTGGGCTACGTCCAGACTCCTCTCCGCCGGTGTGGGCAATGGAATGACTTTATTTATAGGTCGCATGACTTCCGTTTTAGCGGTTTTCACCGTGACAACTCGTGTGAGTCCATCGGTGCCTGGATGCAGAGCCGTAATTCGGGCTAAAGGCCACTTTGTCGGTGGAAGAAGTTCCTGCTTTAAGAGACACAATGTCCCCGTCTGAAGGGTAGGTCGTGCCTGACACCATTTACCTCGTGTCTGCAAAGTGTTCAGGTATTCCTTTGACCACCGACGCCGAAAATGCTGTTGCATCTGTTGAACTAATTGCCACCGGGAGAGTCTGGACATCGGCACCTCCTCCAAGCTGGGTTCGGGAATGGCGATCAGTGGACCTCCGGTTAAAAAATGACCTGGAGTCAACGCTTGAAGGTCCTCAGGGTGGTCCGACAATGGTTCCAGTGGTCTGGAATTCAAGCAAGCTTCTATGCCGTCTAAGAGCGTGGACAGCTCCTCGAAAGTGAGTTTCTGTTCACCGATTTGTCGGCGGAGGTAATGCTTGACTGACTTGACCGCTGCCTCCCACAATCCGCCGAAGTGAGGTGCAGCGGGTGAATTGAACTTCCACTCGATGCCCTCCGAGGCCCTGGTTGTGAGGAGGTTTCGACCATCTAGAAGGGCAACGCGCAGGAGGGCCCGCAGCTCGCGGTTGGCGCCCACGAACTTGGTTCCACAGTCGCTGTATATTTCGGAACAAATTCCCCGTCGAGCTACGAACCTCCTGAGCGCGGCCAGGAATGTCTCCGCGCTTCCATCGGAAACCAACTCAAGATGTACTGCCCTTGTTGACAGGCAGATGAATAAGGCGATGTAACCCTTGACGGTTTTCTGTCCACGCCCTCGCCCAGCACGCACCTGTATCGGCTCAGCGTAATCGCCGCCGGCTTTCGTGAACGGTCGGCAGGGAATGACACGCGCACGAGGTAAACTCCCCATCAGCTGTACAGAAGATTGATGCTTCCATCTAAAACAGACAACGCATTCCCGCAGACACGATTTTACCATCGGACGACCCCTCAGAATCCAGCACTCCTGTCTCAATGTCGCCAGAGTGAGTTGAACGCCTCCGTGAAGACATCGCAGATGAGCAGCCTTCACCAACAGGACCGCCAGGGGAGACTCGTCCGGCAGAATGAGTGGGTGAGTCCGGTCGTACGGTAGCGAAGCTCCTTAAAGTCGCCCTCCTACCCTCAGTAGTCCTTCTTCGTCCAAGAAAGGACTTAACTTCCGCAGACGACTCTTTACTGGGATGGCCCGCTTCCTCTGCAGGCTGCTGATCTCCGTGGGGAAGGCCTGCTGCTGCACCATCAGGACCAATCGTCTTCGGGCCGCATGGATCTCCTCTGACGTGAGGTGAGTTGGGCGAATGCCCTTGTACTTGGGCATCCAACGGCAACATCAAGCGGTTACCCTGAAGAGGCGACGTAGATTAGAGGACTGTGAAACATAGATGCTCACCTCGTCCTCCCCAGGAAGCTGAGTATGAAGACTCCTGGTTCGCTGCTCCAAGCTCGTTTCCTGGACTCTGGCATCCAACTTAGGCCATAAATCGGGAAGATTGAGCCAGCTCGGCCCAGACCACCAGAGGCCGAAATCAGCGAGGTCCCTTGGTGACAATCCTCTGGACGCGCAATCCGCCGGATTGTCGGGGCCTTGGACGTGGTGCCACACTGCAAGTGGCAGCTTCTGTTGGATTGAGGAAACCCGGTTGGCCACATATGTTGTCCATCGCGTTGGATGCCCTCGGATCCATCCCAGAGTCACAAGAGAATTGCTCCACAGATGCACGTTCACCATCTCGGTCCAAGACGGTAAGTGCATGCGAAGCTAAACGTGTCCAACCACGCGGCGCAGAGTTCCAACCAAGGTATAGAGACCTGTTTTAACGGAGCAACCTTGCTTTTGGCAGTTACCAATGTAGTTCGAGGCGTGTCTGCTGCATCGACGATTCGGAGGTAGATGACCGCTGCGTAGGCACGTTCAGAAGCGTCCGAGAAACCATGCAGCTCCACAACGCTGCTGGAGGGCAGCCATCCCAGCCAGCGGGGAATCTGGATGCCTGCTAGGGACGGAAGCTCCAACACGAACTGCGTCCAGAGCTGCTTCTCCCGCGATGGTAACGGAGTGTCCCAATCGCTCTTCAGCAGCCACAGTTCTTGGATCAGGATTTTGGCTACGATCGTCACTGGAGCCAACCATCCCAGAGGGTTAAACAACTGCGCCGTCTTGCTCAGGACAGTTCGCTTGGTGGCTGCTGCTGTGCCTGGGCTGTCCGCAGTTGTAATCTGAAAACAACCACCGGAAGGCAGCCACTCGATCCCCAACACGCTGTGTGGGCTGGAAGATGTCCAGCTCCGAGTAGCCTCTGCGTCGATCGAGGTTATGCCACTCAGCAGCTCTCTAGAATTGGAAGCCCATTTTCGGAGCGGGAACCCGCCCGCCATAAGGAGCTCATACAGCTCGCGTTGCAGCTGCTGTGCTTCGTCCAACGTAGAACCGCCAGAAAGAACGTCGTCCATGTAGACATCGCGGCGGACGACCCTCGCCGCAGCTGGGAACCTTTCAGCTTCCTCCACTGCTAGCTGGTGGATGCACCGGATCGCCAGGTATGGAGCACATGTCAAACCGTACGTGACCGTACACAGGTGATAATCTTGAGGGGCCTCACCAGCATGTTGGCTCTACAGAATTTTCTGCCAGCGCCAGTCGTCCTTCTGTACCCGAATCTGTCGATACATTTTGGCTACGTCAGCCGTGAAAGCCACCGCCTGCTTTCGACATCGAAGGAGCACCTCCGCCAGCGGAGGGAGCAAATTCTGTCCTGTGTGTAGGAACTCGTTTAATGTCCTTCCATTGGCGGTTTTCAACGATCCATTGAATACCACTCTTAATTTAGTGGTTGTGCTCGTTTCCTTCCACACTCCGTGATGCGGCAAATAGAACCCAGCGTCCTTGATGAGGCCCTCACCTGACTTCAGTACGCGAATCATGTGCCCCATAGACTCATACTCGAACATGAAATCCTCGTACGCCCTTTGCAGACTCGCCGATCGCCGGAACCTACGCTGCATGGTCTCCAGAGTCCTCAACGCTGCACGTCGGGAATCGCCCAAGCTTGGAGTTGTCTTGAAGGGCAATCTTACTATGAAGCGACCTTCATCATCGCGTCGATATGTCCTCAGGAAGTGTCGCTCGCACTCTTCGTGGGATGCAACAGTGATCTTCGTGTACCCTATCGTGGAGCGGGACCGAGCACCGCCCACTCCGAGCAAGGGTACCCGAGCAGCCTTACGACTGAGTCCCAGTCGTTGCATTAGGGATTCCGCAATTATGGACACGTCACTAGCCGGATCTATGTCCGGGTGAAGCTACTGGATCCCAGTGCTCGTGCGAGCACAGCTGGTCTACTGGGATCCAGTAGCTTCACCCGAACAATACTTAGAATCACTCGGGCTGAGCGAAACCCTTACAGCGCGGCGTGATGGACCGTTGGCTGCTCGGGGGGTGCTAAACATCATGAAGAGAGGTATGATGTATTTGGTCCCAAATTCTGCACTTCTTGGTTGACTGGCATGCGTCGAATTGATGGTTTCCCAAACAGTTCACACAGAGGTGCAGTGATTCGGTGACCGCCTGCTTCTCTGCTGGAGATTTCTTCTGGTAGACACGACAGAATGCCACATAATGCTTGCCCTTACAGAGGCTGCTGTTCTTCGCAGGGTTAGACTGGGCGGAGACTTGGTGGACACTGGCACCCTTTGCAACGGTCTTCTTCTTTTCTGCTTGGTCAGCACCGCCCCGCTGTTCCTCAAGGGCCTCCACGATGTCAATTCGCTTGTCCACAAAGGCCTTCAAGTTGTCGAACGTTGGCACCTCATCGGAGGTACCTAGGGACGTTTCCCACTCTCGACGTGACTGGCTATCCAGCCGCTCCACGGTGATGTGCACCAACCAGTCAGTAGCGTTTGTGACAGGTCGACCGAGTTTATCCAAGCCTCCGACCACTGCAACGGTATCGTAGAGTAGTCGTTTCAGTTCGGAGGACGATTCCTTCTTCACTGGAGCCAAACTCGTCAGCGTGGTGAGCTGCGCCCGCACAAGCTTGCGTTTATTTTGATAACGCTCCTGCAGAGACTCCCATGTCAAGGTAAAATTATCCTCCGTGGTTGTATAATTTTTCAAGTGCCCCGCGGCTTCTCCCTTTAGGCATGTTTTCAGATAGTGAAGTCTATCTACATTACTGAGCGAAGAATCCTTGACGATTAACGACACAAACAGATCACGGAAGGACAGCCAATCACAATAACGACCGTCGAACGAGGGAAGAGATATTCGAGGCAAAACAGTGCGTGACCTCGACTCAACCTCAGCATCCGTTGCGTTTGAATTCGAACCTCTGGACGGTAATAATTTTCCACCTGGTTTTAAAATGTCCAATAAAAGGCTCCTCTGTTCCATGTACGATTCCTCCGCGAGATCAAACAGATCTTTCGTAAAATAATCGTCTGACTTGAGCGCCATGTTCTCTTTAACGGCCTTGACGATGCCCCGATGCTGCGTTTTGAGATCCGCCCACATGTCCTCAAGCGTGTCTAGGCGCGAGCGCACCGCACCTTCAGCTCCGGCTCGAAGTGTTGCGAGGTTTGCTGGGGTGGAGATTCTCCTGTAGAATCTTGCTGCACTCCGCGGGTATCCTCGAACGGATCGTTCCTCGGGCTCCAATAGGACGGGTAAAAATGCCGGGAACGGGATTCTCGGGTCGAGCCGAGAGGTAGTGGATCGTGCCGGTTAAAGAGTTGGAACTCACCGTAGTTATAACAAGTTTATTGCACTGACGCGACGAGCGATCACGGGCGTGATCGCGTTCTGATCTTTTACAAGTGACATAAATGATTGGTTTGCCGTGGGTTTATATACAATGTTTTGGGTCACGGTTTGGTGGCCGCGGGGGAAGGCCTAATGGTCTTCGCCCGTGGATCTGGGTCTCTGCAGCGTATGCGTTTCTTTCGATTGCGTGTACTGCTGAGTTTGCTGGCGTCCGTTACGCTAGGTGTTATTGGTTATGATTCGTGTCATAACAGAAGGACCAAAAATAATGTTGCGAATTAAACGAAAGAAGAAGTGTATTGGCGTCACAATTGAATGTTCACTGAATTTACTCTAAGAAACATTTACCATTTAATAAACCCACTGAACTATTTACAATTATTTACACTGAACTTTAATAAAAGGATTAAGGACACTCGTCCACTACGCCAGCGATCTGGCAACATATTCCGACACTCGATATCTTTATTCGACTTGGAAAACCTCGTGCGATCGCGACACGTGCTGTCCGTTCGACACTTGAAGCGAGAAGGCGGAAATCTCGTCTCCCGGAATCCTCGCCAGGATTCCGGGAAGTCACGTGAATCGGTGTGACGTAATTAGGAATTGAGTGAGACATCATAATTAATGGGGACACCCAGAGATGGCTCACTCAGCTCCTTTGTAAACATTAGCCGATTTTGTATCGGCCCGCGGCCGAGCTCTAGGAGCACGCATCGCCTAGCTTGTGACGTGGACGGCCCCCTTCCTCATTCTGTCTCCAACACAGAGTATGCCGCGACTCTGCCCATATACCATTAATCATTAAGCAGGAGCTGGCTGTAATAAGAGACGAAATTCTCTCGGGTATCAGAACGGATCTTTCCGACATGAAGGCAGAGATCTGTTCAATATCTGAGAGGGTCAGGGTGCTTGAAGAGAAATCCTCAAACCCCCCTACAGGACGACCCTTCGCTCCATCAGCTCAGGATATCTTAGAGGAGCTGCATGGGAGGTGAGGGCCAAGAACATTATGATATTTGGCATACCGGAGTCGCAGGTACCTACAGCGGAGCTCGCTAGGGTGGCTGATGCAGCGGGAGCACGGGCCATTCTGGGTGAAGTTAATCCCCAAGAAGTCCCAGTTTCGGCCACTTATCGAATTGGGAAACGGGATAATGCATCTGCTAGACCTCTATGTGTGCGTCTAGGCTCGGCAGAGGATGTTAAGATGATCCTTAAAAATAGGCATCGCTATAAGGGACCATTCAAAATAACCGAGGACAAAACGAGACTCGAGCGGGAGACGCTGATGCAGCTAAGAGCGAAACTGCGTGAATTACACGAGCAAGGGGAGTCTCAAATGACTATACGTTACATTCATGGTACTCCAAGGATCGTGAAGAGCAACCACCGAAGAGATGAAAATCGAAAAAACTGAAGAGGACCCCTTTAGTGTATTATCAGAATGTCCGTGGTCTGCGTACGAAACTGGATACTTTGTGCAATTCCTTACTTACATCTGCTGTGTCATTTGATGTGATTATTTTAGTTGAGACTTGGTTGAATTCTGCTATTGCTTCAGATGATCTAGGGTTAAGTAATTATGTGGTCTTCAGGTGCGATAGATCTCAAGCAACGAGTTGCTGTTCGCGAGGTGGCGGTGTTCTCATTGCTGTCAAGAAGTCGCTACCTGCTTGTCCTATAATGGTCAGTTGTTCTGATATAGAACATCTTTTTGTCCGTGTCCACCTTCATTGTAATAAATACTTAATACTGGGTGCTGCTTATATGCCGCCAGCATCTCATTCTACTATTTATGCCAGCCATGTGGACTGTATTACTGAAGTGTTTCATAAATATAGTGAGGATAGCTTTGCGTTGTTCAGAGATTATAACCTCCCGCATGCTGTCTGGTATAATGATTCGGGGATAGCGTGTTTCAGGAAGCCGGGACTATCGGCAAGCGAATCGGATGCTATTCATTATCTCCTGGGATGTGCTGGGTACTGTAATCTAGCCCAGGTTAATACTGTTTTTAATGACTCTGATGGTATGCTGGACCTTATTTTCGCAACAAACTCTAATGCGATAGTTGACAGTGTTATTGACGCTTTAATTGTACCTGATGCCTATCACCCACCGCTTTATATGTTATGTAATGACTTAGATGCAACCGTTGAGTGTGTGAGCGAGAATTTAGTATTCAGGGATTTTAAGCGTGGTAACTATCAAGGAATGGTTGGTTTCTTTAATTCTGTAGATTGGGATATCGAGACCAGTAATGTCGATCCGGTTATAGCCCTTGAACGTTTGTATAGCCATATCAATTGGGCAATTTCTACCTTTATTCCGGTAAGGGCTGTCGTTTGCTCCTCGTTTCCGCACTGGTTTTCCCCGGGATTGAGGGCCCTGATTAGACTGAAGAAGAGGTCGCACAAAGCGTTCAAGTGTATATAGCGATTATATGAACTTTTCCCATCTACGATCCCAGACTAAATTAGTCCTATTGCGCGATCACCGTACTTATATTGACCAGGTAGAGAGTGCGGTCATCGATAATGTATCTTGCTTCTGGAAGTTTGTCAACACTAAGCGTGGCGGTCATGTTATTCCCGAAAAAGTGCATCTCGATCGTATGTCTGCTTCGACGCATGGAACAGCCGCTGACCTCTTTGCGAAATTCTTTGGCTCTGTTTACGTTTCTCCGTCTGGTGTGGCGCCTGCCGTAAATCCAGCTCTTTACTCGGGCAGTAATGTAAATATTCATGAGCTATCTGTTCCTATTGGAGATATATATGCCAAGCTAGATTCTCTTGATATTAACAAGGGTCCTGGTGTGGATGGCGTTCCACCTCTACTGTTAAGGGAAGGTCGCTTCATCCTAGCGAGGCCCCTTTGGCATATCCTTAATTCCTGTCTCTCAAGGGGTATTTTTCCTACAGCCTGGAAAACCAGCATAGTTACGCCGATATTTAAGGCAGGTGACCGCACGGACGTCAGGAACCACAGACCAATATGTAAACTATCCGTTATGCCAAAGATGTTTGAGGAACTAGTGATGGAGTTTTTAACGCCATGTCTAGCAAATGTCATATGCGATGAGCAGCATGGTTTTGTCCCTGGTCGATTGGCGGAAACCAATCTAGCGGTATACCACTGTTTCGTTTCGGCGGCTCTTAACGATCGATTGCAGGTCGATACGGTGTATACTGACTTCCGTAAGGCCTTCGATACGGTTGATCATGGAATCTTGCTGCAGAAATTAGCACTGATTGGAATCGGTGGACCACTTTTGTCGTGGATCCGTAGCTACCTAGAGGGCCGTGTGCAGGTGATCAAGGTGGGTGACCAGCTGTCGTCTCCGGTTTATGTATGCTCAGGTGTCCCTCAGGGTTCGCAACTTGGTCCCCTTCTATTCCTTCTTTTTATCAATGACCTCAAAGAAGTGTTTCGAAATAGTAAATTTCTTATATATGCAGACGACTTAAAAATTTTCCGTACTATTCGTGGTGATCTCTATGTAGTTAAGTTACAGGATGATCTCTTCAGGTTCGAGCAGTGGTGTACCGCCAATAGGATGCAGCTAAACACTGCGAAATGTGTCGTAATGAAATCGCATAGAACTGTAAACCCCATTATATCGGTGTATACTCTATGTGATACCCCCCTAACTGAGGTGGATGTAATTACAGATCTAGGCGTAATGTTTGAGACTGGGCTTGATTTCCGTAAACACTACCGGGATATTGCTTGTAAGGTGATGAAAACCTTAGGGTTTATCGCCCGATTTGCAAAGCATTTCAGGAGGTTAAAGACACTGAAACTGCTTTACGTTGCACTTGTAAGACCTCAAATAGAGTATGTGTCGGTAATTTGGAACCCAAGGCATTTGGTACATATCAGCTTAATTGAAAGGGTCCAGCATAAGTTCTGTAGGCTAGCTATGAGAGCAACCGGTAGCCCTATGTGGATTTTTGACCACGACTATGGTCCGGCCTTACAGAAGTTAGGGCTTATCACCCTGATTGATCGTCGTGTCTGTTCCGACCTCTTGTTTCTTTACAAATTAATGCGTGGTCAAACAAACTGTCTTGAGCTGGTATCTCTGATATGTTTTCATGCCCCTCAACGGTCACTGCGTCAGCGTCCCCTTTTCGAACCGAGGATGCCTGATTATAGACATTGCACCGTGGATCCGTTAAACCGTGTTATGGATGAGATGAACAGGTTTATCGATGAAATTGACTTGTTTTCGATCTCGTTAGATTCGTTCAGGAGGCAACTGGCTAATCGATTCTTTGTTTAGTTTATATACTTTAATGTTCGGTGCTGCCACGAATTTTCCTGTAGTAGCTTCCAGACTGTTTTCGTTATTGTTTCTGTTTATGTTTTGTGTTATTTGAATTCATTTGTACTTTATTGTATTTTATTTTAGTTACTATGTATTTATGTAAACTATTTGTATACTAAAGGGGTTTCCCGTTGATGATGATGATAATAATAATAATAATAATACCGACTACCATCCCCAAGATTCAGACAAATTCCATGCCGGCATTCGGAACTCATTCATTCAACGTCTCCCTCGTTTCCTTCTTCCTTCTTTACCTCACACCATGAGCGAATCCAATAGCTCACAATCAGCCCGACTCAACAATCACTAGAGAGCACCCGTCTCCCTGATCATAGGTGCACATCCAATAGGGAAGCCTCTGAGTCGAACTATTCTGACATCTAGCCGTTCCCCCCAACCGGTCCCTCATCACCCCCATGCGGAGTCCTCATCATGACCTCATCAACTAACTTTTAGAGAGTATATGGAGGCGAAAAATAAAAGGAGATGGAGCGCTTTGTCCCGTATACCCGTGCACCTATCGCCGCGAGTCCGACGTAAGATCCGAAGGCCATCCGCGAGTAAATGCCTTTACTCATCCCGGCCCTACCTTAATTAAGGTTAAATAAAAGCACTTCTTCTTTAAAATTTAACACAATCCGTGGCAGTCAATGTCCAAGAGACAGGCCCTTCTTTACAAAGCACGTTGTCGGACCCACGTGTCGCGCGCGAATCATGCGAAGGGGTAGAAGGGAGGTAGCCCGATGACTGTGTGGGATGCCGCCTGCTTCGTCCTCCCGACAAATTCAAGACCGATCTCTTATCTCTCGAGTATACACACGCAAGGTATAGGGAGGAGATTATACACTCCTGGAAAAAATTAAAGGAACACTATAATTTCCCGAAAATTTTGGTCATTTTCAAATAGCTGTATCTCCGCGAAAAATGGTCGCAAAAAATATTTTAAAAAAATATTTTAACGCTTGAAGTCTCTAGTTTTTGAAACCATCGCTTAGTTTTTTTCTTCGTCCATTATGATACTGTTTTATCAAGATGAAGCGCAGGAAACAAAGTTTCAAAATTTTTTGCCAAGTTTGGACGTATGCACGGGCCAAAAAAATTTTTCCAGATAAATCCAAAGGAGGCTTCTTATAGGGCAAACATTTCTCTGCAATTTCGTTTTTTTGTCATGTTTTATGATTTTTATTGACCGAGTTATCGCCATCAAAGCAAGAAAGGAACTTTTCACTTTGAACACCTATAACTTGCGAACGCATGATCGTAGAAAATTTTTCATGAGTGTTTTGGAAAGCTAAGAAATCATACTTTTAAAACCATCAGTTGCCAATTTAGTGAGGTTTTTTTCCATCGTATAAAATCCATTTTAAAATGATCCTCAAAATTACATATTTACCATTTTTTGGTAATCATGATGCCACTTCAAGGAAAATCAGGGAATCATTCAAGTGTCCACATTTTTTCCGAGTTAAGACTACCCGTATACACTGTGCAGAAGGTCGGACCAATCAGATTTTTTTTCCGTATGTCCTTGATGGTCAAACATGCGATATGATCTGAAAAATTGAATGATCACCTGTTTCACGTTATGTTTCTCTGTAAAACCCTTTCTTTTGTTCTCGCGGCTTTTGAACGATAATTGCACGTTTTTCTTGTTAGTTCAACGTCATTTTAGTAAAAAGAAAGGATTTCAAAAATTTAAGAAAAACATTTTTATCCAATCTCTTCGCAATCACAAAAACTGTACTTCAATAACTGGCATTAGCACCACACAAAGCGCGCCACGAGTTCGCGCATGCGCGGTCGGATTTACACTTCATTGTGTGTGCGTCAGCATGGTGAGATGAGACCCTGCGGTTCGTCACTCCCGCAGTATTTTTTGACTCTAAACTCACTCTCCGATGCGTGTGTGTGTGTGTGTGTGTGTGTATTTGTGTGTGGTCTAATAATGGGTGTTGCCACCTCTTCGCACGATTACTTCCCTCAATCGGTTGCGCATATTAATGCATTTCCGAATTTTCACTTGAGGAATTCTGTTCCAAAGTTGGGAGAGGGCGTGTGCTAATTGCCTCAAATTCGCCAGGTTCGGGTACTGTCGTCGTAAACGTCACCCAAGAATGTCCCAAACATGCTCAATGGGATTCAGATCGGGACTCACTGCTGGATGGTCGAGCACTGATATCCGATTTTGGCGCAAAAATTGTAGCGTATGATGTACAGTATGCGCCCTTGCATTATCCTGCATAAGTACAAAGCGGTTTCCCATGCGTTGACGCAGTGGGAGTAAAACGGGGCGCAGAATCTCGTCCACGTACCGCGCAGCGGTCAACCCACCAGGTGGGAGGACAATTAATGGGGTACGTGAGTACCGTGATACCCCGGCCCAAACCATAACTGATCCACCATTGAACGCGGTGACTTGCCTTGTATGGTTGGCATTATGGCGTTCACCACGACGACGCCAGACCCGAACCCGTCGATCGTTCCCGTGGAGGCAAAATCGGGACTCGTCAGTAAAAAGGACATTTGTCCATTGCTGCTGACTCCAGTGCACATAACGACGAGCATATGCCAAACGCTGCCGTCGATGTGTGGGAGTGAGCAACGGGACTCGCATTGGGCGCCTCGAACGCAACCCAACGTCCCTCAATCGATTCCTGACGGTCCTGCTAGAGATTGGACGTGGCGGATTGTGTCTGTGGTTCAATTGTCCCGCAATAACGCGTGAAGTGATGGTTGGCTCCCGAAGAGCATGTCGGATAATCATCCTATCGTCTCGCGAACTTGTCGCACGTCTACGTCCTTGCCCTGATCTGTGAGAGTACTGCCCAATATTTCGAAATCGACCATAAAGACGATTGACAACCGACGGACTTACACTAAAAGAATTAGCAACTTGTCGCTGACTGTGGCCCTCCTCCAACAAAGTCACAAGTCGAGCGACTTCGTAGTCAGATAGATGACGCCGGGGCATAATTTGATGCGAAAAAGAAGTGAGCTAAAATTCGAGTGGCAGGCTGCGGCGCAGCGTTTTGTCTTGCTGTGTTGGCGCATGCGCAATAAGGCGTAGGTCCCACAGCGCATGCGCGAACTCGTGGCGCGCTTTGTGTGGTGCTAATGCCAGTTACTGAAGTATAGTTTTTGTGATTGTGAAGAGATTGGATAAAAATGTTTTTCTTAAATTTTTGAAATCTTTTCTTTTTACTAAAATGACGTTGAACTAACAAGAAAAACGTGCAACAATCGTTCAAAAGCCGCGAGAACAAAAGAAAGGGTTTTACAGAGAAACATAACGTGAAACAGGTGATCATTCAATTTTTCAGATCATATCGCATGTTTGACCATCAAGGACATACGGAAAAAAAATCTGATTGGTCCGACCTTCTGCACAGTGTATACGGGTAGTCTTAACTCGGAAAAAATGTGGACACTTGAATGATTCACTGATTTTCCTTGAAGTGGCATCATGATTACCAAAAAATGGTAAATATGTAATTTTGAGGATCATTTTAAAATGGATGTTATACGATGGGAAAAAAACTTCACTAAATTGGCAACTGAAGGTTTTGAAAGGGTAATTTCTTAGCTTTCCAAAACACTCATGAAAAATTTTCTACGATCTTGCGTTCGCAAGTTATAGGTGTTCAAAGTGAAAAGTTCCTTTCTTGCTTTGATGGCGGATAACTCGGTCAATAAAAATCATAAAACATGACAAAAAAACGAAATTACAGAGAAATGTTTGCTCTATAAGAAGCGCTTCATCTTGATAAAACAGTATCATAATGAACGAAGAAAAAAAAATTAGGCGATGGTTTCAAAAACTAGAGACTTCAAGCGTAAAATGCTTTTTTTAAATATTTTTTGCGACCATTTTTCGCGGAGATACAGCCATTTGAAAATGACCAAAATTTTCGGGAAATTATAGTGTTCCTTTAATTTTTTCCAGGAGTGTATTATGACCAATTGGTCCTGCATTCCTTTGAAACATTATTGTCTTAAATAACGTCAAACTTATACAGGGTGTCCGCGGGAAGAGTGAACAGCGGGATATCTCCTAAAGTATTGGAGGTAAAAATATAAAAAAAATATGGAATTGCATGGTTCGAGGGAGCCAATTTATTAGCGCGAACGAATTTTTTTGTCGATTATTATTATAAAAGATACGATGAACAAGTTCGGTTTTTCAAATGGAACTATTTTTTTGAAGACCAGAGTTGATAGTGCATTCCAAGACAAATTCAATAAGCTTTAATGTATACACTTTATTTCCACTGGTTTTTGAGCTATTGCGCTTGCAAATTTACTGATTTTCATTGCAAGAAAACCCTCTGGAATAGAAAGGACCGAGGGCGGTCTTGCTGGCGCCATGGGTGGCATTGCCTGTTGAAACCGATACCTACCTGCCAAAGGTCCGCGCCAGGAATGGCAGGCCCAAAGGCTGGACAATTCTTTTCCGTCAGAAATGCTACTTAGGTAGGTACTAGAGCTGTTGATTCCCGGGAGAAGGGGTACCCGTGTACCCGTCAGATAGCCGGGAAATAAAAAATTCCCGGATAGGCGCTACCCGGGTAAACTACCCGAGATACTCGAGAGTCTCGAGATCTCATACAGTACCGTTCCATAATTGAAGCCACACTGAGCGTCATGGCCTTCGGGTCGAAGGCTTCGACCCCCGGGGAGACAGGAATACCCATTAAGAAGTTAGGTATCTCCAGTTCCGAATTTCTCATCAGATCTTTGCGAAAACGACGCCAATCGATTCCTTATGTTTCTCCGATGAAAATAACACCAAGAACGACGTAATTCGGACCAGAATGAAGGAAATTCCATGAACAAATGTTTTAAATAATTTCAAAATCGCTTCGTTAACAATAGTCTGATTTACATGAAATTTGGTATGATTTTCATCGGAAAAACATAAGAAATCACTTGCCACTTCACGTGTCACTTCCATATGGATGCGATAAAGAGTTAAGAATTATTTTACTTCTGAATCAGGTATGAATCTTCGGCCGACCGCAGCGAATCGAGGTCGGCCCCCCGTAGTCGAGGGTAAAATATTCATTACAGTATATTAAGAAGTTCTTTATTGTTCATCATGTCGATATGAAAGAGACACCAATGGATTCCTGGCGTTCTCCTGATTAAAATTATACAAAATGTCATGCAAATCGGACTACATTTACATCAACAATACAATTATAAGAAGTGTAGGCTTTTTTATCACTCTCTCTTATTTTAGTGAACAGGGAAAGGATTAAATATGGGTACATAAAATTGGATGGAAATGTTAGAGGGGTTAAACTGTAAAGAATCAAATAAAGAGAATTGGTAAGAAGAAAGTGCGGAAGCCGGCAAAGTCGCAAACAGGAATGACCTGAAGGTCGTTTATGATTTTATGGGTTTATAATTTTTTGGGAGTAGGTATGTACGTCACGGACGGATGTCTGCCATGCAGATGTGCAGTTGTAGCGCTCTAGCTGGTAATCCAAAAATGTTACTGTTAGGCACGTAGAGAAAATTACAATAGTGAACGAAAGAAAACGTTCGACGGTCAATTGCTGCGGCCGCACACGAATCTACTGTTACGATGTAACAGCTTCGACGAAGGTCAATTCTGTGACGAACTAAATACTTTAAATTTATTAAAGATAATGAGGTACAATCTGAAGGTCTGATCAATCCTTCGAATACCTGATTAAGACTGTCCGCCCGCACCCGTTACACAGTGGTGTAAGATATAGAAATGACACCGATGGATTCCTTATGTTTTTCCGATGAAAATCATACCAAATTTCATGTAAATCGGACTATTTTTAACGAAATGAATTTGAAATAATGGAAAACATTTGTTCATGAAATTTTCTTCATTATGGTCCGAAATACGTCATTCTTGGTATTATTTTCATCGGAAAAACATAAGGAATCGATTGGTGTCGTTTTCGCAAAGATCTGATGAGAAATGTGGAAATCCTGGGCATTTCCCATTTTTTGGGATTCACCCCCACTGTGCGACATAGAATGCACGTATTTAATCCATAACTGCCAAATATTCGCGAATGCATTTTCCGCAGTAGCAAGGCCTAGATTATGTTGATTATAAAACAAACAAAAATTTTGTTCAGAAGTTCCCGGAAGGCAACTAAATAGTGGATAATTGGTGACAATTTTTCAATTGGTTTCTTATGGAAAAAATTTGTATGTAACTAATTATTCGCTATTACTTAACACAGGCCTGCACAGCGAGCCTTTTTCAGCGCCTAGCGGCAAGCAACCAGCTGTACGCCGTTACTAAGGGTAGAATCGGTGAGGCGAAATGCAGTAGTGTAGGTGCGGGCTCGACGAGCCCGCACCTATAATGGGGAAACAGACCCTCATCGCATTGTATTGCGTCTCGAGTAGCCTAGGCTGGTACTCAAACAGACTCGCGTCAAGCTACTACGTGTGGCGCATACCCGACGATTGCAAACGCTTGTAGGAGAACAGATACATGCTTCCCCATTGCACCAGTATACTGCGACCAGTCGGTGCGACCAATCGCAGCGACCAATCGCAGGTAGGAGATCCCGCCTTTAGGGGACAATGACACTGTGGGGTTCATGGAGCCCAGGCGAGAATCTAAAATCCTACACACTGTGTTTCGGGGGAATCGTCCAGGCGTGAATCTTAAATCCGGCACCCTAAGGATTTTTGGAGGAAGTCAGGCGCGAATCTTAAATCCAGCACACTGAGGGTTGGAGGAGGTCAGGCGCGAATCTTAAATCCAGCACTCTGAGGATTTTTGGAGGAAATCAGGCGCAAATCTTAAATCCATCACACTGAGGGAAACAGTGGGGGGGGGGGGGTTAGGCGTGAATCTTAAATCCAGCACTTTGAGGATTTTTGGCGGAAGTCAGGAGCGAATCTTAAATCCAGCACACTGAGGGTTGGAGGAGGTCAGGCGCGAATCTTAAATCCAGCACACTGAGGATTGAAGGGAAGGTTTAAAGGAGAACGAGCACCCAGGGGACACCCGTTAGAGCACTTTCTGATTGTTTTGACTTGGAAATCGGATTTACCGTTGCATTCGTATAAGAAGTTACACTTAACATTTCCGCGAAATACGTCTAGACATATGGCTGTACACGGCCCATGCAAAACGCGTTTGTAAACACTGTGAGCACTCCCGCGTTCGCAAACCGATATCAGCTGTTGCTGTAGCCTGTTTAGATTTGGAGTTTTCGTAACCAAGGATACACACAATAATTCGAACGTTACGTTAAGCATTTGCACATAACATTTATGTAAATGGTGATTAATGACAGTATAAGAATATGAATATAAAATACGTGAGAATAAGCCAATGAAATTATATACAAATAATAAGCGCAGTAATACAAAATAATATGAAGTGTAATAAGCTTTAGAATGCAAAATAATATCATATGCAATAAGCTTTAGAATACAAAATAATATGAAAACCAATAAGCTTTTGAATACAAATAATATGAAAAGCAATAAGCTTTAGAATACAAATAATATGAAAAGCAATAAGCTTTAATAATACAAGAATAATGTATAAAATTATGTGAATGTACGTCAAAATAATATGATATGCAATAAGCTTTAGAATACAAAATAATATGAAAAGCCATAAACGTTAATAATACAGGAATAATGTAGATGAAGATGATATGCCGTGGTAATAATGGTAATTATAATGGCTTACAATGATTGATGATGATGATCGATGGAAACTGAATTGAATTATAATAAACTGTGATAGGTAACTCTTGTATCACTGAGTTCCGTAGAAGAGAGATGCGGCCTCTCGAGCCCTCGTATTTATATGGTTTATAAGATTGTCAAGTGTGAGGGGTACGCACGGTATGCACCTTGACCTATTTACAAAATATACGTCGCAATAGGACTTCCGGGGTTTTTACAGGTACCAAAGGTGAGTCTATAATTAGACTTGTAGACAATAGAATTTTGGGCTTCCGGAGTTTTTATAGGCGCTTGTACGAAATATGCGCAGCAATAGGATTTCTGGCCTTTTGTGAAGGGAATACTCGACCCATTTGATGGAGTTTGGGTGGTTTGATTCGAAAGGGGTGGTAGTGGCTTTGACCTCTTTGGTCATAGAGAGGGGGTGAGACGTGGTCTCGATTTAAGAGGGGTTTTTGGAACGAGGGACTTGTTTAAATTAGATATGAGGGAAATGGTTATGCCACGTAAGGCGAATGGGGAAGGAGGTTTCGTAATTGACCGTCTTGAGATGGGGACCGCTAAGGTACATCGCCAAGGTGGTCAGTGATTGGGAAAAAGGGGTAAGACTTGAGTTTGAGTGATTTTGATGGAGCTGTGTTGAGGTTTATGAGGGAGAGTTGTGGTAATACCGCGCGAAAAATAGTGGGACGTCATATATATATATATATATATATATATATATTATATATATATTATATATATATTATATATATATATATATGGGACTTCCGTTTCCGGACGCGTGAGTGGCAGGTGTGTGTAGGAGTGAGTGACGGTTTGAGGTGAAGGAAAGGCGAGTGAAGTGACATAGGAGGGCGGGAGAGTGTGGGTGAAAGGTGGTGGAGTAACGAAGAAGGGGTGAGGGATAGAGGGAAAGGCGCGGCGGTAGGGTGTGATAGGGTATCAGGAGGGTTAAGGGAGTCGAGAGGTTAGGTGGCCGTGATAGGTGAATTTGGCGGGAAGTCGCGTAGAGAGTGGTAAGTGGTGGCTCCGCGCGCGGGAGAATAGAGAAGTAGGGAAGAGAGAGTGGGTAGGCGGGAATTTCAAACGGGAGGAAAGGCGAAGAGTGGATAGGAAAGGATAGGGAAAGTGGAGAGTAGGATAATAGAACAGAGAAAAGCGGGTAGGAGGAAAGATCGGTACAGTGCGGAAAGGAGGGAGAAGAAGAGATGGAGGATGGAAAGGGAGGGGAAAAAGGAAAGGGGGATATTAAGGGAGAAGAAAGGAAAAGAAAGGATAGCAACAGTAGTGTGGGGAGTAGCGTGTGTAGTTTGGATATTTACGGGGGAAAGAAGCGGGAGAGAGAGGAGGAGACGGGGGATTTAGAGGAGGAGAAGGCGGGGGTGTTTAAGAGGAGCGGGAAGATGAAGAGGTCGCCGGAGAAAGGGGGTAAGGGAGGGGAGAAAGAGGCAGAAGAGGGGGGGGGAGGGCTGGGAAGGATGCTAAGGGGGATGATGTTAGAGTTGAGGAGGATGAGGGAGGAAATGGAAAGGGAAAGGGAGGAGAGAAAAGAGCTGAAGGAGGAAATAAGGAAGGAGAGGGAGGAAAGGAGGAAGGACAGGGAGGAAAGAAGAAAAATGGAGGAAGAGTGGAGAAGGGAGAGAAGGAGGTGGGAGGAGGTGTGGAGGGAGGAAAGGATGAAGAGAGAGGGGCTGGCGGAAAAGATTGGGAAGATAGAAGAAAGGGAGAGTAGGCTGGAGGAGATGATAGAGAAGTTGGGGAGCGGGAGAAAAGAAAGAGGGGGGAGTGAGGAGAAGGGTCTGGGGGGGAGGGGAATACGGAGGGATGGGAAGTGAGGGTGAGAAGGATGGAGGTGATGCAGGATAAGAAGGAGAGGGAATGTAGGAGAAGTAATGTGGTGATAAGGGGGCTGGAGGGAGAAGAAAAGGACGTGAAGGGGGAAGTGGGGAGGCTATGGGAAAGGATGGGGTTGGGAGTGGGGGGAATAAAGGAGGTGGTGACGTTGGGTAGATCAGGAAAAGAAGGGGGTGGTATGGTGCTGGTGAGATTGGAGGGAAGAGAGGAAAAGAGGAAGGTAATGGAAGCGAAAAGTAAGCTGAGGGGAAGACGGGAGAGGGTGGAGGATGACCTCACGGGGGAGGAGAGGAGGGCGAGATGGAAAATAGAGAGAGAGGCGCAAATGGAGAGGGGGAGAGGAAGGAGAGTGCAGGTGGGGTATATGAAAATGTGGGTGGATGGAAAGGTAAGAAGATGGGACGAGATAAGGGAAAAATGGCAGGAGGTGCAGGGAAACGAATGAAGGAAGTGGGAAGGGGGAAGGGAAGTGGGAAAGAGGGGGGGAAAGGGAAAAGAAGAAGGGGGGAAGAGCTGGAGGGTGGCGTTTTGGAACGTGGCAGGAGTTAAGAGGAAGGATGAAGAGTTCTGGAGGGGACTGGAGGAGTGGGACGTGATGGTACTGAGCGAGACCTGGGTGGAGGAGAAAGAATGGGAGTACGTGGAAAGGAGGCTGCCTAAGGGGTATGTGTGGGAGAAGCAATGGGCGAGGAGGGAAAAGCAGAAGGGAAGGGCGATGGGGGGAATGTTAATGGGGGTAAGAAAGGGGCTGGAAGTGGGCAAGGGAGGAGGAGGGGGAGAGAGGGAGGGGTTGATGGCGAAGAAAGTGAAGATTGGGGGGGGGGTGGTGGAAGATAGTGGGGATGTACGTTAATAGGGACTTGAAAGATAAGCTAGAGGAGTTAGGGGAGTGGATGGAAGAGAGGGAGGGAGGAGTAAGAGTATTGATAGGTGGTGATTTCAACGCGAGAACAGGGGAGGAAGGGGGAGAGGTGTGGGAAGGCGAGGAGGAGGAAGGGAGGGTGGGGGAGAGTGGGAGTAGGAGGTCCAAGGACAAGGAGGTGAATGGGGAAGGGAAGAGGTTGTGTGGGTGTCTAGAGGAAAGGGGATGGGGAATAATGAACGGGAATATAGAGGGGGACGAGGAGGGGGAGTGGACGTTCACAGGGGGTCGGGGGAATTCTGTCATAGATTATGTGCTAGGTAACGAGGATACAAGGGAGAAAGTGGAAAGGCTGGTGGTAGGAGAAAGAATAGAATCGGATCACCACCCGGTGGTGGTTTGGCTGAGAGGGGAGGGACGTGACGAAGAGGGTGGGGGTAAGAAAGGAGAGAAAAGGGGAGGGGGCAGAGGAAATTGGTCGGAAGAAGGCAGACTAGAGTTTATGACAAGGTTCGGAAAAAGGGGTGGGGAGGAGAGGGGAGTTGACGGGGAATGGTGTGAACTGCGGGAAAGAATAAGGGGTGCGATAGGTACTGCGGGGAAGGGGGGGAGAGAGTAAAGAAGGGAGGATGGTGGGACCGGGAGTGTAAGGAGGAGAAGAGTAAGGTAAGGAGGGAGTTAAGAAAATGGAGGAAGGAAGGGGGAGAGGGGGGGAAGTACAAGGAGATGAAGAGGGAATACGGGAAATTGTGTGAGGAAAAAAGAAAGAAGGAGGTAGAGAGGTGGGTGAAGGAAGTGGAAGGGGTAAGAACGGAGGGGCAAGTGTGGAAGGTAGTAAATAGAGGAAGGAGAAGGAAGGGGAGGGTTAATGAAGGAATAGCGATGGAAGAATGGGACGAGTATTTCAGAGGGCTATTGGGGGGAGTGGAAGGGAGAGTGAGAAAGGGGGGAGAGACGGAAAGGGGGGAGGACGGTGAGGCAGAGATAGGGAGGGAAGAGATAGGTAAGGTGATAAAAAACTTAAAGGATGGAAAGGCGGGAGGGGGGGATGGAATCACAAACGAGGTGTGGAAATATGGGGGCTTAGAAGTGGAGGAATGGCTTTGGGGGATTTGTAACAGAGTATGGAGGGGGGAGGGGTGGCCGGAAGGGTGGAGGGAAGGGGTGGTGGTTCCGGTGATGAAGAAGGGTAGGGGGGAAAAGGTGGACGACTACAGGGGGATAACGCTGACACAGACGGCGTACAAGGTGTACGCGTCTGTGCTGGCGGAGCGACTGAGGCTGGAGGTGGAGGAAAAAAGACTGCTGCCACCGAGTCAAACGGGGTTTAGGAGGGGGGTGGGGTGTATTGATAACGTATATGTGTTGAACTACTTAATAAATAGACAGGTGGGGAGAAAGGGGAAGAAGATGGTAATTTTGTTTGTAGATATGAAGGCTGCGTTTGACTCGGTGGACAGGGAAGTGTTAATAAGGGCAATGAGAGGGAGGGGGGTAAGGGAGCAGCTGGTGGTGAGGTGCGAGGAGGTGCTACAGGAAACTATAGGGAGGGTGAGGGTGGGAAATGAGGAGGGGGAGAGGTTCTGGACGGCGAGAGGGGTGAGGCAGGGGTGCCCGCTGAGTCCGAGCCTCTTCACCCTCCTAATTGCGGATTTGGACGAGGAATTAGAAAAGGGAGGATGGGGGGGGGGTGACGCTGGGGGGTAAAAAGCTGTACGCGTTGGCGTACGCGGATGACGTGGCGATACTGGCGGAGGATGAGGAGGGGATGAAGGGGCTAATGGCGAAATTGGAGAGATACGTGGATGGGAAGGGGCTGGAGGTAAACATAGGAAAGACAAAGGTCATGAGATGTAGAAAGGGTGGTGGGAGATGGAAAAGTGTGACGTGGAGGTGGAAGGGTAAGGTGCTGGAGGAAGTCAGGAGTTTCAAATATCTGGGCTACACGGTGATGGGGAATGGGGGGCAGGAGGGGCATGTGGTGGAGAGAGTGAGGAAAGGAGCAGCGGTGATGGGAAAGGTCTGGGGGATAGGGAAAAGGTTATTTGGAAAGGATTGGGAAAGAAGAATGTGGCTGTTCGATAAGTTGGTTTGGCCAGTGGTCGGGTACGGGGCGGAGGTGTGGGGATGGAGGGAAAGAGAGAAGATGGAAAGGCTACAGGAGAGGTTTATGAAGTAGGTTTTGGGGGTAGATAGATGCACGCCGGGGTACATGGTGAGGGAGGAGATGCAAAGGGGATTGTTGAAGGGAAGGGCAGGGATGAGGGCGTGGGGGTATGAGAGAAAGCTGGAGGAGGGGCAGGGGGGGGGAGCTGGCGAGGAAGTGTTGGGAGGAGGTGAAGGGGAGGATAAGGAGGGGAAAGTGGTTGGAGGGGTGGGAAGAGGATAGGAAGGATTTTTTCGAGAAAAGGGGATGGACGCTGGAGGAGATGGAAGAGGCGAGGGAAGGTGGGGGAATAAGAGGAGAGGAGCTGATGAATAGGGAAAGGAAAGGCCAGGAGGAGGAGAGGTGGGAAAGGATAGGGGAGTCAGAATACAACAGGTGGTATGGAAGGGTGAAGGGGGGTGGGCTGCCGGGGTATTTGAAGAAGGGATGGGGGGAGAGCAGGTGGCGAAGAATGGCTAGGTATAGACTGGGAAACGAGATGAGGGGGGGTAGATATTGGGAGGAGGGAGATAAAAGGAGGTGCAGGGTGTGTGAAAGAGAGGGGGAGACGTGGGAACATGTGTGGGAGGAGTGCACGGGGTGGGGGGTAGAAAGAGGGTGGCAGGAGATGGCGGGAGAAGTACTGGGTGATGGGGGGGAGGGGGATGAGTGGAGGCAGGTGTGTGGGGGTATGGTGGTGTGAGAGAGGGATTGGAGCGGCTGAAGAGTCGTGCGGAAGCGGAGGTCCGGGAGGCGGGTGTGCGTGCGGATGTAGGCTTCGGGGAGGAGGGGGGAGCGAGCGAGCGGAGATGTGTTTTTTGTATTCGTGTATATAGGCTGTACAGTAGATAAGTAAGTTAGATGTAAGATAGGTTAAGTAAGTTTAAGTTAAGCTAAGTTAGGATAAGGTAGGATAAGGTAGTATAAGGGGGTTTTCTGTTTGTGAAGAGGAGGGAGAAAGGGGATAGGAGATTGTAACCCCGAGGGGAACAATAATAAAGGATTATATATATATATATATAAATATACAGGGTCATCGTTTAATCCTGCAACCCGCGCGCGTGCGAACTTGTAAAATGGCAACATCGCCTCACGGACGCATTCCACTACAACCATGCACCGTCCCGGCGTTCGGAGAGCTACTAGCGACCGCTGGACAGCAGTGATGCCCGAGCTTCGAGAATTTTGGGCTGATCTATTTCACGAACTTCGTGGCATCACATGGGTGGGTGGAGAAATTCAAAATGAAGTACCGCATTAGACAGAGAAAGGTTACAAGGTACATTAAATCAGGGAATGCACTGGATTTATCTGCAGTTTTGAAAGAAGCCGGCACATTTCAGAAACGGGTGGCGCAAATGATTCCAACTTTTAAGCCCGAATTTATAATAAATACCGACCAAACAGGATGCGAGTACAGGAGTATTATCCGCTGGACATTCTTCATACGAGGAGAAAAGCAAACGGAAGTTTTCCTGGGAGACTTTAACAAGGTTACGCATTCATATACTGCACAATACGCGATTACTGCAGCAGGTACAATACTTCCTAAAGTTTTTCTTTGTATGCAGGAAAAAGACCTCACTTCCTCACTAGCTTGGAATGTCTACGAATTCCTCTCCATGTACTTGCGTGAATGTTAATATTTGCGTTATTAAATGTGTTTCAAACTTTAGTTAAAATCAGAGAAAGTCATTGTGTATTAAGAATAAACGTGCTCGTTTATTGTGACGCCATTACTCTACAAATTAAATCTTCTTATATTTCTTAAAAGTAAATTAAGTTTCTCGCGCGTGAAACAAAGGCAAGAGCGTAGGTGCTCCACGTTCTTGCTCAGACAGGGAGGACAATCAAATGTTTCTGACTTTAATAGTATTTTTACAAATAATGAAGAAAATAGTACTGTGACCTTTGAAGTAATTCCTCCACATTGTACCCCATATTGCCAACCGTGCGACGTTTATTTTTTACGGCAAGTAAAAAATTTTATAAAAAAAATTCAGAATAGTGTAGAAGTTTTACAAAATGACGAACATATGCCCAATAAGCGCGAAGATGGAATTAAAATTCACTCACTTATCCACCATCAATTGTGTGCCCCTATATTTAAACCTATGATACTCTACGCTTGGTGTTCATCAAAACTAATATCAAAAAAAGAAGAATTTTTAAATGTAAATCATGTATGTTTTCCTAATGATACAAGAAGAGAAAAATGCGATTGTCAAAAAGTATCCTTTATCCGATGTGCACATTGCAAAAATTTTTATGTTTATGGTGCTTTTATGAAAAATATCACGCTTGTAATTAAATTAATATAATGTATCCATATATGCGCGTATGTATGCATGTAATTATGGCTATATTTATGTACGTATGCATGTATGCATGTGTATATCTAATTATATACTTATGCAAGCATATATGTATATATTGTAAATATTACTCATATATTTATCAATTTATGTATATATTTATGTATCTCGGCATGCTTGTGCGTACATATGTGCGTGTGTGCGTGCGTGCGTGCGTGCGTGTGTGTGTATTTTTACCATGTTTATATATAAAATTTATGTTAAAAAACTCCAATATTAAAAAAAAATACAATATTCATGAAACAAAGCAGTATAAAATTTAATTATTCAAAATAAGCGTTAAAAGAAAAGAAAAAAAAATTAGGATGACCGGGATTTGAACACGTGCTGTTTCGGTGGGAAATAAGCGCTGTACGCATTTTCTTTTTTTTAACAATACGTTTATTTTGCAAGAATACAATAACAATGAATATAATTCCAAACGTATGAACGAATAACCTATTCTTCTTTGGTGTAGACTAAAGACCCACTGTCGGGTACGCACAGTGTTTTCGTTGCTTAATCACCAACGCACCTCCGCGCTTACCTTTATTCTTTTCCTTGTTACATTTGAACTCCTGCTTTTTAGGTTAACTCTGTGTTAAACTCTTTAGATTTTTGTAACGCATAGAAAAAGTTGCTTCTTATTTAAAAATACTATACCTATATCTCATATCTTAAGGGGACCGTCTCAAGTTTGTTATGGTCCGAATCGATCGAAGCGTCCCCAGTAAACAGACGGACGCTAATGAAACTACTGCGGTCGATAAAAAGAACATTTACAGAGGTGACATCTCTAGGTACTCTATGTAGACAAATTTTTGACGCATAGTTACCACATTTTCACTCTGTCTCTGCCGCGCTGTTGCCGCAGCTCTTTCTATCAAGAAGTCTTGAAGGAATACGGAACGACAGCTGCGTCTAGTGTTAGAGCCTCACTGAACGTAAAAGAGGATAGCAATAATGAAAGATAGAGATGTCCGAGAGTATAAGAAGGAAAGATGGAAAGATACCAAACCTGATACAAATTGAAATGTCATTATTAACGATATTACAGATAAAATTTATTTGCAGAATTGAAAGCCCGTTTCGTTCAAAGTAGTCCGATTTAAATTATTTCCTCGCTGAACGTAAAAGAAGATAGCAACAATGAAAGATAGAGAGGTTGGCAAGTGAATTTAGGAAATATGTCAATGAAACAATACTAATTTGCGTATCAATAGTTTTTATTTATACGTAAAAGGATGTAATATTTTGTATAATCAATGTGCATTTTCAAAGCATACAATTTTAATAAGGTACATCACCGAAATGTAACACGCCGAACGTAATAAAATCTATAAATGCTATAGTTATTTTAAAAACATATGACGCTTTCTTTTTTATCTAATTATACATCAAATTATCTTGTTTATCAACAAGAATTGTCTGAATCATTTTTTTAAAACATAAATTTGGACACAAGTATATTTCAATTTAATACTTTCGTACATGCTTTTCTTCGTAATTGTTATTCCACGATTGTAAAAATTTATCAATATAAACTAGAGATCAGTACTAACAATACGTATATTTTGGAATGTGTCACTAAACGATTTTATTTAGCTACGATCCCCTGTTCGTTCGTATGTTTGATTGAAATCTGGAAACTCAATTTTAATCCACTTCCAACCATCCAATTGTCTGAAACCTTTGCAGGGGTGCGTAGTTTGGATGACAATACAAAATTATGAAAAAATACTCCAAGGGGGTGAAAAAATTACCCAGTCACCGATAAATTAGAACCCATAACATCAAATCCAATCAACAATCAACCACTCGCGTTCTTTACGAACTTTTAGCACTGTGGGGTTCAAGCAAACTGTTAAACTGCATACAACAATAAAAGATATTTGTAAAGAAGTTTGAGCTGTGAAATGTAAATCTACGAACACTAAAAACTAGAAAATAAAAAAATTTATAATAAACGATTCTATTAAAAATGCATTAAGAACTAAAAAATAATTATTTTCTTATACTACAATTTCGATGGTGTATTTTCATTTTAAAGAAAATGGAGCAGGATATCTCGCAATAAATTCATTTCGACATTTGATGCTGTACTAAATTGATTCATATTCTGCTATAAAATGTTCTGCTCCACGTTTTTATTTAAAGTTAAAAAACACCATCGAAATTGAAGTACAAGAATAGAAGTATTTTTTAGTTGTCAGTGCCTTTTTGACAAAATCGTTTAACAGAACATTTTTTTATATATTTTTTGTCTCTAATCAAGTTACAGTCATCACAATAAATCAATCCAACTTCATTGGAGAATTGAAATTCGACATTCCAGCTTTCGCCCCCTTCAAATGGACAATTACAGATAAAAAAGTGTGTACAGTGACTCGCAGCCATAATCGTATACTCTTTAAAATCGCATAACTTTTTTAGAATTGGTTCAAACGACTTGAGTTTTTTTTAAAGCTAGAAGGATTAGTTTGCCAACTGATGTGTTTCGTCGTTTTCAACAAAAATGCAACTGGTCGGAATAGCGAAAAAAATAGTAAAGGTCGTTTTTTCAATTTTTTTTTGTGAGCCTGTAATGAAAATTAAAAAAACCCGCTTGTAGATTGAAGTAATACATGCTGCATATAGTTCAATCTACAAACGGGATTTTTGAATTTTCATTACAGGCTCATAAAAAAATTGAAAAAACGACCTTTACTATTTTTTTCGCTATTCCGACCAATTGCATTGTTGTTGAAAACGACGAAACACGTCAGTTGGCAAACTAATCATTCTAGCTTTTAACAAAAAAACTCAAGTCGTTTGAACCAATTCTAAAAAAGTTATGCGACAAGAATGTACGATTATGGCTGCGTGTCACTGTATTTTTCGAAGAATACAGTATTGTCTCGTTAGCGGATTGGTTAGGTGTACACGATGTGGACTTTTTGTTATCCCCACCACTTCTGTCTCACTCTTGTCCGGCGAGGGCGAGAGCGAGGGAGAGGCACTGAAAGCGAGCGAGAACGGTACGAGACAGATGACGGGATGATGTTTTGTCTCGCTCCGTCTTTCTGACGCCTGACACTCCGTCCTTTGGCGATCGCGGCCGTCGCGCAGGCAAAGTATTCCATCTCGCTCCCCCCTTCGACCAGAAAGAAGCGAGAAACAAATACTGGGAATTAGGGAATCTTGTCCATTGACGGTCTTCCTACAATTTTCCCAGGTCGCTCATTACGAAATAGGACGTAAGCAGTGTGGATCTGTAACACATTATGAAATACATTAAGAAATAGGGTTGTTGTATAAGCGTACAAAATTTTAATGTAGATGTATAAGCTGTTAACTTTACCTGAAATATGTTAGTTATTCCATTTGTCCTGGCATTACTGTCCCATACACCAGGTTTGCAGTAATTTGGCAAGAGGTCCGCCTGTAACAAATGATCGCAGACATTTCGCTAAGTTTGGTATAAAAGTAAAAATTTGTTTCAATAATTCGTCGAACATTATGCATACCTGCAACGCCCGTACATATGCATCAGCATTTTTTTTTTTTTTTTTGAGGGGGAAAATGCTTTATGCATACCTCGGCTACAGTATTGCCGGGGTTATGTGGGACTCCCCGGTCTCCGGTATACCCACTAAAAACCCCCTCTAGGTGCTGCCTTCTCATTCCGGTCCCCTTGAATTCTGTCTATCTGCTCCTGTAAACTTAGAAATATGTCTGAAAAAATTAAAGGGTGAATTAAATTTAATATTTCCTTCGTCACTTTCTTAGGAATGTGACGGCGGCGTCGATCGACTCGCGTGATCATATGATCAGCGAGTAAAAGTGCCATTGCTGGCACTTATGACCACTGACGGAGTCAGTGGTCCCGCGCTTTACAACGCGGTGCGACGCCGGACCGTTACAACAGTTTCACTATTTTCAGCTGGAGACCTTTTTCGCTTTTTCAAGCTTTTCGGTTTTTCTTTCGCTCTCTCCGCTAATATAAATTGTGGCTCCCGAATAGGCATGCACCTGTTGTGCCGACTATCTATTAATTCGGGTAGCATGCATTCTAAATAAAATTGAACCAGTTTTGGCTCCATTTCTCTTTTCCAAAACGCATCATCTCTCTCTACTTTTATAGATTTCAGCCCCTTCGGGGTCCAAAGGCAAAATATACAGTACTTTCTGTCAGTAATATGTGACTGACCTTGTACTTGATAATAATAGTGATGCGTTTTGCTCATTGAAATACCTGTTTTACGTGTGATCATGCGCCGGACAGCGGGTACTTTTTCCATAGCTTCTTTCGGCGTAAAGTTCTCCGCTGATTTGGGGCATTCAATATCCAAAATACCCTCTTCACCGATGATTCCATCCGGTGAAGCTCCTAAGAAGGGGATGCAGCTTTCGATGAAATTCCACATTCCGCAATATCTGTGTATTGCTTCTTCAATTCTTCGCGAGCAATTTTCTCGCATTCTTTCCCGTATTCCACCGCGGGTGCAAGAATTATCTTCGGATACAGAAATGATTTGACTGCATTTGCGCAAAGCGTGTCAGGTCGGCGACGGCACACTTGTCCAAAATTGGATGCTGTGAACAATTTGGACCTGTACTGCAACCATCTGCGGTTCTTTGCTTGTCCGATTGTTTCATCTTCAATGGCATGTCTTTTCTCTTGCCAGTCACTTAGCATTTGCATATGCTTTTCCCGCTCCAGTTCATACATTTCGGATGGCATGTCTGGCTTCTGTGCATTTTTTCCATAATCAGAATCTTTCTGCGAGGGCAAATGCTTCGTTTCCTTCTGTTTTGCAGCTCTCTTTTCCTTTTCTTTCTTTTTCCTTTCTTCCATTTGGCGCACAACCTCGGGCGTTTTCTTCTTCATAACCGCATCCAATCGCGAGTGCACTTGCTTACTGTTGTACTCCACGACAGCAGCAGCACATCTCCCTGCATAGGATCCTCTTTCGGCGAAATTTAATCTTTTTCCGCCAGTGTACTTGGCAATTAGTCCGTTCAAACTTTCCACAGCGTTATTAGTAGTATTATAGAGTAAGCTCTCCGCATGAGCTAATAGTGAACGAAGTATTTCTTTTACGTCCTGGTACACTCCAATTTTCATCAAGTCTGGAACGATGATTTTCTCATTCTCTTTATTGTTTCCATCGCAGAAATATTCTAGTCTTGCACACTCTGCGTGTTCACCAAACACGTGGCTTGGAACATTCTGCATGTCGCCATACAAATTCTTCGTTTTCTCGTCGATTGATACATTCTGATTGTATCTAAACTTTGCGGCTTTCACGATGTCCGTGCGCATCCGGCGAATGCTACTTTCCACAGTTTGTCTCAATGGTCCAGATGTGGTCTTTTTTACAATCGCTTTCATTCTTGTGCAAAAGTTTCGCAACAAATGATTCGTGCATTCAATCTTTTTTACACGAATCTGTCTCTTGTGTGGGTCCGCATCAATAATCTTCTTATACACGCTACTGTCCCCATCAGCAATCAGTGTAGAATAAACGAGCCCACGTTTTTCTACGCTAGTGTTGAATCCTTCTTAGTAGAAGCATCGCTTTCCATAGCAGTCGATGCTCGAGATATGTTCCAGTTTTTGAAACATGTGTGCTTTCGGGGTTCTTTCTCGTTTTTCGCAGCAATCCGACAAATTCTGCAAACTTTGTTTCGAACGCCGTAAAATAAATTTTTTTCGTGTGATAGCCAACTATCACGCCGACTCCAGACGCAGAATCGTAACATCCACTGCGGTAGGGTCTCTTCATCCACCTTCCGTCGGCCACAACGGGGATGTGAAGGGTCCCTGATCCGGGAAGAACGTCGCCTCTTTCAATCGCTAAACGTTTTTCTTCTTCAGCCGCTGCCAACATCTCTTCTTCTGCAGCGGAAATTGCAGACTTGACGAATTCATCGTGATTCTTCACAAAGTCTCTCTTCGACATGCAACGTATGTTCACTCCCGCCAAAGTGTGTTCCAAGTGGGCATAACTGCCTCCTCATAAAATTGTTGCATTAACGGCGCCCTGATTGTAATCCACTTCTTCGGCTTCGTCTGATTGATTGCAGATTTCATCTTTGTAATGGCATAAAGTGCACATTACGCTGAAGATGCTCTTGAAGCCACACCGTTTCACACCAGTTGTTCGTAGGTGTTCAATGCCGCAGTCTTCCCTATGTTTTGCATGTTTACCTATTTTCTGCAATTGAGCAAGCACATTTTGAAAATTCATTACATCGTTGGTATTTAGGAGACGCGATTGCTCTTGCGGCTCGTTCTTCGCAACTTTTTCTATAACGAAGTTTTCTTCTTCGTTACTTTCAACATCAAATTCTTGAAGCGCCTCTTCAGTTTCTCCCAAACTGGCCGTATCAGTGTCTTCATCGGATGGCGAGTGCATTATCTCTTGGTACGTATGATTTCGTCTATCGGTGATGGTTCCTCTACCATACGTTCCTCGGCCACTTCTTCTGAATGTCCTACGGCAGTGTCGTCTGCCGTTTTTTCGTTTTCTTGTTTCTTCTGGAGGGCTGAAGACCTTCTCTTTTGGCGATTTACTTTCCGTTTCGAAAATCTCCTTGCGGACGGACGTAATTTTCGCGGACGAAACGGAGAATTATTGTCCATATCTTCTTCCGCATCCTGCATATTCACATTTAGAGTGCCACTCATTCTACACTAAACCAACAAACACAACACGAACACAACGCAACACAACTCAAAATCCTACTGCCCGTTACAAAAAACGTAAACGCGAACCGTGAACGTGAAACGTGAATCCGAAGATTCGTCTGTGGTGCGTTCTGCAACAAATGACGCTCTACGTTGAGCCCGTATCGTGTTCAGAATCCTAATTTCGAGTGTTCGCTTCTCGCTTCTTTCTGACCGAAGGGGGGAGCGAGATAGAACGCTTTGCATGCGCGGCGGGTATGCGCGACGGCCCGAGTGCTCAGATAGAATCGTGACTACTCGACGCATGGGCGCGACGGTCAGATAGCTAGGCACGGCACGAGTCTTTTTTGCGCCCCAGGCGAAATTGTCCACTTGAGCCCTTTATTATAATACATTTATTTGAGATTATTGGTGACCTTACTCTGAATTTGTTTTCGTAGTTTAAAACAGTTGCAGTACAATTTGTAGTATGTCATTTAAAAATTTATTTTCAACAATACCAACAATGAAAAGACCGTTTTGCACTTGTTGTCAACCTTAGGCCCTAGCAGTTGCCTAAATTTGCAGAGTAAAGTCATAAATAATCTCAAATAAATGTTTTATAATAAAGGGCGCAATTTGACAAGTTCGCCTAGGGCGCAAAAAAGACTTGAACCGGGCCTGTGTCAAGATATTGCGAAGCGGTTCCCGTGCTTCCGTAAGTGCCTGCAACCATCGCGCACGCAAAGGACGGAGTGTTACGGCGCTCGAAAGACGGAGTGAGACAAAACATCCACGCGTCGTCTGTCTCGTACCGTCCTCGCTCGCTTTCAATGGCTCTCGCTCGCTCTCGTTCCATCTCGCTCTCGCCTTCGCCGGACAAGAGTGAGACAGAAGTGGTGGGAATAGCGACAAGCCCGTATCGGGTGCACCAAACCGAGCATATACGGAGACAATACCGTATTTAGGAGCCCCGCGACTATCCCCACAATTTCTTGGAATTCTTTGGTCGAAAGTGAGAGAATTCGGGAACGAGCGAGAGCAGACAAAAGAGTCACATGTAGTTGCCGTCGGCTACGGAAGAGAGAAAGCATGTTACTTTGTCTCGTTTCGTCGTTCACGTGCATCGTACCCTCCAGAGTTGGGCAAAAGTTTATCTAAATATACATCTGAAATAACGAACAAAAGGTAAATAATTTTTATTCGTTATTCGAGGCTCGAATATACGATGCACGTGAACGACGAAGCGAGACAAAGTATCATGCTTTCTCTCTTCCGTAATCGACGGCAACTACGCGTGACTCTTTTGTCCGCTCTCGCTCGTTCTCGGATTCTCTTACTCACGAACAAATAATTCCACGAAATTGTGGGGATAGTCGCCGGGCACCTAAATAACAATGAATTGGTGGGGCTCCAGCTACTGCTGATGGAGGGCGAAACACCTACTGGAGCGGTGGTTATGTGTGCGTGATCGCGCAGGCGCAGTTCATGCACCCATTACCACCGCTCTTGTAGATGCTTCCCCCTCCATCAGCGATAGCTGCAGCGCGCCGTCCCTGCCAGTCAGTCCGCTGCGAATAGACTGAGAGAGAATGGTGAATCCAGAAATTGTACGTATTATATTGTATACTATTATACAGAGTGACTCTCTAGCTAGAGTATTCAAAGGTGATGCCGCCAATAAGCCGCGCCTCGCTGAGTTTCGTGAATTTCGACGTTCGTGCCGAGATTCACTACGGCGTATTAAAAATTTATTTATTCTTCATCGCATCGATATGGCAGTGATACCACTGAATTCCTGGTGTTCTCCAGATTAAAATCATGTCATGTAAACCGGACAATTATTAACGAAGTTAGCGTGGTACCATTTTCATCGGCACGACATCGATTGATGCCATTTTCGCAAAGATCTGTTGAGAAATGCAGAACGTGGAATTCGTCACTTCCACGTAACTGATTGTGAGCGAGGCACGGTTTATTGGCGGCATTGTAGACCGAGAGCTGGCTATGTAGGGGTCAACGTGACTCGATGCAGTCACAGTTCTTATTGTTGGATTAGTGTTTGCGAATGCGAAATCGCCGGTCTGCCGAGTGAGTCCGGAGAACTAACGCGGGGGTGGACGGTCAAACAGGTAAAATTTCCAGCGTAATAACGTCATTCTTGCTGTTCTGAAATTTCATATACTTATTGTTTACGCATTTAATGAACGATATGCAAAATGGCAGACCACCAAGTGGGGGATAAGACCTTGGCAGACGTCGATGAAAAGCGCGATACGTGGCTTGCGATAGTGCAAGGGAGAAATATACATCTGTTTCTCCTTTGCCCTAGTGGGACCGCCGTCGGCCGCATATTGGAACGGCAGCCGCCATTAGGGCCCACTTGGTGGTCTGCCATTTTGCATATCGTTCATTTAAATGCGTAAACAATAAGTATAAGAAATTTCAGAACAGCAAGAATGACGCTATTACGCTAGAAATTTTACCTGTTTGACCGTCCACCCCCGCGTTAGTTCTCCGGACTGACGCGGCAGACCAGCGATTTCGTGTTCGGCAACACTAATCCAACAATAAGAACTGTGACTGCATCGAGTTACGTTGACCCCTATGTATCCAGCTCTTAGACTATTGTCTTTGAGGACTCTAGCGAGAGAATCACGCTGTACAATCTTACTACTTGCCAAAAATAATACATTCATCATTTCATTTCCAGATGAAAGATACGGTCCCGACCCCATCGGCGGGAAGTGGAGGGGGGGAGGAGGAGAGAAAGAGTGAAAAATCTAAGGAAAGAGAGAAGGAGGAGAAAAAGGAGGAGAAGAAGGAGGATAGAGAAGAAAAGCTGGAGAAAGCTATAGTGAAAGTAAGTTATGTTGAAATTATGTGTGTGTACAGTATTGTCTCCGTATGTGTTCGCTGGTCGGGCCGGCGTTGAGCTCCTGTCGTGAACAGATCTCTAATACCGAGTGTTCGTTTCTCGCTTCTTCCTGGCCGAAGGGGGGAGCGAGATGGAACGCTTTGCCTGCGCGACGGCCGCGAACGCAAAGGACGGAGTGTCAGGCGTCCGAAAGACGGAGAGAGATAAAACATCATCCCGTCGTCTATCTCGTACCGTCCTCGCTCGCTTTCAGTGGCTCTCGCTCGCTCTCGCCTTCGCCGGACAAGAGTGAGACAGAAGTGGTGGAGATAGCGACAAACCCGTATCGTGTGCACCAAACCGAACACATACGGAGACAATACTGTATTATTATTGAAAGTGGTATAAGTTGATCTGTAGTTAAAAATCGTTTATTTTCTTTGACATTTTTATTGATTATTATTCCATAATAAAATTACACAAGTTTATAGTTTTAAAAATATTACCCGATTTGATTTACGGATGCGAATATTTTGTTGATTCAAAAGCATACCCTTAAATATCCCAATGTATGAATAAATGGACTTATACCAGTTTAAGAAATAACGGCTCATATGTAGGCGTAGAACTAGAAAATGTAATTTTTATGATACTGTTTCAGATGAAAAAAGAGATCAAGTGCCTGAAATATGGCGAGGGGGGGCGTCGTGGAGGCCGCCGAGGAGGCCGCCGTGGAGGCCGCCGTGGAGCCGCGGCCCCATAATTATTAATAATTTTTAAATAAAATCTAATTTACTTTTGTATAAATAAAAAACTATTAATTGGTCAATGATTGTTCATTTTCTTTGTTTCAATGGAATATAAAATTTTTACATTTTCTATCGTATCGGCATAAACGTTTCAGTAACATACTGCTGAGATTTTCCAGATTAAAATGAATTTACACACGGTATAAATCGGATTATTTTTAGCATTCTTAGATTAGAAATGTTTCGCATATATATTTAATTATCTAGTACAGTTCCAGAAATAATCCGATTTATACCGTATTTGAATTCATTTTAATGTGGAAAATCTCAACAGTATGTTACTGAATATTGAAAACGTGACATTTTACATTTTATCAACACTGTATGCCTCTCCAACCGAGATTACAAGCCGCCGCCGAACAGCCCAAGTCCTCGCTGGTCGGGACCGGTGCGGCGCACAGTGGGCCAAAGGGACGAAGTTTGTTTCAAAATTAAAGAACTTTTGATAGAAATGGGATAGAGCGATGATTTTTTTTTACATTATAGCTGAAAGATTACGGAATAAGGGAAAATTAATGAAATTATGGTACGAACGTTTTTTACCTTTGAAAATCTGTGTTGAACTTGAAATTTGACAACAAAATTATGTTTTATCCAATACCATGTTCGGTTAGAATTTTTTCTTAACATGTTGGACTTAATTTCCTATTGATTTTGTCACGCTGATTTCTAATCCCTTCGCAAAATTTGTCTATTATCTCAGTATTTTGGAAAAAATCGATTTCAAGTTTAAAAAAAATTGAACACAGATTTTCAAAGTTAAAACACGTTCGTACCATAATCTCTCTAATTTTCCCTTATTCTGCAATCTTTCAGCTTTAATTTAAAAAAAAATCATCGCTCTATCTCATTTCTATCAAAAGTTCTTTGATTTTGAAACAAACTTCGTCACTTTGGCCCACTGTGCGGCGTTGAGCCCGCATCGCGAACAGAGTCCTAATTCCCAGTGTTCGTTTCTCGTTTCTTTCTGGCCAAAGGGGGGAGCGAGATGGAACGCTTTGCCTGCGCGACGGCCGCGAACGCAAAGGACGGAGTGTCAGGCGTCCGAAAGACGGAGCGAGACAAAACAACATCTCGTCGTCTGTCTCGTACCACCCTCGCTCGCTTTCAGTGCCTCTCGCTCGCTCTCGTTCCATTTCGCTCTAGCCATCGCCGGAGAAGAGTGAGACAGAAGTGGTGGAATAGCGAAAATTCCACATCGTATACACCAAACCGAGCCCGTAATGAGGCAATACTGTAGTATCTTTTATTTGAGTTTATCCAGATATTATCTTTGCCCATCTCTGTTCTCCAACCGCTTCGCCGTGATTCATTCAAGCCTCCTTGATGGCAAAATAGTGATAGGGGAAATGCGGCAACAGCGCAATTCGACTCTCGATACGTCTCGGTAACTGCGTCTTTCCTACATTTATCGGCTAGATTGGACTGCCACCGGTTTTGATGGTACAAGGCACGAATATACCATCAGCGCCGGTGACGGAGAAGCCTTGAAGCTTCATTCTGTCATTTTTCGTGCTGTCCTGAGTACACGAGTGAAAAAATCCTTATTATTACAACGTACGGTGCTTATTAGCGTACAAACGCACCAGACCACCCTGCACAGATGTCTACTGAAGGCAACTGTACCCGCAAAAACTTCCTTCGTGCCGATTCCAGGACGTAAGTTGTAATTTACGGATTGCTTGCTACACGCGTATACGTACACGCTTAACTTAGCTGGTGTGAGCGTACGCACACATTCAAGGCCCGGTGAGACGGCCCCCTTAAGCTACCCTTACACCTTTTATTGCGCGTTGCACAGTTTAAGACTTAATAAACTACTCTGGTACTCAATAACGCTTAATTTGTACTACGAACGTTCTTACATACTTATGTTTGTGCTATGTCTAATTCCGGTGCTGTCGCTGTTTGTCCACGCCCGGTTATTTTCTTTTGACACGCATCCATACACTCCATCCGCTCTTCTATACCTTATTTACATACCCATTCATATTCACATACATCCTTCTTTAGTTCTATTGGCTCTCCTCAATGTGAACAATCCTTCCTTAGTGATCTTCTTTTAGCCACTAGTATCTTTTAGTTAATTTGCGGTGCTTATCTCTTATGTCCCATGCTGATAGTTTGTCTACAAAGCGCAGTCTGCTATCGCCTCTATCTATGTTTACTTCGTACAAAATTTTTTGGTCGGTGGTCTTTCTATGAATATGATATATTATTGGGAAATTATCCTCGTCCTGGATTAGGCCACCCGCGTCTAGATAGTGGAAGGCTTGCGGCGGGGTAAACCCCGTCTTTCTTGTTTCTTCGAAATATAATTGATTTGGGTATACTGCGTGATTTATTAGGGAGTTTGACGCCTTGTTGTTTAGATTTGCCCAGTGATTCCTGATTAGTTTTAAGATAAATAAATCTATTCTAACTATTTTCGCCTCATTGTATAGTCTCGGGTTGCTGATCATTTCTGTGAAATTGGACTCAGGATATTCTATAGCTGCCCAGGCAAGCCCTGATACATTTTCTTTCGAACAGTCTTAATTTTTCCATGGTACTCGCACTTAGATTGTACCATATTGGGCATCCGTATGTCAGTATCGGTCTTATTAATGACTTATAGCATAGCATTTTTACCTCTTTTTGTAGTTCTTTAGAATAAATTAGTCTTCTATGAGCATAGAAAGCTCTTTGAGCTTTTTGTATTTGTATGTTAATGTGAGCATTATAATTGAGTCTAAAGTCTGAGTGTATCCCTAAATATCTTACTATATTATTATGCGGAATTTTAACATTGTGATCTTTTGCTGATCTTAATGCGAAATTAGTGGCGTTGTTTAATATATCCTGGCTGAGGTTGTCGTTCTTTGAAATGGGAGGTCTGAATAAAATAGTTTCACATTTATTTTCTTTAATTCTAATTTTTTCATGTATGGTAGTAATCTACATTTTTTTTGTATAATTTTTGCAATTGTTTTTGTATTGTTGTAAGATTTTTAGCATGGATGTAGATTATTAAGTCGTCTGCAAAAGCAATTGCTGCTTTGTTTTTATTGTTATTGAGGTCAAACAGGTGAAGCAAGTCGCTCATAAAAATGTTGAACAGGATGGGGGCGTTAACAGCCCCCTGTTGCAACCCGTTTTTTATCTGAAACTCTCTGGTGGAGACTATGTTTCCCTCTGCTACTTGGAATATTTTTCCATGCAAGAGGTCCCAAGTCATCCTGATTAGGTGACTGGGGAACTCCTTCTTTAAGAGTACAAAAAAGAGCCCTTTCAACCACACCGTATCGAACGCCTTTTCCAGGTCTATTAGGCAAGCCCCTACACATCTACCTCCGTTTCTGTGCCAGCATACATCTGACACAAACTTGGTCAACGCATGTATTGTTGAGTGCCCGTATTTGAACCCAAATTGGTTATCTGGGATTATGCTTTTTGTTTCGCAATGTGCCTCTAAGGCTGAATTAATTATCGTACTTTGCTTATGTTTGGTAATAAACTTATCGGTCTATAGCTGGCCGGGTTGCTACTTTCTTTACCTTTTTTTTTTTTATTGTTATTAATTTTGCTTTTTTCCATTGTGTTGGAAAGTATGTTAAGTTAAGACAGTTATTAAAAAGTACTGTATAGTAGTATATATATATTTGGGGCAATTTTTTTAAGCAAATGTTTGGAATTGCATTAAAACTAGCTGATTTCTTATTATTAAGGTTTTTAAATGTATTTTTCATTTGGTACACGTTTGTAAAATAATACTTCTATGTTTGGGTTGTCCGCTGTATTAGACTCAGAAAATGTGCATATGGTTGTATTATTTCCTTTCGAAGACTCTATTTTTGTTTTTAGTCCATTTACTTTCTGTTTTATGATATTGTTTAGTTGTAGTTTCCCTAGTCCCTCATTTTGAGTATGCACTGTCTGAAAGTAAGCGCCCAGTACATTTAACTTGTCTATGGGTTTTGTGATAGTGAAATTCATATTAGCGTCTATTTTTAAGGATTCCTTGTCAATACCTACTTCTCTTAACAGTTCTGACGCGCTCGAGGGTATTTTTATTTCATCTATTTCATTCTGATCTCTCTGCCGAAACAATCTATTTATACTTGGGAATAAATTTTTGCTGTCCTTTGTGGAGATTTTTCCAATTTGGTGTCTCCAGTAATCGTTTACTGCTCCTGAGAATGCTAGCTTTATCTGATATCGGATTTGTTTTAAAGATTTTTTCAGTGATTTTATTAAATTCAAAATGGTATTATTCTTATCTCTCCCTTTAGAGAGCTTGTTGATTAATGTAATAAGGAAACTTTTTTGTTTTCTTAGTTTTTTAATTAGAGGCGTTATGTATTTGTCTGTTCCGTTATTGTCTTGCTTAAAGTCTGGTATTGCATAATTTATTGCTTTTACTATGTTTGTGTTCATTTCTTTGATGAAAAGGTCAATTTCTTGACGTGAAAGGTTTCTATTATATGAAATGTTGGGGATTGTTTCGGCACAGAGATATTCTGCATATTGTTCCCAGTTAGCTTTGTTGTCATTTTTCCCTTGTGGCTTGTCCTCCCTGAAGAATTCTAATAGTAGGAATCTGTCTATCGTTATTTTCATTTGTAGAGCTCTATGGTCACTGTCGTATTCTATGTCTTTGATTTTATTATCTATTATGTCTAGAAAGTTGATTCTATTGTCCGCGAGGCATACGTCTATGTATGCCCCGCTTTTTGGGTATGAAGGTGTATTGGTGCTTCTCAGGATTACCTTATAAGTTATTTGGTTTTGTGAAATCCAATTTCTCAGGGCAGACCCTCTCCCGTTGTTTATCTTATTTCCCCACTCTTTATGCTTCGCGTTTAGGTCTCCTGCTAAAAGGAAGAAATTCTTCGGGCTCTCTAGCTCCAGACACTGGAAAAGGCGCTCTAATTCCTGTTTAAACTCCTTTTTGTTATTTCCTGCCGCGTATGCTGCTATGGAATAGAACCTGTTGTTGTCTAACATGTCTATTTCTAAAATGGTAGATTCCAGAACGGTGTTTGGCTGACTGTTGTCAACCACTCTTCTTCTAATTTTTAGTTCTTCTCTGTATAGAACCGCTGTCCCCCCACCCTGTTTTGCATTTGGTCTGTCCTATCTCAGCAACTTGTAGTATTTGAAACTCATTCTATGTGATGCGTTTGTCTTTGTTTCGCATAATAAGACTATGTCTGGTTTGTGTACCTGTATAAAGTCTGTAAGTGATGCTCTTTTTTCATTTGATATGATAGAATTTGCGTTTATGGAATACACTTTTAGGTTCTGAAATGATAGTTTGGTAGGAGATTAATTATTGAATGCTCTGCTATAAGTCAATATCGAGTATATCTAGTATAGTTTTAATTTGATTCGAGTTTATTTGTACTTGTTCAGTAATTTTTTTGAGTCGAAAGTTTAGGGTGCTTATGATAGATACCTTTAGGTCTTCGAATGAAAAGGGTTGCTCACCTGGTGGTCTTGACCCTGCCTGGGCAGATGGAGTTTTTGAATCACTATCCCTGCCTAAGTTGTGTGATTTTACCTGTGTCTCATTGTAACCCCTTACTGCTTCGCTAAACGATTTGTTTGGCTGAATCATCTTATTTACATTGTGTATACGTTTTAACTTTTGTGTTATATTGAGTTCTCTTCTCTCCTTAATTGCCTCTTTCATCTCGATCAATTTAGAACACCCCCTGTAAGATGCAGGGTGCCCAAATTGTTTGCAGTTAACACAGTAAGGCTGCATTTCGGCTTCTTGTCTGTTTTCCGTATTTAGAGGCGTCATCTGACACTCGCCCGGGTTATGTTTGATATTACATTTGACGCACCTATAATCTAAGTTGCAGTTAACAGCTGCATGTCCTATTCTTTGACACCTCTTGCACTGGATCTGGTCGTTTCACTTTATTTTCTCCCATCTTACTACTGAATGTAAAACTGTTTTTATTTTTTTTATGTTCTCTGCGTTGCTATTTCTGTCTATTTTAACTATGAATATCGGCAGGTTTTTTATTCTTGATCGAATTTTTTGTTTGAAATTTTTTTACATTTAGAAATTTAATGTTATCTGTTTCTTTTTTTTGCAAGTCGAGGAGTACTTCATGCTCCTCAAACTCCCCGTCCAGATCCTTTAGAAGAAGTGTCAAAGCTTTTTCTGATTTCGGTGTATATGTAAAATATTCTATCTTTTTATCCTTAAATACTGCGCATACTTTTTCGAAGTCTAATGTTGAGTACATCTGTAATAATTGTTTGAACGCATTGATTTCTTTTATGCTGAAATTGTTCGAAATACCTGACTTTTGAATGATTTCTATAATGTTTTTCGCTGTATTGTTAAGAACGTTGATTGGCGGTGGTTTGGCCTCATTGTCGTTGTTGATGCTGCTTTTTCCCCTGCTACTTGGTTGCACGTGTCTTCTTTCATCATCGAAGTCATCCTGTTTGTGTTCTCTGTGTCGGTGTTGCTTTTCCTTTTTGTTTGTAGTGTTTCGTTGTCCATGCTATATGGCCTCTTTGTCCCTGTTTGCTTTTCCTTCCCTTCTCCGTATTTCTCCATCTTAGATGTTGATGGTATATCCGGGCCTTTATGTTCTCTTCCTAATTGTTCGAATCTGTTCTGCAGCGTAATATTTGTTTCCTCTTTCCTATTTCTGCTTTGCATTTTATTTACTTTTACATCTTCAAGCTCTTTTGATAATTTCGTAATAGTTTCCTTTAGTTCTTCAATCGTTTTTATGTAACCCTTTATTGTAACTTCATGCTGTTGATTGTTTGCTTCCGCAACTGTTTCGACCTGCATTGTATTGTCCATTAGAGACTCTTTAATGCTGCTGACCTCGCTTCTTTCTGACTGATTATTGTTACCTAGTCTTTTTGGCATTTTGGCAAAGTTCGGGATACTAGTTTTCTTTTTGATTGGTTTGGTTATTTTGTGTAATACCTTTGCTAATTCCCTTTGCTCCGTTGAACCTTCTTTGTTGCCTCTTAGGAATTCTTTTATCTGTGATAGATTCTTTTTTGGCCCAGCCTGCTGCTGTTGTTTAGATTTATTGTTGCTTCGTCTTCGGTTTTTGAGGTTAAACCTCGTTCTTTGATGCTGACTGCCTTCTGTATACATTCCTCGATAGCATTGATGCTATTTAGGTCCTAAGCCCCCGAGGGGGGTTCGGGCTTTTGGTCTATTTTGGCTTGCTTTACTTCGTTTTTGAAGGTATGAAGCACTTGGATTTTTCATGCCCTATGTGCGAGCGCTGTACGCATTCACGCAACTTACCTTCTTGAAATGCGTTTGAAGTGAATTGCTTTTAAGGCTCACATATCGATTGTTTATAAATAATGCTCATTGGCATCAAATATTTAGCAGAGGGTAATCGAGGTGACCTCCAGAGTCATCCCCTAAAATTTTATTAAAATCCACGGGGCTTCAGCTGTGGGGTCCCCTTGTAAGTGATTACATGTTTATTGTTGGATCTAATACGGTGTGTTTACTTCCCACATGTGTACAGTGTGATGTTTTGAACGCTGCAATGCTGAGTCGATTTCCGTCGGAAGAAATCCATTTGATTGCTCATGATACAATGAATTGTGCACCGTACTTGAAAAAAAGGTGGCAAAGGTACTAAACAATAATGACGATGATAGCTCCGGAACGGCGGGACTTGCAAGAGTCGTAATTGTTAAAGTAGGAGTGCAAATCATGATTAGAAGAAATATTTATGTTACACTAGGTCTTGTCAACGGAACCAGTGCTAAACTTGTTTCAGTTACACAAGTTGTTGATAATGACGTTGAAAAATTGAAAATTATATTACCCACGGGGCAAGAACATATGATAGAACGGGTAAGTGTTAAATTTGAAGTAATGGATAGTGCGTTCGTTATTAGAAAGCAATTTCCGATTTGCCTCAGCTATGGTATTACTATTCACAAAAGTCAAGGACTAAGCTTGCAGAATGGTGTCATAGAAGCAGGTAATTTAATATTTACATGCGGACAAATTTACGTTGCTCTTTCTCGGGTGACCACATTACAAAGACTGCATCATGATCACATCGCAGATAACATTCAATACTACGTAAGAGGTCTTCCGAATTCTGATGGTGTGTCTTGTTATGCGAATGCCACAATCCAATGTATGTTATATTGTTCATCCATAAGAGAAAATTTATTGTCGACTGAAAAAGCTGATCATATTATGAAAGTCTTTATGGACCAATATAAATCGGATCAAAATCCAAACATAATATCATTACGGCAATTCGCAGGAGAAAAATACGTTAACAATCAGCTACATGATGCAGCTGAGTTTATTACCTCTCTTTGTGACCATGAGATTCTTATTACGAATGCAGTACAACACGAAATTACAACGGTATTAAGGTGTTTAGAGTGTAATTACACAAGTACTACTATCAGTACAAATTGTGTGGTAGGTACATCTTGCACTGCCCAAGATGTTAAAAAAAAAATTTGAATTTCAAGATATAATAAAACACAATTTCGCAGGATGGAAAAATCTGAAAAATTCTTGCCCTAATTGTGATAATTCAAAATCAAACACAGTGAAGAAAATCGATATAACTGCTACCAAACAAATTCTTATTGCAAAATTACATTTGTTTGTTCAGCAGAGTAGTGGAACAACGAAAGTGGAAAATTTCTACATCAAAGCAATACCTACTACTAAAATACAAATGGTAGATCACTGTCATAAACTTAAGGCAGCGATTTTCCACCACGGTAAAAGTATTGCTGATGGTCATTACACGAGTATGATAAGGGGTAAGGGCACAACGTGGGTATCCGTTGATGATTTACGAGTAGAAAAACAAGCTTGGCCACGAAATGCTAAAAATGCATACATATTTTTCTTCGAAAGGTGTTAATTGTGGTTGCAATTACAGTTCAATGTCAATGTTAAAAACGTTCAGCGCCAAAGGCTGCTTTCAGCGCCATAAGCTGCTTCGCACACTATGTACTGTACACAAAGTACTATACATATAAAATACATATAGATCGACAATGCAGTGGGCATGGTTTCTTTTCGTAGTTGTTAAACTTACGTAGAATTTATCCTTAACCAAAAAATAAATAAAGTACACTCGCTGAGCTGCTTTGCGCTATTCCGAGTATTCCAAGTACAGTATTGTCTCCATATGTACCCGATTTGGTGTACACGATGTAGGCCTGTCGCTATCCCCACCACTTCTGTCTCACTCTTGTCCGGCGAAGGCGAGAGCGAGATGGAACGAAAGCGAGCGAGAGCCCCTAAAAGCGAGCGAGGACAGTACGAGACAGACGACAGCGTTCATGTTTTGTCTCCCTCCGTCTTTCGGGCGCCGTGACACTCCGTCCTTTGCGTGCGCGACGGGCGTGCGCGATGGTCGCAGGCACATACGGAAGCACGAAACCGCAACGCAAAAACTTGACGCACGCCCGGCTCAAGTTTTTTTTTGCGCCCTAGGCCAACTTTTCAAATTACGCCCTTTATTATAATACATTTATTTGAGATTATTAATAACCTTACTTTGAATTTTTATTCGTAGTTTAATCCACTTATAGTACAACTTGTAATATTTAATTCTAAAGTTTATTTTCAGCAATAGCAGCAATGAAAATACATACCATTTTGCACCACTTGTCGACTTTCGTCCCTATAAGCAAAATTGGACGTCTGCCTAGGGCAGAAAGTCGACAAGAGGTGCAAAATGGTATGTATTTTCATTGCTGCTATTGCTGAAAATAAACTTTAGAATTAAATATTACAAGTTGTACTATAAGTGGATTAAACTACGAATAAAAATTCAAAGTAAGGTTATTAATAATCTCAAATAAATGTATCATAATATAGGGCGTAATTTGAAAAGTTTGTCTAGGGCGCAAAAAAGACTTGTGCCGTGCCTGGCTATCTGACCGTCGCGCGAATGCGTTGGGCAGTCACGATTCCATCTGAGTGCCCGCACGCCCGCGCGCAAGAAAACCGGTCCATCTCGCTCACTCCTTCGGCCAGAAAGAAGCGAGAAACGCACACTCGGAATTAGGGATCTGCGCATTCTGTGCCCACGCCAGTCCCGACCACCGGGCACACACGGAGACAATACTGTATATACCTTCCTAGTCTTTAAACCTGTCTCCGACAGGCATTACTACCCTGCATAAGAAGACGCCTAAGGTAAGCACCATATCAGGTATATTGGCCTAAACAAAACCTGGAGCTAGGCTCATTTGAAATAATAAATTACTCTGGCTAACATAATATTTGTTTATCTGTGGTGACTAATTTACAGTACTTCTTTGAAAACGACATTTTTTGTAAATACTTTATTCGATTTTTTTACATCCACCTTAAGCGTCTTATTATATAGGAAAAAAAAAGGAAAGCGTCTTATTTTTTCCAGGTTTTTGATTTTTTACGGCATCTTTGGGTGCCGAGGAAACTTCATGCCAAATCTGAACCTTGTAGGTCATCGGGAAGTACGAAAAAAAGCCTCTGGAAAGATTTTGCTAACAAACGAACATCCACCTTAAGCGTCTTATTATATAGGATCCTCTTCTGCAGGGCGCCATAAACACGTGAAAGTGTGACGAAGATAGATCAGAATTTTTAAATTAATGGGATTTCTTTACTTTTTCCTTATTTTTAGCGCCCGTGGCAGTCAACTTCAAAAAAGTAAAAAAATAGACCAAGTACATGAATTATCTTTGTAAAAAGAAGTGAGATCCCCATAAGAAAACATAAAAAAAAAATATTACGCCAAGTACATGAATCGGCCTCCACCTGAGCAGAGCAGCGCCACCATCGCCGCGACCGGATCACGCCACATTCCCGTCCAATCAGCGACCAGCCATCGAGATTCGTTCATCGGTCGACGAAGGCGGGCGGGAAATGTTCGGGATATCGACATCGCAGTGCCATCTATGGCGTGAGATCGCGATTGATGACGATTATTCACGATATGGTCTGCCTGCTCATGTGGAGCGTCGATCACCGCTCCCTCCCATCGACCGGCTATCGATGGAAAGGGAACTCAATCTCGCTTCCCGAAAACCGACATCGATTTCCTCGTTCACTTGCTTTGTACATTCCGTCGCTTACGTGTGCATGCTAATCTCTCTGCTCTTTTCTGCAATCCGCTTGCTTAAATTCTTGTGAGGTTTAAACGCTGCTACATAATTATTAACTCTCTGCGCGTGGCTTAATTAGAAATAAGGACGTTTTATTGCATGTTTAAAGGTAATTATAGACAATAACTAGTGTACATAGTGTAAATTAAATCATATATTAAGATCCAGTCTCCCTTTAATTTAACCGCGACTCATTCCGGACTAATCCAAGCGCGATCCAAAGCTTAACTTAAAATAACCTGAGTTGATAGTACGTTCCAAGACAAATCCAATAAGCATCAATGTATACACTTTATTTCCACTGGTTTTTTAGATATTGCGCTTGAAAAATTACTGATTTTCACTGCAAGAAAATCCTCTGGAATAGCAAGGACCGAGGGCGGTCTTGCTGGCGTCACGGGTGGCATTGCCCGTTGAAACAGATACCTACCTGCCACAGGTCTCCGCCAGAAATGGCAGGCCCAAAGGCTGGACAATTCTTTTCTGTCAGAAATGCTACTTAGGTAGGTACATCTGCGGTATCGAGAAGCGCATCGTTACTTTTATTTCTCACTTGCTTCTACGCTCGGATGGCCGTTTCTTTTGGGAGGGATGCAAGTTGAATTGGTTAGGTTAGGAGGTGTGAAAGTTGCTAGACAAAATTTCAACCATAGGGAGCAGATTGTATTAGAACCAATCGGATTTGCATCCCTCACAAACGGATGCTAGAGAGCAAGAGGCCCTCATCACAGCAATACCTCCTCCCCAATGCCCACCTTCTCTCGCACGGATACGTCCACGCATGCTTTTGTTTTGATATCGAATCTCGTTTTTATATTCGGGAGGACCACGCATCGGCAACGGGCTACCCAGTTATTGAATTCAGGAGACGATAGAAACACTTTATTACAAAACACACATGTACTATAATTAAAGTAAACCGTATTCCTCTCGGGCAGGAGTACTGATAATGATCGAATTTGCGCCCCACTTCGCGCAGACCGATTACACGGAGGGTAGTCGGGTCACACACTGCGCAAATGATAGAAGGGTAATTCTGCAGCAATGCCCGTCAAGGAGATGCAGCTTGGTACCCCGTAGCGAGGACAGACCTTCGCAGTGCCTCTACCGATGTTTATGGCTGTTTCCGGAAAAAGGTATGAATCCTGGGCCGAACGTAGCGAATTGAGGTCGAGCCCCCGCAATCGAGGGTGAAATATCCATTACAGCGTATTAAGAAATTATTTTCTTCATTGTATCGAGAGGGAAGTGACGCGAATGGATTCCTTATGTTTTTCTGACGAAAATCATACCAAATATCATACAAATCGGACTACTTTGACACAAGCTATTTGTATTCCCTATGTAAAAGTTGTCCGATTTACACGACATTTGTAATGATTTTCATCAGAAAATCCCAAGGAATCCATCGGCGACACTTCCATATCCATACGATAAAGAATAAAGAATTATTTTATTTCCTAAACAAATACAGGGTAATTCTGGAGATACGCCCGTCATCACGTGGCGGGGACAACACCCCGCAGTGCCCATCGAATTTTATGGCTTTCGACCCTCGAAGGGTTTGGAATATCATTAAGCAGTGAGAAATGTACAGGATTTCAAATGTTTGCTTCTTTTCTTCATCGTATCGAAGGGGAAAGTGATGCCAATGGATTCCTGGCATTCCATCGATTAAAATCATACCAAATTTCATGTAAATCGAACTATTTTGACACAAGCTATTTGTATTCCTTATGTAAAAGTTATCCGATTTACACGACATTTGGCATGATTGCCATCGGAAATCCCCAAGGAATCTATCGGCGACACTTCCATATCCATAAGATAAAGAATAAAGAATTATTTCATTTCTTAAACAGATACAAGGCAATTCTGCAGCAACGCCCGTCAAGGAGATGCGGCCTGGTACCCCGTAGCGAGGACAGACCTTCCCAGTGCCTCACCCGATTTTTATGGCTTTTGACCGTCGAAGGGGTTCGACAGCCTATTAAGAAGTGAGAAATCTTCGACTCGCGCATTTCCCATCAGATCTTTGCAAAAACGACAACCATCGATTCCTTATGTTTCGCCGTTGAAAATGACACAATGAAGGAAATTCCACGGAAAATCGATTTATATCATTTCAAGCTGACTTGACTTGGTTACAAATAGTCCGATTTACATGAAATTTGTTATGATTTTAATCGACGAAACGCCAGGAATCCATTGGCATCACTTTCTCCTTCGATACGACGAAGAAACGAAGCAAACATTTGAAATCCTAAACATTTCTCACATCTTAATGATATTCCAAACCCTTCGAGGGTCGAAAGCCATAAAATTCGATGGGCACTGCGGGGTGTTGTCCCCGCCACGTGATGACGGGCGTATCTCCAGAATTACCCTGTATTTGTTTAGGAAATAAAATAATTCTTTATTCTTTATCGTATGGATATGGAAGTGTCGCCGATGGATTCCTTGGGGTTTTCTGATGAAAATCATTACAAATGTCGTGTAAATCGGACAACTTTTACATAGGGAATACAAATAGCTTGTGTCAAAGTAGTCCGATTTGTATGATATTTGGTATGATTTTCGTCAGAAAAACATAAGGAATCCATTCGCGTCACTTCCCTGTCGATACAATGAAGAAAATAATTTCTTAATACGCTGTAATGGATATTTCACCCTCGATTGCGGGAGCTCGACCTCAATTCGCTACGTTCGGCCCAGGATTCATACCTTTTTCCGGAAACAGCCATAAACATCGGTAGAGGCACTGCGAAGGTCTGTCCTCGCTACGGGGTACCAAGCTGCATCTCCTTGACGGGCATTGCTGCAGAATTACCCTTCTATCATCTGTGCAGTGTGTGACCCGACTACCCTCCGTGTAATCGGTCTGCGCGAAGTGGGGCGCAAATTCGATCATTATCAGTACTCCTGCCCGAGAGGAATACGGTTTACTTTAATTATAGTACATGTGTGTTCTGTAATAAAGTGTTTCTATCGTCTCCTGAATTCAATAACTGGGTAGCCCGCTGCCGATGCGTGGTCCTCCCGAGTATAAAAACGAGATTCGACATCAAAACAAAAGCATGCGTGGACGTATCCGTGCGAGAGAATGTGGGCATTGGGGAGGAGGTATTGCTGTGATGAGGGCCTCTTGCTCTCTAGCAGCCGTTTGTGAGGGATGCAAATCCGATTGGTTCTAATACAATCTGCTCCCTATGGTTGAAATTTTGTCTAGCAACTTTCACAGCTCCTAACCTAACCAATTCAACTTGCATCCCTCCCAAAAGAACCGGCCATCCGAGCGTAGAAGCAAGTGAGAAATAAAAGTAACGATGCGCTTCTCGATACCGCAGATGTACCTACCTAAGTAGCATTTCTGACGGAAAAGAATTGTCCAGCCTTTGGGCCTGCCATTTCTGGCGGAGACCTTTGGCAGGTAGGTATCTGTTTCAACGGGCAATGCCACCCGTGACGCCAGCAAAACCGCCCTTGGTCCTTGCTATTCCAGAGGGTTTTCTTGCAGTGAAAATCAGTAAATTTGCAAGCTCAATATCTCAAAAACCAGTGGAAATAAAGTGTATACATTCATGCTTATTGAATTTGTCTTGGAACGCACTATCAACTCAGGTCTTCAAAAAAAGAGTTCCATTTGAAAAACCGAACTTGACCATCGTATCTTTTATAATAATAATCGCAAAAAAAATTCGTTCGGGTTAATAATTTGGCCCCCTCGAACCATGCATTCCATATTTTTTTCATATTTTTACGTCCAATACTTTAGGAGAAATCCCGCTGTCCAGTGTTCCCGAGGACACCCTGTATATGGTCGAAATTAAAGATAATACTATTTAGAATAGAGAGATATACAAACATATCGTACCTGTCTCTCGCGCTCCTTATTCGAACGTCGCCGCTGTCCGCTTTGAAGTTTCGCGGATCAAAGAAAGCGCGCGCGCGTGTGTGTGTGTGTGAAAAAATCATTTTTGTGGAATATCTCGACTTTTTGAAAATCTGGTGAGTCAGTCATATTTCGCATTCAAAGACACAAAATTCGTCCATTGACACTATTCCCCTATATCTAATAGTTTTCGAGATATTCCACAAAAATGATTTTTCAACCCTAACTTTGAACGCAGTTTTCACCCCCCAAATATGAAAACGGGGAAAAATAAAAAACACGTATTTCTTATTTTTCGGTCCTCTATAACATATTTAAAAATCAAAATGATCGGAGGCGGACACCTAAAATACTCTCCTTGTCAGTACACGATTCCATAAATTCATTATTATTTCAACGTACGGTGGTTATTAGCGCTCAAACGCACCAGGCCACCCTGCACTGATGTCTACTGGAGGCAACTATTCCCACAAAAACATTGTTTTTGCCGATTCCAGGACGCAAGACGGTTGAAACTGTTTGTTTACTACATCGCGTATACGTACACGCTTTTCCTAGCTTGTGTGAGCGTACGCACACATTCAAGGCCCGGTGAGACGGCAACATTAACGAAAAAATTCGCTTACACAGAGTACTAGGAGATGTTACCTAGGTAGAAGTTCTTTCTACCCACCGCAATAGTTTCATTAGCGTCCGTCTGTTTACTAGGGACGCTTCGATCGATTCGGACCATAACAAAAATGAGGCGGCACTCTTATACACTTATACCTAACTAACAAACGAAGCCTGAACCGTAATATCGTTATTCTTGATTTTCGTTTTATTCTGGGGACTAGAATCATCCTGTACATTTTCCCGCACCTGTATGTAGGTATAGGAAAAAGTTACTCAGAACAATGATCCTGAAAATATACTTCAAGATCATTGAAATCGGTGAGTCCCCTATTCTAGATAATTATGCTTCATTTTACCCATTTATTGGAGGATTCTTTGCTAATACATACTAAACATATACGTACAAGAAAAAAATAGCACAGTAGTATACAACAAGACTGCATGCTCGTGGTATATTTACAACTAATTTACAATCTTGAAAAGATTTAAGTATTTTTCCAGGCAAAGCAAATCGATTGTAAATCGGACGCAGCTTGGTTTGAAAACAGTTTTAGTCATTTTCGTAGTATATGAATGTTTTATTAAATAACCTCAATTGTACAAAATATTTTTTATCTAAACGTGGTTTTGAACACGAGCACAATGAATGCGCCTAATTTTGTTACGCGTTAATGAATGCTGAATTAATTTAGTCCAATTAACCGAGAATTTGCACGTGGGATATGTCCATGTTGCATCTAATTAGTAAGAGAACTGGTCGCGTTGCGTCGAATGTATTTTTCTCAGTTTCGGTCCGATAATTGAACGAAAGCGAACCAACTCTCATTTATCGTGGCTCACAGGTTTTGTTAGAAAACAAAGTTCTTTCGCGCAACCAGCACAAACGAAATTAAAGGTAATTAAAAAATTTAACTGTACATACATTTAATTATTTCCTAAGATAACAACGTCGCGAGAAGGTTTCTCAGTTTTTAAGGCTGCCGTCTCAAGTTTGTTATGGTCCGAATCGATCGAAGCGTCCCTTGTAAACAGACAGACGCTAATGAAACTACTGCGGTCGATAAAAAGAACTTTTACAAAGGTGACATCTCCAGATACTCTATGTAGACGAATTTTTGACGCATAGTTGCCACATTTTTTGTTCTGTCTGTCTCTGCCGCGCTGTTGCCACAGCTCTTTCTATCGAGAAGGCTTGAAAGAATACGGCACGCGAGCTGCGTCTAGCGTCAGAGCCTCGCTGAACGTAAAGGTGGATGGCAATAATGAAAGATAGAGAGGTTGGGTAGTGAAGTTAGGAAACATGTCAATGAAACAACACTTATTTCGGTATCAATATCTCTTCTACACTTCGCAATTGTGTAATATTTTGTATAATCAATGTACAATTGAAGGCTCAGATGCAATAAGCGGACTAGCACTCGAAAATGAGAAAATTTATTGTCCAAACGCTAAAAATGATTGGAAAATTAAATGTTATTAAACTGAATTTTAATAAATATAGTGTTTTAAAGCTCGTCACGGCACACATTTGTTCTATTTACAGTTTGTTGATCCAATCATTAGTATTCGAGCTAAAAATTATAAACAAAAAATTTTTCATCGTCCAAAATCATTATATACATAAATTGCGATAACTTGAGTAAATATTAAGGGATCGTTTTGAGACTTAAACCCTAACTTGAGGAAACTCTAGCGAAGCCGTAAAATGTATGCACAAAACCGTTATGTTAAAAAATATAATAATATTTAATTAAAAAGAAATACTGGACATAACCCATGTTTTTCAACGTTCGCCGTTAAAAAGTATCGAGGCAATTTTGAGGTACATATAACTTGCAGCGACAAAGTTTTTCCTTCATATACAAGCAAGATTTTCACCAATTTTCACACTGATTAATAAATAATTGTAGAAGATATGACGATATATATAAGTCTCGCACGGCCCCAACTGTCAACGCGTTTGCTCCAACTGGTAAATAGCGAATTATACGCGGCTGTTGACTGTTGGTGATTTACATATATCGTCATATCTTTTACAATTATTTATTAATCAGTGTAAAAATTGGTGAAAATCTTCCTTGTATATTAAGGAAAGACTTTGTCGCTGCAAGATATATATACCTCAAAATTACCTGGATTCTTTTTAACGGCGAACGTTGAAAAACATGGGTTATGTCCAGTACTACTTTTTAATTAAATATTATTTTACTTTTTAATATAACGGTTTTGTGCATACATTTTATGGCTTCGCAAGAGTTTTCTGAGTTTTATGTTTCAAGTCTCATAACGATCCGTTAATATTTACTCAAGTTATCGCAATTTATGTTTAAAAAGATATTGACTTTGGTCGAAGAATTTTTTTTGTTTATAATTTTTATCTCGAATACTAATGATTCGATAAAGAAACTGTAAATAGAAAAAATGTGTGTCCTAACGAACTTTACAACACTATATTTTTTAAAATACAGTTTAACACCATTTAATTTTCCAATCTTTCTTACCGTTTGGACAATAATTTTTTCCATTTTCCATTTTCCAGTCCTCTTAATGCATCCGGCCCAGTGATGCTAGAATCGTGGGACGTGGGACAGAACGCTTACCCCGACTATGACCTACCGTCGTCTCCCACTATGGCCTACCGTCGTCCCCCACTTTCTTTCCATCACACTGTACACAAACATATCCCTACCCTTGTCCGTGTGCACGGCAGCCCAACAAGCAGCTCACACGGACAGGAGTAAAAATATGCTTGTGTGCAGTGCGGTGGGAAGAAAGTGGGGGACGACGGTAGGCCATAGTGGGAGACGACGGTAGGTCATAAAGGGGGTAAGCGTTCTGTCCCACGTCCCACGATTCTGGCATCACTGATCCGGCCCTCCAATTTCGAAGCATACAATTTGAATAAGGTACATCACCGACGTGTAACAGGCCAATCGTAATGAAATTTTCGAATGCTATAATGCCCCTAAAAACATATGACGCTTTCTTTTTTATGAAGCTATACATTAACAGTACATTGCGTGACAAGGGAGAGAAGTAAGCGATTCCGACGAGCACGAAGTTTGTTGCCCGAGCGCAGCGAGGGCAGCAATTCACGCGAGGCGAAATCGCTTCTCTCCCTTGTCACGCACTATATTTTTTTCAACACCTGGATGAAAATGTGTGTTTTTTGTAAGCCTGCTGAGCGATTCGAAAAAAAAATATGCATTTTCAATTGCTCATTTATTCTGTCGAAATTAATTAATACGTGTATTTAGTTTCCAACAAATAAAACTAATAAAACTGCTTCCGATCACTCCATAATTTTCACTCCATAAATTTTTTATATACCATCTCGTACTTTGTTTTCGATTTTGATGGCAGCAAATTTACTTCTATCGCTTTTGCAGCTTCTGCAAGTTCGGGGGGCGTGTTGTATCCCGTATCACTATCAATCTCGTCACTACTCATTTTACCTTGCAATTCAATCTTTTAATAAAAAGAGGTGCTATGACAGTTGTAATATACGATAAAACACACATGAGCGATAACAATTAGTCGAACAACTGCATCTTCATACCACGGGGTAACCCCAAACTCCAGTTTCCTTGGGAGGAAAGTAAGAAATTGCGAATACGCATGCGCGTAAAGTCTTTTTCCCTTGGGAGAAAGATTTTCCGCGAATACGTCTGAAATTGGTCATTTTGCTCCCGCTCAGCAGGCGTGAAAAAGCACACATTTTCATGCAGGTGTTGAAAAAATTATCTTTTCTATCAACAAGAATTGTCTGTTGATTGGTGTTGCGGCCGCATCAAGCGCGCCGCATCCCTCGACGTGTGCCCGCTGGTTTATCGCGTCAGCTGATGAGCCAGCTGAGGCCAGCTGAGGATTGTTTGTTGACGCCAACGAACTTTTCGAAGCGCTTGCCCGGTGAACGTTAGTTCCAAGAACATCACCGCTCTCTTGGCGAAATCATGAAATGTGACGTGTGCAGTGTGGATCTGTAACACATTATGTAATGGAAATACTTAATTGTTGTTTTATAAGCCTATAAAATTTTACTGTATATTTATAAGGTGTCAAATATTACCTGAAATATGGTACTGATTATTCTTTTTGTCCTGGCATTATTGTCCCATGCACCACGTTTGCATTAATTTTGTAAAAAGTCCGCTTGTAAGAAATGATCGCAAACATTTCGGTAAATTTGCATACATGCGATGCCCGTGCGTATCAGCCTGGCGCACTTTGACCGAACCGTATTCCGTTTGTCTGCTCCTGCGAACTTAGAAATGTGTCTGAAAAAATTAAAGGGGGAATTAAATTTATTATTCCCTTTTCCACTTTCTTGGTAAAGTTACGCCGGTGTGAATTGAAGGCTCGGATGCAATAAGCGGACTAGCGCTCGAAAATGCGAAAAAGAATTGTCCAAACGCTAAGAAAGATTGGAAAATTAAATGGTGTTAAACTGTATTTTAAAAAAATATAGTGTTGTAAAGCTCGTCAGGACACATATTTTTTCCATTTACGGTTTTTAAGGAATCAGTAGTATTCGGCATAAAAAATATAAACAAAAAAATTTCTTCGACCACAGTCAATATCTTTTTAAACATAAATTGCGATAACTTGAGTAAATATTAACGGATCGTTATGAGACTTGAAACATAAAACTCAGAAAACTCTTGCGAAGTTGTAAAATGTATGCACAAAAACGTTATATTAAAAACGTTCCCTTAATATTTACTCCAGTTATGGCAATTTATCTTTATAATGATTTTGGAAGATGAAAATTTTTTTGTTTATAATTTTTAGCTCGAATACTAATGATTGGATAAACAACCTGTAAATAGAATAAATGTGTGCTGTGACGAGTTTTACAATCCTATATTTTTTAAATCCAGTCTAACACAATTTAATTTTCCAATTTTTCTTAGCGTTTGAACAATTCTTTATAGCATTTGCGAGCGCTAGTCCCCTTATTGCATCCGAGCCTTCAATTGACTCGCATGATCGTATGATCCGAGAGTACAAGTGCCATTGCTGGCACTTGTGACCACTGACAGAGTCAGTGGTACCGTACTTTACAGCGCGGTGCATGGCCGGACCGATGCAATAGTTTCACTATTTTCGCAGGGAGACCTTTTTCGCTTTTTCGTCCTCGCTCGCATTAGGCGCATTCATTGTGCTCGTGTTCAAAACCACGTTTAGATAAAAAATATTTTGTACAATTGAGGTTATTTAATAAAACATTCATATACTACGAAAATGACTAAAACTGTTTTCAAACCAAGCTGCGTCCGATTTACAATCGATTTGCTTTGCCTGGAAAAATACTTAAATCTTTTCAAGATTGTAAATTAGTTGTAAATATACCATGAGCATGCAGTCTTGTTGTATACTACTGTGCTATTTTTTTCTTGTACGTATATGTTTAGTATGTATTAGTAAAGAATCCTCCAATAAATGGATAAAATGAAGCATAATTATCTAGAATAGGGGACTCACCGATTTCAATGATCTTGAAGTATATTTTCAGGATCATTGTTCTGAGTAACTTTTTCCTATACCTACATACAGGTGGGGGAAAATGTACAGGATGATTCTAGTCCCCAGAATAAAACGAAAATCAAGAATAACGATATTACGGTTCAGGCTTCGTTTGTTAGTTAGGTATAAGTGTATAAGAGTGCCGCCTCATTTTTGTTATGGTCCGAATCGATCGAAGCGTCCCTAGTAAACAGACGGACGCTAATGAAACTATTGCGGTGGGTAGAAAGAACTTCTACCTAGGTAACATCTCCTAGTACTCTGTGTAAGCGAATTTTTTCGTTAATGTTGCCGTCTCACCGGGCCTTGAATGTGTGCGTACGCTCACACAAGCTAGGAAAAGCGTGTACGTATACGCGATGTAGTAAACAAACAGTTTCAACCGTCTTGCGTCCTGGAATCGGCAAAAACAATGTTTTTGCGGGAATAGTTGCCTCCAGTAGACATCAGTGCAGGGTGGCCTGGTGCGTTTGAGCGCTAATAACCACCGTACGTTGAAATAATAATGAATTTATGGAATCGTGTACTGACAAGGAGAGTATTTTAGGTGTCCGCCTCCGATCATTTTGATTTTTAAATATGTTATAGAGGACCGAAAAATAAGAAATACGTGTTTTTTATTTTTCCCCGTTTTCATATTTGGGGGGTGAAAACTGCGTTCAAAGTTAGGGTTGAAAAATCATTTTTGTGGAATATCTCGAAAACTATTAGATATAGGGGAATAGTGTCAATGGACGAATTTTGTGTCTTTGAATGCGAAATATGACTGACTCACCAGATTTTCAAAAAGTCGAGATATTCCACAAAAATGATTTTTTCACACACACACACACACGCGCGCGCGCTTTCTTTGATCCGCGAAACTTCAAAGCGGACAGCGGCGACGTTCGAATAAGGAGCGCGAGAGACAGGTACGATATGTTTGTATATCTCTCTATTCTAAATAGTATTATCTTTAATTTCGACCATATACAGCAGGCCTTCCCAAGTAGGGGAAATCTGCTCCCAAAACAGATGTTTCGGTTCTCCCTCCAACGCTGCGCCTTAGCTGCTAAGGCCGCTAAGGTGGGACGAGTTCTGCTACCCCCTCTCCGAGGGCACAGTAACGTCGCTGGGAAACATGTTGGGCGCTTTAGGGCGAAACTACCAAATGTGTCAAATTTTCATAGGAAATTTCATAATGACTTACAAATAGTAGGAAAAATTAAAATTTAAACTAGCAAATTCAAAATGACGTAAAAAGAATTTAAAAAAATGTATTACATACAACGATACAATAATACAATAATCGTAGCGATGTCTTTTCATTAGAAAAATATATTCATTTTTATAAAAATACAAGTAGTAGTTATTTTCTAAATTTTCGTACAATACATAAATACATTTTATATTTTAAACAACTTTCGTACAATGCAAATGTGTTATACATTTTATTCAGTTTTATGAAAATGCAATCACTACTTATTTTATAAATTTTTGTACAATATATACATATTATATACATGTTATAGAAATATGCATTTTATACACATTTTGTGTATAATATAATTTTATTCCATAATAGTTTTGAATTAAATATCAACGCTTACAATATGAAATTTAACAAAATTAATATAAAATTCACATAATATTATACCGTTTTACTTTTTACATATATGTACGTACAATAATATTTTTAGGCTTTACGTTTCCGCGAGAAACGTTTCTGCCATTTTTCATCTGTCAGATTATAAATATTGACGTCCATGTCAGTTAAAGCAACTCGCATTAAGTTTTGTAATGTTGAATGGTTTAGCGACGCGCATTCGGACGATTTAATATATTTCATCACAGAAAATGCACTTTCGCATCTGTATGTGGATCCGAAAATAGATACAATTTTCATAGCTACTTTTTTGAGGTGTGGAAATTCTTCGGAATTTAATTTTCCAAATAAGTATTCGCCTTGATCGGTTAAATATTGTAGTTGGTGGTGTTCGCGCAAAGCGTGTAATTCTAATTGTACATCTTCCGAATAGTTATTTATATCTACTGAAAATGAATCACTGAATAATTCAAGGTCTTTTTTTAGAAATTCAATGTCTTTAAATCTAATTTGGAATTGTTCGTTTAAATCCTCGAGGACAGGTATGAAAATAAGAAAGTTCGCTGCGGGAAATTCATCTTTGATTTCTCTGCAGCTTGGAAAGTTATTTAAGTTGTGTATTTGCAATTGATTTGTATAATCTTGCAATGTTTGGCGAAAATTTTGAATATAATTCATATATTCTGCAAGGTTCTGTTTCTTCGTTTGCAGCAACGAGTTTAGAATATTTAAATGATAAGTGATATCTGTAAGAAATGCTAATTCAGTGAGAAAGTTAACATCTTCAAACTTTTTTTCAAATTCTGCTGTACATTTACTTAAATGTTCTTTTAAGAAAAGTGGTATTTCCTTTCTTATTGCAAAAAATCGTTTTAAACATTTCCCAGCACTCAACCACCTAACATCGCAATGCAAAGGAAGATCAGGATAAGCAGCTTCGCATTCTTTCAAAAAATCCTTAAATAGTCTATGGGAGAGCGAGTTATTTCCACCTCTTATGAAATTTGTAATTTTTACAACTACCGTCATTGCATTCATTAATTTTAAGGATTTTGCACATAGAGCTTCCTGGTGGATAATGCAATGAATGAACAGGCAACAGAGCCCCTCTTTTTTCATAAGCCCCCATAGGCCGCTTATATGTCCAGTCATTGCTTTAGCTCCGTCAGTTGTAAGAGCAGTTAATTTGTCAAATCCGACATATTTGTTGATAACATTTTTTAGCACATTGAAAATGTCAACCCCTTTCGTCGTGCGATATAACGGCTCTATTTCAAGCATTTCTTCGTGCACAGAAAAATCAGGAAGCACGAATCGAACAAATATAATCAATTCGCTTATATCTGTTCGATCAGTGCTTTCGTCTAAACAAATTGAAAAGAATGTACATGTTTGCAACAAATACTTTAATTTTTGTTTGAGATACTCAGCTATGTCCCCTATTCTTCTATTTACAGAATTTTTTGAAAGTGAAACGTTTTTAAACTTCTCAGCTGCTTTCTCTTCATTACAGTACTCTGCCATTAAAATGGAGCATTTTTTTATCCGTTCCCCGTCGATGATGCAACATTTATCGCGAGCTAATTCGAAGGAAACTGCATACGAAGCGGCAATTGCTTGGCGGTTAACACAATTAATACTACCTTCGCCTGCGATATCTGAATCAGTTGAGGATGATGAAATGGACGAGTTTTGTGACGCCGTTGACATGCTCCTTGATAAACTGAACTCCGCTAATTCCGTGGGTGACACGAGGGCAGATGCAGGTGCAGAATTTTCCCATGGACTGGAATCATTTAATTCCAAGGATGTTGAACCACAAGCACTGCGAGAGTCCGATGAATCAGTTGAGAACGATGAAATGGACGAGTTTTGTGACGCCGTTGACAAGCTCCTTGATAAACTGAACTCCGCTAATTCCGTGGGTGACACGAGGGCAGGTGCAGGTGCAGAATTTTCCGGTGGACTGGAATCATTTAATTCCAAGGATGTTGAACCACAAGCACTGCGAGAGTCCGATGATGACGAGTTCCTCGATGGCTCTGACGGTTTTGTTGAAAACATCAGTTTAGCGAACGTTTGTTTATCCCCTGGATTTTCATGGTTAAAGAATTTGCGTTTCAACAATTGCAACAACTGAATTCGATTTTCTCCTTTGATTTGTTTATAAGGTTCAGAATGATGTTTTGCATAGTGGCGCATAGCATTGCTGTTTCCATGTTTTGGGATTTGCATTATTGTCTTGCAAAACAAACATTTTAATTCCCCATCCTTTTCGGTAAAAAAACTATTTATTTCCCAAGTTGGAAAATCACGATTCTTTCCTTGGTCCATGATTAATGAACCAATTACAAAATCTGAAAGTAATAAATGATTCATGAAATGAATGATAACATGAAATAAATTTAACAAAGAACATAAATTTACACTATTAAAATTGCATAATTACGTATCGTTCTGTTTTTTTTTTTAAATCAAGTTAGAGATCAAATTATAAAGTATAAGGGAATGTGTATCACTCTTATTATTAGATAGGAGAATGCAACGTAAAAATAATGAAACACTGCTTACTTTTAAATGTTTCGATGGGTTGATGGTGATGGTATCCAAATCTTCCTCACGTGAACTGTAGCTGGGCTCCACAGAAAATATACTTATAGCGCGCTTCAAAACGAGCGATTACTAACTTTTCCAATGTGCTGCCTACGACTGCGCGTACGATAATTCCAGGTTTTTAGATTTGTACCTGTACTTATAGGGCTTCTCAACCACGCGGAGGGGATGAAAATAACGTTTCCCTGTGAGTCTCACCTGCATGACTAAGACTACGTGATTTCAGGTGTTTTGCTAATCGGAGAGCAAAACAACCCACGCACAACACCGTGATTCATACGGTCACTCTTACTAATATTCGGACACCTTTCAAAAACAGAGTAACTTTTTTAAAATTAGATAAATTATTTACAAATAATAAGACTTATTTTATAAATTTTGTACAATATATACATATTATATACATGTTATAGAAATATGCATTTTATACACATTTTGTGTATAATATAATTTTATTCCATAATAGTTTTGAATTAAATATCAACGCTTACAATATGAAATTTAACAAAATTAATATAAAATTCACATAATATTATACCGTTTTACTTTTTACATATATGTACGTACAATAATATTTTTAGGCTTCACGTTTCCGCGAGAAACGTTTCTGCCATTTTTCATCTGTCAGATTATAAATATTGACGTCCATGTCAGTTAAAGCATTTTAATTTAAATAATTTATCTAATTTTAAAAAAGTTACTCTGTTTTTGAAAGGTGTCCGAATATTAGTAAGAGTGACCGTATGAATCACGGTGTTGTGCGTGGGTTGTTTTGCTCTCCGATTAGCAAAACACCTGAAATCACGTAGTCTTAGTCATGCAGGTGAGACTCACAGGGAAACGTTATTTTCATCCCCTCCGCGTGGTTGAGAAGCCCTATAAGTACAGGTACAAATCTAAAAACCTGGAATTATCGTACGCGCAGTCGTAGGCAGCACATTGGAAAAGTTAGTAATCGCTCGTTTTGAAGCGCGCTATAAGTATATTTTCTGTGGAGCCCAGCTACAGTTCACGTGAGGAAGATTTGGATACCATCACCATCAACCCATCGAAACATTTAAAAGTAAGCAGTGTTTCATTATTTTTACGTTGCATTCTCCTATCTAATAATAAGAGTGATACACATTCCCTTATACTTTATAATTTGATCTCTAACTTGATTTAAAAAAAAAAACAGAACGATACGTAATTATGCAATTTTAATAGTGTAAATTTATGTTCTTTGTTAAATTTATTTCATGTTATCATTCATTTCATGAATCATTTATTACTTTCAGATTTTGTAATTGGTTCATTAATCATGGACCAAGGAAAGAATCGTGATTTTCCAACTTGGGAAATAAATAGTTTTTTTACCGAAAAGGATGGGGAATTAAAATGTTTGTTTTGCAAGACAATAATGCAAATCCCAAAACATGGAAACAGCAATGCTATGCGCCACTATGCAAAACATCATTCTGAACCTTATAAACAAATCAAAGGAGAAAATCGAATTCAGTTGTTGCAATTGTTGAAACGCAAATTCTTTAACCATGAAAATCCAGGGGATAAACAAACGTTCGCTAAACTGATGTTTTCAACAAAACCGTCAGAGCCATCGAGGAACTCGTCATCATCGGACTCTCGCAGTGCTTGTGGTTCAACATCCTTGGAATTAAATGATTCCAGTCCACCGGAAAATTCTGCACCTGCACCTGCCCTCGTGTCACCCACGGAATTAGCGGAGTTCAGTTTATCAAGGAGCTTGTCAACGGCGTCACAAAACTCGTCCATTTCATCGTTCTCAACTGATTCATCGGACTCTCGCAGTGCTTGTGGTTCAACATCCTTGGAATTAAATGATTCCAGTCCATGGGAAAATTCTGCACCTGCATCTGCCCTCGTGTCACCCACGGAATTAGCGGAGTTCAGTTTATCAAGGAGCATGTCAACGGCGTCACAAAACTCGTCCATTTCATCATCCTCAACTGATTCAGATATCGCAGGCGAAGGTAGTATTAATTGTGTTAACCGCCAAGCAATTGCCGCTTCGTATGCAGTTTCCTTCGAATTAGCTCGCGATAAATGTTGCATCATCGACGGGGAACGGATAAAAAAATGCTCCATTTTAATGGCAGAGTACTGTAATGAAGAGAAAGCAGCTGAGAAGTTTAAAAACGTTTCACTTTCAAAAAATTCTGTAAATAGAAGAATAGGGGACATAGCTGAGTATCTCAAACAAAAATTAAAGTATTTGTTGCAAACATGTACATTCTTTTCAATTTGTTTAGACGAAAGCACTGATCGAACAGATATAAGCGAATTGATTATATTTGTTCGATTCGTGCTTCCTGATTTTTCTGTGCACGAAGAAATGCTTGAAATAGAGCCGTTATATCGCACGACGAAAGGGGTTGACATTTTCAATGTGCTAAAAAATGTTATCAACAAATATGTCGGATTTGACAAATTAACTGCTCTTACAACTGACGGAGCTAAAGCAATGACTGGACATATAAGCGGCCTATGGGGGCTTATGAAAAAAGAGGGGCTCTGTTGCCTGTTCATTCATTGCATTATCCACCAGGAAGCTCTATGTGCAAAATCCTTAAAATTAATGAATGCAATGACGGTAGTTGTAAAAATTACAAATTTCATAAGAGGTGGAAATAACTCGCTCTCCCATAGACTATTTAAGGATTTTTTGAAAGAATGCGAAGCTGCTTATCCTGATCTTCCTTTGCATTGCGATGTTAGGTGGTTGAGTGCTGGGAAATGTTTAAAACGATTTTTTGCAATAAGAAAGGAAATACCACTTTTCTTAAAAGAACATTTAAGTAAATGTACAGCAGAATTTGAAAAAAAGTTTGAAGATGTTAACTTTCTCACTGAATTAGCATTTCTTACAGATATCACTTATCATTTAAATATTCTAAACTCGTTGCTGCAAACGAAGAAACAGAACCTTGCAGAATATATGAATTATATTCAAAATTTTCGCCAAACATTGCAAGATTATACAAATCAATTGCAAATACACAACTTAAATAACTTTCCAAGCTGCAGAGAAATCAAAGATGAATTTCCCGCAGCGAACTTTCTTATTTTCATACCTGTCCTCGAGGATTTAAACGAACAATTCCAAATTAGATTTAAAGACATTGAATTTCTAAAAAAAGACCTTGAATTATTCAGTGATTCATTTTCAGTAGATATAAATAACTATTCGGAAGATGTACAATTAGAATTACACGCTTTGCGCGAACACCACCAACTACAATATTTAACCGATCAAGGCGAATACTTATTTGGAAAATTAAATTCCGAAGAATTTCCACACCTCAAAAAAGTAGCTATGAAAATTGTATCTATTTTCGGATCCACATACAGATGCGAAAGTGCATTTTCTGTGATGAAATATATTAAATCGTCCGAATGCGCGTCGCTAAACCATTCAACATTACAAAACTTAATGCGAGTTGCTTTAACTGACATGGACGTCAATATTTATAATCTGACAGATGAAAAATGGCAGAAACGTTTCTCGCGGAAACGTAAAGCCTAAAAATATTATTGTACGTACATATATGTAAAAAGTAAAACGGTATAATATTATGTGAATTTTATATTAATTTTGTTAAATTTCATATTGTAAGCGTTGATATTTAATTCAAAACTATTATGGAATAAAATTATATTATACACAAAATGTGTATAAAATGCATATTTCTATAACATGTATATAATATGTATATATTGTACAAAAATTTATAAAATAAGTAGTGATTGCATTTTCATAAAACTGAATAAAATGTATAACACATTTGCATTGTACGAAAGTTGTTTAAAATATAAAATGTATTTATGTATTGTACGAAAATTTAGAAAATAACTACTACTTGTATTTTTATAAAAATGAATATATTTTTCTAATGAAAAGACATCGCTACGATTATTGTATTATTGTATCGTTGTATGTAATACATTTTTTTAAATTCTTTTTACGTCATTTTGAAATGCTAGTTTAAATTTTAATTTTTCCTACTATTTGTAAGTCATTATGAAATTTCCTATGAAAATTTGACACATTTGGTAGTTTCGCCCTAAAGCGCCCAACATGTTTCCCAGCGACGTTACTGTGCCCTCGGAGAGGGGGTAGCAGAACTCGTCCCACCTTAGCGGCCTTAGCAGCTAAGGCGCAGCGTTGGAGGGAGAACCGAAACATCTGTTTTGGGAGCAGATTTCCCCTACTTGGGAAGGCCTGATATACAGGGTGTCCTCGGGAACACTGGACAGCGGGATTTCTCCTAAAGTATTGGACGTAAAAGTATGAAAAAAATATGGAATGCATGGTTCGAGGGGGCCAACTTATTAACCCGAACGAATTTTTTTTGCGATTATTATTATAAAAGATACGATGGTCAAGTTCGGTTTTTCAAATGGAACTCTTTTTTTTGAAGACCTGAGTTGATAGTGCGTTCCAAGACAAATTCAATAAGCATGAATGTATACACTTTATTTCCACTAGTTTTTGAGATATTGAGCTTGCAAATTTACTGATTTTCACTGCAAGAAAACCCTCTGGAATAGCAAGGACCAAGGGCGGTTTTGCTGGCGTCACGGGTGGCATTGCCCGTTGAAACAGATACCTACCTGCCAAAGGTCTCCGCCAGAAATGGCAGGCCCAAAGGCTGGACAATTCTTTTCCGTCAGAAATGCTACTTAGGTAGGTACATCTGCGGTATCGAGAAGCGCATCGTTACTTTTATTTCTCACTTGCTTCTACGCTCGGATGGCCGGTTCTTTTGGGAGGGATGCAAGTTGAATTGGTTAGGTTAGGAGCTGTGAAAGTTGCTAGACAAAATTTCAACCATAGGGAGCAGATTGTATTAGAACCAATCGGATTTGCATCCCTCACAAACGGCTGCTAGAGAGCAAGAGGCCCTCATCACAGCAATACCTCCTCCCCAATGCCCACATTCTCTCGCACGGATACGTCCACGCATGCTTTTGTTTTGATGTCGAATCTCGTTTTTATACTCGGGAGGACCACGCATCGGCAGCGGGCTACCCAGTTATTGAATTCAGGAGACGATAGAAACACTTTATTACAAAACACACATGTACTATAATTAAAGTAAACCGTATTCCTCTCGGGCAGGAGTACTGATAATGATCGAATTTGCGCCCCACTTCGCGCAGACCGATTACACGGAGGGTAGTCGGGTCACACACTGCACAAATGATAGAAGGGTAATTCTGCAGCAATGCCCGTCAAGGAGATGCAGCTTGGTACCCCGTAGCGAGGACAGACCTTCGCAGTGCCTCTACCGATGTTTATGGCTGTTTCCGGAAAAAGGTATGAATCCTGGGCCGAACGTAGCGAATTGAGGTCGAGCTCCCGCAATCGAGGGTGAAATATCCATTACAGCGTATTAAGAAATTATTTTCTTCATTGTATCGACAGGGAAGTGACGCGAATGGATTCCTTATGTTTTTCTGACGAAAATCATACCAAATATCATACAAATCGGACTACTTTGACACAAGCTATTTGTATTCCCTATGTAAAAGTTGTCCGATTTACACGACATTTGTAATGATTTTCATCAGAAAACCCCAAGGAATCCATCGGCGACACTTCCATATCCATACGATAAAGAATAAAGAATTATTTTATTTCCTAAACAAATACAGGGTAATTCTGGAGATACGCCCGTCATCACGTGGCGGGGACAACACCCCGCAGTGCCCATCGAATTTTATGGCTTTCGACCCTCGAAGGGTTTGGAATATCATTAAGATGTGAGAAATGTTTAGGATTTCAAATGTTTGCTTCGTTTCTTCGTCGTATCGAAGGAGAAAGTGATGCCAATGGATTCCTGGCGTTTCGTCGATTAAAATCATAACAAATTTCATGTAAATCGGACTATTTGTAACCAAGTCAAGTCAGCTTGAAATGATATAAATCGATTTTCCGTGGAATTTCCTTCATTGTGTCATTTTCAACGGCGAAACATAAGGAATCGATGGTTGTCGTTTTTGCAAAGATCTGATGGGAAATGCGCGAGTCGAAGATTTCTCACTTCTTAATAGGCTGTCAAACCCCTTCGACGGTCAAAAGCCGAAAAAATCGGGTGAGGCACTGGGAAGGTCTGTCCTCGCTACGGGGTACCAGGCCGCATCTCCTTGACGGGCGTTGCTCCAGAATTGCCTTGTATCTGTTTAAGAAATGAAATAATTCTTTATTCTTTATCGTATGGATATGGAAGTGTCGCCGATGGATTCCTTGGGGTTTTCTGATGAAAGTCATTACAAATGTCGTGTAAATCGGACAACTTTTACATAGGGAATACAAATAGCTTGTGTCAAAGTAGTCCGATTTGTATGATATTTGGTATGATTTTCGTCAGAAAAACATAAGGAATCCGTTCGCGTCACTTCCCTCTCGATACAATGAAGAAAATAATTTCTTAATACGCTGTAATGGATATTTCACCCTCGATTGCGGGGGCTCGACCTCAATTCGCTACGTTCGGCCCAGGATTCATACCTTTTTCCGGAAACAGCCATAAACATCGGTAGAGGCACTGCGAAGGTCTGTCCTCGCTACGGGGTACCAAGCTGCATCTCCTTGACGGGCATTGCTGCAGAATTACCCTTCTATCATTTGTGCAGTGTGTGACCCGACTACCCTCCGTGTAATCGGTCTGCGCGAAGTGGGGCGCAAATTCGATCATTATCAGTACTCCTGCCCGAGAGGAATACGGTTTACTTTAATTATAGTACATGTGTGTTTTGTAATAAAGTGTTTCTATCGTCTCCTGAATTCAATAACTGGGTAGCCCGTTGCCGATGCGTGGTCCTCCCGAATATAAAAACGAGATTCGATATCAAAACAAAAGCATGCGTGGACGTATCCGTGCGAGAGAAGGTGGGCATTGGGGAGGAGGTATTGCTGTGATGAGGGCCTCTTGCTCTCTAGCATCCGTTTGTGAGGGATGCAAATCCGATTGGTTCTAATACAATCTGCTCCCTATGGTTGAAATTTTGTCTAGCAACTTTCACACCTCCTAACCTAACCAATTCAACTTGCATCCCTCCCAAAAGAAACGGCCATCCGAGCGTAGAAGCAAGTGAGAAATAAAAGTAACGATGCGCTTCTCGATACCGCAGATGTACCTACCTAAGTAGCATTTCTGACAGAAAAGAATTGTCCAGCCTTTGGGCCTGCCATTTCTGGCGGAGACCTGTGGCAGGTAGGTATCTGTTTCAACGGGCAATGCCACCCGTGACGCCAGCAAGACCGCCCTCGGTCCTTGCTATTCCAGAGGATTTTCTTGCAGTGAAAATCAGTAATTTTTCAAGCGCAATATCTAAAAAACCAGTGGAAATAAAGTGTATACATTGATGCTTATTGGATTTGTCTTGGAACGTACTATCAACTCAGGTTATTTTAAGTTAAGCTTTGGATCGCGCTTGGATTAGTCCGGAATGAGTCGCGGTTAAATTAAAGGGAGACTGGATCTTAATATATGATTTAATTTACACTATGTACACTAGTTATTGTCTATAATTACCTTTAAACATGCAATAAAACGTCCTTATTTCTAATTAAGCCACGCGCAGAGAGTTAATAATTATGTAGCAGCGTTTAAACCTCACAAGAATTTAAGCAAGCGGATTGCAGAAAAGAGCAGAGAGATTAGCATGCACACGTAAGCGACGGAATGTACAAAGCAAGTGAACGAGGAAATCGATGTCGGTTTTCGGGAAGCGAGATTGAGTTCCCTTTCCATCGATAGCCGGTCGATGGGAGGGAGCGGTGATCGACGCTCCACATGAGCAGGCAGACCATATCGTGAATAATCGTCATCAATCGCGATCTCACGCCATAGATGGCACTGCGATGTCGATATCCCGAACATTTCCCGCCCGCCTTCGTCGACCGATGAACGAATCTCGATGGCTGGTCGCTGATTGGACGGGAATGTGGCGTGATCCGGTCGCGGCGATGGTGGCGCTGCTCTGCTCAGGTGCAGGCCGATTCATGTACTTGGCGTAATATTTTTTTTTTATGTTTTCTTATGGGGATCTCACTTCTTTTTACAAAGATAATTCATGTACTTGGTCTATTTTTTTACTTTTTTGAAGTTGACTGCCACGGGCGCTAAAAATAAGGAAAAAGTAAAGAAATCCCATTAATTTAAAAATTCTGATCTATCTTCGTCACACTTTCACGTGTTTATGGCGCCCTGCAGAAGAGGATCCTATATAATAAGACGCTTAAGGTGGATGTTCGTTTGTTAGCAAAATCTTTCCAGAGGCTTTTTTTCGTACTTCCCGATGACCTACAAGGTTCAGATTTGGCATGAAGTTTCCTCGGCACCCAAAGATGCCGTAAAAAATCAAAAACCTGGAAAAAATAAGACGCTTTCCTTTTTTTTCCTATATAATAAGATGCTTAAGGTGGATGTAAAAAAATCGAATAAAGTATTTACAAAAAATGTCGTTTTCAAAGAAGTACTGTAAATTAGTCACCACAGATAAACAAATATTATGTTAGCCAGAGTAATTTATTATTTCAAATGAGCCTAGCTCCAGGTTTTGTTTAGGCCAATATACCTGATATGGTGCTTACCTTAGGCGTCTTCTTATGCAGGGTAGTAATGCCTGTCGGAGACAGGTTTAACGACTAGGAAGGTATATACAGTATTGTCTCCGTGTGTGCCCGGTGGTCGGGACTGGCGTGGGCACAGAATGCGCAGATCCCTAATTCCGAGTGTGCGTTTCTCGCTTCTTTCTGGCCGAAGGAGTGAGCGAGATGGACCGGTTTTCTTGCGCGCGGGCGTGCGGGCACTCAGATGGAATCGTGACTGCCCAACGCATGCGCGCGACGGTCAGATAGCCAGGCACGGCACAAGTCTTTTTTGCGCCCTAGACAAACTTTTCAAATTACGCCCTATATTATGATACATTTATTTGAGATTATTAATAACCTTACTTTGAATTTTTATTCGTAGTTTAATCCACTTATAGTACAACTTGTAATATTTAATTCTAAAGTTTATTTTCAGCAATAGCAGCAATGAAAATACATACCATTTTGCACCTCTTGTCGACTTTCTGCCCTAGGCAGACGTCCAATTTTGCTTATAGGGACGAAAGTCGACAAGTGGTGCAAAATGGTATGTATTTTCATTGCTGCTATTGCTGAAAATAAACTTTAGAATTAAATATTACAAGTTGTACTATAAGTGGATTAAACTACGAATAAAAATTCAAAGTAAGGTTATTAATAATCTCAAATAAATGTATTATAATAAAGGGCGTAATTTGAAAAGTTGGCCTAGGGCGCAAAAAAAACTTGAGCCGGGCGTGCGTCAAGTTTTTGCGTTGCGGTTTCGTGCTTCCGTATGTGCCTGCGACCATCGCGCACGCCCGTCGCGCACGCAAAGGACGGAGTGTCACGGCGCCCGAAAGACGGAGGGAGACAAAACATGAACGCTGTCGTCTGTCTCGTACTGTCCTCGCTCGCTTTTAGGGGCTCTCGCTCGCTTTCGTTCCATCTCGCTCTCGCCTTCGCCGGACAAGAGTGAGACAGAAGTGGTGGGGATAGCGACAGGCCTACATCGTGTACACCAAATCGGGTACATATGGAGACAATACTGTACTTGGAATACTCGGAATAGCGCAAAGCAGCTCAGCGAGTGTACTTTATTTATTTTTTGGTTAAGGATAAATTCTACGTAAGTTTAACAACTACGAAAAGAAACCATGCCCACTGCATTGTCGATCTATATGTATTTTATATGTATAGTACTTTGTGTACAGTACATAGTGTGCGAAGCAGCTTATGGCGCTGAAAGCAGCCTTTGGCGCTGAACGTTTTTAACATTGACATTGAACTGTAATTGCAACCACAATTAACACCTTTCGAAGAAAAATATGTATGCATTTTTAGCATTTCGTGGCCAAGCTTGTTTTTCTACTCGTAAATCATCAACGGATACCCACGTTGTGCCCTTACCCCTTATCATACTCGTGTAATGACCATCAGCAATACTTTTACCGTGGTGGAAAATCGCTGCCTTAAGTTTATGACAGTGATCTACCATTTGTATTTTAGTAGTAGGTATTGCTTTGATGTAGAAATTTTCCACTTTCGTTGTTCCACTACTCTGCTGAACAAACAAATGTAATTTTGCAATAAGAATTTGTTTGGTAGCAGTTATATCGATTTTCTTCACTGTGTTTGATTTTGAATTATCACAATTAGGGCAAGAATTTTTCAGATTTTTCCATCCTGCGAAATTGTGTTTTATTATATCTTGAAATTCAAATTTTTTTTTTAACATCTTGGGCAGTGCAAGATGTACCTACCACACAATTTGTACTGATAGTAGTACTTGTGTAATTACACTCTAAACACCTTAATACCGTTGTAATTTCGTGTTGTACTGCATTCGTAATAAGAATCTCATGGTCACAAAGAGAGGTAATAAACTCAGCTGCATCATGTAGCTGATTGTTAACGTATTTTTCTCCTGCGAATTGCCGTAATGATATTATGTTTGGATTTTGATCCGATTTATATTGGTCCATAAAGACTTTCATAATATGATCAGCTTTTTCAGTCGACAATAAATTTTCTCTTATGGATGAACAATATAACATACATTGGATTGTGGCATTCGCATAACAAGACACACCATCAGAATTCGGAAGACCTCTTACGTAGTATTGAATGTTATCTGCGATGTGATCATGATGCAGTCTTTGTAATGTGGTCACCCGAGAAAGAGCAACGTAAATTTGTCCGCATGTAAATATTAAATTACCTGCTTCTATGACACCATTCTGCAAGCTTAGTCCTTGACTTTTGTGAATAGTAATACCATAGCTGAGGCAAATCGGAAATTGCTTTCTAATAACGAACGCACTATCCATTACTTCAAATTTAACACTTACCCGTTCTATCATATGTTCTTGCCCCGTGGGTAATATAATTTTCAATTTTTCAACGTCATTATCAACAACTTGTGTAACTGAAACAAGTTTAGCACTGGTTCCGTTGACAAGACCTAGTGTAACATCAATATTTCTTCTAATCATGATTTGCACTCCTACTTTAACAATTACGACTCTTGCAAGTCCCGCCGTTCCGGAGCTATCATCGTCATTATTGTTTAGTACCTTTGCCACCTTTTTTTCAAGTACGGTGCACAATTCATTGTATCATGAGCAATCAAATGGATTTCTTCCGACGGAAATCGACTCAGCATTGCAGCGTTCAAAACATCACACTGTACACATGTGGGAAGTAAACACACCGTATTAGATCCAACAATAAACATGTAATCACTTACAAGGGGACCCCACAGCTGAAGCCCCGTGGATTTTAATAAAATTTTAGGGGATGACTCTGGAGGTCACCTCGATTACCCTCTGCTAAATATTTGATGCCAATGAGCATTATTTATAAACAATCGATATGTGAGCCTTAAAAGCAATTCACTTCAAACGCATTTCAAGAAGGTAAGTTGCGTGAATGCGTACAGCGCTCGCACATAGGGCATGAAAAATCCAAGTGCTTCATACCTTCAAAAACGAAGTAAAGCAAGCCAAAATAGACCAAAAGCCCGAACCCCCCTCGGGGGCTTAGGACCTAAATAGCATCAATGCTATCGAGGAATGTATACAGAAGGCAGTCAGCATCAAAGAACGAGGTTTAACCTCAAAAACCGAAGACGAAGCAACAATAAATCTAAACAACAGCAGCAGGCTGGGCCAAAAAAGAATCTATCACAGATAAAAGAATTCCTAAGAGGCAACAAAGAAGGTTCAACGGAGCAAAGGGAATTAGCAAAGGTATTACACAAAATAACCAAACCAATCAAAAAGAAAACTAGTATCCCGAACTTTGCCAAAATGCCAAAAAGACTAGGTAACAATAATCAGTCAGAAAGAAGCGAGGTCAGCAGCATTAAAGAGTCTCTAATGGACAATACAATGCAGGTCGAAACAGTTGCGGAAGCAAACAATCAACAGCATGAAGTTACAATAAAGGGTTACATAAAAACGATTGAAGAACTAAAGGAAACTATTACGAAATTATCAAAAGAGCTTGAAGATGTAAAAGTAAATAAAATGCAAAGCAGAAATAGGAAAGAGGAAACAAATATTACGCTGCAGAACAGATTCGAACAATTAGGAAGAGAACATAAAGGCCCGGATATACCATCAACATCTAAGATGGAGAAATACGGAGAAGGGAAGGAAAAGCAAACAGGGACAAAGAGGCCATATAGCATGGACAACGAAACACTACAAACAAAAAGGAAAAGCAACACCGACACAGAGAACACAAACAGGATGACTTCGATGATGAAAGAAGACACGTGCAACCAAGTAGCAGGGGAAAAAGCAGCATCAACAACGACAATGAGGCCAAACCACCGCCAATCAACGTTCTTAACAATACAGCGAAAAACATTATAGAAATCATTCAAAAGTCAGGTATTTCGAACAATTTCAGCATAAAAGAAATCAATGCGTTCAAACAATTATTACAGATGTACTCAACATTAGACTTCGAAAAAGTATGCGCAGTATTTAAGGATAAAAAGATAGAATATTTTACATATACACCGAAATCAGAAAAAGCTTTGACACTTCTTCTAAAGGATCTGGACGGGGAGTTTGAGGAGCATGAAGTACTCCTCGACTTGCAAAAAAAAGAAACAGATAACATTAAATTTCTAAATGTAAAAAAATTTCAAACAAAAAATTCGATCAAGAATAAAAAACCTGCCGATATTCATAGTTAAAATAGACAGAAATAGCAACGCAGAGAACATAAAAAAAATAAAAACAGTTTTACATTCAGTAGTAAGATGGGAGAAAATAAAGTGAAACGACCAGATCCAGTGCAAGAGGTGTCAAAGAATAGGACATGCAGCTGTTAACTGCAACTTAGATTATAGGTGCGTCAAATGTAATATCAAACATAACCCGGGCGAGTGTCAGATGACGCCTCTAAATACGGAAAACAGACAAGAAGCCGAAATGCAGCCTTACTGTGTTAACTGCAAACAATTTGGGCACCCTGCATCTTACAGGGGGTGTTCTAAATTGATCGAGATGAAAGAGGCAATTAAGGAGAGAAGAGAACTCAATATAACACAAAAGTTAAAACGTATACACAATGTAAATAAGATGATTCAGCCAAACAAATCGTTTAGCGAAGCAGTAAGGGGTTACAATGAGACACAGGTAAAATCACACAACTTAGGCAGGGATAGTGATTCAAAAACTCCATCTGCCCAGGCAGGGTCAAGACCACCAGGTGAGCAACCCTTTTCATTCGAAGACCTAAAGGTATCTATCATAAGCACCCTAAACTTTCGACTCAAAAAAATTACTGAACAAGTACAAATAAACTCGAATCAAATTAAAACTATACTAGATATACTCGATATTGACTTATAGCAGAGCATTCAATAATTAATCTCCTACCAAACTATCATTTCAGAACCTAAAAGTGTATTCCATAAACGCAAATTCTATCATATCAAATGAAAAAAGAGCATCACTTACAGACTTTATACAGGTACACAAACCAGACATAGTCTTATTATGCGAAACAAAGACAAACGCATCACATAGAATGAGTTTCAAATACTACAAGTTGCTGAGATAGGACAGACCAAATGCAAAACAGGGTGGGGGGACAGCGGTTCTATACAGAGAAGAACTAAAAATTAGAAGAAGAGTGGTTGACAACAGTCAGCCAAACACCGTTCTGGAATCTACCATTTTAGAAATAGACATGTTAGACAACAACAGGTTCTATTCCATAGCAGCATACGCGGCAGGAAATAACAAAAAGGAGTTTAAACAGGAATTAGAGCGCCTTTTCCAGTGTCTGGAGCTAGAGAGCCCGAAGAATTTCTTCCTTTTAGCAGGAGACCTAAACGCGAAGCATAAAGAGTGGGGAAATAAGATAAACAACGGGAGAGGGTCTGCCCTGAGAAATTGGATTTCACAAAACCAAATAACTTATAAGGTAATCCTGAGAAGCACCAATACACCTTCATACCCAAAAAGCGGGGCATACATAGACGTATGCCTCGCGGACAATAGAATCAACTTTCTAGACATAATAGATAATAAAATCAAAGACATAGAATACGACAGTGACCATAGAGCTCTACAAATGAAAATAACGATAGACAGATTCCTACTATTAGAATTCTTCAGGGAGGACAAGCCACAAGGGAAAAATGACAACAAAGCTAACTGGGAACAATATGCAGAATATCTCTGTGCCGAAACAATCCCCAACATTTCATATAATAGAAACCTTTCACGTCAAGAAATTGACCTTTTCATCAAAGAAATGAACACAAACATAGTAAAAGCAATAAATTATGCAATACCAGACTTTAAGCAAGACAATAACGGAACAGACAAATACATAACGCCTCTAATTAAAAAACTAAGAAAACAAAAAAGTTTCCTTATTACATTAATCAACAAGCTCTCTAAAGGGAGAGATAAGAATAATACCATTTTGAATTTAATAAAATCACTGAAAAAATCTTTAAAACAAATCCGATATCAGATAAAGCTAGCATTCTCAGGAGCAGTAAACGATTACTGGAGACACCAAATTGGAAAAATCTCCACAAAGGACAGCAAAAATTTATTCCCAAGTATAAATAGATTGTTTCGGCAGAGAGATCAGAATGAAATAGATGAAATAAAAATACCCTCGAGCGCGTCAGAACTGTTAAGAGAAGTAGGTATTGACAAGGAATCCTTAAAAATAGACGCTAATATGAATTTCACTATCACAAAACCCATAGACAAGTTAAATGTACTGGGCGCTTACTTTCAGACAGTGCATACTCAAAATGAGGGACTAGGGAAACTACAACTAAACAATATCATAAAACAGAAAGTAAATGGACTAAAAACAAAAATAGAGTCTTCGAAAGGAAATAATACAACCATATGCACATTTTCTGAGTCTAATACAGCGGACAACCCAAACATAGAAGTATTATTTTACAAACGTGTACCAAATGAAAAATACATTTAAAAACCTTAATAATAAGAAATCAGCTAGTTTTAATGCAATTCCAAACATTTGCTTAAAAAAATTGCCCCAAATATATATATACTACTATACAGTACTTTTTAATAACTGTCTTAACTTAACATACTTTCCAACACAATGGAAAAAAGCAAAATTAATAACAATCAAAAAAAAAAAGGTAAAGAAAGTAGCAACCCGGCCAGCTATAGACCGATAAGTTTATTACCAAACATAAGCAAAGTACGATAATTAATTCAGCCTTAGAGGCACATTGCGAAACAAAAAGCATAATCCCAGATAACCAATTTGGGTTCAAATACGGGCACTCAACAATACATGCGTTGACCAAGTTTGTGTCAGATGTATGCTGGCACAGAAACGGAGGTAGATGTGTAGGGGCTTGCCTAATAGACCTGGAAAAGGCGTTCGATACGGTGTGGTTGAAAGGGCTCTTTTTTGTACTCTTAAAGAAGGAGGTCCCCAGTCACCTAATCAGGATGACTTGGGACCTCTTGCATGGAAAAATATTCCAAGTAGCAGAGGGAAACATAGTCTCCACCAGAGAGTTTCAGATAAAAAACGGGTTGCAACAGGGGGCTGTTAACGCCCCCATCCTGTTCAACATTTTTATGAGCGACTTGCTTCACCTGTTTGACCTCAATAACAATAAAAACAAAGCAGCAATTGCTTTTGCAGACGACTTAATAATCTACATCCATGCTAAAAATCTTACAACAATACAAAAACAATTGCAAAAATTATACAAAAAAAATGTAGATTACTACCATACATGAAAAAATTAGAATTAAAGAAAATAAATGTGAAACTATTTTATTCAGACCTCCCATTTCAAAGAACGACAACCTCAGCCAGGATATATTAAACAACGCCACTAATTTCGCATTAAGATCAGCAAAAGATCACAATGTTAAAATTCCGCATAATAATATAGTAAGATATTTAGGGATACACTCAGACTTTAGACTCAATTATAATGCTCACATTAACATACAAATACAAAAAGCTCAAAGAGCTTTCTATGCTCATAGAAGACTAATTTATTCTAAAGAACTACAAAAAGAGGTAAAAATGCTATGCTATAAGTCATTAATAAGACCGATACTGACATACGGATGCCCAATATGGTACAATCTAAGTGCGAGTACCATGGAAAAATTAAGACTGTTCGAAAGAAAATGTATCAGGGCTTGCCTGGGCAGCTATAGAATATCCTGAGTCCAATTTCACAGAAATGATCAGCAACCCGAGACTATACAATGAGGCGAAAATAGTTAGAATAGATTTATTTATCTTAAAACTAATCAGGAATCACTGGGCAAATCTAAACAACAAGGCGTCAAACTCCCTAATAAATCACGCAGTATACCCAAATCAATTATATTTCGAAGAAACAAGAAAGACGGGGTTTACCCCGCCGCAAGCCTTCCACTATCTAGACGCGGGTGGCCTAATCCAGGACGAGGATAATTTCCCAATAATATATCATATTCATAGAAAGACCACCGACCAAAAAATTTTGTACGAAGTAAACATAGATAGAGGCGATAGCAGACTGCGCTTTGTAGACAAACTATCAGCATGGGACATAAGAGATAAGCACCGCAAATTAACTAAAAGATACTAGTGGCTAAAAGAAGATCACTAAGGAAGGATTGTTCACATTGAGGAGAGCCAATAGAACTAAAGAAGGATGTATGTGAATATGAATGGGTATGTAAATAAGGTATAGAAGAGCGGATGGAGTGTATGGATGCGTGTCAAAAGAAAATAACCGGGCGTGGACAAACAGCGACAGCACCGGAATTAGACATAGCACAAACATAAGTATGTAAGAACGTTCGTAGTACAAATTAAGCGTTATTGAGTACCAGAGTAGTTTATTAAGTCTTAAACTGTGCAACGCGCAATAAAAGGTGTAAGGGTAGCTTAAGGGGGCCGTCTCACCGGGCCTTGAATGTGTGCGTACGCTCACACCAGCTAAGTTAAGCGTGTACGTATACGCGTGTAGCAAGCAATCCGTAAATTACAACTTACGTCCTGGAATCGGCACGAAGGAAGTTTTTGCGGGTACAGTTGCCTTCAGTAGACATCTGTGCAGGGTGGTCTGGTGCGTTTGAACGCTAATAAGCACCCAACTTTGAAATAATAATGAATTTATGACTCGAAAACTGTCAGAATGAAGCTTCAAGGCTTCTCCGTTGGTGGCGCTAATGGTGCACTGCAGCCATGTAGCACCAGCGTGACGTATAGGCAGGGCCGACGCGAGGTTAGCTGGCGCCCTTGTGCAAAAAAATTTTTGGTTTCCCCAAATTTTTGCACTTGTTTTCTATTTAATATGTTTAAAAGAATTACATTTATATTTAGTTTATGTGGGATGTTAGATTCCTTTATTATTAAGCGTACGATCTAGTTTTTTTAGCGTCCCATTCGACTGGCGCCCTTGTGCGGTGCACGGTTCCGCCGGGCCTGCGTATACGCGATGTAGTAAACAAACCGTAAATTACGACTTACGTCCTGGAATCGGCACGAAGGAAGTTTTTGCGGGTACAGTTGCCTTCAGTAGACATCTGTGCAGGGTAGTCTGGTGCGTTTGTACGCTAATAAGCACCGTACGTTGTAATAATAAGGATTTTTTCACTCGTGTACTCAGGACAGCCCGAAAAATGACAGAATGAAGCTTCAAGGCTTCTTCGTCACCGGCGCTGATGGTATATTCGTGCCTTGTACCATCAAAACCGGTGGCAGTCCAATCTAGCCGATAAATGTAGGAAAGACGCAGTTACCGAGACGTATCGAGAGTCGAATTGCGCTGTTGCCGCATTTCCCCTATCACTATTTTGCCATCAAGGAGGCTTGAATGAATCACGGCGAAGCGGTTGGAGAACAGAGATGGGCAAAGATAATATCTGGATAAACTCAAATAAAAGATACTACAGTATTGCCTCATTACGGGCTCGGTTTGGTGTACACGATGTGGAATTTTCGCTATTCCACCACTTCTGTCTCACTCTTCTCCGGCGATGGCTAGAGCGAAATGGAACGAGAGCGAGCGAGAGGCACTGAAAGCGAGCGAGGGTGGTACGAGACAGACGACGAGATGTTGTTTTGTCTCGCTCCGTCTTTCGGACGCCTGACACTCCGTCCTTTGCGTTCGCGGCCGTCGCGCAGGCAAAGCGTTCCATCTCGCTCCCCCCTTTGGCCAGAAAGAAACGAGAAACGAACACTGGGAATTAGGACTCTGTTCGCGATGCGGGCTCAACGCCGCACAGTGGGCCAAAGTGACGAAGTTTGTTTCAAAATCAAAGAACTTTTGATAGAAATGAGATAGAGCGATGATTTTTTTTTAAATTAAAGCTGAAAGATTGCAGAATAAGGGAAAATTAGAGAGATTATGGTACGAACGTGTTTTAACTTTGAAAATCTGTGTTCAATTTTTTTTAAACTTGAAATCGATTTTTTCCAAAATACTGAGATAATAGACAAATTTTGCGAAGGGATTAGAAATCAGCGTGACAAAATCTATAGGAAATTAAGTCCAACATGTTAAGAAAAAATTCTAACCGAACATGGTATTGGATAAAACATAATTTTGTTGTCAAATTTCAAGTTCAACACAGATTTTCAAAGGTAAAAAACGTTCGTACCATAATTTCATTAATTTTCCCTTATTCCGTAATCTTTCAGCTATAATGTAAAAAAAAATCATCGCTCTATCCCATTTCTATCAAAAGTTCTTTAATTTTGAAACAAACTTCGTCCCTTTGGCCCACTGTGCGCCGCACCGGTCCCGACCAGCGAGGACTTGGGCTGTTCGGCGGCGGCTTGTAATCTCGGTTGGAGAGGCATACAGTGTTGATAAAATGTAAAATGTCACGTTTTCAATATTCAGTAACATACTGTTGAGATTTTCCACATTAAAATGAATTCAAATACGGTATAAATCGGATTATTTCTGGAACTGTACTAGATAATTAAATATATATGCGAAACATTTCTAATCTAAGAATGCTAAAAATAATCCGATTTATACCGTGTGTAAATTCATTTTAATCTGGAAAATCTCAGCAGTATGTTACTGAAACGTTCATGCCGATACGATAGAAAATGTAAAAATTTTATATTCCATTGAAACAAAGAAAATGAACAATCATTGACCAATTAATAGTTTTTTATTTATACAAAAGTAAATTAGATTTTATTTAAAAATTATTAATAATTATGGGGCCGCGGCTCCACGGCGGCCTCCACGGCGGCCTCCACGACGCCCCCCCTCGCCATATTTCAGGCACTTGATCTCTTTTTTCATCTGAAACAGTATCATAAAAATTACATTTTCTAGTTCTACGCCTACATATGAGCCGTTATTTCTTAAACTGGTATAAGTCCATTTATTCATACATTGGGATATTTAAGGGTATGCTTTTGAATCAACAAAATATTCGCATCCGTAAATCAAATCGGGTAATATTTTTAAAACTATAAACTTGTGTAATTTTATTATGGAATAATAATCAATAAAAATGTCAAAGAAAATAAACGATTTTTAACTACAGATCAACTTATACCACTTTCAATAATAATACAGTATTGTCTCCGTATGTGTTCGGTTTGGTGCACACGATACGGGTTTGTCGCTATCTCCACCACTTCTGTCTCACTCTTGTCCGGCGAAGGCGAGAGCGAGCGAGAGCCACTGAAAGCGAGCGAGGACGGTACGAGATAGACGACGGGATGATGTTTTATCTCTCTCCGTCTTTCGGACGCCTGACACTCCGTCCTTTGCGTTCGCGGCCGTCGCGCAGGCAAAGCGTTCCATCTCGCTCCCCCCTTCGGCCAGGAAGAAGCGAGAAACGAACACTCGGTATTAGAGATCTGTTCACGACAGGAGCTCAACGCCGGCCCGACCAGCGAACACATACGGAGACAATACTGTACACACACATAATTTCAACATAACTTACTTTCACTATGGCTTTCTCCAGCTTTTCTTCTCTATCCTCCTTCTTCTCCTCCCTTTTTTCCTCCTTCTCTCTTTCCTTAGATTTTTCACTCTTTCTCTCCTCCTCCCCCCCTCCACTTCCCGCCGATGGGGTCGGGACCGTATCTTTCATCTGGAAATGAAATGATGAATGTATTATTTTTGGCAAATAGTAAGATTGTACAGCGTGATTCTTTCGCTAGAGTCCTCAAAGACAATAGTCTAAGAGCTGGATACATAGGGGTCAACGTAACTCGATGCAGTCACAGTTCTTATTGTTGGATTAGTGTTGCCGAACACGAAATCGCTGGTCTGCCGCGTCAGTCCGGAGAACTAACGCGGGGGTGGACGGTCAAACAGGTAAAATTTCTAGCGTAATAGCGTCATTCTTGCTGTTCTGAAATTTCTTATACTTATTGTTTACGCATTTAAATGAACGATATGCAAAATGGCAGACCACCAAGTGGGCCCTAATGGCGGCTGCCGTTCCAATATGCGGCCGACGGCGGTCCCACTAGGGCAAAGGAGAAACAGATGTATATTTCTCCCTTGCACTATCGCAAGCCACGTATCGCGCTTTTCATCGACGTCTGCCAAGGTCTTATCCCCCACTTGGTGGTCTGCCATTTTGCATATCGTTCATTAAATGCGTAAACAATAAGTATATGAAATTTCAGAACAGCAAGAATGACGTTATTACGCTGGAAATTTTACCTGTTTGACCGTCCACCCCCGCGTTAGTTCTCCGGACTCACTCGGCAGACCGGCGATTTCGCATTCGCAAACACTAATCCAACAATAAGAACTGTGACTGCATCGAGTCACGTTGACCCCTACATAGCCAGCTCTCGGTCTACAATGCCGCCAATAAACCGTGCCTCGCTCACAATCAGTTACGTGGAAGTGACGAATTCCACGTTCTGCATTTCTCAACAGATCTTTGCGAAAATGGCATCAATCGATGTCGTGCCGATGAAAATGGTACCACGCTAACTTCGTTAATAATTGTCCGGTTTACATGACATGATTTTAATCTGGAGAACACCAGGAATTCAGTGGTATCACTGCTATATCGATGCGATGAAGAATAAATAAATTTTTAATACGCCGTAGTGAATCTCGGCACGAACGTCGAAATTCACGAAACTCAGCGAGGCGCGGCTTATTGGCGGCATCACCTTTGAATACTCTAGCTAGAGAGTCACTCTGTATAATAGTATACAATATAATACGTACAATTTCTGGATTCACCATTCTCTCTCAGTCTATTCGCAGCGGACTGACTGGCAGGGACGGCGCGCTGCAGCTATCGCTGATGGAGGGGGAAGCATCTACAAGAGCGGTGGTAATGGGTGCATGAACTGCGCCTGCGCGATCACGCACACATAACCACCGCTCCAGTAGGTGTTTCGCCCTCCATCAGCAGTAGCTGGAGCCCCACCAATTCATTGTTATTTAGGTGCCCGGCGACTATCCCCACAATTTCGTGGAATTATTTGTTCGTGAGTAAGAGAATCCGAGAACGAGCGAAAGCGGACAAAAGAGTCACGCGTAGTTGCCGTCGATTACGGAAGAGAGAAAGCATGATACTTTGTCTCGCTTCGTCGTTCACGTGCATCGTATATTCGAGCCTCGAATAACGAATAAAAATTATTTACCTTTTGTTCGTTATTTCAGATGTATATTTAGATAAACTTTTGCCCAACTCTGGAGGGTACGATGCACGTGAACGACGAAACGAGACAAAGTAACATGCTTTCTCTCTTCCGTAGCCGACGGCAACTACATGTGACTCTTTTGTCTGCTCTCGCTCGTTCCCGAATTCTCTCACTTTCGACCAAAGAATTCCAAGAAATTGTGGGGATAGTCGCGGGGCTCCTAAATACGGTATTGTCTCCGTATATGCTCGGTTTGGTGCACCCGATACGGGCTTGTCGCTATTCCCACCACTTCTGTCTCACTCTTGTCCGGCGAAGGCGAGAGCGAGATGGAACGAGAGCGAGCGAGAGCCATTGAAAGCGAGCGAGGACGGTACGAGACAGACGACGCGTGGATGTTTTGTCTCACTCCGTCTTTCGAGCGCCGTAACACTCCGTCCTTTGCGTGCGCGATGGTTGCAGGCACTTACGGAAGCACGGGAACCGCTTCGCAATATCTTGACACAGGCCCGGTTCAAGTCTTTTTTGCGCCCTAGGCGAACTTGTCAAATTGCGCCCTTTATTATAAAACATTTATTTGAGATTATTTATGACTTTACTCTGCAAATTTAGGCAACTGCTAGGGCCTAAGGTTGACAACAAGTGCAAAACGGTCTTTTCATTGTTGGTATTGTTGAAAATAAATTTTCAAATGACATACTACAAATTGTACTGCAACTGTTTTAAACTACGAAAACAAATTCAGAGTAAGGTCACCAATAATCTCAAATAAATGTATTATAATAAAGGGCTCAAGTGGACAATTTCGCCTGGGGCGCAAAAAAGACTCGTGCCGTGCCTAGCTATCTGACCGTCGCGCCCATGCGTCGAGTAGTCACGATTCTATCTGAGCACTCGGGCCGTCGCGTATACCCGCCGCGCATGCAAAGCGTTCTATCTCGCTCCCCCTTCGGTCAGAAAGAAGCGAGAAGCGAACACTCGAAATTAGGATTCTGAACACGATACGGGCTCAACGTAGAGCGTCATTTGTTGCAGAACGCACCACAGACGAATCTTCGGATTCACGTTTCACGTTCACGGTTCGCGTTTACGTTTTTTGTAACGGGCAGTAGGATTTTGAGTTGTGTTGCGTTGTGTTCGTGTTGTGTTTGTTGGTTTAGTGTAGAATGAGTGGCACTCTAAATGTGAATATGCAGGATGCGGAAGAAGATATGGACAATAATTCTCCGTTTCGTCCGCGAAAATTACGTCCGTCCGCAAGGAGATTTTCGAAACGGAAAGTAAATCGCCAAAAGAGAAGGTCTTCAGCCCTCCAGAAGAAACAAGAAAACGAAAAAACGGCAGACGACACTGCCGTAGGACATTCAGAAGAAGTGGCCGAGGAACGTATGGTAGAGGAACCATCAACATCCGATAGACGAAATCATACGTACCAAGAGATAATGCACTCGCCATCCGATGAAGACACTGATACGGCCAGTTTGGGAGAAACTGAAGAGGCGCTTCAAGAATTTGATGTTGAAAGTAACGAAGAAGAAAACTTCGTTATAGAAAAAGTTGCGAAGAACGAGCCGCAAGAGCAATCGCGTCTCCTAAATACCAACGATGTAATGAATTTTCAAAATGTGCTTGCTCAATTGCAGAAAATAGGTAAACATGCAAAACATAGGGAAGACTGCGGCATTGAACACCTACGAATAACTGGTGTGAAACGGTGTGGCTTCAAGAGCATCTTCAGCGTAATGTGCACTTTATGCCATTACAAAGATGAAATCTGCAATCAATCAGACGAAGCCGAAGAAGTGGATTACAATCAGGGCGCCGTTAATGCAACAATTTTATGAGGAGGCAGTTATGCCCACTTGGAACACACTTTGGCGGGAGTGAACATACGTTGCATGTCGAAGAGAGACTTTGTGAAGAATCACGATGAATTCGTCAAGTCCGCAATTTCCGCTGCAGAAGAAGAGATGTTGGCAGCGGCTGAAGAAGAAAAACGTTTAGCGATTGAAAGAGGCGACGTTCTTCCCGGATCAGGGACCCCTCACATCCCCGTTGTGGCCGACGGAAGGTGGATGAAGAGATCCTACCGCAGTGGATGTTACGATTCTGCGTCTGGAGTCGGCGTGATAGTTGGCTATCACACGAAAAAAGTTTTATTTTACGGCGTTCGAAACAAAGTTTGCAGAATTTGTCGGATTGCTGCGAAAAACGAGAAAGAACCCCGAAAGCACACATGTTTCAAAAACTGGAACATATCTCGAGCATCGACTGCTATGGAAAGCGATGCTTCTACTAAGAAGGATTCAACACTAGCGTAGAAAAACGTGGGCTCGTTTATTCTACACTGATTGCTAATGGGGACAGTAGCGTGTATAAGAAGATTATTGATGCGGACCCACACAAGAGACAGATTCGTGTAAAAAAGATTGAATGCACGAATCATTTGTTGCGAAACTTTTGCACAAGAATGAAAGCGATTGTAAAAAAGACCACATCTGGACCATTGAGACAAACTGTGGAAAGTAGCATTCGCCGGATGCGCACGGACATCGTGAAAGCCGCAAAGTTTAGATACAATCAGAATGTATCAATCGACGAGAAAACGAAGAATTTGTATGGCGACATACAGAATGTTCCAAGCCACGTGTTTGGTGAACACGCAGAGTGTGCAAGACTAGAATATTTCTGCGATGGAAACAATAAAGAGAATGAGAAAATCATCGTTCCAGACTTGATGAAAATTGGAGTGTACCAGGACGTAAAAGAAATACTTCGTTCACTATTAGCTCATGCGGAGAGCTTACTCTATAATACTACTAATAACGCTGTGGAAAGTTTGAACGGACTAATTGCCAAGTACACTGGCGGAAAAAGATTAAATTTCGCCGAAAGAGGATCCTATGCAGGGAGATGTGCTGCTGTCGTGGAGTACAACAGTAAGCAAGTGCACTCGCGATTGGATGCGGTTATGAAGAAGAAAACGCCCGAGGTTGTGCGCCAAATGGAAGAAAGGAAAAAGAAAGAAAAGGAAAAGAGAGCTGCAAAACAGAAGGAAACGAAGCATTTGCCCTCGCAGAAAGATTCTGATTATGGAAAAAATGCACAGAAGCCAGACATGCCATCCGAAATGTATGAACTGGAGCGGGAAAAGCATATGCAAATGCTAAGTGACTGGCAAGAGAAAAGACATGCCATTGAAGATGAAACAATCGGACAAGCAAAGAACCGCAGATGGTTGCAGTACAGGTCCAAATTGTTCACAGCATCCAATTTTGGACAAGTGTGCCGTCGCCGACCTGACACGCTTTGCGCAAATGCAGTCAAATCATTTCTGTATCCGAAGATAATTCTTGCACCCGCGGTGGAATACGGGAAAGAATGCGAGAAAATTGCTCGCGAAGAATTGAAGAAGCAATACACAGATATTGCGGAATGTGGAATTTCATCGAAAGCTGCATCCCCTTCTTAGGAGCTTCACCGGATGGAATCATCGGTGAAGAGGGTATTTTGGATATTGAATGCCCCAAATCAGCGGAGAACTTTACGCCGAAAGAAGCTATGGAAAAAGTACCCGCTGTCCGGCGCATGATCACACGTAAAACAGGTATTTCAATGAGCAAAACGCATCACTATTATTATCAAGTACAAGGTCAGTCACATATTACTGACAGAAAGTACTGTATATTTTGCCTTTGGACCCCGAAGGGGCTAAAATCTATAAAAGTAGAGAGAGATGATGCGTTTTGGAAAAGAGAAATGGAGCCAAAACTGGTTCAATTTTATTTAGAATGCATGCTACCCGAATTAATAGATAGTCGGCACAACAGGTGCATGCCTATTCGGGAGCCACAATTTATATTAGCGGAGAGAGCGAAAGAAAAACCGAAAAGCTTGAAAAAGCGAAAAAGGTCTCCAGCTGAAAATAGTGAAACTGTTGTAACGGTCCGGCGTCGCACCGCGTTGTAAAGCGCGGGACCACTGACTCCGTCAGTGGTCATAAGTGCCAGCAATGGCACTTTTACTCGCTGATCATATGATCACGCGAGTCGATCGACGCCGCCGTCACATTCCTAAGAAAGTGACGAAGGAAATATTAAATTTAATTCACCCTTTAATTTTTTCAGACATATTTCTAAGTTTACAGGAACAGATAGACAGAATTCAAGGGGACCGGAATGAGAAGGCAGCACCTAGAGGGGGTTTTTAGTGGGTATACCGGAGACCGGGGAGTCCCACATAACCCCGGCAATACTGTAGCCGAGGTATGCATAAAGCATTTTCCCCCTCAAAAAAAAAAAAATGCTGATGCATATGTACGGGCGTTGCAGGTATGCATAATGTTCGACGAATTATTGAAACAAATTTTTACTTTTATACCAAACTTAGCGAAATGTCTGCGATCATTTGTTACAGGCGGACCTCTTGCCAAATTACTGCAAACCTGGTGTATGGGACAGTAATGCCAGGACAAATGGAATAACTAACATATTTCAGGTAAAGTTTAACAGCTTATACATCTACATTAAAATTTTGTACGCTTATACAACAACCCTATTTCTTAATGTATTTCATAATGTGTTACAGATCCACACTGCTTACGTCCTATTTCGTAATGAGCGACCTGGGAAAATTGTAGGAAGACCGTCAATGGACAAGATTCCCTAATTCCCAGTATTTGTTTCTCGCTTCTTTCTGGTCGAAGGGGGGAGCGAGATGGAATACTTTGCCTGCGCGACGGCCGCGATCGCCAAAGGACGGAGTGTCAGGCGTCAGAAAGACGGAGCGAGACAAAACATCATCCCGTCATCTGTCTCGTACCGTTCTCGCTCGCTTTCAGTGCCTCTCCCTCGCTCTCGCCCTCGCCGGACAAGAGTGAGACAGAAGTGGTGGGGATAACAAAAAGTCCACGTCGTGTACACCTAACCAATCCGCTAACGAGACAATACTGTATTCTTCGAAAAATACAGTGACACGCAGCCATAATCGTACACTCTTGTCGCATAACTTTTTTAGAATTGGTTCAAACGACTTGAGTTTTTTTGTTAAAAGCTAGAATGATTAGTTTGCCAACTGACGTGTTTCGTCGTTTTCAACAACAATGCAATTGGTCGGAATAGCGAAAAAAATAGTAAAGGTCGTTTTTTCAATTTTTTTTATGAGCCTGTAATGAAAATTCAAAAATCCCGTTTGTAGATTGAACTATATGCAGCATGTATTACTTCAATCTACAAGCGGGTTTTTTTAATTTTCATTACAGGCTCACAAAAAAAAAATGAAAAACGACCTTTACTATTTTTTTCGCTATTCCGACCAGTTGCATTTTTTGTTGAAAACGACGAAACACGTAAGAAATTGCGAATACGCATGCGCGTAAAGTCTTTTTCCCTTGGGAGAAAGATTTTCCGCGAATACGTCTGAAATTGGTCATTTTGCTCCCGCTCAGCAGGCGTGAAAAAGCACACATTTTCATGCAGGTGTTGAAAAAATTATCTTTTCTATCAACAAGAATTGTCTGTTGATTGGTGTTGTGGCCGCATCAAGCGCGCCGCATCCCTCGACGTGTGCCCGCTGGTTTATCGCGTCAGCTGATGAGCCAGCTGAGGCCGGTGACATTGTTTGTTGACGCCAACGAACTTTTCGAAGCGCTCGCCCGGCGACCGTTAGTTCCAAGAACATCACCGCTCTCTTGGCGGAATCATGAAATGTGACGTGTGCAGTGTGGATCTGTAACACATTATGTAATGGAAATACTTAATTGTTGTTTTATAAGCCTATAAAATTTTACTGTAGATTTATAAGGTGTCAAATATTACCTGAAATATGGTACTGATTATTCCTTTTGCCCTGGCATTATTGTCCCATGCACCACGTTTGCATTAATTTTGTAAAAAGTCCGTTTGTAAGAAATGATCGCAAACATTTCGGTAAATTTGCATACATGCGATGCCCGTGCGTATCAGCCTCGCGCACTTTGACCGAACCGTATTCCGTTTGTCTGCTCCTGCGAACTTAGAAATGTGTCTGAAAAAATTAAAGGGGGAATTAAATTTATTATTCCCTTTTCCACTTTCTTGGTAAAGTTACGCCGGTGTGAATTGAAGGCTCGGATGCAATAAGCGGACTAGCGCTCGAAAATGCGAAAAAGAATTGTCCAAACGCTAAGAAAGATTGGAAAATTAAATGATGTTAAACTGTATTTTAAAAAAATATAGTGTTGTAAAGCTCGTCAGGACACATATTTTTTCCATTTACGGTTTTTTTAAGGAATCAGTAGTATTCGGCATAAAAAATATAAACAAAAAAATTTCTTCGACCACAGTCAATATCTTTTTAAACATAAATTGCGATAACTTGAGTAAATATTAACGGATCGTTATGAGACTTGAAACATAAAACTCAGAAAACTCTTGCGAAGTTGTAAAATGTATGCACAAAACCGTTATATTAAAAACGTTCCCTTAATATTTACTCCAGTCATGGCAATTTATCTTTATAATGATTTTGGAAGTTGAAAATTTTTTTGTTTATAATTTTTAGCTCGAATACTAATGATTGGATAAACAAACTGTAAATAGAATAAATGTGTGCTGTGACGAGTTTTACAATCCTATATTTTTTAAATCCAGTCTAACACAATTTAATTTTCCAATTTTTCTTAGCGTTTGAACAATTCTTTATTGCATTTGCGAGCGCTAGTCCCCTTATTGCATCCGAGCCTTCAATTGACTCGCATGATCGTATGATCCGAGAGTACAAGTGCCATTGCTGGCACTTGTGACCACTGACAGAGTCAGTGGTACCGTACTTTACAGCGCGGTGCATGGCCGGACCGATGCAATAGTTTCACTATTTTCGCAGGGAGACCTTTTTCGCTTTTTCAACCTTTTCCTTTTTCCTTTCTCTCTTTTTGCTAATATAAATGGAGGCTCCCGAATAGGCATGCACCTATTGTGCCAGCTATCTATTAATTCGGGTAGCATGCATTCTAAACAAAATTGAACCAGTTTTGGCTCCATTTCTCTTTTCCAAAACGCATCATCTCTCTCTACTTTTATAGATTTCAGCCCCATCGGGGTCCACACGCAAAATATACAGTACATTCTGTCAGTAATATGTAACTGACCCAGTACTTGATAATAATAGTGATGCGATTTGCTCATTGAAATACCTGTTTGACATGTGAACATGGCCCGGACAGCGCGTACTTTTTCCATAGCTTTTTCCGGCGTAAAGTTCTCCGCTGATTTGGGGCATTTAATTTCCAAAATACCCTCTTGCCCCATGATTCCATCCGGTGAAGCTCCTAAGAAGGGGATGCAGCTGAGCATTTTTCTCGCATTCTTTCCCGTATTCCACCGCGGGTGCAGTAATTATCCTCGGATACAGAAAGAACTTCACTGCATTTGCGCATAGCGTGTCAGGTCGACGACGGCACACTTATCCAAAATTGGATGCTGTCAACAATTTGGACTTGTACTGCAACCACCTGCGGTTCTTTGCTTGTCTGGTGGTTTCATCTTCAATAGCATGTCTTTCCTCTTGCCAATCACTGAGCATTTGTATATGCTTTTCCCGCTCCAGTTCATACATTTCGGATGACATGTCTGGCTTCTGTGCATTTGCTCCATAATCGGAATCTTTCTGCGAGGGCAATTGTTTGCGTACATATCGTATAGCCTTCGTTTTCTTCTGAACGAAATATTTCTTTTACGTCCTGGTACACTCCAATTTTCATCAAGTCTGGAACGATGTTTCTTTCATTTTCTATATTCTTTCCATCGCAGAAATATTTTTGTTGTGCACACTCTTTATGTTCACCAAACACGTGGCTCGGAACATTCCCTATGTCGCCATGCAAATTCTTCGTTTTTTCGTCGATTGATACATTCTGATCATATTTAAACTTTGCGGCTTTTACGATGTCCGTGGGTATCCGGCGACTGCTACTTTCCACAGCTTGCCTCAATGGTCCAGGTGTAGTCTTCTTCACAATCGCTTTCATTTTTGTGCAGAAGATACGCAACAAATGATTCGTGCATTCAATTTTTTTTACGCGAATCTGTCCCTTATATGGGTCAGCATCAATAATCTTCTTATACACACTGCTGTCCCCATCAGCAATCAGAGTAGAATAAACGAGCCCACGTGTTTCTACGCTAGTACTGAAGCCTTCTACTATAGCATCGCTTTCCATAGTAGTCGATGCTCAATTTGTGCTCCATTTTTTGAAGCATATGTGCTTTTGGGGTTCTCTCGTGTTTTTCGCAGCAGTCCGACAAATTCTGCAAACTTTATTTCGAACGCCGTAAAATAAAACTTTTTTCGTGTGATAGCCAACTATCACGCCGACTCCAGACGCAGAATCGTAACATCCACTGCGGTAGGATCTCTTCATCCAGCTTCCGTCCACCACAACGGGGATGTGAGGGGTCCCTGTTCCGGGAAGAACGTCGCCTCTTTCAATGGCCAAATGTTTTTCTTCTTCAGCCGTGGCTAACATCTCTTCTTCTGCAGCAGCAATTGCGGACTTGATGAATTCATCTTGATTCTTTACGAAATATCTCTTCGACATGCAACGTATGTTCACTCCTGCAAAAGTGTGTTCCAAGTTGGCATAGCTGCCTCCACATAAAATTGTTGCATTAACGGCGCCCTGATTCCTATCCACTTCTTCAGCTTCGTCCGATTGATTGTGGATTTCAGCTTTGTAATGGTATAAAGTGCACATTACGCTGAAGATGCTCTTGAAGCCACGCCGTTTCACACCAGTTATTCGTAGGTGTTCAATGCCACAGTCTTCCCTATCTTTTGCATGCTTACCTATTTTTTGCAATTGAGCAAGCACATTTGGGAAATTCATTATATCGTTGCTATTTAGGAGACGCGATTGCTCTTGCGGCTCGTTCCTCGCAACTTTTTCTATAACGAAGTTTTCTTCTTCGTTACTTTGTATATCAAAATCTTCAAGCGCCTTTTCAGTTTCTTCCGAACTGGCCGTATCAGTATCTTCATCAGATTGTAAGTACATTATCTCGTGATGCGTGTTATTTCGTCCATCGGGTGTTGATGGTTCATCTACTATACGCTCCTCGGCCACTTCTTTTGGATGTTGTCCTACGGCAGTGTCTTCTGCCGTTTTTGCGCTTTCTTGTCTCTTCTGAAGGGCTAAAGACCTTCCCTTTTGACGATGTACTTTCCGTTTCGATAATCTCTTTGCGTAAGAACGTAAATGTCGCGGGCGAAACGGAGAATTATTGTCCATATATTTTGGCACGTCTTGCATATTCACACTTCGAGTGTCACTCATTTTACACTAAACCAACAAACACAAACACAAACACAATACAACACAACGCAACACAACTCAAAATCCTTGTGCCCGTTGCAAAAAAAAGTAACCGCGAACCGTGGATGTGAAACGTGAATTCGAACATTCGTCTGCGGCGCGTTCAGAAACAAATGACGCTCTACATTCCAGGCAACGGCGCAAGCAGTCCGTTGTGAGGAGAGGCATTCTGTTGAAAGAACACAACCCACGCGGACGTACACGAGAGCCAATGTACAATATGAATAACGTAAGTATTATATTGTATACTGTTATACAGAGTGATTCTCTGGCTAGAGTCTTCAAAGGCGATGCCGCCAATACGTCGCGGCTCGCAGAGGTTCGTGGATTTCGACGCTCGAGACGAGATTCACTACGGCATGATACAAAATTCTTAATTACTCATCGCATCGATATGGCGGTAATACTAATGAATTCTTGGCGTTCTGTCGATCAAAATCATGTAAAATGTCGTCTAAATCGGACTATTTTTAACGAAATTAGCTTGTGCCATTTTCATCGGCACGACATCGATTGACGCCATTTTCGCAAAGATCTGTTGAGAAATGCAGAACGTGGAATTCGTCACTTTCACGAAACTCAGCAAGGCGCGGCTTATTGGTGGCATTGTCTTTGAGGACTCTAGCGAGAGAATTTCCCTGTATGTTCATACAATCTTATTATTTGTCACGAAATAATACATTCATTATTTCATTTCCAGATTAACCAACCGCTCGATGAAGTGGCTGAGCGAGGGCAGGGACAGGAGGGAAAGGAGGCACAGGAGGGAAAAAAGAGGCACACGAGGGAAAAAAGGAGGCACACGAGGGAAAACCGAGGGAGGACCCCGACATGAGGGTGGAATCCTCCCTTCTCTCCCCCTCCTGGACCTCCGCTTCCACTCGCCGCCCATTCTCTCTCATTTCCTCATTCATCCTCTACACTTCTCCCCCACATACCTCTCTTCTCTCATCTATACTCCTCAGCCATTCCTCTCCCTCCCCCTCCCCACCCAACACTTCGTCCACCATCTCTTGCCACCCCCTCTCTCCCCCCATCCCATACATATGCTTTTCCCAAATATACTCGTTGGGTAGCCCCCTTGCCACCGCCTCCCACTCTTTCTGCTCCACCCACGTCTCACTCATAACTATTACATCCCATTCTGTCAGTCCCCTCCAAAACTCTTCATCCTTCCTCTTAACTCCCGCCACATTCCAGAATGCCACCTTCCAAATCCCCCTCTTTTCCTTTTCCTTTCCAAACCTCTTTTCCGTTTCCATTCCCCCATCCCACTTCATTCGTTTCCCTGCTCCTCACACCACTTTTCCTTTATTTCGTCCCACCTTCTTACCTTCCCGTCCACCCACATTTTCATGTAGCCCACCTGCACCCTCCTACCTCTCTCCCTCTCCCTTTGCGCCTCCCTCTCAATCTTCCACCTTGCCCTCCTTTCTTCCTCTGTCAGGTCGTCCTCCACTCTTTCCTTTCTCCCTCTCAGTTTACTCTTTGCCTCCATAACTTTCCTTTTTTCCTCTCTTCCCTCCAACCTCACCAATACCATTCCCCCTCCTCCTTCTCCTGCTCTTCCTATTTTCACCACCTCATTTATTCCCTCCGTCCCCAACCCCATCCTTTCCCAGACCCTCCCCACTTCCGTCTTCACGTCACTTCCTTCTCCCCCCGTCCCCCTTACCACCGCGTTACATCTTTTCCTCTCTCTCTCTTTCTTGTCCTGCATCACCTCAATCCTTCTCACTCTTAGTCTCCACTCCTCTCCATTCCTAGTCACGTCCTTGCCCCCCCTCTCCACCCCCTTCTTTTCCTTTTCCCATTTCTCTACTTTCTCCATCACCTCTTCCATCCTTCTCTCTTTTTCTTCCAGTTTTCCCAACTTCTCTATCAATCCTTCCCTCCTCCTCCTCTCCTCCCTCATCTCTTCCTCCCACCTTTTCCTCTCCCCTCTCCATTCTTCCTCCATCCTTCGTCTTTCCTCCCTCTCCTTTTTCATTTCTGCTGTCTCCTTTCTTATTTCCTCCTTAATCTCTTTTCTCTCCTCCCTGTCCCTTTTCATATCCTCCCTCATCCTCCTCATCTCCAACACCATTTCCCTTATCATTCCTACCAACGCCTCCCCCCTCCTCTCCATCTTTCCCTCCTTGTTTATCCTCTTTCTCCGGTGACCTCTTTGTCCTTTCACTCCTCTTAAACGCACCCTTTTCCTCCATCATTTCCTCTTTCTCCTCCTCTCTTTCCCGCTTTTTCCCCCCAAAATTCTCCAGACTTCCCACACTGCTCCCCACACTGCTCGTGCTGTCTTTTCTCATTCTTTCCTCACCCCCCATCTTTCCCTTTCTTTTCTCCCCTTCCATACCCTCCTCCATCCTCTCTGTACTTTTTCCCTTTTTACTTCCCTTTGTCCTACCCACCTTTCCCAACCTTCCCCTGCCCTACTGTCCCTTTATATTCTCTTTTCCAATTCCCTCTTGTCGCGCCCTCTTCCCTTTTATCTCTCTATTCTCTCTACCATGCACCTTATCTCCCTTTTGAATTTCCCGCCTATTCACTTCTTTTCTCTCCCGCACGATGTCACCACTTATCACCCACTGCTCTTTACTCTACCTTCCCGCCTTATTTCGCCTATCCTCTCCTAACCTCTACACCTCTCCTTATCCTTCCTGCACCTCGCCCGTCCTACAACCTACCCTTTCCCTTTACTTCTGGCCCCTTCTTCACTACCCAACTCTCTTCCACACCCACTCACCAGCCCTCCTTCACCACCTATCTCTCCCTTACTTCATTCAAACACCCGCTCATTTTTCGCACCACTGACACGCACGCGACCGGAAGCAGAATTCCCTTGTAATTAGATTACATTTTGCCCAACTCTGGTGTGAATCATTTCGTTTGTATCCAATATTTTTTATGTTATGTAATTTTATAAAAATGTAATTATTATGTTACTGTTCCAGATTAAAAAGGCGGTAAAACACCTCACATACCGGCGTGGAGGCAACCGACGTCCAAACCGCAGGGGCGTTCGTGGCCAAAAGCGCGGAGGCGGCCGGGGTAACAAGCGCGGAGGCTACTGGTGAGGATGGCGCTGCGGAAAGTGGGGAGGATGGCGGAGAGGAAATTGGGGAGGAAGGCGCGGCGGCGAAAGGGATAGGAAGGGGGGCAAGGGGGACAAATTATTATTTATAATAAATAAGATAAATAAAAAATATATTAAAATATTTAATGATTGTGTATTTGATTTGTGTTAATAGAATGTAAAATGTTCACATTTTCTATCGAATCAGCATGAAAGTTTCAGTAACATACTGCTGAGATGTTCCAGATAAAAATAAATTTAAACGCGGTATAAATCGGATTATGTTTAACATTATCAGATTAGCAATGCTACATTTATAGTCAATTATCTAGTACAGTTCTAGGAATAAACCGATTTATACCGGGTTTGAACTCATTTTAATCTGAAAATCTCAGCAGTATGTTACTAAAAATTAACAAAATTTAATAAACCCGACTGCTTAAAAAGAGACTAAAATGAAAAAACAAGACTTAATTCATTTATACATGGCATATTATTTATCATAAATAGGATAATAATAAGATGACATATAAACATAGCCTGATAAAAACAATACCCTCCTTTACGTGCCGCAGTCGGGTAAAAATATTACGTTTTACATTTTATTAATACATAATCCACCGCAGGCAACACTATATGCCTCTCGAACCGACTTTAGAAACCGCCGAATAGCCCAAATCCTCAGCTCGAAGAGAGATAACGGATAAACATAAAGTATTTTTTTAGTAGTAATACAAGAATCGTAGTCTACGATTAACTAGCATTTCAAAATGACGTAAAAAGAATTTAAAAAAATGTACTACATACAACGATACAGTAATACAAGAATCGTAAACATTTTTTATTGTAGACTACGATTCTTGTATTACTGTATCGTTGTATGTAGTACATTTTTTTAAATTCTTTTTACGTCATTTTGAAATGCTAGTTTAAATTTTAATTTTTCCTACTATTTTTAAGTCATTATGATATTTCCTATAAAAATTTGACACATTTGGTACTTTCGCCCTAAAGCGCCCAACATGCTTCCCAGCGACGTTGCTGTGTCCTCGGAGAGAGGGTAGTAGAAGTCGTCCCACCTTAGCTGAAGGCGCAGCGTTGGAAGGAGAACTGAAACATGTGTTTCGGGAGTACATTTCCCCTACTTGGGAAGGCCTGTTTTAGCCAGTCGTCTTTACTTTGAGATACCACGTGTGCTATTTGGTGTAGGGTAACCAGGCCAGTAGCTGGACAGTTTAGCTGATTCTGAAGTTTACATCAAGGTGTTTCTTAGAACTATCTGTTGTATTAAAAAAAAATCAAAAGCTTTGGACGTAAAAATGTACAAATTTAAAGAAAAAAATATCTGCAAGTAAAAAATGAATGTATTTATGGATAAAATGATGAAAATTCTACTCATAGCCCGTATCATCAATAGATGGACGATAGGGCTAGGATATGGACAGTTCAAAACCAATAGATGGACGGGTGTCTGGCTAGACGCATAAAAGACTTATTAGCTATAGTGGGTACCTAGATTAAGTTATTGTTTGTTAAAATATAGTTTATTTCATCAAAACTAAAAACGTATGGAGTCCTCATTAGCAGGAAACGAAGCAACAGGTTATGGGCCCAGGCTGCAAATAATGTGAGGTTATCTCTAGTCAAATCTGGCCAGACGTTTCACGCATGAAGTGACTCGCGCATGGTGGCGTAAAATCGTACATACACATACATTTTTCGCATACAAAAATTTTTTTCCGATAAATATATAAATGTTATATAAAACAACAAACGTTTTTTGTACAAAATAAATAAACAATAATATAGATTAAAACTCTAAGTCTTTCAATATTAACGATTAACCAACGATTCGTCCATCTGCTGAGCCCCGTCCAGCTACTGGCCTGCTTACTCTATTCGGTACCAGGGGGCTGCCACTCTCATTTGCGATTTTGGGACAGTGTTTCGACTGCCACCTAGGCAGTTCCAATTTTTTCGAACTAAAATTCAATGTGGCCGTCCAACATAGTCTGCGAATCCAGTAATAATCTATTAATTGCTGCTACATTTGTTGTATTTTAATCGTCAACCATACTGAGGATGATAAGTCCCTTTTCTTCGACAGCTTTTACAACAGTTTTGATGCAGTGCATCAACTGATTTGAGGACGTCTTGCATTTTGTGAAATAAAGCAGTCACAGCAAAAACGGACTAACCTACATTTTTTTCGAAGTTGAATTAGTAGTAATAACGTATTCCAATAGGCTCTACGAACCATATAAAATGGGGAATTTTTTTTTTAATGTGAGTTGGTCCGTTGTTGCTTCGACTGCCTCAAATAATAAGCAAATGGGAGCTTACAGTTCGATACGATATATTTTAGCATAAACACTAGTGCATGGCTATATTGAATTTTAGTTCGAAAAAATTGGAACTCCCTAGGTGGCAGTCGAAACACTGTCCCAGAATCGCAAATGAGAGTGACAGCTCCCTGATTCGGTACGCTGTGCTTGGCGTGTAGTAGGGTGGAGTGAAAAAAACTTTTTTTCGATAATCAAATTCTAATAGTGCGGAAAAGTTGTCTACTTGGCCCAATAAAACGTGTAAAAAATTTCAGCTCGATCGGATAATTTCTTCTGTGTGCACCAAAGGCCTTAACTTTCAAAATTTTAGTACAAAACTTAAGAAAGTTGAACTTTCTTCAGCTGGTGGATTCTACCTTTTTTTTACCCAGGACTATATTTGCTGCGTAAATGATGCAAAGAAACATCCGTGGCTGGTTTCGGAACGATAGGAATGGCACTGTAAACTATAAAAAAATACAGCTCTTCGCTCACTTTCCTAACGGAAAATACGACCCAGAACCCACCACGTGGAGGTAGCTGTACGACGGGCTCCTTGTTTTTGTGTTGTTTTTTGTATTTTATATATTTTTTTTTAAATAATTTTATTGCTTTTTATAATGTTTTTTCATATTTTTATTTGTCGGAATGAGAAACTGCGCTTGTTATAGCTGTTATTGGTGTGCAAACTTTATAACGAGAACTGATTCTTCGTTTCAAATTTTGGCATTGACTGGCGGGATAACAATGTACACCGAATGAAACCATCACTTGCATCGCTACCGCACACTTGACAGGATGCTTCGGTCACGAGTTTCACCATGCGTTCGACTGCAGTGGTGTGGCAGGGATACTTAAGAAATTCCCAGTCTAGAAACAAGCTGTTGCTCGACAATTTTTCTGATAGCTCCTGATTAGTTACTTTGTTCAAAATTGGAGGTGACGTGATTCGGACAGAGGACCAATCGATTATTTTATAATAGTCGTCTGCGGAGAAGTTGATTTCCGGAACTGCACGAGGTAGTACTTGTTCATCACTTTCATCTAATTCTCGGGCTTGCAAAATTTTGCGTAACGCATCTAGACGGACTTCACGCCTTTCATCCGTCATCATGGAGATGAGAACATTTTCCGGGAATGCGAAGAAAGCATTACGGGCAATTGTGGCATCAACCACGCGTAAGTACTTTTTTGGTAAGTACCGTGACTGTTGAATGGTATTGAAAAGGTGCTTCGGCCCGTCTTTAATAGAGCTGTTGCATCTTATCGCAAACCACATCGGGACATAAACCTTAAGTATGTACGTGACAATATCTTTCAGCTCTATCGTTGGTTTTTCAGTGGATATGTATAAACGTAGTATTCTATTTGCACAGGTCAGCCAGCGAGCGTGGTTAAGGATACCTGGGTTACGACAGCTGAGGTGAGGCGGGCAACTACCGGATTGAATTGCCTTAGAAATGTCCAGCAAGTACTTCTGGTCCTTACTCAGATCTACAGGTCCCACATCAGGTAAGGAGTATTGAATGGTATTATAGGAAACAACTGGGAAGCTTTCAACGTTTTTAAGTCGAACACCTATAGGCCCAGCAAATGACTTTGGCCCAGATGTGCCTCCATCAATAAACTCGAAGAAACTCCGAAATGGAAGCTCGTTAAAGTGAAGAAGGCATATTATCCAATGAAGCGATCGACCAAGCTTGTTTTCAAGGCACCTAATAACACCACCTCTTGCTCCCGTATTCACAACAGTGCCATCACACCCTACGACTACAAGCTCGTTTAAATCTGTTTCCTTCAAGACCAATTCGTAAATGCTATCGCAAATATCCCGTGCACTCCCTGATTTCGGTACTACGTGTCCTAAGTACCTTGATCCAGGTTCGGATATTATTGAAATGTGCTCCTCTTTTACAGTGCGTCGATAAAGCTTTGCTCCTTGTTTGACCTGAATGAGTGTGTCGTCTCTTCGACCATCAAAGTACAGTCCTCTAGGTGGGGTAGCATGTCGTTGCGCTTGTAATTTCACCTGTTCCCGAATCTTATACTTTTCCCGCCTTATTTTACTTCGATCTGTAACTAGTTCGGAGGCATCTGGAGATACTAGACCAACATCTTTAAGCACTGAAGTAGCTATCATCGCTGTCGCTCTATCACTGACACCATACCTTTGACTAGTAAGTGCCGTCTCTTTCAAATTCACTCTCATTTGAGAAGGCTTTGATGGTGCTAAGTAAGGGTCGTCAAAATCACTCGATTCGCTTTCTGAAATTTCAGATTCAGATAAACATAGTAAAGGTTGTCGACTAGTGGAAGAGCAAGGTTCATCTTCTGACGTAGGTACCCCCGCATATATATTTTGTATTTTCTTATGACGGTTAGCTCTGTTTATAAGCTTTATTGTTTCAGGAATGTCAACGCCTCCGATGCGACCGACTCGGTCCCCTCGCTGGTCAAGAAGAAAAGATTGTTCCTTCTGAGGAACCTTTCGATCCTTCGGACAAGAACAGGACTGGAAATCGCGGCATTTGCAAGCGGCAATGTCAAATAAATAGTTGGCAGTTGCTTTGAAACAATCAATTTTTTTCTGTAAGGCTGAGCTTTTGCCGGCCTTGTAAGTGTACTTTATGACCTTTCTGTATTTTTTATGGTACTCTGTGATTAGTTGTACGACGCGTGTATACGAAACAGAAGGAATAGATGCCTTTCCATAAAGACTGATAACCTTGTTCGCTACCCTCTCAACAAAAATTGAAAAGGACGGTTCTCTGTTTCCACCCGAATCAATACCCAAACTACGTCTCTCATGAGCACAGCATCTGAGTACGTCCTCATACGTGGGGAGTTGAGTGAGCCCTAAATCTTTTGGATTGCCAAAAAGGGGACAGACAAAAGTCTGGCGAAGAGAGAATTTTGATTGGGCCATACTTAAGGGCGTGTGAACAACGCTCGGACAGCGCTAAGCTCTGGGGTCTATCGACGCAAGATCAACCTTGTCTGTTGACAAGGCGCGGCAAGTAGTACTGTAATTTCACCGTGCCGCAGAGGCAGGCGCGTGGAAGGATGGTGGGGGGAATGCGTGAAGGTGGGAGTAGTACTCAACCCAGGCAGTCACTGTAGTCTACGACCACTCAGACGACTTTTAGAAAGTATAGCGAAGGGCTGTATTTTTTGATAGTTTACAGTGCCGTCAGGCCAATCCTATCGTTCCGAAACCAGCCACGGATGTTTCTTTGCATCATTTACGCAGCAAATATAGTCCTGGGTAAAAAAAATATGTAGAATCCACCAGCTGAAGAAAGTTCAACTTTCTTAAGTTTTGTACTAAAATTTTGAAAGTTAAGGCCTTTGGTGCACACAGAAGAAATTATCCGATCGACCTGAAATTTTTTACACGTTTTATTGGGCCAAGTAGACAACTTTTCCGCACTATTAGAATTTGATTATCGAAAAAAAGTTTTTTTCACTCCACCCTAGCGTGTAGCCTTGTTGGCTAACGCCTGTTTGATTCTTGTCTACCGCTGCAGCCGATTGGCTGCTGTGCATTATCGATATTCCGCGTGCACGTTACTTGTTGCACGCGCGGACAATAAAAATTCCTGGTCTTGCTAACCAAGCTTGCAAAGTTCATTACCTTTCAGCCTTTGAATACGATTGCGGCAGTAGGGTCGCAGAGGGATGAGGTTATTACCTTTCCCCCTAACTTCACTTCCTACAGTCCTCCCGAGTAGGCGCCATCTCGTGTCCACTAGCGCAACTAAATTTGTCACGTGACTTACTCTGTATTATCGCCAATATGGCGAAACTTTGATTTGGTAATACAGTCACGATTTTTCGTTTTTCGTCCTTATATGAGCATATTTTGGGCTGGGCGAGGTCTCATTCGAAAGAGGAAGGTTCAATGCGGAGCGCTCTGCTCACCATTTGAGTCACAAAACTCTTTTAGTGACCTAACAGTGCTTGGATTCTGCTGGTGTATTTTGTCGACTTTTGCTCTACTTTGAACACTCATATTATTACATATTGTTACGTTTACGGTTTGGCATAAAGAAACTTTAATGTACAATAAGAGTAACGGAACATGAACATGAACAGTCAACAACAATAAATGTCTAATACAAGGGAAATGTGGTGTTCTCAAATACGTCTGCTTGCAATGGCGCCTGTTTCTCGAGTGACAGCTTGACAGGCGATCAATCGGGTCGCCTTCTTCTCGTTGTCATCTTGTCTCGCTCGCTCGCGCCAGTGGGCCATGGATTTCTATCCATAGGATCACTAGGTTACTACAAACAGCCGTACAGCATCTCCCAAACGGACTCACATTCCCAATAGCACCCAACTTAGAAAATACTAACGTGATCGAGAAATTGTCATCGGTCACTGCGTATTTCGATAGGACTACGTTGATAGCAGTAATAACCGTTCCCCTCATTTCCTCACAAACGTTCACAGTGATCGAGGCAACTCCAGCCCCAATCCATGTTCATGGAAATTCATACGCGGTATTAGTCATAAGAACACCGATACTCGTCATTGACACAAGCAGCAACCAGTATGTGCCCACCAGTCAAGACGAGCTAAGGGGATGCAAACGAGTAGCCGATCAGTATTACTGCGAACAACCCATGCTAGCGCACAACGCAAATAACGATCTCGAGTGCGAAGCAAGCCTATGGCTGCAACCCGCGGATGAATCCCCAAAAAATTGCGAAATAAAGTACATTACGGCGAACCACACAATGTGGATAGGGACCTCGTACGCGGACACGTGGATTTTCGCGACACGCCAGCCCGAAACACTGACCATACAGTGTAACGAACGGCAACCGGAACACGTCAATATAGATAAGACAGGAATTCTCAAGATCACGGGAAATTGTAATATCCGAAGTAAGGACGTAGTATTAAAAAAGCGACAAACAGCGTACAGTCAAGATCTCGAACTACCAACGGCACCACGTTATGACATAACAGTAGCGTTAAACGCGACACACAGGGGCGAACCAGCGCAACCCCTCTCGCGGTTTCAGCTAGATAAACTCCTGAAAAATCCATCCGAATTTTCAACGCTATACAACCAACTTAACCAGGTAGAAAGCGAATTAGAGAATAACAACCCCCAACCGGGACTAGCGACCTGGCAAATTGTACACCCAACAACAACAACTATTGTACTAGTAATACTTAGCCTAATAGTCATATATTTGTTAACACGCGATTACCAACAGCGCCATAAAATACTGATTCCCAAACAACCAAAAGCGACAAAGCCCAGAAGACCAGCCGAGGGCAGCGAATACACCGAAGCCTTGACAGTGTAGGGTAGCCCGGGAATTTTGTAGACCGATAGGGAAAAATCCCCCTAAGCACCCTCTCCATAAGGGGGGGGGGGATGTTGTGCCCGAGCCGACACCTAAGCGTTTCGACACCACGCACATACCGATTGCCGCAATCGAGCGGCCGGAATTCGGCACATCAGCGTAAGGGATCTCGGAAACGCACCGAGACCCGTCAGCACATGGCGAAACCTCTAAAAAGCAGGCAAAGGCGGAGACCCCGATGGTCCCCGCTTCGCCCCGATTACATTATAAGAACGACGTATGAACAACGAGAGCTCAGACTTGAAAAAGCTTTGTTACGGGAACATCACCCGACTGTATACAAGACTCACGCCAACCTAGGCACAGTGTCACTGTCACCCAGATCGGGACCGAATAAACTTGTTAACCTTACGGTGAGTTCCAACTCTTCAACCTGCAACGATCTCCTACCTCCGGGTTCTCAACCGAATCCTTCCGTCCCGGCATAATCACCCGAACCTCCGGAGCCCGTGGACGACGATCGCGAAGGACGCCCAGGAGCACCCCGAGATTCACACCTAGAATCTCGACCCCAGGCGCCTTGGCACAACATTAGAAACGCGATCATGAAGCGATAACTTTTATCGATCGAAAAGCGTTTGAAAATCAAGATATTTTTTATCATTTTCACACTTCAAAATTACTGTTCAAACGGAAAATAAATTTTCTTACGAAGGCTAATCCTTCCTGATTATAAAGAAAGAATAACCACTGTCGTGCTATGTTTAGTTCCAGAGATATAAAGATGTATAAAGTTCACTTTCGCAAAAGTTGGCATAAATTGCAAACTTTGACAGTTTGTATCTTCTAAATAAATTCGAAACCAGCAAAATGGTGACGTAACGCCCCCCCCCCTCCCCCCATTTCACGTGCACTACATCATATTTTACTTTCATCAAAATTCCATACATCGATTGCAAAAAATAATCAATTTGGCGTGGAATAACCCGTATTGTATCAAAATTCCACACATCGATCGCAAGAAATGATCGATTTGGCGTGGACTGACCCGTATTGCAACAAAATATTAAAATAAAATCTGTTTAACAACACTAAATTTAATATTAAGTCTAAGGGACATTCCATGCGAAATCGGACACTTTTTGGAGTAACATTTCGGATGTTGCTGGAATTCGAATATGTTGTAGTCCTTAGAGATATTTAAACGTACCTCAAAGGATTTTTCAAAATTTTGAAAAATGCCTATTTTACAGCTGTTTGAAGGTAAGTGCTAACTTTTCTTCAGTAAATTGTAGCTATGGAAGTAGTAAACGGATGGTTATCAGCTTTACGATGCTTATAGAGAAGACATTGAAGTTTTATATTATTTCAGTTCAAAAAAATAAAAATTTGAACCATTTTTGTGCAATTATTTTAAACAAATTCAGTTTTTTAACATCGGGCACGATTTTAAAAATCTCCCAAAAAAGGAGAATATAGTTCTATCCTTCTCCTTGATGGACAAATTTTCAAAAATATGGACGTTTTAAAATTGGCCCTGTAAAAATTGACGAAAGTTGACACTGCGTCAAATCACACCGGCTCGACTGGCTGAGCCGTGCGGTACTCGAAGCGGCTAAGCGGCTATATCTGCTATTCTTATACAGTGTTCTCGAATATGGTAAGTATTTGTAAAAAACTGAAGATAGAAAAATTTTACTGTTTTTTATACACAACATAATCCGGAACTAAATTTTTGGTGTTCACAATATTTTCCTTGAAACGAAGGTGACCCTCAGTTTTTTAAATGGAATGCTACATATGTGATTATCCAATATGAAAGCGACTATCAAGACAAATTCAACCATATGGTATACTATGACCTTCAAGGCGACACATGGTTAGGAATGAAAGACGAAATTCAATCTACTATACATAGTTCGATGCGTAGCCTTGGAGGTCATCATATGCAGGTTGAATTTGTCTTGACAGTCGCTTTCATATTGGATAATCAAATATACAGCTTTCCATTTACGGGGACCGTCCGGTCTAAAAATCGTTTTTTTTTATTTCATTTTTCGAATGTTCAACCTTTTAAGAATACGTGTTTAAAAGGATTTTTTGAAATTCGTAAAATTCCCGAAGTTATAGGCATTTGAGTAGCAGCAAATTGCATGGGTCACAACCGACCACTCGGCGCTTTAAACGCATTTTTCTCGAAACATGCTGTTTCCGAACGGTAGACAGCATAACAAAAGAAATTATTAACCGATTCCAAAAAACTTGGTGGCATTTTCTGTGTAATTTAATTCACTATCGCATCACCCTTTGACCATTAATTTTAAAGGTCATAGTTCTTTGTTATTAACATTTTTAGGCGCAGAATTACCCCTTCTTTGCATGTTTGTGTTTAAACGTGTACCAAACATCGCCAATTTTGTTTTATTTGCATTCTTAAAGGCTGATGCGATAGCGATTGATATAAGCTGTGAGAATATTTTTGGTTTTTCGATTTCAGACAATCTTACGTCGAGTTCTACTGTCTACCGTTTACGCCTCTTTTGTTGCAGCAGTGCACTGAGCGCCACGTAAAATTCGAACCATTATAGGAAAATTTAAAAAAAATGTATTTATATCCTTGAAGAACGAATAAAGAAAGACCATGAAGTTTTTTTACTCCAAGTTGTATACTTTTTCGAAAAAAAATCCTAAAGATCACCTATTTTCCAGCGTTTTGACCAGACGGTCCCCTTAAAAAACTGAGGGTCACCTTCGTTTCAAGGAAAATATTGCGAACACCAAAAATTGAGTTACCGCATTATGTTGTGTATAAAAGACAGTAAAAGTTTTCCTTCTTCAGTTTTTTACAAATACTTAGCATATTCGAGAACACTGTATAACAGACCCGTACCATAAGAACCGCGCGTGACGCATTGGGGCGACATTGTATCAATATGGTTCCACATCGTTCCAAAGAGTACGATTTTTTATGCGTTTTTGTTTTGTCAACGCGCCACGCGTGGTTCACGTGGTACGGGCCTGAGACGCTCCAAGCACCTACGCTGCCGCGGGGGCCAAGACGCGCGGCGGGAGAAAGGAGGCGTTGCCTCTGGAAATCGGCCGTCAAGTTTACTTAAATGCCATGCCTGCTGTATAAGAATAGCAGTGCCGGTGTTCATTTTTCCTGTCACAGTCTGGAATTCAGTTCTGCCTTGGCAGCCGACCGATTTAGACACGTTTTCTGTGCGCGCAAGTCGATTCTCACAGTCTACAGTTTCCTCAGTGATTTCACATTTACTTTCATTGATTTCTAAGTCCTATTCAGTGAACTATGCATTAGGAAATACTCCGTCCTGCTCTCTTCGGCACCCTCAGGGTGCTAGGAAGCACCAAGACGAATGATAGTGAGTAACTGGACCCCTTCCGGGCCCCCGAGGACCCATCGAAAGATGACGGGAAAATCCTGGAGGTTCTAAACTCACAAAAACTTGTAAGTACATCCATTTTTTCGATAGCCTGCTCCAAGCATAAAATGCATGGAGGCAAACGGAGGGCCCTTGACTCCGTAGACGAACACCCCGCTTCTACGTCATCAGATAATTCGGACCAGTCCCCAAATGTTAAAAATAAATCAAACCATCCCGGTGCCGAGGATTCCCAGGGGAAAAGAAGTCTCGGGGCGGAGCAGGGAAGGGCAAGGGAGCCCACACTCCCCCGCTCGATAAACTGCAGGAAATGGAAGTCATTCCAAACGTCGCCATATCAAACCGGTACTCAGTTCTTGCCGCGTTTCAAACCCAACAGACGTCCTCTACCCAAACCGACAATGGGCAAAAAGAAACTACGTCATATGTAAATAAACCTACTTCTTGCTCCAACACGATCCAAGCCACAACGGCTAGTGCTTCTCAACTGCCATCGGCCTCGGGCAACTCAAATTCAAAGCAAAGTGTAAAATCCCCACCCCTCTACATTTCGAACTTCTGGTACAACATTCGCGACTTCGAAGGGGAACTTGCAAAAGACTTCGAAAAAGCCTTCTCTATTAAATACCTTGGTAAGAAGATTCGTCTTCAATTTAATGAAGTAGCCCCCTTTAAAAAATTTAAAGCGGCTCTAAATAATGGAAATGTCCCATACTTCACCTTTACTTTGAACTTAGAGCGAGCCCTCGCCATGGTCTTAAAGGGCCTGCCACCCACTCCTCCAAATGAGATTCGGGAAGAAATCAAAGCTAAAGGGGTAGATCCCATCAGCTGTGTCCCTCTCAGCCCAAAAAGCCCAAGTGGGAAACCAAATTTTTCCATGTATCGAGTCAACTTTCCCCCGGGCACCACCCCAAATAACGTAGCTAAGCTAAACGCAATTTTTAGTACCCGTATATATTAGGAAAAATATTTCTCAAAAAAAATCACACGCAGTGTTTCCGATGCCAGGCGTTCGGTCACTCCGCCACGAACTGCTGTCTTCCTCCAAACTGCGTTAAATGCGCGGGAACGCACCACTCGTCAGATTGTAGAAAAGACAGGGACCCTCCTCCGAAATGCATAAATTGCGCTGGCCCACATACGGCCAACTATGGCCAATGCCCGGCCCTTCTCAAATACCTAAGTCGCCGAAACAATCCCGTGAAATCTGCAAATGGCCTTGCCTTAAACAGAAACCCAAACGTTTCTATCAGAGTGGATCCTCCCCCCTCTCAGACAAATCCCACCCCACCTGTGGCTTCATTACTTACCACATACGCTGCGGCGGCCTCGCGAAGCCTTCCTTCCTTCCCCTCTCTGCCGTCCGACTACAGCACCGCACGCTCGCAGTGTCAAAATCAACAAAGCGGTGTCGAATCCATGGTCGACTTGGTGGCGGCCATAAAAGAACCAAACACAATAATTGACATAGAGCAAATGCACTCACGCGCTCTCTCATAGCTAACCTTCGATCCTGCCGCACCCCGGCCGAAAAGTTCCAAGTGTTCTGCAGCACACTTCAATACCTCGACTAGTCAGATGCATGCGCCAAGTATTATGCTGTGGAATGCCTGCTCACTTTTACACAAGCGCAACGAGCTCATTTACGCGGTGGCCGGGCTGCAGGTCGGTATCATTTTGGTTACCGAAACCTGGCTCACTCCCCAGGACTCCTTTTCCCTCCCCGATTACTCCATGGTCCGCGCGGATAGGCCTGTTAAAAACGGGTGAGTCGCAATATTTATCCACAACTCAATAAATTACACCACCTTTACTCCGGCCCGCGCGCCGCAGCACGACGCGTGTTTTATCAAGCAGTTTAACCCGAAATTACTCATTGGGGTTAGGTACGCCCCAACTCAGGCCCTTTTGACTCCTTGACTCGCATGGATGATCGAGAACGACGCTGAAGAGAGTATACGTTTATAAATGTATAACCAATGTCCTGTATAATGATATATAACGGATTAGTGCAATGTGCACTCGCGCCTGTGTTATTATCTATCCTTTGCGTCGGGGTGGCCGGCGATGGAAACACCCCGACGCAACAATATTTTTTTAAAATGTATTGCATTCTCTTACTTTTCCGACGCCTGGAAAGTCTCCAAGGTTGTTCCAATTCCCAAGCCGGGGAAACCGCGTGAACTATTGACAAGCTACAGACCTATCAGTCTTCTCTCAATACTAGGTAAACTCTTCGAACGAACTATTCACTCTTTTCTGATCGGTTTCCTCTCAGATAACCATATCATCATCGACCAGCAGTTCGGCTTCCGCCCGGGCCACACCACTGTACAGCAAATCCTGCGTATTGCACAACTCACCACGCATGAGCTAAATGTTAACCGCAGTGTCGTCTTAGTCCTCCTCGACTTGTCGAAAGCGTTTGACTCCGTCTGGCACGACGCTCTCCTCTTTAAACTTCACTCTATTGGCCTGGATGTCGGTTTTGTCCGACTTATAGCGTCGTACTTGAAGAACAGGCTATTATTTGTGCGATGTAAGGGCGTCTCATCCAACACGTACATGGTTTTGGGGGGGGGGGGGGGTTCCGCAGGGCTCGATCCTCGGACCTATTCATTTTAATGTTTTCATAAATGATATCCCCATGTCAAATAAGTGTGAGCTTGCGCTCTATGCAGACGACACTGCGATCTTTACTTCCTTCTGGCAACTCTCGGCACTGGTTTCTCGCCTTCAGGAATACCTAGATGAGGTCCTCCAGTTTTTTACAAACTGGAAGTTACAAATAAACTCGTACAAATCCGAAGCTGTTATTTTATCCCGACGCACTAAAACTCTTGCCGCAAGGGACCAACATAAAATTCACGTCTCCGGCAGTGCAGTGCCCTGGTCGGACGAGGTAAAATAATTCGGCATCTTGTTACATCACAAAATGCTTTGGATTGCTGCAATTTCTGACAGAATAACCAAGACCCTCAAAGTGATGGGAGTTCTCTACAAACAGATTTGTCACAGGTCCCCCCCCCCCAATGTTCACATACGCACACATATATACAAAACATGCATTAGACCAGTCCTCACCTTCGGAGCTCAAGTGTGGTGGCACACCTCAAATACTAATCGCATCAAACTCCAAGGGATCCAAAACAAAATTTTAAAAATTATCACTAGACAGGCTCCGAGATATTCCACCAGGGCGCTGCACCTAGACACCAACGTTCCACTCGTGGATAATTATATCCAAAATATCATCGACAATTATTAAGGGGGGAATTTCTTTTTTCTTGGTCAAAAATATCGATACTTTAGGATTTTTTATAAACAAAAATGTAACATTAATTAATTTGAAACTTTGTATATGTGTTTGTTATACTTTCATCATGTTACATAAATTTTTTCAGTTCAGTTCACTTAAAAATACAAGTAGTATAGCAAGGAGAGTTCCAACCCAGGTCCTCTGAGGGGAGCGCGGGGGCGGAAGGAAGTGAGGGCGCGCGGGGGAGCGCGGCGAAGGGAAACATGGGCGCGGGGCCTGCGGGGAGAGGAAGACCGGTTGCGCGCGCACGTGCCGCGGAGTGGGGAAGCCACAATCGTGGAGGGGATCACTCCAGGCCGAGCCGCCGCACAGTGGTTCCAAATCTCAAAAAGCTGGCCAAAAGTCCAAAAATGAAGTTTCTATATAAGGAACTTTCACTATTGGGTTCGCTAGCAAATCGCTTTGGGAATTTATTTTGGGAGTTGCTATGTAACGAGCGTTATTATTTTGTTTTAAAATTAATGTCGAATGTATCTCTCGCACGCGTCCCATCGAGCGTTCGGAAAAGGCGAAAAATAATATTGTATTTCGCAGTGCACTGTGAGTCGTGTATTATATCAATTTTAATTTGGTAAAATGGATTTATCTACTGAAGGAATGTACAATTAAAATATGTAAACCAAAGTTTAAAATAGTAACGTACTTAGTAACAAATTAGCAAGGAATTCTTTGAAAATGATTGAAGTCGCGAAAAGGAGAATTACATTCAAACAGAGAAACAGTTTGTTGTTCTTCATTGTTCTGTCACGAGACCTATTAAACGTTATTATATGAACATTTTACTATAAAACTACGTAAAAATTGGCTGCGGATAGCTGCGGATGCGGATTCTGTGCAACTTTTTATTCAACGTTGTAGAAATCTGCCAAAAGGAAACAATGAAGTTATATTTTTATCATAATGATGATAAAATTTCGATTGTATTTATTCGTAAAATTTTATTATCATTGCTATTGTATATTGCAGATTCTTTAACTACAAATAAATCGAAAGGCTTAACTGAAAAAGAGCTCTTTTTTCTATTTAAAGAACATTTCAATGATAACGCGACACTAATATATAGAATTATTGAAAAAGAAATGTCTAGAAAATTGCATGGCTCGTATGAGTTATCAGAAGAGAAAAAGGGACTCATATTTATTTTTATTTCATTATTGAGTATTTATTTTACCTCAACACAGCATTTCAGCCAAATTTATTTGTGCAGCAATGTTTGTTACTTCAATAAATGAATCATTGTATTTTTTAGGGCATTTTATACACAGAGAAAAACATTTTGCGAGTACAACTAACAATTTCTCTGTATACTTGTCCGCCAAATTTGAGTCGCCATTTTGATTTTCAAAATTTTAAGTTTAGAGTTTTGATCAGCGACCTTAGAAATACCCCCAAAAAAACATTTTGCGAGTACAACTAACAACTCTTCTTGTATACTTGTCCGCCATATTCGATTCGCCATTTTTTTTACTTTTAAGTTCAGAATCGTAGTCAGCGAACCCAAAAACATAAAAATACCAGTTTTCATGCAAATCGAACGATGTTATGAGTTTTGGCCACGTTTTCGGGATTTGGGACCACTGTGCGCCGCGGAGACCGGGCCCACCGCCGAAAACTTTTTAGACCTAACCGGAGGGAGTGAATGACCCTCTAAAAAAAATTTCTGGGGGTGGATCCTGTATGAAAAACCTCTTTTTCGAACTCGATCCGCTCCCCAGAAATTTTTTCCCCCAAATATTTTTTCCAAACCAATATGCGACATACAGACATTTCCAACGCAGAGAAATAATAATTTATTTTTATTGGGAATTGTTTCGGACAATGTCGGGAAAGATCGACGTTTTCACACCACGTCTGCGGAGGGTCGGAAAGAGAGAGCAATATTTTAAAGCTAAATTCGAGAGAGGGGAAAGAGACAGCGCTACATAGCGATACAAACACATATTTTTATTCTAAAGCTAACAGTACATTCAACGGACGCCATTCAACGACGCGAACAACGCTCGAACGAAATAGAATTATGCAGTGTCTGCAAATCTTAAAATTATGTGGCGAAAGGAGAAGGACGGGTAAATAAATTGAGAAACAATATACGTTTAAGATATATAATGTTACAAAAAATCGAATATAAATAGAAATTAAAAAAATATAAAATAGAAATAGAAATAGAAAATAGAGAAATATAAACAAATGAAAAAAAATAAATAAAGATTAAAATCTATATAAATCGTACACCGCGGGCGGCGGCAGCGCGAGCGGCGTTGGCGGTGGCGAGAGCTATTGCTGGGAGCATGTTTTGCTGTATCTGGGGCGGCGGTGGCAGTGGTGGCAGGTTCTAAAACATGTAAACCTCAATATAATATTGATACGTGTAAACATTCCGTATAATGCATTATCGCAGCATCACTAACCGGCCAGACGTCAGTACTGATATCTTCGCTAGCGATGTCATCAGTAACACTGTCATCGCTAGCGATGTCATCAGTGTCACTGACATCGCTAGCGATGTCACCAGTGTCACTGTCATCGCTAGCGATGTCATCGTCGCCATTGCCAACGTCGGCTGCATCCTGCGGACCCTGATGATGATGCGGCGTTTGCGGCTGCGATAGGTTCTAGAACACAGAAATCTCGATAAAACATTGCAACATTTAAACAACATAAACACCAAAACGCGTAAAAACATTGCAAAGTATCACTTACCGACAGATCTACGCCGAACACCCGCCTTAGATCATCACCGTCGGGGCACGCAGCCACCGCGATGCGTGGCAACACGCGTTCAAGATACATTTTAAATTACTGTGGCTGCACTCTTCCATTTCAAGTCGTAGGTGCTCGCATGCGGAAGCTTATCTTAGCTGAGTGTTGCAAAAAATGCTATCATTCTCCACCTTCATTTTTCGCTGACGATTCTTAGTTCAGCTTTCATTTTCTTCGAATTATTCTCTGGCTTACGCTCTCCTTTATCCTTATTCATACATGTCTTCTTCCCCTTCTTCTTTGGACACATCATTCGACTAGATCACACCACTTTCAACGTGAATCGAACGTGTAATGAACCACTTTGATTATGTATCGAACATGCATCGAACGTGTATGGTACCACTTCGAACGTGTATGGTACCACTTCGAACGTGTATGGTACCACTTCGAACGTGTAATGAACCACTTTGATTATGTATCGAACATGCATCGAACGTGTATGGTACCACTTCGAACGTGTATGGTACCACTTCGAACGTGTAATGAACCACTTTGATTATGTATCGAATATGCATCGAACGTGTATGGTACCACTTCGAACGTGTATGGTACCACTTCGAACGTGTATTGGACATGTAATGAACCACTTCGAACATATACGACGCGAAGAACGCTCGAGCGAAATAGAATTATGCAGTGTCTGCAAATCTTAGAATTAAGTGGCGAAAAAAGAAGGATGGGTAAATAAAATGGAGAAATAATATACGTTTAAGATATATATATGTTGTTACATAGAATATAAAACTAGAATAGAAAATAGAAAAATAGAAAAATAGAAAAAAATATAAACTATTTTAAGGACGAAGGTGGCGAGTGGGTTTTGGCTTAATTATCCCACTCGATAACATCATCAGCAAATAGCTTATTTAATGATAAATCTACAGGAACTTGCGCAGGGTCAGTTTGAACTGCAACAACGCTAGCCCAAAGCCCCGATATTTTATTCGCGAAAATGGAATCATCATCAATCTCTGTTTTCACGTTTTGCCAAACCATGCTCTTTGGAACACCCTCACGATTCCGCCGAGCTATATTCCTACGTATATAATAATAATAATCATCATCATCATCATCATCATCGTTGTAATTGTTTATAAACATTTGGTCTGCGTATCGGCGCAACCAATATTGCTCATCATCGAGGTACTCATACGCATGGCCATTCGTTAGGTTGCGAAATACTTTTAAATAAAAGTCACCATCCTGATTAGCTTCCGCTTCATAAAGTTCTGCGCATCGAATTTTTTCGGTTTGAACTGCAACATTTCGACACGCCACATACACTTTCGGACTGGATGAATGAATAATGGTCGCTGCAGCGGTGATCGTAGCGGTAGCTGGACGTTCCAAATTTATGGGCAATGACATAATCTGAAACCGATTTTTCTTATAATTCTCAAAGTTACTAACACAGCGATTCGCTAATACAAAGAAATATGATAATGGAAACTCACGGTATTATTCGATTGTATTTTCTATGCGTTGAACGACTGATGATATCCTTGGAAAGCAATCTTCTTCAAAACAATTTCACTTAAAATGAAAAAAAAGTGTTAAACAAAAACTTTTCACAGAAATCAGACTTCTGAATGTCCTTAAAGATTGATGAGCAACTGGTCTCGCTACATCTCCTGGCTCGCATATGTATAAAAAACCCTACCCATCATGAAACTGAGAAGTGCATAGCTTTGCAAAAGTAAGAATGAAATAGAATTATGCGACGTCAGCAAATCTTAGAATTAAGTGGCGGGGACAGAAGGAGGAGGACGGGTGAATAAAATGGAGAAATAATATACGTTTAAGAAATTTTATTTAAAATTAATAGAATATAATTTAACATTTTTTCATACAAGCATCAGCTAGAATATCGTTGATTGCACATGCTACCAGTTCGCAATCTACAAGATACGCCGCATCGAAATATTCGCTATCACGTATGATTTTGGCAGCACGACGCGCATCTAAGGTTTCGCAGGCAACATCGCTCTGCTGTAGTACGTTGACAAAATTTGAAAATTTCATCCTCACATCATTTGCAGTTCCATGTAATCGCAGATACACATAGTTTACACACGGCTCAAGATTAAACAAATATGTTACTGTATTCGGTTTGAAATACAGCGACTTAGTATCTAGTGTCATCTTTACAATCGGAAAATCATACATCCGACAAAAATCAACCGATAATTCATTAATCCGTAACGATTCTGATCCAGGTAATTGTGCACGTTGTTCGATGGTTGTACTTGTTGCGGCTAGTGCACACCACGTATACCATGATAATATGAGATGATTCCCGCGATTGTCGCCGAGAACAACTTCCACATCAGCCATAGGTCCTACGCTGATCCTAATTTCCAAATATTTGCTACCCATGGTTGTTAATGCGTATCTTCTGACCATGATCCGCGATGCTTGGCGCGGCCTAAGAGAACAATCAAAGCTATGAAATTGTCCACTCGTATTAGGAATAAACATAAAAAAAATTTCAAGAAGATGTGAAAATTAAGTCTTACCTGTCAAATGTATTCTCCCCGCATTGAGCTACGCCATATCTCGCATGATGGGAACGTAATAATTCATGTGTCCGGCGTTTCCTTCGGCACTGGTACTGCACATTTTTTCCGAGCACTATTTGTTCCGTCGAAAGTCACTGTGGATACTGAGCGATTGATGGAATAGCGTTCGGGAGACTGGCTTAAATATGACCTAAATTGCTTCCCCCACCACAGCATTTTATTTTAAAGCATCCAATTTTTCCATAATGTATTTCAATCTTAATGTCGCAGCATATCGCACGGTTGCATGTAAGTTGAGCCCCATCCTCAAGGATAAAAGTCTCGACACGTATTGAATGTAATATAATACTTTTGGGAACGTAGAATCTTAGAATTATGTGGAATCAGCAGAAACTGTGTCGGATGATTTTTGCGCGCTAATTCGTCATACGCGTGAATCATAGAAAGAATTTTGCTGTATCAGAAGAAACTGCATAGAACCATGTTGGGTCGGATCGTCGTTTTTGCATTGGAGGGAGGGCGTACGCCAAAAGAGTAAGACAGAGATCACAAATCATGACACCGGTCATAAAAGCGCGCTCCAAAACTGCACAAAGCCTCAAATCGTTGCAACGTGTTGCGAGGAAAAGACATTACATTTACATTCCTTTTTACAACCATGGAAGAATTCGCGCAAGTAATCCGCCAATTATTGGATCAATCCGCACGATTGATTTCGCGAGAAGAATACCTCGCGTGGGAAGAACGGTGCAACGAGTGCATCGAATCGTTGGAAGAACACAGCCGCGTAAAACGTCCTCGATTATCGATCGGAGTTCGGCAATCGCTGGTTGCTCGAATCGCGCAGCTCGAAGGACTAAAGTATTCGTTGCGCGGTCGTTTTGTGCATGAAGGTGCCGGGCATTCGAGTACGGGACTTTTGTGGCGCGAAATAGACACTGCGTTCGATAGCCGCGTGTTAACTGGTGTAGTGCTAAATTCAAATTACATCGAGCCGCGCAACTTCCTTCAGGATGCGGGGACCATTGTGCTGGAGCTTGTGCGGGGCGCTTTGAGGAAACATCGACACCTCAAAGTGAACACGGTGTTCAACGGTGAATTTGTGGCCGGTGACAAGCGTGCTTGTAAAAGCATCAACACCCGAAACTGTAAACTCTTCGGCACATCCGATCTGCAGGAGTGGTACCAGAGATGCCTCGTCGAACCCACCCTGACATCGCTGGAAGAGTTCCAGGAACGCGACAGCGGGTGGGCATTGACGAGAATCATGAATCTAACCATCAATGTCAACAAATACAATCCGCTGCGCGCGGGGTGCCACCACAAGTTGCCACAGGATTTATTGTTGAAAAATGCAACGATCAATGTGCAATCCCCGGACAATGCATGTTTCGCGTGGTCAGTGATCGCCGCCCTCCATCCTGCGGAAAGACATCCCGATCGCCCAAGTTCATACCCGCACTATACGTCTGTGCTAAATCTCCAGGGCATTGAGTTCCCAATGTCCCTGGGGCAAATTGGAATATTTGAGCGGTTGAACGAAATCTCCATCAACATCTACACCTTCGAGATGGAGAAGACGAAGACGGTCTTCCAGCACCTCACCAGCCAAAACAAACAAAGATAGTATTAGCGCTTGCGATAATAAAAGCTTGTTGTTCGTACTAAGGAAGTGCCTAGAAGGATAGACCTGCTTAAGCTTGTACTGCGCTGTACGACATTTGTGCAGTACATGTTCCTCAAAGTTCCATTTCTCGTCCATAATCAGACCGAGATTTTTTATAGTCTTCTGTGACTTGATTGTATGAGAGCCAATTTTAATATCGATGCCGGGTAGCTTTTGCAACTGGAAAGTAGAACCTACAAGTAGCACAGCACATTTGTTTTCATTTAGTTTCAGACCATGTTCCGCAATCCACCGACTGATTTCCTCCAGGTCCGCTTCTATTTCTCTTCTAGCTATATCAACGCCTTCCGGCGCGAAGCTTTTAATGATCTGCGTATCATCTGCATATGTGTACGTGTGTGTATATTTGGCGACATTGTGTAGTTCAGTTACATATATATTAAATAGGAGGGGTCCCAGTACCGAACCTTGAGGCACACCGCATATTGTTTGTTGTGATGTCGACATTACAGGTCTTGGTGAGGAAATGAGTACTTGCTGTGTTCTGTTTGATATGTACGATCTTATCCACGACAGTGCAATATCTGTTATACCGAGTTTATATAGTTTGGCAATCAGAAGGTCATGGCTTATTGTATCGAATGCTTTCGAGAAATCGAGGGTGACAATAGCCGATAGATGTTTTTTGTCAATGGCCTTGAGTACTCTGTCAGATATGTGAGCCAATGCTGTTGTGGTGCTATGGTCACGCCTGAATCCTGATTGGAATTTTGAGAGCAAATTATGATTCGTTAAGAATCTAACTATTTGGTCAGCGCACATTTTTTCCAGAATTTTGGAGAGGAAAGGTGGTGTAGCAATCGGCCTGAGGTTATTAAGGGACGGAGGGCAACCGTGGGACTTTGGAATCGGACGTATTACTGAATTCTTCCATGCCGTAGGAAATACTCCCATTATTAGCGAGAGATTATATATGTGCAATAGTGGTTCTAGGCAAAAGGGAATACACCTTACTATCATTTGACCTGAAATATCATGTGGGGCTGACGAGATAAGTTTCGAGGTTTTAAATGCTTTATACATGTCATTCAGAGTAAGCGGTTGAAAGGTGAAAGAATGAGGGCTACTGTGTGCACGACATTCCTCCAGTAGTTTATCGCTTATTGATGTGTTTGGAAGGGAGTCTATGAAGTATTTATTTATAATGTCTGGCGCGAAATTTAACATCAGAGATGAAGCCTTACCAGCTGGCTGATGAATAACCGCCTGGTTGAGCTGGTACCAAAAATGATAAGAGTTATCACTACTAGATGACTGCGCCAGCCTTTTAAAGTATGCCCTCTTTTCAGATCTAATAATTGTATTAGCATAGTTTCGTAACTGCTTATAATAATTCCAATCAGATGAAGATGAACTTTTGTTGTATTTTGACAGCGCTGCATTACGTATTTTCATAAGATATTTGAGATTAGATGTTATCCACGGTGCTTTTTTTTAGTTACACGTTATACTTCAAGAGGCGCATAGTTATCAAACAGAGATAGAATAATCTTATTAAATATGTCTACTTTTGTGTCTACATATTCAGCTTCATATAACGGAGCCCAGTTAATACTTAACGCAGACTTATTAAATTGCTCCTCATTGATGTGCTTAATATTACGCCTTAAAATGTATTTTGTGGTAGATGTCCAATTAGGAATATTGAGCGTTGCCACAACAAGCCAGTGATCGCTAATTTCTCCAACATCAATGGAGTTAGATGACGTACACATTAAACCATTGCTTATCATTATCAAGTCAATTAGTGAAGTTGAGCTAGTAGTGATACGAGTGGGGAGCTGAATAACCTGATCAAGTGCAAGGAGTGTTATCATATCGTGTACTTTCTTCGCACCTGGCTCAATATTGTTTAAAAGATTTACATTCAGATCCCCTGCGCATATTAAATACTGTGATCTTAGATTAGCTTCATGGAGCGCAGTCTCCAAGTTATTTAGTTCTGTCAACGGACAAGTAGGTGGACGATATACAGAGTATACTGATAATGTTACGCGATGCAATCGTATCAAAATACCGACAAGCTCGATCTCCGTAGTGTCCGCCAGTGATTCATCATGTGGAATCTTTTCAAATACAATGTTGTCACGAACATATATCGCCACCCCGTCCTCCGTGTGTAGACCGTAGCGCATTTCTATCTGCGCGTACAATTGTGTATCCTGGGATATTTATCGCGTGCAAAGGGGTCTCAGGTTTTAACCAGGTTTCACTTAGTGTGAGGATATCTATACTGTATAACGACATTATATCTATAAGTTCCGAGAGATGAGGAACGAGAGACCGTACATTTAGATGACCTACATTGACTAGTTTCGTGTTGACCTTCTGCCCATCACGACAAGATGTTACATTGGGTTGTGAAGTGGGCGATTGAGTCTTGAAGTCTGAATGTGCTGCTACAGTCCTTGATACATCCTTGTCATTGCCCGTCGGGATGCAATCCGTTGTGACATCCAGAACAGGTGTGAAGTGTCAAATTGAGGGTGTGATACCGGGTTGTTCCGAAGAAGAGGTCCCTGCGTTGATCATGAGTGACCCACCAGCGCCCGCCGCTTTACAATCAGGGAATGCATCCATCATTGGTGTCAACTCCTTAAGAAAGTCTTGCTTGGACACATATCGTATAGCCTTAGACTTGTGATCTTTTTTTACACATGTGACTCCACCTTTCATCCAAGCATATTTGTAATTGTACTGCTTGGCGAGATTTTTAGCTTCTACCAGGCGTTGACGCTCGTCCCACGATGCTCGTTCGTTAAGGTGTACCGCAGATTGGGGCCAATCCGATTTAATATCAACGCAACTTAGATGCATTTTGGCCTTTTTACACGAGAGCCAAGTATCTCTGGTAATTACGAATGTAAATTTTACTATAATAGGTTTTGCGTTCGTGTTTTTGCTATTAATGCGCATCGCCTGTGCCACATCCGTACGCTCACATGGTGCATGTATGGCCGTTGCAATCAATCGTAATGTTTCCAGGATATTCTCATGTTCTATATTACGTATGCCAAATATTATTAATTCAAAGTCTCTATTAGAAAGTTCTATTCTTTCAATACGCTTAGAAGTGGAGTCAGCCGCCCCGCTTAACAAAGGTGGCCCCGTGTTTAACTGATGTGACATTGCCTGTTCGATATTGTTGATACGCAGATCTAGTGTATCATAACGAGTGAAAAGCTCTTGCTGATCCGAGGAGATGTTATCAATCCTCGCCATAACCGCAGCGATAGATTTGTTTATGTTTTCGATCTTTAACATCCACTGATCCATTTTAGATACCAACTCTTCGAATTTAGTGAGTTGATTTTTTATATCATCTATCCCTTCTAGCTTTTTAGATACAGTGTAAAATATTGCGTTCATATCTTGAGAGTTTGCCGGTTCAGATGCAATTGCACCGGTTGGTTGACTTAGTGTCCCGGACGAAACATTCGGCGACCCATCATTAAAGTTGTTAAATGCGCATCCAGTACATATACCTGATCTCGGCAGAAATTTAGCACAGTTCTTGCAGTTTACCATGTTGACATAAACGGCGTTCCTATTTGACTCCAGGTTACGTAGATGTCACTGCTTAACGGAGATACAAGAGATGGTTGTCGTCCAGAAGAATGTAACCTTCCAGTAACTGATAAATTGTTAAAATTGGGCACTACTCTCTGGATTCTTTATAGATCGATTCCACCTTGCGGCTAGTGCACCATGTGCACCCAACGCAACACTAGAGATTATAATCCTTGCACTAACACTTCGAATAACATTAGTAAACACAGAGCGACTTTGACACCTTCAATGACACCACAGATATCATGCCGGTAATCATATAATATGCCGCGCGTAAATAAGAAGGTTCCGGGGCTGATGAAGGAGGAAAATAACGGTGCGATAATGACCGAATTCGTAGGTCTTAGAGCGAAAATGTATACACTTCGCGTAGACGGCAAAAAAGATACGAAAAAGGCGAAAGGCGTCAAGACCAACGTCATAGCCAGAACGATAACTTTCGACGACTACGCGCAATGTTTGCATAGGGAGATCGAAATGGTTCGCAGACAATCATGCATACGGTCTAAATGTCATAAAGTGTACACCATTTCGGAATCTAAAATCGCTCTAAGCCCATACGACGACAAGCGGCATATCGTACCCGATTCGATCGACACTCTGCCCTGGGGTCATTATAATATCCCATTGTAAAAATAGAAATTGTAATTGTATTTATTAACTCGTTTCTTATAAATAGTGGAATTATTGTATAATATAAAATTCTTCGCGCATGTATAGAAAATTATTATTGTATTTATTATTGTATTTATTAACGCATTCATATATGTATCATTGTATTTATTGAACGATATATTATATTTTACAATACATTATTTTTATTTATCCATGAATTGTGTGATTTATCAAATCCCAACCACTTGACGTACACTTTATCCCCCTTTCTACGCAACACTTTTTCCACTAGATATACATCAGGATCGGTGACGCGTTGCAGCTCGTGTTCATTGAATCCTCCGGCAACAGGTTTTCCACAGAAATCGACCAGCAGATACGTCGCGGGATTCGTTGCTTGTACTTTGGCTATCTTGAACACCTCCGTTGTCCAATTCGGCGTATAGCCTTTATCGAATATGGTTTTAAATTTGCTCACGCGCACAAACCCGCCCAACTTGAATCTCGCTGGAGCAGCGATCTTTATGTTGCTGTATACGGTGGCTAGCAGCTTATCGGCGATCGCAGGGGTAACATCGTAAGGACGCATTCCGATGGTTCTATGATTTCGTGCGTTATACTCTGCAAGTAGACTTGGTAGCGCATCGGTCCATCTATAGGTTCCATTCAGCGTAAACAGTTTCCACATATCGTTCTTCAAAGTTCGATTGAAACGTTCTACGACGGACGCCTTCATCACCGAATACGTCGAATAATGATTAATGTCATGCTTTTCAAGAGTTTCTGCACATCGACGTTCTAAAATTCTTTTCCTTGATCGGTTTGCAAATTTGTCGGATATCGATCTCTAAATATCTTTGCAAACGCTTTAGTCACCTCAGCGCCACTTTTAGTCTTGAGCGGTAACGCCCATGCATACTTGCTCAACACATCGATGATGATGAGTATGTAGTGGTGACCCTGGTTGAATCGCGAGTATGGACGCATTTCTACAATGTCAGCTTGCCACAGATCATCGTATCCATGCACTATGACGCGCCTCCGCGGAAAATGTCTTCAAGCAGGAGCATGCAATTCCTCAACGAGTTGTAGCTTCTTGCGACCGTGGTTTTCTTTACTCTTGGATTTCGATAATGGCTGCATGTTTGATCGCAGAGGTGTCTTTGACATGAATGATGCGATAATTATCGGGCACGTGCATTAAGTGCTCCCCATCGGCCCGAGAAAATTCTGGACAAGTTCAATTGTCTCGCACGCTTCTCCTTCGCAGCGCTGATGCTGTGGGATAAAATTCGACGCCTGCGATATCTTTTGAACGCTGTTTTGCAGCGTCAGCATATCTCTTTGAAACGCGATCAGTTTCCTCTCTAATTCTTCCTGCTGCTCTCTCAAAAGTTTAATGTTCTTTTCCATGTATAGTTTATTGACGGCATCGGTGTCGGCCACCGGTTGAGCTACGCGTCGTATCTTGCGTGATTTTGCATCAAAGTCGGCACCAACCACGCAAAGAGCGTTATCTCGCATGTAATTTCGAAACAAACCACTCCATTTGTAATAGTCCATTCTAGCTGCTCCACTCTTCTCGAGCGTTACTCCAAATTTATTGATCGGCATCTCGATGCATGCAGTGCACATCATCGGTGTGCGGTTTAATTTATATAATGAGGCCTACCTCGCGGAGTTCCTCGACAATCGATAGAATTTCGGGATCGTGAGAGTTGTTACCCGCCTGACGCGACGCCTCAAGCAAACGCAATCGATCCACCAGCTCGTTGGGATCGTCCCAGTGTACGTAATCGATCTTGTAATCGTTTACAACCATGGCTCGTGGCACCGTTATACCTTTCCCTGCCCTACTAGCTGATGCGCGGGGGATTAGCGATGCAATTACATGTTTGTACTTGTATCCCTTGTTGCCCAATATGGGATTTTTAGCACCATGACCGCGTCTGTGGGCATTCGTCGCCAGCAGTATACTTTTGTATTTTTGTTTATCGGCATCGGTGTATACAGCATCATCGGGAATTCTCTTGAAAATCAGTTCGTATAGGCCGGGTGTTCCTCTGTATTTTACACCATCTATGATTATATTATCATCCTTGTCTATATCGAAAGTCTTATCCCCACGCAGCGTTCTACTATTGCTAAAGTATACGCCGTACACATAGTCCATTGCTCCATCCCTATCACCACTTATGATTGTGCTCATGTATTTTTGCCCCAGCGGACCGAAATGACTGCGAAACGTTCCTTGTCCCTCGGGTGTTTGGAGTTGTTGTCTAATAGATGTTACAAACGACTCATTGGGACTAGTTTCGAAAACGTCGTCATCAATGGCTGAGAGCGATCGCACACTGGGAAATGTACTTATTGGTGTGGGAGGAACGGGAGACTCGTTTGATGTGACATTCCGTCGTTTATGCTTCGATTGAACTGGTGTTGAGGTTATGGGTGAATATTCCGGTGACATGTATCGTTTCCTCTTTGCCTTGCGCGATGTGTTCCCCTTCGGATGGATTTTTGTTATAGGCGTTAATGTTTCATTCCCTTCAACGTCTGAGCTCATCAGCGGTGATGTGTCATGATGCTCATGAGCTTCTGCCGCGGCAGTATTTTCCACGATATGTTTTAGGGGTTCGACGATAGGTTTGAAGTATCTCTCCAACGCGACATCTTCCTCCATCTTGCCAGTCTTCTAAGCCTGATGTTTCCGGCGAATGGAATCGCTGGTTTTCCTTCGCTATTCTCTCGCGATCCTTAATCTCCAGAGTATCGATATCAGTCATCATTTTGTTGCAGACGTTGCTTTCCCACCGACATGTTGACTACAATTGACCGTCTCACGGTACGGCAAACTCGTTAAATCCCTTTCTATAACGTCCATTGGACATCGCGCTATCCTTGTCTATTACCACGAAACCATACTCTCGTTGCCAACAATTACGACACAAAGCGCAGAAATCCTCGTAAGACATGTCAGTGTTTACGTGATCATTGTACACATGTTTCAAGTTGGTACCATCCTGCTTAAACAGAATCAACAGATTGGCATTGTCGCGTTTAAGATGTTTGGGAATCTTTGCATACGCCTGACAGAGATAGAAGCAGTCAACGTTCGAGTGGCGCCCCATTGCAAAGTATTCCCTTATCGTATCTTGCTTGTCGCATGCCACGTCATCAAAGATAAAAATGGAATTCGGAAGCGATTCGATCGGTGGGATGACGTCACTGTTATTCGAAAACGTAAAGTAGCCAATTTCATCTATCGCAGTCAATAAATTCTCCAAATACTGGTATTTCGGCTGTTGCAACGACTTGGAGTACACGTACACGTTCTCGAAGCGGACGCCGTGAGGACTTTCCAACAAGCTCACCAGCACGTTGGTCTTTCCACAATTTGATGGGCCACAAATGACGCAGCGTATAGTGTTTGGTAGCATGCTGTCATGTCTGCGTCTTGTTTTCGAAGACATCACTCGTAATTTATCATCAAAATTTGTCACGCGTATCGTCACAGGTTGTCGCAAGAATCGCATCTTCTACGCGAACTGTGAAAAATGATTTTGATACGTCGAAGCGCCCTATTTATAGGTCCGCACCGAAGCAAAACAGTTCAGTATTCAAAATGCTTCTGGTCCTGTCGGATAATTGTGATATTCGAGACATAACCTCTGAGCAGTTGAAATATATACCAAAGATTATTCTACTCCGAGAGTTTGGGAGACACATTGATCAGTTGTGGGACAGACTCCCCGAGCGTATAAAAGCCGATTCTGAGGTTCGACAGTATCGTCGGTGTCTGGAACATTATAATCGCCCTTGGCAGCGAACGCATATCGACGGTCCAGCACCATTGATTAAAAACTGCAGCGAATGTCGCCGACGAGAGTAAAGAAAGGCTGTGGTTTGTTAAATCGGGCGATAAACGCGCTACCTATCGAATTACATATTCCGGGATACCAGTTTTGCGGTCCGGGAACTCATCTAGCAAAACGATTAGCTAGAGGGGATCAAGGCATCAATCCGTTGGACGCAGCGTGTCGCGAACACGATATTGCATATTCGCGTAGCAACGATCTCGGCGAAAGGCACGCGGCAGATAACGTTCTCGCTGACAAAGCGCGAAAACGAATCGTTGCGCGAGACTCGACTCTGGGTCAAAGAGGTGCTGCTACGGCTGTTTGGGCGGCTATGAAGGCCAAGACGAAAATCGGAATGGGGATGAAAGCAAAATTGCGCAAAAGGACTCCGAAGAGAGCGCCGAAAAAGCGGATTCTTCCAGTGGCAAAACGGGTTGGTATATTACCACTTCTCCCGCTGCTAGGTGTTCTCGGATCATTGGCTGGTGGAGCGGCGGGGATCGCCAAGGCGGTAAACGATAATAAGGCGACGCAACATCAGCTGCAGGAAATGCAACGTCATAATCGCTCCATGGAAGGTCGCGGACTTTATCTCGCACCGTACAAGCGCGGACAGGGAATATCGAAACGAAAAAAGAAAACGTCGAAAAGAAAATAAAAATGCCCGCGGGCGTAAGTACCGATGCACAATTGGAGGAGTTGGCAAAACGTATGCGTATTCCATTCTTTAGAGGTGTTTTTATGCGTAATGCGCTACCAGCTGGAGGAGTACGTCGAAACGAGAGCGGTATCGTAAATTTGGACAATGTGGAGGGGCCTGGGACTCATTGGGTGGCGTATGCGAAGAGAGGGTGTCGAGCAATATATTTCGACAGCTTTGGGAATCTTCGGCCGCCTATGGAATTGGTAAAATATCTGGATAAAGATTCTGTGCAAATTGAATACAATCGTACGTCTTATCAGAAGTACGATCAGAGCAATTGTGGACAACTATGTCTACGCTTTCTACAAACGATCGGCACTAAATTTAAGGATTGACTTCCCGCCACTCTGATTCAGTACCAGTCCAATCGTACAGCTCGAAATATGTCGTTAACATTCACTCTAACCGGCAAGAGTAGCACCCTCGCGGTGAGCTACTTTCCACCCATAGATTTGAGCGACGATGATTACGAGCTTGGTCTAACAACCTTTGAAACTTATCACACGATACCAAACATCGACTCGAGCAACGATAAATTCTACTTCGCCACAAACTATGACATCAACAACAAAAACAACAACGGTGCCGATACCACATATGAATGCATTACGATTCCCCACGGCTCCTACGAACTAGACGCCATTGCCAAGTATTTGAAGCAGCGATTACTCGAGCGGTATCCTCAAAATCTCAGCGGCACCGATGAGAACAACAACAACAACAACAACAACGATGATGGTGACAACGATGCGTATCCTATAGTGTTGCGCCCCAACAACAACACTATGAAAAGCGAACTGTACTGTCGGTTCGCCGTAGATTTTACAAAGCCCAATCACATTGGATCGCTATTAGGGTTCCCGACGAATCGGGTATTAGAACCAGGACGGTGACACGAATCGGACGATCCAATTAATATCATGAACGTGAACATTATTCGTATAGAATGTAGCGTGACCGCTGGCGCGTACAACAATGGAAGGCGTGTACATACGATACATGAATTTTCTCCGAGAGTCCCACCAGGATATAAGATATCGGAAACGCCCGCGCAGATCATTTACCTTCCAATCACCGCACGGGTCATTACGGATCTAATGATACGCGTTGTGGATCAAGACGGACGGTAAAAAGAAGAGGCTCAGTGCTGCGAACATTGCATTTTTGAAATCATTGGGATGCATTGTGCGCATTTAGGTTGAAAAATGGTTGACATTCTAAGTATTGGAGGGAAGCCGACGTTTAATGATCGCATCGTTCAGCTCCAGACTCACACATACAACCCATACGTCAACACGACGTTTGGATACAGCGATGAGATAAGAATACCGATACAGCAGCAGGATTTATACACATTGCCGTGTGAAAGTTTCCTCTATGTGGAGGGGAAATTGAAGATAAATAAGCCAAATGATGCGTTAACGGTGATGTTGGGAAATAATTGTGTGGCGTTCTTATTCGATGAGATTCGATACGAGCTGAATGGTGTGGAGATTGATCGCAAGAGAAACGTTGGTATAACTAGCACGCTTAAAAACTATGTATCGATGACATCTGACGAAGACAAAAATATGGAGAATGCTGGATGGGGTTTAAAATGACGCGATGGGCTAATAGTGAAAAATCATTTCAATTTTTGCGACCCGCTCAAATATTTGTTGGGATTTTGCGAGAACTACAAACGCATGATTATTAATTCGCGCTATGAATTGATTTTAATACGCTCGCGCAACGACAACAATGCTCTGATAGGATCACCGATGTTGGAACCAGAAATTGAATTACTTAAACTACAATGGCGGATGCCTCATGTGACGCTGAACGACGTTAATAAGCTATCGTTGCTACGTAATTTGGAAAGTGGACAAAACCTGAGCATTTGTTTTCAATCGTGGGATCTGTACGAGTATCCTCTCTTACAGAGCCCGACCAAGCATTCGTGGGCTGTGAAGGCATCTGCACAGCTGGAGAAGCCGCGCTGTGTGATCCTTGCTCTACAGACTGGTCGAAGGAATGTGATAAGCGAAGACGTTACTAAGTTCAACAACTGTAAATTGACCAATGTAAAACTTTTTCTCAACTCAGAATTTTACCCATACGATTACATGAACTTGGACTTTGACAAGAATAAGCATGCCATCTTGTATCATATGTATACGCAATTCGGTAAAACGTATTATGGACATAGTTGCAACGAGGCATTATTCACCGTGGCTGAATTTTTACAATTTGGCCCCCTCGTGGTAATTGATTGCTCGTGACAAAATGTGTCGATCAAGAATGGTACAGTGGATGTGCGCATAGAATTCGAGTGTAAAGAGAATGCGCCGGTAAATACTACGGCCTACTGTCTGATTCTGCACGATCGAGTGGTTGAATACAATCCGTTGACAAGCGTGGTGCGCAAAATAAATTAAATTGCCACGCTACTTGCCCGCCCTCTCATGTGTCAAATTCGCAAAAAATTTTCATCGTGAAAATCGAGATGCTTTACGAGAAAAACTGCATTCTCCCGTCTGTCTTGAAAGCGAACGGACCTCTAAATTGTACCGATAATGGTCGTGCCAACATTTGTTGACCTGCAAAGGTTCATCGTCGATGGAAGATTTGTCGTCAAGGAAGTGGCTGCCCTACGAAAGGGGACAATTCTCTCGCAATATATACTTCGGAGTTCGATGCCGCATTATCTTCTTACAAAATCCGACAAATCAAGCATCCGATGGTTGGTTGCAAAACATCATGGACTACGTTGGGACGATGGAGATGTTCCATACAGTATGGCTAAACGGCTAATTTCGAAAGCTGTAGCTGATGCGATCGACGAAGAAGATGACACATCCCATATCGTATACGTTAAAGGGCTGCAGAAACGCGACTGGCTTGCGGATTTCCTGAAATCCTGGATGAAAATACGAGAGCGGACGTGGTCATTGAGACGCTGGACATTGACTACGACGATATCAAATCTCTAAATAAGCTATATGTAGTTAAAACTCTGCGATGTGGTAGACACGCGAAACACTGTGCCATGCAAAATATATTTAAAATATTCAACTGGTGGTCTAAAAACACCAGAGAAATGCATAAAATATAATCAATTTTTTTAATGTATATGAAAATGTTTTTTCTTCACCCTCCCCCAACCTAATCTCCTACATGTGATGTACGCTAGACTAAGACAATAGTTGTAATTATTTAGAAGTGGTATCATATATGTTCGATACATGTTCGAAGTGGTTCATTACACGTCCAATACACGTTCGAAGTGGTATCATACACGTTCGAAGAGGTACGATTGACGTTCGAAGAGGTATCAAAGAAGAAGGGGAAGAAGACATGTACGATAAGGAGAAAGGAGAGCGTAAGCCAGAGAATAATTCGAAGAAAATGATAACTGAACTAAGAATCGTCAGCAAAAATGAAGGTGGAGAACGATAGCATCTTACTTTTGCAACGTAAGCAACACTCAGTTTCATGATAGGAGTTTGCATGCGAGAACCAGGAGATGTAGCGAGACCAGTCGCATTCAAATTGTGACAGTGGCAGTGAGCAGTCTGATTTTTTTTGTGTGAGCAGTCTGATTTTTTTGTGTGAGACAAGTTTTTAATAATGGGATTACTAAAGATTGCCCCGGAGTGCGACCCCGGGGTATGTACTTATCAATATTTTTATATTTATCGCGTTTAACCGTTGACACCGAGTGAAATTAAATCAGGCATTCGTGTCAATATCGTGGTGTTCTATGTTCTAGAATTCTAATTCGCCGCCACAGTCCCCGCCGCTTTCGTCGCCATCAGTCCCATTACCTCTGTCCCCCCCCCCCCCATCACCTCCGTCGCCGCCTCCGCAGGTATGTAATACTTTGCATTGTTTTATACATTTGATGTTTATTATGTGTCAAAATTATATCGACGTGTCTGTGTGTGTGTATGTTCTAGGAGCTGCAGTGGGCTAATGGCCCCGCGATGTCGGCTCGGGTGGAGCGCCCATGGGTGCCGCATCGCCGGATGGGGGGGCCCCTGCAGCGGCCACGGCGCCCATCACCACCCTGGATCGACGTTCGCGGTCCGCTGCCGCCGCCACCACATCCAGGGTGGGTGATGGCGCCTCAAATGCGTGCGGCGTTACCGGCGTCCTCGTCGTCGTCTGACACGCCACCCTGGTGGCCACCGGCGACGCCGTCGTCGTCACCACCATCTTCATCGTCGTCACTTTAATTTTTTTTTTATTATATCTTCTTTTATATTTATATTCATTTTTTATATTTATATTCTTTTTTATTATTCTATTTTTTTATATTTATATTCTTTTTATTCTATTTTTTATATTTACATTCTTTTTATTATTCTATTTTTTTATTATTCTTTTATTCTTTTTATTATTCTTTTGTAACAATATATAATCACTTTTAAACGTATATTATTTCGTAAACGTATATTACTTCAATTTCTCAATTTATTTACCCGTCCTTCTCCTTTCGCCACATAATTTTAATTTGGAAAAATATTTGGGAAAAAAATTTCTGGGGAGCGGATCGAGTCTGAAAAAAGGTTTTTCATACAGGATCCGCCCCCAGAAATTTTTTAGAGGGTCATTCACTCCCTCCGGTTAGATCTAAAAAGTTTTCGGCGGTGGGCCCGGTCTCCGCGGCGGCTCGGCCTGGAGTGATCCCCTCCATCATCGCGGCTTCCCCCACTCCGCGGCACGTGCGCGCGCAACCGGTCTTCCTCTCCCCGCAGGCTCCGCGCCCATGTTTCCCTCCGCCGCGCTCCCCCGCGCGCCATCACTTCCCCCCGCCCCCGCACTCCCCTCAGAGGACCTGGGTTGGAACTCTCCTTGCTATACTACTAATACAGTTTCAGTTGCCCGTGAACTAGGACGCTCCGCACAATTGCTTCATGAACGGTTGACATGATATCTGCCCTCCAGTTCATCTGAAATAAAAAGTTCTAATGAGATTTTATTTTATACACATATAATTATCGTTTGACCTACAATGACTGAAAAAAAATATTTTTCGAGAAATGGTAACTGTTTAAATTCAGATGTTCAATTTTTTGCAAAAAATTACCCGAACTTTTGATAATTAAAAAAAAAATATACAACCTATCGTCTTGCCTGTAGGTCAAACGATAAAAGGATTCTTTCTTAACATGCAGTTAAAATTTCAAGTCGATTGATCCAGTACTTTTTTTTAAATCATGTCAACCAGCTACGAAAAAGTTGTTTCGAGAAAAATGCGTTTAAAGTTTGTAGTGCAGTTACTGATCAAATATCAGGTACTTACAACTAATCAGCTATTCCAGGTCCGTATATTATTTCTTCCTCTTGCTCGTCGAATTGATTTTTTTTCTAAATTTGCCATTCTAGCCTCTTTACGGGCCTTTTTATTGCTTCAAGGCTTCGTCTCGCCGATCTTTGTAATCGCCATTTATCTCTAGTCATGGCGAAACTTTTACATTGATCTCCAATAACGATACCAATATCGTCCATGATTTTTAAAATTGCATCGCAGCCTTCATTAAAAATACCTGCTGCTATAAATGCTGAAATCTCAATTGTTTTCAGTCCACAATGAAGGTGTTTGGGGGCAAGTCGCCAGAGCGTCGAGTTGAAACTCTCATTGTTATTTTGAGTTTCACCACCCAAACACCTTTCTAATAATTCTTTTGAAGATATATCTTCATAAATTGACTTTACTTCTTTTGCAACGTCTTCATGAAGTGGTGGCTCCTGGTTAAATTCTTTAAGAGTACCTTCAGCTTTAGCTTTACGCCATTTACACCAACTACCAGACCCCTTCGGATAGTACATGTGTTTCGGATATTTATCTGAAGATATTTTATGATAATATGTTGCCCATATAGCTTCGTACATGTCATCGATAGCATCTGAATGTCTTCTGATAGCTAAACCATAGTACACTGTTAATTTGTTTAATTAATTTATCAGTTAATTTATTTTTTCCTCCGAGTTTCTTGGTCTTCTTTATGTTTCTTAACCACGATCCCATACGTTTCTCTACATCACCTATACATTCGTTTTTCTTCAATATAAAATCGTCACCATATGGATTTTCCTCGAGCAATGCTTTAAATGTTTTAGTGTCTCCATCACCAATATACTTTCTATATCTTATTCCAAAATATTCTACAGATCGCAGGAACATTTCCTTCGTGCCATCCACTTCCATCTTTCCGGACGATCCACTATGGTTAGCAGTGCACTCGACCTTGTGTTCTTCCATCCACAGGTCGTATTCCACCGTACCAGATTTTGATTCCCACACTTTACAACCATAGCAATATGAAGATTTCACTACGATGTCGATTATTTTGCTAGAATATTTTCCAATAAGTGTTGTGACTCCAAATAATGAATTGAATCCTCTCTTTTTCCATGTACCATCACCGGATACTGTGATCTCTGTCATCGGGTTTCCATTTTCAGCATTTTTTATTTTTTCCTCTTCTACTGCTTTCCTTCCCAAAATATCGAAAACTGTTTTAGCTCCTGAATAAATACTATCTAAAGAAGTATAATATTTATAGTGGAACTAATTCCTTCACAAATGTCCATGAGGCCACAAAATATATTTAAACCTTCTTTGCTAACTCACAACATTCTCAAAACTAAAATAATTCTTCTATTTATTTCATAGGATTTACCATCGATCAAAGGGCACGAATGTATGTATTGAGAACCACATTTACACTCTATTGCAATTTTAAATCCTAATCCACGAGAATTACTTTCACAAAAATTCACTTGTCCTTTACACATTTTACATACAACAATTTGAGATATTGCAGTGAAAACTGATAAAAAAGCAATAATCCGATATCCATGGCTTGGATTCACAGTAAAATCTTCAAGATTCGTTGATGATAATTTTTTAGCAGACGTACTCGCAAATGAAATTTCTCTTTCCCGAGTATGAATATTTCCCGTGAATTTCCTTTTTTTAGTTCTATCAGCACGTGTAGAACTTCCTCTATGGTGCTTTCTATCCATGGCACTCGTGTCCAAATGAAGTTATTTAACAATAAAAATATAACAAAACAAAACAAAGAAACAGATCATAAATAACTAATAACAAATAACAATTTAAACAATAACACAATAATATCGAGATTCACAGGAAGAGAGCGAAGTGCACGTTTCAAAAGCCGAATACATTCTGCTCGTTTTCGCCGCTTTTCCAAGCAACATGTCTAAAGAGTTCAAGAGGATAGAGTGACTTTTTCTTCTCACATCTGGAAATTGTTTTTCGACACGTCCTTGTAAGCAGACCGTAGGTCTGCTCCGCAGTCGTTGACACCGTCCCTTTAGGGCTAACTGCTCAAGAGTCAAGGCGAACGAAACGAAGCCACTAAAGATGCCTGTGTCAAATTATGCTAATGTCACTACAAATAAATTTGAACTTGGCTGTTAGAAAACTACGACTCCAAGAACAAAAACGTTTTACAACAGTACCATGTATTCTGGGAGTATCGATCGCTCGATCACTTGCCGCCAAATATATACCTTGCTTCAAAAGTCCATAACTTTGAAAATTTTATGAATTTTGACTTAAATTTTTGCAGAGATATTCCTACAAAGTTAAATTACACGATTCTGTAAAAAACAAAAAATCGATTTTCTGACCAAAAAAAAAGAAATTCCCCCCTTAAGTCCTTGATCATACAAATCCCTTGGCCCGTCGTACGGGCACCTACAACCTTAACAAAATCCCGTACAGTGTCAAAGTTCCATTTTCAATGGCTAAGTGATCCTCCCTTCCCCTCCCACATCCTTTTCTCTCCACTCTACCCCCTCCCTCCCACCCACCCCCCTCTACTTACTTTCATTAGAAAATTCAGGACACCCTGCCCTGCATGCTTCGCTTCTAACCTCAACTTAGTTACTTGTCTCTGCATGGCTTCCAAAATCAGCGCTCCCACGCTTATGGTTCTACCTTACCGCTACGCACGAAGTTTGCTTTGGCTACAAGCCCGGACTGCCACTTGCGTAATGTACCGGTCCCTCTCCCAAAACCTAGGTTTTTGCTATACGTGATCATTCTTTTTCAGGTTGCTGCGGTTTTTTTGAAAATTTTTCCGCATTATTACTCACGACTTAGGTTTAGGTTTATTATTTTCCGCATTACATACAGATGGCGTTTCAAGTCTCGACTTATTCTGCCCAATGAACTATCGTCTCCCACTCACGACTTACTGGACAAACAAATTACCTCCTGCCGGTAATTCCATCAAACTTATTGGCTGGTAAAAGGGCTTCAGCTCTTAGGGACAGCCCATAGAGGGGAAAATCCCCCCCCCCTACCAAGGACGAAGTTTAAAAAAAAAAAAGAGTAGCAGATATAGCCGCTTGGCCGCTGCGAGTACCGCACGGCTCAGCCAGTCGAGCCGGTGTGATTTGACACAGCGTCAACTTTCGGCTATATTTACAGGGCAAATTTTAAAATGTCCATATTTTTTAAAATTTGTCCATCAAGGGGAAGGATAGAACTATATTCTCCTTTATGGGGAGATTTTTAAAATCGCGCCCGATGGTAAAAAACTGCATTTGTTTAAAATAATTGCACAAAAATGGTTCCTCAAATTTTTATTTTTTTAAACTGAAATAATTTTTTCTTAAAACTTCAATGTCTTCTCTATAAGCACCGTAAAGCTCATATCCATCCGTTTACTACTTCCATAGCTATAATTTACTGAAAAAAAAACACTTACCTTCAAATAGCTGTAAAATCGACCTTTTTCAAAATTTTTAAAAATCCTTTGAGGTACATTTAAATATCACTAAAGACTACAACATATTCAAATTCCAGCAACATCCGAAATGTTACTCCGAAAAGTGTCAAATTTCGCGTGGAATGTCCCCTAATCATATTACATGTCTATAATATTGAAAAAAAAGTAATAAGATTGTATTAGCGTTGGGAAAGTCGAAACGAAGAACTAGAATCAATGGCAACAAACCGTGGCACGATTGAATCCTAATCGACATCCTTGAACCGGCAGTGAAACTCCGTTTCGAAGAATCGGAAGCAATATAGTTACTATACCTAAACGGTCGGCAACGCGCAGCCATTGCTACCAAAACGATTGATATAGACTGCCAAACAGATCCAACAGACAGTCGTAGTCGATCACATATTATCTAACTTTCAGTTAGTTCAGTTATAGCGGAGTCCACTCTCTTTTTTGTGCGTCAATCGATTGAATCATCGAATGACGTCGATCTTAGTTTTTCCAGGGAAATCTTTCACTCATTGGTAAGTGATCAGCAGATTAGATAGTTGTGACTAGTAGAGGCTATCGATCATCGACGATATTGGTAAGGAAAGTGCGCATTAGATATTAGAAAATGAGACTTTGATTGACGGGAGATCGATATCAAGTTTCGTTGTGTGTATTTATCTGGAAGTCGGCCAGTCGTTTAATCCTACCGCTTCTCCGCGACTATTATTCAGGTTCACGGGTCAACGTAGGCCAGAAGGCATCTTGTGAGGAAGAAGCAAACAGATAATTCAATAACTGTAGTGAACTCATTCAATGTTGACAGTTCATTGTGTCAGTGGTGCGCGTATATACGGTGTTAAAATGCATATCCACAGGCACATGTTGCTTTATACTCACCAGGGGAGTCCACAGTGAGGTGTACATCGATTTTGATGAGCCTTGGCACGATGGATCTATGTCGAAAATAAGTAAATACGTGTCCGAGCGTTTGTGCCATTGGGCCTTAATAACAGAGATAATTACATGTAAATTATTAAACATTTCATAGCGCCGATGGAAACCATAAAAGCCATAACCACAACTTAAGAATATGCCGTGGAGCGTTCGGTAAGACGTCAGCGTGGCGTTGTTGCGGTCGTGAGTTCGATTCCGCCTGTGTCTGTATATTTTTTCATACTTTATTTTTTCCACACTTTATTTTTTCCACACTGTATGAATAGTGAGAAAAAAAGGTAACGGCAGTAACGTTCACTAATTCTTTTAAATGTATAAATACAATTATTATTTTTTTTTTTATATATATCTCATTTTGTTACTGTAAGTTGAATTGTGTACTGATATTAATTTTGGGATGCTAATTTTTCGAGATTACCGCTCGTTATTATATAATAGTTCTTATGTTATAGGTATATTAATTATTCAGGAACAGTACTGCGAAGTCTTATCGAAGTTTCCGGTGGTACCCCATCGCGCGATGGTGGCCGTGGGGTTTTAGTGGGTAAAAATCCCACACTACCCTGGCGCCCTCGGGGGATTCGCCTCTGGAGGTGTCGGGGTGTCTTTTGAAGATTTCCCCACGTTAAAAAAAAATAATAATTGTATTTATACATTTAAAAGAATTAGTGAACGTTACTACCGTTACCTTTTTTTCTCACTATTCATACAGTGTGGAAAAAATAAAGTATGAAAAAATATATAGACACAGGCGGAATCGAACTCACGATCGCAACAACGCCACGCTGACGTCTTACCGAACGCTCCACGGCATATTCTTAAGTTGTGGTTATGGCTTTTATGGTTTCCATCGGCGCTATGAAATGTTTAATAATTTACATGTAATTATCTCTGTTATTAAGGCCCAATGGCACAAACGCTCGGACACGTATTTACTTATTTTCGACATAGATCCATCGTGCCAAGGCTCATCAAAATCGATGTACACCTCACTGTGGACTCCCCTTGTCAGTTTTTCCCAGCGTAACAGAAGGTGAATGGCGGTCATTTCACAAACTTGCTGTTTCTATTGAAATATTTACCTACTTCCTCATAGTTTGTCGGCACATTGAAATATACCAGTAAGAATTGGTGTTCGCTTCCCAATTGAGACGCGTACAAATTTGAAATACAAAACAAAACGTAACGAATAAAGGTGCTAAATCAGATTGTGAAATAAACTTTTAAACAAATAATTATTACCTTATGAAATGTAAAACTGCAAGGTGAGTTAACAGACGTTATTATTCCAAAAACCTACATTTCATTCTTAGATACGAAAAAATATTCATGGAAGAAATTACATGTCTTTTGGGATTCAAGAAAGAGAGGGGCGATACTACGATTAGTAGATGATTTTATTCAAGGTCATATTTTTCGCGATGCGGAAGTTCTAGACATTTCTTCGAAAGTAGTCTTGTAAAAATGATCGAGGACAAAAAAGAGAATTATCAAAAATCACAAAAAAAAAGAAAATAGTATACATGAAAAAGTCGAGGAAGGAAAAGAGTATTATCAAAAAATAAATATAAAAAAACACAAAAAAGATAAAGAAACATGAAAAAGTCAAGGGCGAATAAAGTATTATTATCAAATAAATATAATCACATAAATAAAAAATATAATTACAATATAAAAAAATATGTGAAATCAAAATGAGCTGCAAGTACATCACAAAAAAAAGAAAATAATATAATTACAATATAAAAAAAGATGTGAAATCAAAATGAGCTGCAAGTACATCATAAAAAAAAGAAAATAATATAATGACCCAAAAAAAGAAAATAATATAATTACAATATAAAAAAAGATGTGAAATCAAAATGAGCTGCAAGTACATAAAGGTGTTTTCCAACTGCGCTTAAGATGACACAACTACATATACACAGCTAAAATGCTGTGTTATTCTATTACTCATATCGCGGACATTTTAATTAACCCATCAAAAAGAATCCCATTTAAAAACATTGTCGTAAATTAATAGCTTTACAAAATTAATGATATACAAAAATTGCGTCAATTATAACAATGCCTATTTATACAAAGAAAAAAATGTATTAAATAATATTAAGCAGATATATTTTTATACAAATAAATATTTTAATACGAATAAATATTTTATTCAAAATACTTGGCGCTGCTCTCCGAATTGGAGTTGCTAAACTGAATAAATATGTATAAATTGCAATAATCTTTTTCTTTCTTTCCTGTGCGTGCGTTCGTGGATGTGTGTATGTGCATATGCTACGTATGATATTCGAATTAAATATATGTAGAATAAATCTGACAGCGTTTCTAATACTCGTATGTATATGTATATGTTTATGTATTTTAGATCGCAGCGCCAAGTATTTTGAATAAAATATTTATTCGTATTAAAATATTTATTTGTATAAAAATATATCTGCTTAATATTATTTAATACATTTTTTCTTTGTATAAATAGGCATTGTTATAATTGGTGCAATTTTTGTATATCATTAATTTTGTAAAGCTATTAATTTACGACAATATTTTTAAATGGGATTCTTTTTGATGGGTTAATTAAAATGTCTGCGATATGAGTAATGGAATAACACAGCATATAAGCTGTGTATATGTAGTTGTGTCGTCTTAAGCGCAGTTGGAAAGCACCTTTATGTACTTGCAGCTCATTTTGATTTCACATCTTTTTTTATATTGTAATTATATTATTTTCTTTTTTTGGGTCATTATATTATTTTCTTTTTTTTTGTGATGTACTTGCAGCTCATTTCGATTTCACATCTTTTTTTATACTGTAATTATATTTTTTATTTATGTGATTATATTTATTTGATAATAATACTTTATTCGCCCTTGACTTTTTCATGTATACTATTTTCTTTTTTTTTGTGATTTTTGATAATACTCTTTTTTGTCCTCGACATTTTCATGTACTTGGCATATTTTTTACTTTTTTAAAGTTTTTTTGGGGGATCTCACTTCTTTTTACAAAGCTAATTCATGTACTTGGCGTAATTTTTTTTGATATGATAAGACAACAATATCGCCGCCGTGGCCACGGCCATGGCGGGGAGCGGGGCCGTGGTTTGGAGCGGAGCCGGGGCCGTGGCGGCGGCCAGTACCAAAATTTTATTTAATTATAATTTTTAATAAAAAATAAATATTCTTTATTTTATTTCAAACATTAAAATGTGGTTATTTCATTTGCTCCTGCAGCAGGCATACTATTCTCTTTCAGCTGTTGAAATAATTCTCTTCGTCTGCATCGTTAACTGACAAATAGAACACATTTACTAATTGTTTATAAATTATCACACGTGCTCATATGTCAAGATCATTGAATGAATATACCTAAAAATTTGTGCGTACATAGTCCGACGTAGATCACACTGCATCATCTTCTGCTTTGATTATCTGTAAATATATAAAGCCACATTTTAATTATATACAACTTAACGTAGAACTTATTATTTATAGAAATAGAGTGGCCATTTGCTATAGTGAGTGTAGAGACTACAAATGTATCCAAAACAGGTGAGAGCGTATGGCAGAAAGTCTTGTTGCAAGAAATTTAAATGCTAATGGTAATAATTCAGTGAAAATGAACGAGGAGATCCAATATTTTTAACGCACAATTTATTGGTGTTGGAATAAAACTAATTTAGTATGTTTATTGGTGAATTGAAATAATGGGAATCTAAAAAATTAATGAATAGCGTGGCACCTACTGTGGATTTTATTAATTAAAGTATTACGAATGTCTTTCACAAAAGATTGAAAAACATCAAGGGAGATGTGTTTTCAGCGTACTTTCTTCACTAATGTGACTTGCTTTACATTGCAAGCAGTCCACCATAATCTACTTTCTTAATAATTCTTAATACTATGTCTTTAGACAAATTTTGTCGATTTACCCTATTTGACAAATTTCCAGAAACTTTTGCGACACAAGATGCTTTGTCTATCTATTTAATCTTCTCCGGACAACCTCCAAGCCTGTGCATTCTCTTCATTTCTATCCATCCAAGCCTGTGCGTCCCCTTCAATTCTACTATCCAAGCCTATGTGTCCCCTTCATTTCTATAATATATTAAGCTTTACATAAAAACTCTAAATTGCTGGTATACAAATACAAATATCTGGCAATTTAAATGCAGTGCAATTTTTTACTACAATATGTATATTATTTTTTGTACATGCATGGTACAAATTTCCAGAAACTTGTGTGAAAGGAGATGCTTCTCAGTCGAACCATCTCCGGACAACATCCAAGTCTGCGACTCTACATAAGAAATCTATTAAAAAAATTTTGGCGACTTACCTTATTAATTGAGACAATAATTCAGTCTCCTATGTAGTGTAAAAACTCGTGACATTCCAAATTCGGACAACTTACTTTATTTGACACTTAGCACTTGGTAGGTTATAAAATTCAAAATAGTATATATAAGTATGTATGTACAATGACGGACGACGATCCCCGCCAAATAATCCCGAGAGTCGACGAACGAATAACGAAACATGTGTTGGCTGAAGGTGTGTGTGTGTAACGCGTATACGTATTATGTCGACGAAAATTTGAGTTTCTGACAGAGATCCATGACATGATATTACGATATCTCTGTCATGCGTGGACCGATTTTATTGAAATTGGTCTTATTCGAAAGCTTATATGCAGTTTACATAAGAAAAATACCTTTAAATTTAGAAAATATTGCAGGCGTGATGAGATATTAATGAAATAAGTTTCAGGTTAGGTTGGAATAGCTGTATGTCGAGTAAAGATACACGGCAGCGATAGGCGTATACAAGGTGTCTTTTCTTTCATGTACTTGGCGTCGAGATGCTACCGCATCTCTAGATTTGTCAGTCATAATGTGTTCCTTCGAACAACATAATTCCTTTGTCAGATATTTTCTCGTATCATTAAAAGAAATGGATATTTTTAAGATAACACCAGTAATTGACTCACCCTATATAAGAAACCAACTCTAGTACATCTAACTGAATGGATAATCAATTTTTAAATGTATTCCTACGAAATATGTTACTAACTCACAATTCTCTCATTCCTTTGCCACAATTTTCATGTTTAAACATATCGTTTAATTAACACAAAATCTACGGAGACACCAATGATAAAATAATTGAAAATATAGTGTTAATGATTTAAGAGTTCTCAACATCTTATTCTCCTCTTTCTCCGAATAGCAACATTTTCTCTCGTTATAATTTAAATTTACCGCCTTAAACGTCGTTAGTTTTCTTCGTGTGGGAAGAAACTGAAAGGATTGGCGAACATATGAAAAATATTTTTCCGAAGCGTTTTCGGGATTTTGTGAGAAAAATAATCACATTAACCGACGGGTGTTGCAGGTGGAATTTGATTTTTCGTAAGTGGCACATGCGCGCTGAATGGAGTCAAAGGTGGCAAGACAAAGTTCGGGTGACATTGGATGTCGTGGTGTTGCGTTTCCAGCGTCTGGAACGCAGCTACAAAGAGGAACTGGCCTTTTTTGCTTCACTTGCAGCGTTTGCTTCATTCTCAGTCTGGCCTGTACATGTCTAGCTACGTTGTTGGTTCTTATTGATCGAAAAGTCGAAGCTGTCAGCTATCAATACTGTAAGTCACTACTTTATGAGTGTTGTCAACTTGCACTAAACTTGCATTGATAGCAGCGCACCTCGTGACCACAAACAGTAACCGGAGGGAAATTTGAACGTTTTTCGCTTATATGGATTTTCTGTGTCCACAATTTATATAAATTGACCGCGAGTTTCAATGTACTGTAACACATATATCTTAAATTAATTTCACATATTTTATATTTTTTTACACTCCATTACTTTCTTTACGTTATTGGTCGTTATTATAGGTTACTAAAATTTGTTTCATAGTTTCTTGTGAGAATCATAAAATTGTGGGCACATATATACTCATTACCTAAATATTGCTCTATATGAGAACTGAACGTCACGGTAATCGGATTTTTTGGAAAATTTTATATTTTGAGAATTACGTTGCGCAATGAACCAAGGAACGTCATGTGGCATTTTTGGTATCTTGTAGAACAGTATAAGCGATGCGAAATTTATATTAATATATGTAGGCTCCATTAACTATCCGAAGACTTAACAGTCATTCATTTTGTTTAATTAGATATAAAAATTATTTCTCGGACTGTTATTTAGAGCATTGCGTTTTAATATTTCGGTTGATTAAATTATTATTGCGGGATGTAAATTGGTGATAATACTGTTATTATAGAATAATACCAAGGGATTAAATACAACTGACGAGTTGGCAAAAATAAATTTCATTTTGGTCTTTTGCATTTTCGTAAAGTACTAAATCTTGATATAATTGTACTAAAGTAGTGTGTTCAAAATTACTTAACTAATCAAGTTATGAAGTTTTAAGCCAACTAAGTTCCTATTGTACGAGCATATTAAATATCATACATAGAAAGACACCCACCACAGGTCTATACTCTATAATCAGTAGCCCTAACAGGATTTCAAGTTCTGTTATTTTCTATGGACAGTTTCTTTTTCTTTACTACTTTATACATACTTTGTTGAAGTATCATTAACCAGAAATTACATAATTAAGGTAAAATAGAACGTGTCTTATTTCAGATGTATTTTCTACGAAATCTATAATCAAGTTTCTCTCAAAACCTCATTTTAATACGCTGAGCATGGTACCTGAACTATGTTCAACTTTATTTAAATGAGTGCTATAATTTTTTTGAGTTTGGAAAAATAAATAAAGTTTTAGGCATCAAGGTAACCTTTCACAAAATGCTTATTAAATAGATTAGTGATCGCGTAGGTCCCGGTGTGCGCTCAGTAGGTACTTGGATACAGTGCACAACTGTCTGCTCGTAAGTGACGCTACTGACTGACGAGAAACGTGATTTTCCATAAACCATTTTTTTATCGATTTTTAATTGAATACAAAAGAGAGCTGCCCAAATTACTCAGTATTAGGTATTGGACAGGGGAGTTTTTTCACTCACTTGTGTCACATTAACTAGTTTTATTGTCACTTATTGTGCCTTTCTGTCTTACACTGGTTAATATTGTTTCATTTATTTCAGAGATACTATTAAACTAGTAGATATTATTAAATTTCCGCAGGTGGTGGGCCCGTTATTATAGGGTCTCTATCCACTAGTTATGCGCGATATTTATCGATAACTGCATATATCGATATTTGCCTGTCAGAATATCGATATTTTTTATCGATATTTCAAACACCGATAATTACACGTATCGATACTTTTGGTCCATATATCGATAATTTTTTTGCAGCCTCCATGGGCGAATTCCACTTACACCCAGATCGCCCGAATGGACATGTAGAGGGTTGCGGGCGCTTTTTTTGCTTTATAATTTTAGAAAATTAAATTACTTGTTATCATTTTAACACTTTGCAACGAATTATCGATATTACCAATATCGATACTTTTTGAGTAATATATTTCATGTATCGATAATGAACGATAAAATATTTATCGATATGCATTATCGATAGTTGAGACCAATATCGCGCATCACTACTATCCACCCCTTTTCCAGGATTGTCACATGACAAATTGAAGAGTGGGAGACCTTATCCCCCAACTTGCTATGAGATTTTCCTGGAGAATTTATTCCCATTCTGCTACTTGAGAGTTTTGTTTACTATTTAATGGCTAACAAAATTTCAATCCTTTGCGCACCTTTTTCAGTGTCTTCTTCTTCTTGACTAATATACATTTCATTGTATTACGTAACTCTCAGTGGCGTCAGGCTCTTAGCTCAATTTTTAGTACATGTCACTATTGCTTACAATTTAATTCATACAATTCCATGCACATCTTATGTACCAGTGATTGAAGTGAAATGCATTGATTCCTTATTTTATTCAATCTACGGGTAATAAAAGAGAAAAGAATATTCTGAAGATAATCAGGAGAGTAGATCCGTGAAGGTGTCAACTGCGCTGGCAGATAAGGGCTTCTGACCCATGATGGAAGTCAGCTGGGCCTTCCGGCAGTGATGCCAGATTCGGGACGGGAGCGCTCGAGAATTTCCCCCACCTCGCGCATACTACGCCGGAGCAGCGTGTCCGTGAGTTGGTCTCCGAAGCATCGAGCTCACGGACACGCTGCTCCGGCGTAGTATGCGCGAGGTGGGGGAAATTCTCGAGGGAACCCGTCCCGAATCTGGCATCACTGCCTTCCAGTATGTGTGCAGCTATATAGTTGGCCCTTACTTCCTATAATGGCTGCTCTTCTGTTCGCTTCTGCTGTCCGTTGAATCTCTTTAACTCTTCTTATTGTTAGTACTTAATATTGGCTGTGGTGCCTAATAGGCCACGTATTACATGATTTTACTGATGAACTGTTTACACAACCTATAAAGTACGAAATATTAATGTCAATGATTCAAAATGTTTAGTTAGTGTTAGATTCTAAGTCACGGGACATGGCATCTACAAAACTTTAACTTTTGGAAACATCAAGAAGTAACTTCGCTATTATATTTTAAAAATTCATTTAGTTTTCATTGGTTCCTTGAAGAGTTTGACCACTATCATATTGATTGCAAAACGCTAGTGAAAAAAACATACCTAGGTTATAGCTCTGAAATTTTGCTGAATTTTCTGTATATGAATATATATTTTTAAATGAATAGAAGCGACTATGTCAACCTCAAAGCTTCCATGAGAAAACCATGACCTGGACCAGCCTCTTTGAAATAGAATTAAGTTTAAAACGTATTAGCTCATGTATATAAATTAATTCCTAGAATATAAGTTTCTGAGATGAATAATTCTCAGTGAACGCACGTTTCAGAGAACGTGAAAATGAAAAAATGGTGTCAAGCATGAAATTTTAAAGTCATCTAACTAACGTCGTTAGAACACCAGTGATTTTTCTTATAATTAGTTTGAATTTGCGTTACCCTTGCATGTTATATAAAATCATATTTATAAATTTCAATTTAATATTTCAACAAAAACAACATTCGACTTAAACGTTAAGAAAATACCATTTTCTTTACGCTTATGTCATTTTCATTTATGTGCATTCACAGATAGTTAATGAAAAATGCTTTTCAACTTTGTGCAAAATAACGAGAATATAAACAAGAACAGGACTTGAATTTAAAAACAAATACTTTTCGCAGAATTTGACACTGTTTTGTCATCTGATTGTGAGGGAGAAGTCGATACTTAGGGAGAAGTCGATCAAATAACTTAAACATTTAACCTCTGTAACCACTTCTTATGAAAATTGTTAGCATTAATGACTAATATTCTAAAAATTCTTCATACACATCACTTACTACAATTTCAGTCCAAATAGTATAAATATATATACTTATACCAGTCGAAAAGTGTTCGCCTAGAGCAGCGATTTTCAACCTGTTTTCTTTACTAAAATTTCTCGCAAGTGACCAGGAAATCGGACTCACAGGAAGTTTTTGCGTCGTTGGCACACGATGATTATTTCTCATCATTTCTGCAGCACGACATTATCTTACATTAAACAAACTTGGACACACCTATTGACCTCTCGTGGCACACCAATTGAAAATCGCTGGAGCAGAAACTATAGTCCGTTCAACGGTTCAACGAATCGAATTACCAGCTGTAAAAAGGCATGTGGCGGCGTTCAGACAGAACATGCAAATATGAATATGAACAACGCAATAAATAAAGCAAGTACTAAACGGTTAATATTTTTTTATTCAGAATTTAATTCTATACTTGATTCCAAACTACTATCGCTGTCGCTATTATTTACATTTATGATTAAAGATTCAATAATTCTTTCAATAATGTGATCCAATTGCCAAAATTTGGTTTCAGTCTTTGTATTGACATGTTGCACACAATGTTTCCAGTTTTCTGCAGTAATTCTAGCCACTGAATCATAAAATAAATTTTTCTTATCAGTAAATTTGAATGTACAGTAAGTGTTAAAAGTATTTGTACAGCGACCAATTTAAAGTATAACTTTGTATATCCATGTGAGTAATAAATTTTAACTGAAAACAATGATAAATCAATATTCTTCGATGTTTGTAGAATAGATTTAGTATAAACAAAATTTTATTCCCTTTAACATTTACAAAGATATTAACGAAAACAAATAAACTTATAGAAATGGACACGCAAAATGTATTCATACAGTTGAATAAAGAATTAATAAACTATGGAAATAAATTAAATATTTGAAAACGTCACCATAATCACCACATATCAATCCCATGGAGCATCTATGGACAAAAAAATACGTAATCATAATATTACATCTACAGAAAGTTTGAAATCTACTCTGCTAGAAGAGTAGAGTAAAATACAGCCTGCTATAACATCCAACTTAGTAAATTTCGTACCAAGTACCCTCGAAGTTATTATAAAATCAAAAGGCAATCTCACAAATTATTAAAACATTAAATATTTAGTTTATTTCCATAGTTTATTAATTCTTTATTCAACTGTATGAATACTTTTTGCGCATCCATTTCTATACGTTTATCTGTTTCTGTTAATATTTTTGTAAATGTTAAGGGGAATAAAATTTTGTTTATACAAAATCTATTCTATAAACATTGAAGAATATTGATTAATCACTGTTTTCCGTTAAAATCTATTATCACACATGGATATACAAAGTTTTACTTTAAATTGGTTGCTGCACGAATACTTTTTACACTCACTGTAACATTCTTCGTTGCCACGTAGTTCTTCACTTGTGCCCATATTATCTCGATAGGATTTAAGAACTGACATATTTTTCAATTTTACCTACATTTTGCCACCTTAGGTATTTCAAGATTATTTCTTAGTTCTACGTCATAAATATTTAAAATAATTTCTATCTTATTTGCACTCAGATAAGATCATTTGGTGCATTTTGTAAAACGCGATGTATGATTATTTTCGTCCAATACAGAATTTATAGAAAGCATGATAATACAAATATTAAATTTATATTATAACTGTATTATACATATAAAACACAGAAATAACACAACAAATATAACACAAAAACAACATAGCAAATACGAATACAGATTACAAATACAAAAAATGAACAGAAATGTAGACTATAATATGGCGCGCCGTTTTAGAAACTGATATAAAGATGGTCCTGTGATTAATAATTGGTACATAATTTAGTGATGCATAATTTGTTTACAGCTGGTGACTCGACTCGTTGAATGAACTTTAAAATCTAAATTGTGATCTCGCCCTGTTAGAACTAAACGACCTAGCGGGTCTTCTAACTTTAGTGGTTTAAAAAAATCGAAATGTTATTTTTTGTGTGTTCGAATTGTATGGGATATGTAGAATATGTATTTAAAATTGAATCGTAGAATTCATAAAATTGAAAAAGTTATAGTACTTGAAATAAACATATGGCCTGGTTTATTATATGGACAACATATGGCCTGGTTTATTATATGGACAACATGTGGCATGTTTTATTATATGGACAACATATGGCCTGGTTTATTATATAGACATCATTATATATCGGTTTTCTGGCTGCAAAAAGTACTAAAATCTTGTTAAACAATGAACGAAAATGTGGGTAAAGTTTAATGATAGTACGGCTTATACCAGGCATGGTATTTAAGTGAACTTGACGGCCGATTTCCAGAGGCAACGCCTCCTTTCTCCCGCCGCGCGTCTTGGCCCCCGCGGCGGCCTAGGTGCTTGGAACGCCTCAGACCCGTACCATAAGAACCACGCGTGACGCATTGGGGCGACATTGTATCAATATGGTTCCACATCGTTCCAAAGAGCACGATTTTCGATGCGTTTTTGTTTTGTCAACGCGCCACGCGCTGTTCACGTGGTACGGGCCTGAGACGCTCCAAGCACCTAGGCCGCCGCGGGGGCCAAGACGCGCGGCGGGAGAAAGGAGGCGTTGCCTCTGGAAATCGACCGTCAAGTTCACTTAAATACCATGCCTGGCTTATAGGGTGCATTCCACTTGCGCTAAAAACGACCGCAATGCCGTGGTTCTCGTTCCACTTAGTGATCACGATGATCACGTTCGGACTGCAAACGTCACGGATGACGTCATTGACGCGGCCGCATCCCGCCTAAAGGTCCGCGCACACATATCCGTACCGTATCCGTACGGTACCGTCACCGTGATCGTAAAAGATATCGGTTGCTTGTTTTCGAATGGAGCAGCGCACACTTGTCAGTTCCGTATCCGACCAGTGAAATTCGATTGCCTCTCCGTACACGTCTGTTCCGTGCCATCAATGTCAGTGTTAAAAAAAATCGTTTGCGTGCTTTTCAATGGAGCAGCGCACACTTGCCGTGTCAGGGATGTCAGTGTGGAACCCGTATCCGTACGGTGAAACTAAGATTTGGGTACCAACGATATTTTGGCATTTGTACGGACGGTGTACTGAAATCGTTTGAAAGGGACGACCTTTTTTATGACCATGAAAGGTTCTCGGGTCGGAGCTCTCGAACCACGAGCTTCGGGGGTCCTAGACCCTAGAGTCATAAAGACAAGGACAGCAATAGGCCATTCAGTAATGAAAATAAGAATTTCTATAATTAATATTAGATTTCCATACAAGTACCACCAATGGATTGCTGGAATTTTTGCAATGAAAATGATACCAAACGTGATATAATTCTAATGATTTTTAATGGTTGCAATGAAAAGAGTTTTGTACTTGAATTTTGGGTGGTATAGGTATAGAGTATAATCGGAGGGATGAATGCTGTGTGTTAGGGAATTGAAGCTGGGTGTGCGTTTCAACAGGGCGTGCAAACTTGACGTTTCAACGTATTTGAACACGCAGGTGGCGAAAAATCTCTCCGTAAAAGGGTATAGCGCCGCGGTCAATTCTGTCGTAGCTAAAATTTTTTAAATAGAAACGGGTACGAGATCAGTCGACATTATTTTCAAACCCTCATTATAGTAATCTGGGGTGCGAGTGGTGAACCGATCATAAAAGCGGTCGCTGGCAGCTCTCCGCTGGGCCGGTGCATAGTTGCAATGGAATGCGTTCGTGAGGCGCTATTGCCATTTTACAAATTCGCGCGAACGCGGGTTGCAGGATTAAACGTTGACCCTTTATATTCAAGCGATAAGGGATCCGTCCCCAATTTGAAGGGAAGCTGACGCAGGCGGAACCACGCGCAGTCAGAGGACTACCCCTTTTGTCCTGTATTCCTCTGCAAGGCATGTTGCCACCGTTGCACACAGGATGGTCATAAAGTCAGTATCAACACAAATATGACGAGCTAAGGACTTCGGCCTCTTTTAGGATGAAACAATCGTCATCGCTTTACATCAATTATTGGTGTCGCAGCTCGACACTCCACTGTGCGATCTCGCAAATGTTCTCTTTACATATGCATGGCGAAAACGACGCCAATTGATTCCTTATTTTTCGCCGATGAAAATGACACCAAGAACGACGTGATTCGGAAAATGACAAAGGAAATTCCATGAAAAATTCATTTCCATAACCTCAAGCTAATTTCGTTAATAATAGTCCGATTTACATGAAATTTGGTATGATTTTCATCGGAAACACGTAAGGAATTCATCGGCATCACTTCCATATCGATACGATAAAGAATAAAGAATTATTTTTTTCTGAAACAGGTATGAATCCTCGGCCGACCGTAGCAAACTGAGGTCGACCCCCCGCAGTTGGGAGGGAAAATGTGAAATATTCATTTCAGCGTAGTAAGAAATTCTTTATTCCTTATCGTATTGATATGGAAGTGACACCAATGGATTTGCTCCATCGAATCATGCAATTCTATATAAATACTTTTTTTAACATAAAATATTCAGTTGTAATTACTCCGAATTACAATTGTTAAAAAATTATTGATTTAAAAATATAACATTTAAATTATCTGTACAGATTATTTAAAACATAAATTTTGTAAATGTAAAGTAAATTTTTAATTTTATAGCTAATATTAATTTACAACAAAATTAATTTTTATTATCTTTAATCTGCAAAATTTATTTATTTATGTTTTTATGTTATGCTAAATAGTGTTTTCTACAGATTAGATCAACAGATACTGGCTTTATTGCAGTGCTTCGTCAATGCTGAGTCCTTTAGGATTATGTTAAAGAAAAATTATTGGAATCGGTCAAGATTTGTGCTGTCGGGCGATTTTTGTCGCGAATCTCACACCGTTGCGACGGTGTGGGTTTGCGACCCTGTCGTTCAGTGCTCCGGTAATAGAGGAGACCGGGGCTAGTTGTGACATTTTCAGTTTTGTATTTTTAAAGCCACAAAGCGGTGTTTCCAGTTCGGCAGGTATCACCCGACTGACGAAAAGAACTGTACAGCAGGCACTGCAGGCCTGCGTAAACGGCTGAATTGGGACTGCAGGCTGGGCTTGAGCAGGCCCCTTAGTTGTCAGTGAAATCAGTAATACTGAGCGGACACCGTACGAACACGGAACGGATACCGTACGGATACGGTACGGATATGTGTGCGCGGACCTTAAACCGACCCACCTCCGAAGATGGGTCTGGCTTGTTCGTTCGAACCCGGTTCCTGCCCGTTCCACTAGCTTTTCGCCCACGAAGCTCACAACAGCTTATAAGCAAGTGGAACGCAAATTCCTACGGTGGTGGTCGGGGTCGTTTTTAGCGCAAGTGGAACGCACCCATACTGTCACCAAAACGAATTCAAAAAGGCGACTTATTTTTCGAAATGCTGGTGTAATAAGATTGTTAATAACACTGTCAGAAGCGCATCATACTAACATTAACAATGCATTTATATACCAATGCTTAAAGTGTTAATTTGTTTTTGCCGCTAAATCGCTTCCCAGCGACTGTTTACCAGTATCTTTTCCTTATCACTCTTATCACGGTATACAGATACCTTTATCAAAATCCCAGACAGACTAAAGAAATACGTGAAATCAGTACATACGGATCTTTCAGCCATCATTTTTATCGTTTTCAGCTCTCGCCATAATGGACAATGAACCGATACCTGACTTGTCCTTTCGATTACCAAAGGACGTGAAACCCTTGCATTACCATGTCTATTTGCACCCAGATCTCGAGAAGAGCACCTATCAAGGTAAAGTGATGATTCTGATCGATGTTCTCGACAGAAGGGATTACATAGCGCTTCATCAAAAGGACCTAAACATCACGTCCACCACACTGAAGACCTATGATCGCGAAGAGAACTACGAATTCCAGATTCTGAACACTATACCAATACCGAAGTATGAAATGTTGGTAGTGTCAACGGCGCACGAACTTCATTCAGGTCTATACCACTTGAGCTTCGAGTTCAGTGGTGCGTTGCAACCTGACAAAATTGTTGGTTTTTACTCGAGCAAATACAAGGACTCGCAGAATAGAACTAGGTAAGTATTTGTTCTTGCCTAAGGAATGTATAACGATTGTTTTTTAATTCTTCTTACAGGGTGAGTGCAGAAAATATTGACCACCGAGTTGATTAAAATCTTGCATGCTATACATAATAATACTTTAAGGGCATAGGTTTGCCATTCAAAATTTTGTGAGAAAATCGAGTTTAATGATTTGCTTTTTCCATATCCTCTATGTGGGCGAATGCGTAAAAATGAAACCGATCTAACATGGGAACATCCCGAACCCGGAAATTCAAAAAATTATTAAACTTTGTAAATATGTAGGGGATTTCCTCCTGATTACAATGCAATTTTTGTTTGCCGCCCAAATTCACTCTAAGGGGATGAAATTAACTCCTGAAAATTCGGCTATTTTCCGATTTTGTGTTATGACTCGCGAACTGTAAGAGATAGAAACAAAGTTTCAAGACAAAAGTTAGTTCTTTTAATTAAGACTATCATGTAGTGTCTTAAAGTTCTTACAGTTCGCGAGTTATAACACAAAATCGAAAAATAGCCGGATTCTCAGGGGATAATTTCATCACCTTAGAGTGAATTTGGGCATCAAACAAAAATCGCATTGTAATCAGGATGAAATCCCCTACACATTCATAACGTTTTAGAATTTTTTAAATTTCTAAGGGATCTTCCCTTGCAAGTAACTAATCGTATAATTAAAAATTAGTCCAAATGTATACATATGTCTGGAATTAGTATATATATTGCAATTAAGTTATCGCTGCAACTTAATTACAGTTTTGTATTTACGTACGAGCATAAATCGAGGGGCGGAAAAAGGCAAAACTTCCAATTCGATTTTCTTGCACATTACATATTAGTCTAAGAGCTGGCTACATAGAGGTCAATGTGACTCAATGCAGTCACAGTTCTTATTTAAAAATGTTGAATTAGTGTTGCCGAATACGAAATCGCCGGTCTGCCGCGTCAGTTCGGGGAACTAACGCGGGGGTGGACGGTCAAACAGGTAAAATTTCTAGCGTAATAATGTCATTCTTGCAGTTCTGAAATTTCATATACTTATTGTTTACGCGTTTAATGAACGATATGCAAAATGGCAGACCACCAAGTTGGGGATAAGACCTTGGCAGACGTCAATGAAAAGCACGATACGTGACTTGCGCGCTGGTGCAAGGGAGAACAGTATACAGTATTGTCTCCCTATGTGCCCGATTTGGTGTACGCGTTGTGAACTTGTCGCTATCCCCACCACTTCTGTCTCACTCTTGTCCGGCGAAGGCGAGAGAGAGAGAGATGGAACGAAAGCGAGCGAGACACGTTCGCGTACGTCCGCCGCGCATGCAAAGCGTTCCATCTCGCTCCCCCTTCGGCCAGAAAGAAGTGAGAAACGAACACTCGGAATTAGGGATCTGTCCTCTCTGAGTGCCCAACGCCAGTCCCGATCAGCGGGTACATACGAAGACAATACTGTACATCTGTTTCTCCCTTGCACTAGTGGGACCGCCGCCGGCCTCATGTCGGAATGGTCACCGTACGGCAGCCTTTAGGGCCATTCCAATATGCGGCCGGCGGCGATCCCACTAGTGCAAGGGAGAAACAGATGTATACTCTTCTCCCTTGCACCAGCGCGCAAGCCACGTATCGCGCTTTTCATTGGCTGCGTTCAGCGGACTCAACCGTTGAGTCCGCTGAACGCAGCCATTGACGTCTGCCAAGGTCTTATCCCCCACTTGGTGGTCTGCCATTTTGCATATCGTTCATTAAACGCGTAAACAATAAGTATATGAAATTTCAGAACTGCAAGAATGACATTATTTCGCTAAAAAGGGTGTAGCCAGATAAGCATAGTGAAAAATGCCCCCATACCAAATTGAACTTGGTGTACACCAATCGATAGGTTTCTCAAAGAAAACTGTTTCTGCCAAGTTTCAACCCCATATCCCTACTACTAGCGTAGTTACAGGGTGAAACGTAATTTACAGTTTAAGCTCCGTTACTTTTGTTTTACTGAATAGAAACTTATAAAACAAATCAGAGACATTCTACCCATTGATATACATGTTTGTAAATTTTTTCAGAATTTTCAGTGGCGAAACCGAATTTTAAAAAATTCAAAAACATTAAAAATGCCGATTTCATAGTCAAATTTTCAAATGACAGCATTTATATTTTTACAGTTTTAGCGTCTTTGTATGGTCATTAATGTGTAATTTTTTTCAGATTTTTCAAAAGGGTGGAACGCAGTCGCAAAAATTATAAACTGATATTTCCTACCTTCCTGTACGCAAAATTATAGCATACTCATACGACGAATATATTTTGTTCATTAAATGGGTGTTATATGCAATTCTAAATACTTTCTAAATGAATCAATGCTATCAATCTGATAACATTTTATCATTGATAAGGGTGAATTTTTAACTAATTGCGTGTATAAGTGATGTCTGTACCTACGTAATAAGTGTCACGTCGACCGTTCGTGGTAGATTCTTGAATTCCCTTCCTGCAAATAATATCATATAATGGAGTTTTCATTATAAGATACTTCTGCATTTATTAAATAAGGTACTGAATTTTAGTCATTGAGTTTTACCTTTGATAATTTCGATTTGCAGCACAAGTAACTAGAGCTCTTACTTTTTGGCCCGTAGGTTACCCGTCTACCCGCAACAACTTCAAGCCATTGAATGTTGTATTGTTTGTGGTATTGTTTGATGTTAGCCAAAAATGTTCGAACAATATCAGATTCAATGGCTTGAAGTTGTTTCGGGTAGACGGGTACCCAACGGGTCAAAAAGTAAGAGCTCTACAAGTAACGCGATGTTTGTAATTTAATCTTCGTCGCTATCATCATTTATTACTGGATTTACCTGTTCGGTATTAAATATTTTGCTAAATATCTCTGCGGGCCTTATAATTTCTGCAAGATACCGAGTATGCGATAAATAATATATTATCGCAGCTACATGCGAACAACATCCAATAGTACGGCTCCCATTTGCACACTCACAGAAATGACGCTTGATTCCAGAGCAACCTATTGAATGTGGTGTATAGTCGATGTAACATTTATAGATTTTGCTATTAATGTGTCGCGATTGTAGGGGAGACCGGGGCTAGTTGTTACAGGGGCAGGTTGTTACAAAGTAGTTTAATTTTTTTTTTGCTTGGACTACAGGGTTATCCCCCGAAGACTGGCGGCGCTCGCGCGAGTACAAATGAGAATGGCAACAGCGTCACACGCATACTTACTACTACAATCATATGTCAATACATCCGCCATCTATGGGCTGTTGCTAAAGTATAGGTTCGTGTAGATGGCAGTAGAGAGCACAAGGCGCTTTTGGCTGTCTGCCCAGATTACTTTACATTTGACGTAACCGGCGGGGAAAAAACGACAGCCTTTTCCCTCAGAAACTGATTCAGAATGCTTGTTGAACGACGAAACCGTGGGTGATCAAAAAGCATTTTAACATTCTGAATCAGTTTCTGAGGGAAAAGGCTGTCGTTTTCTTCCCCGTCGGTTACGTCAAATGTAAAGTAATCTGGGCAGACAGCCAAAAACGCCTTGAGCTGTCTACTGGCATCTACACGAACCTATACTTTTAGCAACAGCCCATAGATGGCGGATGTATTGACATATGATTGTAGTAGTAAGTATGCGTGTGACGTTGTTGCCATTCTCATTTGTACTCGCGCGAGCGCCGCCAGTCTTCGGTGGATAACCCTGGTACACCAAACTGGTATGAACTTATAGCTTTTTATACACAATGGTGTCAACCGGGGCAAGTTGTTACACAAGACAAGGGGCATGTTGTTACATACGAAAAGGGGCATGTTGTTAAGTAGTATAGCTATGAGAGTTCTAATTCAAATTTGAGTTTGAAGGCCATTTCCCCCTCCCCTCCGCCGACCTTGAAACTCAAATTTGAGTTTCAAGGTCGCAGGAAATCCATCGCAGCGGGGCGACGAGCAGCCGTTGACGTCATACAGATGATGAAGTGGTGGGGAGTATAGCACGAGACCAGATATCGATCAATCGATAACCGAATTCATACCGAAGTACCACTCTCTCCGTAGCGTGGTATGTCGGTAAGGAAGGAAATATTAATTTTAAGATATTAATTTAAATGAAAAAACAGAATCCAGGCGACGAGGCTCGACCCAAGACCTCCACGGTACGAGTCAGTCGCCTAACCAACTCCCCCAACGCCCACTCTCTGACATTAGTCTTTCTCCAATGGTACATATACCAAGCGTCACACGCGTCCGTTTTTTATCGGACGATCTCGGGAAAGATCGGCTTTTTACACACCGCGTCTTCAGATGAGGGAAAGAGACAGCACTACTTAGGGCTACAATCGCATGCATTCTAAAGCGTTCCGATTTAACGTCGCGGCGTATCGCGCGATTACGCGTAATTTGACTCCTCTGAGACACCTGCATGCGATGATGTCATTTTCACGGCGCGAAGAACGCTCGAACGAAATAAACGCCGAATCTTAGAATTAGGTGGCGAAACCCCCGAAAACTTTTTCAGACTCCGATCCACCATCGGAAATTTTTTCCGAGGGAGGGGACAACCTTGACCCACCCCTGCACCGATCTAGCAAACCAATATGCAGCAGAAATTTTTTTCCCCAGCGCAGAGAAATAATAATTATTTAATCAACGATCCACCGAACCATTATGTAGAAATATTATATCAAACAGATATGTAGCAAGCATTCTAAAGATTTTAAAGCGAACAGTATTTCAAAGCGTTCCGATTTAACGTCGCGGCGTATCGCGAGATTTCGCGAAATCTGACTCTTCTGGAGCAGCCGCGCTAGATGACGTCATTTGGCAGCGTGAAGAACAAAATACAATACATGTAGAAACGTCGAATCTTAAAATTATGCGGCATCAGCAGAAAAAGTCATTTCCATATCAACAGACATTTTTTTCCCAACGCAGAGAAATAATAATTTTAATCCCCTCCCTCACCGATCTACCGAACCAATACGTAGCAAACACACACTCTAAAGCTAACAATTTTTAAAATTGTTTTTCAATCTTAACATCGCAGCGTATCGCGCGATCACGTGTAATTTGAATCGAGACGCTACCGCGTCTCTAGATCCCCCGTGATGGGACCGCCGTGCAAGATTACATCATTTGGTGGCGTAACGAACGCACGAATCATAGAAAGAATTATGTGGTGTCAGCAGAAATTGGTGAGGTGAGAAGGAGGAAGACGGATAAGTAAATAGAGAAATAATATGTTTAAGAAAATTAATTACAATTAAAAGAATATAAAAATATAAACAGAAATGGAATATAATTTAACATTCTTTTCCTATGAGCATCCGCTAAAATATCATTGATGACAGATGCTACCAGTAGGTATACTATGAGAGTTCTGAGCCTGAGGGCGAGGGGGTGAGGTGGTGCGAGGGGGGTACCGCGCGGGCGAGGGGAGGGTGGAGGTACCACGCTCTTCGACGAGATGGGTGAGGGGGGTGACGTCACAGGGGGGGGGGATTTCAAAATTTTCAAAATGGCGTCGCGCGCATTTCGTATTGACGCCACCTACCGGGTGTTTAAGATACTTTGAGTCTGCGTCGGTATTTGGGGTCCGTGTTGGTATTTGGGCCCGTGTCGGTAAATTTCCTAGGCTTTTCATACATTTCGTATTGGCGCCACCTGGTGGATGTTGGATTTTTAAGATACTTTGGGCCCGCGTTGGTATTTGGGGCCCATGTCGATAAATTTCCTAGGTTTTTCATACATTTCGTATTGGCGCCACCTGGTGGATGTTGGATTTTTAAGATACTTTGGGTCTGCGTTGGTATTTGGGGCCCGTGTCGGTAAATTCCCCAGGTTTTTTCATACATTTCGTATTGACGCCACCTGGTGGATGTTTAAGGTACTTTGGGCACGCGTCGCCGCCGCGCAATCACCGTACGCGTGCGGGGATCGGTGCGCAGGCGCGACCGCGACCGATTCGTGGAAATTCGCGTCTTCAACGATGATTTCTGAGAAAGAGGGTGGACCAGGAGAAAAGATTTTTTCTGAGGAAATATTTGAATCGTGGTACCGGTACAGCACACGTGCAATGATGTAAACATAGAACGATAATTATTGTAAATCAATCGTCGCGATAGCCCATGGAATAAACACGACATTGCACCGTGCCATCCCGCGTGTTTATATCTGAGCAGGATTGAACGCATTTTTGGTGCCTACGTGCACGCGCTTCATGCCATATGTTTATATTTGAATCGTGGGACCGATACAACGCACGTGCAATGATATAAACATAGAGCGATAATTATTGTAAATCAATCGTCGCGATAGCCCATGGAATAAACACGACATTGCATTCGATTATGATTTCCGAGAAAGAGGGTGATATCTGAGCATTGACTTTTCCCAAGACCATGCCTCTAAGAAGTATCCTCGAGAAAATGCAATGTCCCGGAAGCAATAAATTAGGCGTTGCGATCACGCGACCAACTAAGCGATAATTATTCGGGGTAGAGTTCCGAGTATTTTCACGTTCGAGAACAGGGTGAGTATCCTTATCGAGAATAGGGCGAGTATCCTCATCGATGTGGTTGTAAGTCATTCGTCGCGGTAGTCCATGGAGTAAACACGACATTGCACCGCGCGATACTATGTGTTTACATTTGAATCGTGGGAGTGGTACAGCAACCCTGTATGGGTGAACCTAAATCGAAGATACGTTCGAACTGCAGCTAACGTAAGCATAGAGCGATGACGACACAAGATCTCGGGTAGGGTAGGTGGCTAGTATATTAAACTCTCAGTCTCTCGGTGAAAATCGTGAAATACGTTACGCGTGCATAACATGGACTCTTTCGTGAATTCGTATAAGTCGTTGCAGGGGGTGATCAAACAGTTGCGTACCGAAGAAGAGTTTAGTGAGTGGTTTATATCGTGTAACGAGTGTATGCACCTTATCAATGAATATCTTAAGACTCAAGGAGTATCGGAATTTGAACAAGTACGTTTGAAAGTACTTAAGATTAATATTGAAAAAGTGCGAGCATCGGTTCGAATCAAAATAGCAAACATACTCAGTGAAGAGGACGCGCGAGATTTATTGCTAGCGTCTTCTTCCGACGACGGTGATTATTGGGTGAGTCCTTTATCGTCGATACCGCAGTTGGATGACGAAACACTGGCAATCGAGAGGCATAAGATTCGCGATACATTAAGCACCCCATCATTATTCGAGACGTCATGGATCAACATCTTCCGACAGGGATTTATGCAATTACCGCGTGAACATCGTCAAGTGTTACGCCATATCGCGCGATATAGTGTTGTGAGCAAATGCACAATATATTGCATCGTTGCTGATAAGGATCTGTGTCGCAAGCGGCCGAAGTACACTACCGCGATTGCATGTACACCGTTGGCACTTCTACACGACATCGAAAACGACTCGGTCCAAGTACGAGAAGTATTGTATCCTGAAACATTGAAACTCACAGTACACGAGTTTTTGTCTCGGGAATTATCAAAATATTTGGATAATTGTATGAGTCTACCGCGAAACTCGAAACGTGTACTTACACCGCTGAGTTTTCGATGGCCTGCTGAGGACTATGACCATTTCACCTGGAAGAGACGCATCAAGAAATTGAATGAAATCGTACGTCTCTGGGAGGTGAACTATTTGTGAAGTAGTGAATTATGTGTGAAGAAGTGAACATGGAGATGATCATGGACATGTACAGGGTTTTGACCCAGAGGTCGAAGCTTATACATTCTGTTGAGGAATTCCTAGACTGGTCGAATCAGTGTGACTCGTGTATACGACGCATCGTTGAGTATCAGAGCAGCGGAGGAGTGCCCGTGAACACGAAACAACGCCTGGTGTCGTTGAACGTGCAAATAACAACATTGCGTGCGGACGTGCGGGAAAACAACTTTTCGCGAGTAGGGTACGGGGTTTCGACTCAATCGACAACACCCAAAGTCGTATGGGAAGACGTGGAAACTGCGTTTACAAGTCGTATTTCGTCCGGCGCGGTCATCAACGTGGGATACGTTGATCCACGTCAATTTTTGGAGGGTGCTCGACACATAGTAATGTCACGCGTCACGAATGCTATCACGGCACATAATGGTGTGTCTGTGAATACAATCTTAAACGCGGAGTTTATGTTAGGTGCGAATATGGACATCAAAAGTTTCAATACGCGAAATCATACACTGTTATTAGATTCGAACGTGCGCGAGTGGTACTCGAAGTGCGTGATCGCTCCTACGCTAGTGGCACTCGATGAGTTTCAAGATCGTGACAGTGGATGGACCCTAAGGGCAGTGCTAAACATTTTAGTAAATATTAATAAGTATAATCCGCTTCGAGCCGGTTGTGATATTGACGTAAAGCTTCCGCAGGCCGTGGTCCAGAAAAAAGCGGTGGTGAATGTAAAGAGCGGGGACAATGCATGCTTCCTATGGTCGGTCGTCGCCAGTTTGTATCCTGCTGCTACGCATGGGGGGAGGTGTGGATCATATCCACATTACGGGACGGTGCTTTGCACGGACGATATAACTCTTCCCGTGACGTTGAATCAGCTGGCAAAGTTCGAGAGTTTGAACAACGTGTCGGTGAACGTGTACACGTGGTCCGATGGAAGCTGTGCACCGCTGCGTTTAACCAAGGATAAACGCGAGAGACATGCAAACCTACTACTTGTGCAGGATAACGAGGGCACTAATCGTTATCACTTCACCTGCATTCGCAGTCTATCGAGGTTGATTTCGAAGCAGCTCGGCAGCCACAATGGTCGAGTATTCGTTTGCGAAAGGTGAGTAAAAATGCGGAATATTCTAATCGCTGTATTATTCATTCATATGTTTTATTATTGATGTTATTATCGTTGTAGATGTCTGAATTACTTCTATTCGATCGAGCGATTAAACAAACACAACGTGGACTGCCAACACATGAACGAGTGTACCATCGAGTTGCCGTCCGCGAAGGATAAATGGTTGCGATTCAAAAATTTCAAACATAAAGAACGAGCACCATTCATCGTCTACGCGGACTTCGAGTGCATGCTGGAGGACGTCGAGCCTGCGGAGCGGAGTCATACGTACACGTACCAACATCACAGAGTGTACAGCGTAGGATACTACATCCATTGTTCCACCGACGCGTCTCTGTGCCGTTATCGCGCATATCGTCATGACTCCGAGTGCGTGAAATGGTTCGTGCAGGAACTTCGTGACTTTGCTGACACTGCGTATTCATGGTTGCGAAACGCGAAAGAAATGAAACCGCTAACGAATCAACAGTTGCATAGTCATAACAGTGCGATCGCGTGCCACGTGTGCGGACAACCCTTCGTCGACATGAACATAAAAGTGCGCGACCATTGTCACTCGACGGGCGAGTACCGAGGCGCAGCCCACGTGTCTTGTAACTTACTGTTTCAGCGATCGTACACGATACCGGTTGTATTTCATAATCTGTCGGGCTATGACGCTCATTTCATAATTAAGGAGTTGGCGTCCGCGTTCGAGGGGCAAATCAACCTGCTACCAGTGACGAAGGAACGGTATATATCGTTCACTAAACACGTCAAGGGGATCGACTCCAAGAACAACGATTGGAAGAGGGGGTTGAAGTTTAGATTCATCGATTCGCTGAAGTTTTTGACCGCGAGTCTGGAGAAACTCGCTTCGGACCTTGGCAAGGAACGGCTTGTGATTCTACGACACGAGTTTAAAGACACACCGGACTATCAATTCAATCTCCTGACCAGGAAGGGCGTATTCCCATACGACTACGTAACGTCATACACCAAGCTGAATGAAACGTGTTTACCGTCCCGCGAAGCTTTCTATAACCGGTTGAACGATAGCACCGCGTCGGAACTTGATTACGCGCATGCCGTGAATGTGTGGAATACTTTTCCCATAAAGACATTAGGTGATCACAGTGATTTGTATTTGAAAACAGATGTACTGTTACTCGCAGACGTATTCGAGGGTTTCCGCACTGACTGTATTTTGAGTTACGATCTAGATCCCGCGCATTATTATACATTACCAAGTTTCACGTGGGACGCGATGCTTAAGTATACCGATGTACAATTAGAACTTTTGACGGACGTGGACATGCTACTGTTCGTGGAGCGTGGGATACGTGGCGGTCTGAGCCAGTGCTCGCACAGGTATGCGCGAGCCAATAATAAGTATCAGCCCACAGCGAAGTACGACAAGTCGATGCCGTCAACGTATCTAATGTACTTTGACGTCAACAACTTGTATGGATGGGCGATGTCGCAGGCTATGCCACACAGAGGGTTTCAATGGTTGGACGATGCGACAGTGACCGCGCTCGACGTATCATCCTTACCCGACGATAATGGACCCGAGGGATACCTGTTAGAGGTGGACATCGAATATCCCAAGGAGATTCACAACGCACACGCGGACCTTCCATTCTGTCCGGTGCGCGAGCACGCGCCACATGGTAAACAGACCAAGCTACTTGCCACGCTCGACGATAAGGAGCGATACGTCATCCACTATCGCTACCTGAAACAGTGTGTGCGATACGGATTACGCGTGAAGAAAATTCATCGAGTGTTGCGATTTGATCAATCACATTGGTTGCGTGATTACATTCAATTGAATACCGATTTGAGGACACGCGCCACGAGCGAATTTCAAAAGACTCTATACAAGTTAATGAATAACGCGGTGTACGGGAAAACAATGGAAAATGTGCGGAATCGTGTAGACGTGAGACTGGTTATGCGGTGGGACGGTCGTTATGGTGCGGAAGCGCTGATCGCGAAGCCTAACTTTCATAGTCGTACGATCTTTTCGGAACAACTCGTTGCAATCGAAATGCGAAAACTTAAAGTGAAGTTAGACAAGCCGATATACGTGGGGATGAGTGTACTGGACGTATCGAAAGAATGCTTGTACGAATTTCATTATTCATATATGCGTGCAAAGTTCGGTGATCATTGTAAGGTTCTATACACCGACACCGACAGTTTAATGTATAGTGTGGAATGCGAGGATGTGTATGAAACGATGAAGTGTGACATCGCTCGGTTCGACACGAGTGATTACGCGGTGGACAATCCGTATGGTATGCCTCGTGTGAACAAAAAGGTACCGGGACTCATGAAAGATGAGAACAATGGCACCTTAATGACCGAATTCGTCGGACTACGATCAAAGATGTACGCGACTAGAACGTTTAACGCTACATTGGAGTCTACGATTGAAAATAAAAAAGTGAAGGGTGTGCGGAGACACGTAGTCGCGAATGAAATACAATTTGGCGATTACATTCGCTGTCTTTATGATCTAATCGAGAAATCGGTTCGACAGAGTAATATACGCTCCAAGAAGCATGATGTGTATTCCGTGAGTGAGGAAAAGAATGCCCTCAGCCCATTCGACGATAAGCGGTGTGTCTTAGCCGATCGAATCAGCACCCTTCCGTGGGGGCATTATCGAATCCCCGAGCTCCAGACCCACGAGTTACTCGAACGTGCGCCCGACGAGCCCATCGTGCCCCACGAGTCCTTAGAGCCTCACGAGTCAATCATTGTATAGTGTGTTTGTATGCTTGCATGTACATATGTATATACCTTACGTTGTAAACCTTTCTTTATTCATACCATTAGGAGTCTATTTACGAATATCTAATATATGTATATAGCGTAGAATAGTTACAGATATATTTCTACTTCTTTATTAAGATTAATTATATGCATATGTGTGAAAAAAAAGAGACGAATAATTGAATAAACGTGTAATATATGTATTTATTTATTTCAGTAACATAGAGCGTGTTTATAATCGGGAATCATAGAATATCCTTATCGCTTATCCACGAGTTTCACGACGAATCAAATCCGAGCCATTTAACGTACACCTGGTTTCCCTTGCGACGAATAATCTTCTCGATCAGATAGATGTCAGGATTCGCGACCGAATGCAGTTCGTACTCGTAGAATCCACCCGAGATCGGCTCTCCTGCGGAATCGCGTAGAATGTACGTCACCGGACAGGTCCGTTGTACGGTTACGATTTCGAACACCTCGGTTGACCAGTTCGGAGTGTACCCCTTCTCGAAGAGGGTCTTGAACTTGCTCACGCGTACCTTGTCACCGACTTTGAATTTCGCGCGTCGTCGAATACCTTTCGATGTGGATAGGGGGGTGGGTTCATTCACGGCCAACGACAAACGTGTCGCGGTGGTCACGTCAACGGGTCGGGCGTTGATCGTTCGATGCTTGCGATGATTGTAGGTGCGTACGAGTGTAGGTAACAGGTCGATCCAACGATAGGACGCGTTCAAGGAGAATTGTTTCCACATGAGGTTTTTCAGCGTACGATTGAAACGTTCGACGATCGACGCTTTCATCACGCTGTACGTGGAGTAGTGGTTGATCCTGCGGGTCTTCATACATCGTTGAAATTCCGCGTTGTAAAACTCCTTACCCATGTCGGTTTGTAAATTTCGCGGGCATCTATCGCTCTGTCGCAATACGATTGTGAACGCCGCGGTTACGTCGCGTCCGCTTTTCGTTTTCACAGCTACGGCCCATGCATACTTGCTGAACGCATCGATGATCGTTAGTATGTAGTGATATCCTCGATTTTGCTTCGCGTACGGACGCATCTCCACCAAATCAGCCTGCCACAAATCATCGTAGCCGCGAATCACGACAGGTCGCCGCGGAAAATTTCGTCTCGCGGGTGCATGTAATTCGTTCATTAATTGTACTCGCTCCTTGTTCATACTTCGCGGATTGGCGGGGATGATCGCGGCGATTCAAGGATGATAGAAGTAGTATGAGTTCCTCGAGTGTTCGTAAAATACAAGCGGTGCACGTTTTTCGCGATCGTTCGTCATCATTCGACGATTCGGAGCCGCTATCGTAAGGGTCAGGATCAATAATCATTGGCGTCGTCGACCCTCATTAGCTTCGTTATCGCAGTCGGCGTCGCTGTTGATGTCGTGAACTCTTCGAGTCTGTCATTCAAGTGATCCGAGCGTCGTTCCATCGCGTTATTTAAATCATCCTCTAACCGAGATAATTGCGCGTTAACTCGCGTCTCGAGTTGAGATCGTTGATACTCGGCGTCCAGTCGCGCGTTCGCGATAGCCGTTTCGATTTTTCGGGTAAAGCGATCGTCCGCCGCGGACAATAGTCTAGTCATTGTCATCACCGCTTCGTTGTTATTGTTGTTGATGTTGTTATTGCGTAACGAGGTGCCAAACTTGTTCACCGACATAACGACGCGTGCGCGCGAACACTACTAACGCGGCGATTAAGGGATCGTTCAATTTAAGATATGTCCGGCCTCGCGAAGTTCCTCCATGATGGATGCGATTTCGTTATCGTGACCCGTGTGACCTGCCGCGCGCGATGCCATGAGCAATCTCAGTCTATCGACTAATTCATTCGGATTATCCCAGTACACGTAATCGATCGCGTTATCGGTGACCGTCGTGGATTCGTCGATGGGTAATCCTAAACCTTGTCGCGTGCCCGCGGTGCCCGTACCGCCCGCGCCGTTACCCCTGCCCCTAACGCGTCTGATACCCGATGTCCGCACCCCGCCGATTATCGCGGATATAATTTTCTTGTACTTGTATCCCTTGTTACCCAACGTGCGCTTGCTCGGTGAATGGTTTCGCTTATGCGCGTTCGTTGATAATAAGATGCGTCGGTACGAGTAAAAATCCGCGTCCGTGCACGTGCGAATGTTCGGCATTCGCATGAACAACAGTTCGTACAAGCCCCGAGTGCCCGCGTGTCGCGTTCCGTTGACGCGAATGTCGTCACCATCCTCGTCGATGGAGAGTACGGAATCACCGATCATTAGGTCTTCGTCGGACCCCAAGTATACGCCGTACACGTTGTCAATTCGTTTCTTCGTGTCGGTGAATAACAGTCGTAAATATTCTCGCGACAACGGTCCTTTGGCGTTTCGAAGATACACTTCGATATCATCCGCGGGGTTGCGTAGCGTATCCAAATCGTAAACCTTTGCTGACGACTCATCATCCTGAATTTTTTCACTGTCTTCGTCGTCAACATCATCAACAACAACATCATCAACATCGTTATTATTGTTGTCGTTGTCATTGTCATTATCATTATCGGTGTCGTTATCGTTGTCGTTGTCGTTGTTGTTGTCGTTGTAGTTATCCTTGTCGTTGTCGTGGTCGTTGTCGTTGTCGGTGTCGTCGTTGTCGTCCTCCTCCTCATCGTCGTGATCGTTATAATATGGAAGGTTATTCAGACGTTCCTTGGATGTATACGGAGTAACGGGTCGAAGTCTCTTCGATGATTGTTGTTGGTCGTATTCATGTTTCCTCTTCACTGACCACGATCGAGGTGTTGAGGGCGTTTTCAACGCGGACGAATTTTCGATCAATCGGTTCAACGGTTCGACGATGGGACGCGTGCTCGCCTCCACAGCTGCATCCGCAGTCATTTTACCAATTTTCAAGGCTAAACACTTTTTACGTATAACGTCGCTGACTTTAGCGATTTCCACCTTTGCGTCCATACCTTGGCGCTTCGTTCTTTTTTTTTGGTGTTTCGTTCCTTTTTGATGTTTCGTCCCTTTTTGTCGATGAAGTCGACGATGTTTTCGCGTATGCTTCGCGTCGACTTTGCTCGAGGTTATCGGAGTCGTCATCGTTGTCGTTGGTTCGCTAGACATTTCGTGTTGCTCGATGAATGACTCGCGGTTTACTGATGTCAACGAGCTACGACGAACTCGTTAAATCCTCTTCGATATCGACCTTCGTACATAGAACTATCCTTATCGATCACCACGAAATCGTATCGTCGACGCCAACATCTCGCGCACATGTCGTTGAACGACTCGAACGTCATGTCTGTATTCACGTGATCGTTGTACACGTGACGTAAGTTCATGCCGTCTTGTTTGAACAGCATGAGGAAATTCGTGTTATCCCTGATTAAATGTTTAGGTATTCTAGCGTACGACTGACACAAATAAAAGCAATCCACGTTCGCATGACGACCCATGGAGAAGTATTCGCGTATCGCGTTCTGTTCGTCGCATGCCACGTCGTCGAATACGAAGATCGAATCGGGCCGAGCGTCTCTAGGTGGAACGATCTCAGCGTTGTCCGAGTAGGGAAAGTATTCGATTCCATCGACGAGTGAGAACACCTGCTCGAGATATCGATACTTTGGCTGATGCAATGATTTCGAGTACACGTACACGTTCTCGAAGCGTAAACCGTTCGGACTCTCTAGCATGCTCAGAAGCACGTTCGTTTTTCCACACCCGGACGGGCCGCAAATCACGCCTCGCACACTATTCGGCAACAACGGGCCGTGTCTGTTCGATCGACTCGCATCGCTATCATCCTCGAGCATTCTGTTCGCGGTCACGCGAATAACGTCCGACTGTTTCGCGAATCGCATGTTACCGGTGTTTCTCAGGTACTCGCGCGCGTGTGACGAAGCACGACTATTTATATTCGTGGCACGCGTCACCCAGGTCACTATCACTGTGATCGGCTAAGCGCGCGTACGCGTTTATTATTGCAGTAGCTATTGTGACTATTCTAACGTATATGGTAGCATCAACGACTGCGACGTCTCACGGACTAGGCAAGAATCAGAAGAGGAAGAAGAATCTTAAGAAGAATAAGAGAAAGACTGGATCAGGTCTCGTGAACGGTATCATAAACCGTCTACCGTTCGAACTACACGTTCCGGGTTATCAGTTCTGCGGACCGGGGACGCGTTTGCTAAAGCGATTGGCTCGTGGCGACGAAGGTGTGAATCCCTTGGACGCAGCGTGTCGCGACCACGATATCGCGTACTCTCGTCGAAAGGATTTAGAGGGGCGACACGAGGCGGATCGTGCGCTAGCCGAACGAGCGCGAGAACGAGTTTTCGCGAACGACGCGACCTTTGGTGAAAAAGCAGCCGCGACTGGAGTGTGGGCAACGATGAAGGCTAAGACTAAACTCGGCATGGGTATGAGAAGGACGAAACGTAAACAGAGAAAGTCTGGAAGGAAACATCCTCAACGGCGACGACGACGACATCGTAGTCTACGAGTGGCGAAACGCGGTGGCTTTCTTCAATTTCTTCCGCTCGTGCTACCTGCTTTATCGGCTATCGGGGCATTGGCCGGTGGAGCGGCTGGTATTACCAAAGCGGTCAACGATTCGAAGGCCTCGCGAAAACAACTGGAAGAGACGTTGCGTCATAATCGGGCGATGGAAGGGCGAGGGATGTATCTGACACCGTACAAGCGAGGTGCGGGTTTGAATCCTAGACGTCGAAGCCAACGACGACTGAGATCAAAGAAAAAAAAAAAACGTCGATCGAGTAGGCGCGTGGCGACGGTGGCGGCGATAACGCAACAACCTATGACGAACCTGCAATTAGAACGCGAATGCGCTAGCATCCCGTTCTTTCGAGGGGTGTTTATGCGCGACACACTTCCCACGCGCGTACGAAGCAACGAATGTGGCATCGCGAATCTGGACGAGAATCGAGGCGTCGGTACGCACTGGGTCGCGTACGCGAAACGCGGACCGCGAGTACAGTACTTTGATAGTTTTGGGAATCTGCGACCTCCAGCGGAATTGATCTACTATTTCGGACATGGTACAACAATCACGTATAATCACAATCGTTTTCAACGTTTCGACGAGATGAATTGCGGTCGCTTGTGCATGCAATTTTTACAGCAAAAGTCTATCGAATTATGGCCTATATACTAATAATATCGGTATGTGTACTAAGATTATGTTACAATGGATCCATGCGTAATGACAATTCACACCTCCTATAATAATAAAGACTCATAATATCGATAAAATGCCGAGTATTCGTACGCGCGCGTCACTTACCACCTCTCCGTCTCGCGAGTGTAATCTATGATATGTCGTTCACGCTTACGTTAACGGGTCGCAGTAGCGTGCTCACGGTAAACTATTTCCCTTCGATAGATTTGAGTGATGGTCAATACGAATTAGGACTCGCGGACTTGGAGACGTTTCACACGATACCGAACATCGACTCGAGCAACGATAAATTCTATTCCGTCGTGAATTATGACACCGAAAACAATACCATCGCTGACACCATTCATGAATGCATTACGATCCCCCACGGCTCCTACGAATTAGACGCTATCGCCGAGTATCTGAAGCAACGATTACTCGATCGATATCCTCGAAGACGCGGAAACAACGATAGCAACGATGACGACAAGTACCCTCTAATGCTACGAGCTAACAACAACACCATGAAAAGTGAGCTGTACTGCTCGTTCTTTGTAGACTTTACGAAACCGAACAATGTGGGCTCGTTGCTAGGATTTTCTCCGAATCGCGTCTTATTACCGAGAATCTGGCACGAGTCCGACGTACCCGTGAATATTATAAACGTTAACGTGATCAGAGTAACGTGCAACGTCACTACCGGCGCGTACAGCAACGATAAACCGGTACACACGATTCATGAATTTTCACCTCGCGTACCGCCGGGATATAAGATATCGGAAACTCCGCGACACGTCATTTACCTGCCGATCGTCGCACGAGCAATACACGATCTAACGTTGTGCATCGTCGATCAACACGATCGTCCTATAGATTTCCGCGGAGAAGAAATAACTATTCGTTTGCACGTTCAACGACGTCCGCACGATAGGCTAGCGTGACTACACGCGTATTCGTGGGTGTGTAGTATGTTAGTGTTAGATCACGCGTACGAATCATCAATCGTCGCTGCCGCTGCTACTCCTGCTGCCTCTGTCTCGCGTCATCGGCGCAATCCTTTATCGGAAGGCGAAAGTAGAAGAATAAAGGTTGGTGGAGCGATAAGAAGAGGATCCATAAGGAGGAGAAAGCCGTTGACTCGTCCGAACGTACGTTTCTTACGATCGTTAGGTTTCATCGTCGCCTATTAGACACGCAACCACGATGTCGATTATTCTGGATGTGGCAAATACGCCAACCTTTGACAATCGTATCACGAAGATCGAGTTACACACGTACAATCCATACGCCAACACGACGTTCGATAATAGCGACGAGATAAGAATCCCCATACAGCAGCAAGATCTATACACGCTTCCGTGCGAAAGTTTTCTCTACATCGAAGGTCGTGGCACGTTGACGGCGCATGATGCGAAAGGCCCGGCAACGTCCGCGACCGCTGTTCTCGACAATAATTGCGTTGCGTTCATGTTCGATGAGATTCGATACGAATTGAACGGTGTCGAGATCGATCGTTGTCGGAATCCAGGAATCACAACTACATTGAAAAATTACGTTTCGTTGTCGGCCGAGAGGAGTAAAGTGCTTGCGAATGCCGGTTGGAATTATGCCATCGATTACAATAAAGATATTTTTCATTCGGGTGCTTTCAATTTCTGCGTACCCCTGAACATGTTATTAGGATTCTGCGAGGATTACAAACACATCGTGATGAACGCGCGGCACGAGCTAATACTTATACGATCGCGTGTAGATTCGAACGCGATGCACTGCACCTCCGCCACTGCGATACCGAAACTAGAGATACGCAAGGTGCAGTGGCGTATGCCCCACGTTGTTTTGGAGGAAGTGAATAAGTTATCGATGCTGCGTATCCTGGAAAGCGGTCGGCCGATCGCGATGAGTTTCCATTCGTGGAGCCTGCATGAGTACCCGTTACTGCAAGAGACAACGAAACACACGTGGATCGTGAAAGCTACGTCGCAAATTGAGAAACCTCGATTCGTGATATTCGCCATGCAAACCAATCGAAAGAATCGTCCCGATAAATGCGCGGGTGTATTCGACCCGAATCGTCTTACGAACGTTCGACTGTATCTAAATTCCGAGACGTATCCGTACGATGACTTGAACTTAGATTTCGATAAGTATAAATACGCGCTCCTATACGATATGTACGCGAAATTCGGCAGATCGTACTACGGTCACGGAGAACCGTTGCTGAACGCGATCGAATTCTTACAATACGCACCTATCGCGGTCATAGATTGTTCCAGACAAAACGAGTCGTTGAAAAGTGCTACGGTGGATGTGCGAATAGATTTCGAATGTAAAGAAAATATCCCCGCTAATACTACCGCTTTCTGTTTGATAATACACGATCGTATAGTCGAATACGGCCCTTTAACCAACGTGGTACGCAAACTAATATAGCATGCGTACATATATTATTACTACTACTACTACTACTAATACTACTACTACTACGGATACTGCTACTGTTTTAAAACGTCGATGTCGAAGACCTCAGTTACCGTTCCGACTCCGTCACCGCCGGTGCTACCTAAACGAATAATAATGTTCGCCATTGTCGATCTGCAAGGTTTCAATATCGAACGTGAGTTCGTCGCCAAAGAGATCGCGATTCGCGCAAACAGCCACAATGATAAAACGACGACAACTACGACGATAATCAGCCATTGGAACTTCGAACCACCATACTTCGTGAAACATCTGAATTCGTGGGATAACCGTCAAGCGTCCTGGCTGGCGAAGCATCATCACGGACTTCGCTGGTCTGACGGCTATGTTCCATACTCCAAACTTCAGGGGCTCCTCACCAGCGTACTCGCGAACATTGACTTCGTCATCGTGAAAGGTGCGGAAAAGAAAACGTGGATGCTGCAACTACTACCTAACATAATCGTGGAGGATGTATGCAATTTGTACGAACTGACGGCGCGAAAGATCAACAACAACAACAACAGTAATGACAACGCTCGAACTGTCGAAGACGACGGTGGCTACGACGTTGACGATGATTATTGCGGGATCATACCTGACGTCCCTAATCTGAAGTCTATGTCTTCAACGAATGCTATTCGATGTGCATTTCACAACAACTGCGGTGTTTGCGCGCTAGAGAATGTCGAGAAAATATGGAATTATATACGTAGCGTCACCTAATGTAAGTCTCACACACGCATTGCATCTACTTTACGCGTCATATGCAGAGAAACGAATATGTAAGAGTTATATTTTTTTGTTTTCTTTAGTGAACACAACGACGGCGGTGATGAGATCAATGACAACAGCGGCTGATTCCTCTACCCACGAGCATGAATATCCCCTCCCATACGAATGTTACTTTTACGCAAATACTGATTTTATAATTTAAGGACGCATGGATTGATGGATGTACATTAATAAACATACACTGTTTTTGAATAAAAATTATATTTATTTTAAAAAATGTTAAATTTATAAAAAATTAAATTTTATAAAAAATTAAATTTATAAAAATTTTAAATTTATAAAAAATACTTTATTTTAAAATCTATGTGACGTTACGTTCTGCAACACACAAAGAAAACACCAAATTATTATTATATAAAACGTTGGTAATAGCATGCGAAACATCGAACAATTCAAATTCGTTTGTACTCACTCCGTAAATAGTAGGGGGAGATCCCAAAACTCGTCTTCAGACGATGGAAACTGCTCCTTCACAATGTCCACCCGCCACTTACGCCGGACCGATCGAATTTTCCACCGTAGTTCGCGGCAGATCCGTCCATCATTTCTCGTCGGGTATTGGCGATGCTGAGACAAACACATGACCCGATTAAAACATCGTCGAATGATGTATGCGTATTAATATAATTTTACCAAACGTCACTTACGAGTAGCTGGATGAGGACTTCGCGATCACCTTCGCGCGCCCGGGCCTCGATGTCAGCTCGACGCTGAAACAAACGTGTAAATCGATTAACACATCGTCAATTGATGTACGCGTATCAGAATAATTCTTCCGAAACATCACTTACGAGGCGCCCGACCGTCCCGAGGTAATCATCACTCCATTCGGCCATTTGGATCTCACGCTCATGCTGCAACAAACACACGATTCGATTAGAACACTGTTGAATAGTGTACGCGCATCAATATTTTTTTTGTGAAACAATACTTACGAGATATCGAATGGCATCCCGCCGCTCCACGCGCCACGCCCTCACCAGATTATCGAGAAAATACTGAAACAAATGTATAACTTTGTTAGAAGACTGCCTAATCGAATAAACATACCAATTCAATTTACACAAAACTATACTTACAATTTTTCGCATCAATTCATCCAACTCGGCGTGCCATACATGTTCAATTTCCCCATGCCATTGCTATAACAAACGCACAAATTCATTACAATATCGTTGAATGGAATACGCGTACCAATTCAATTCTCACAAACTGCACTTACAATGCATAGCTGCATCTCAAATGCGTTGATTCTTGTTATTGAACCCATGGTTTATTTTTTGGAAAAATGCTTGTATTAACTGCACTGGTCCGTGCGACGGTGATCGACACCCTTATATACATTTCGTTTCCCTAGCCTAGAAGATGTTTCAATGCATTGCAGAGTGGGGGTAGTTTTCAAGTAGGGTAGTCTTGAGGTATGGTGGGGATGTCTACGTCACAGTTTCTTCACATCCTTCTTATTCCTCGATGATTTTATAATATGAAACTAATTATTCCAGCTTATAGTATACTTTTATGACTCATGCTTTTATGATTCGCATCGCGAATTGTCTCCGCCTCTTCTGTGGCATGCATGCTCCTTGAATTTGTCATGCATATCATTTTGAATTTGTCATGTATTCTCTAACCCTTGTGCGGTAAACATACACGTCTTGACCGTCATCACTGATGTGATATACTTTCACACATTGACATGTACGTGTACGTGAATCAGTATAAAATGACGTGGGTCAGTCCTGTGGACTTCATTACACCACATACGCTCGAGTGCTAACAAGTATCGTTCGCGTCATTTTTTCCGCTGATGAGAATCATACGTCGTGCATATCAAAATGTACAAACGCAACTTAAACGAATCATCCTGCACATCCGACAACGATGGAGGTCTTCCAAATAAACGTCAACGACAACAATCCAGTATGAGGTATGTATACGTTACTATACACTTTACACTTACTTTATTGACTGTAAACGCAAATGAACGAAGTATTAATTTCATGTACATATTTCTTACAGTTCTGGATCCACAACGTCTAAAACGTTGAAAACATCAAAACCATCAATCGTACGGATCCTGGGACGTGATTACCCACTGACCGCAACAGCTTATAAACGGTTAACTATTGGGATTCGTATTGGGATGGATTCGTGCCACGTTGAGATCGCCATAGCCGACAACAAAGGCTGTGAGGTGTGCTTTTCAATGTCTACGTGGATGCTCCTGCTGCAAAACGAGGCGGACATACTCCAACGATTACGCAGCAACGCAACATCAACCCAAACCCCAATCACAATTGACCATTTACGACTAGAATTCACGCGTATGCATGCCGATCAACTTATTAAAATCACCGATAATCGCGCTGTCATATATATGACTGAAGCCACGGTGTGTAAACTATTCGCGTACAAACATTGCATTCAACATATGTTCTCCTGGTTGACAGAAAATATATACTCTGTAAGCAGTAAATATGCTACCTTCGTAGACGTTCTGCGTACCGCTACGACACCAACGAATTATGTGAAATTAATTTCCGAAAGCGAGCACTTCGAGCAACATTCTTTGATTGATTGTGAATTGTTGGCGTTAGGATTACAATCCATGCTGCGTGATATAAACCACGCTCCATTGTAGTATGTACATATATTTTAATAATAAATTAATAATAAATTAATGACTTTCACATCAATACCTGTAACGCATCATTTATAATATCCTTCTTACATATCCTTCTTACATATCCATATATTAATTCTTAGAGGCATAGTCTTAGCGAGTGTCAATAGTGTTTTCGAATATGCAATCTGTGGAATGTCCGGACCCACTGCCACGACCCTCGACTTGTAGCCCCATCGAGAATGGTACTTGAGACGTCGCCCTATTCTCGATCGTGAAAATACTCGGAACGTGACCACGAATAATTATCGCTTTAGGTTTACATGGGTTGCTTACGCGAACGCAACGCCTAATTCATTTCTTCAGGGGCATCGAGTTTTCTCGAGCGTACTTCTCAGAGGCCTGGACTTGGCGAATGTTAATACCGTTTTCGGATAGGCGATATGGGTGGTTCTGACACTGGTCTAATGTAAACCAGATGGTCGCGGGGCTATGTACGAATTCTTTTCACCCCTACACGCTCCCACGACGCTTGACTTGCAGACCCTCGAGAAGGGTACTTGAGACGTTGCCCTGTTCTCGAACGTGAAAATACTCGGAACTCTACCCCGAATAATTATCGCTTAGTTGGTCGCGTGATCGCAACGCCTAATTTATTGCTTCCGGGACATTGCATTTTCTCGAGGATACTTCTTAGAGGCATGGTCTTGGGAAAAGTCAATGCTCAGATATCACCCTCTTTCTCGGAAATCATAATCGAATGCAATGTCGTGTTTATTCCATGGGCTATCGCGACGATTGATTTACAATAATTATCGCTCTATGTTTATATCATTGCACGTGCGTTGTATCGGTCCCACGATTCAAATATAAACATATGGCATGAAGCGCGTGCACGTAGGCACCAAAAATGCGTTCAATCCTGCTCAGATATAAACACGCGGGATGGCACGGTGCAATGTCGTGTTTATTCCATGGGCTATCGCGACGATTGATTTACAATAATTATCGTTCTATGTTTACATCATTGCACGTGTGCTGTACCGGTACCACGATTCAAATATTTCCTCAGAAAAAATCTTTTCTCCTGGTCCACCCTCTTTCTCAGAAATCATCGTTGAAGACGCGAATTTCCACGAATCGGTCGCGGTCGCACCTGCGCACCGATCCCCGCACGCGTACGGTGATTGCGCGGCGGCGACGCGTGCCCAAAGTACCTTAAACATCCACCAGGTGGCGTCAATACGAAATGTATGAAAAAACCTGGGGAATTTACCGACACGGGCCCCAAATACCAACGCAGACCCAAAGTATCTTAAAAATCCAACATCCACCAGGTGGCGCCAATACGAAATGTATGAAAAACCTAGGAAATTTATCGACATGGGCCCCAAATACCAACGCGGGCCCAAAGTATCTTAAAAATCCAACATCCACCAGGTGGCGCCAATACGAAATGTATGAAAAGCCTAGGAAATTTACCGACACGGGCCCAAATACCAACACGGACCCCAAATACCGACGCAGACTCAAAGTATCTTAAACACCCGGTAGGTGGCGTCAATACGAAATGCGCGCGACGCCATTTTGAAAATTTTGAAATCCCCCCCCCCCCCTGTGACGTCACCCCCCTCACCCATCTCGTCGAAGAGCGTGGTACCCCCTCCACCCTCCCCTCGCCCGCGCGGTACCCCCCCTCGCATCACCTCACCCCCTCGCCCTCAGGCTCAGAACTCTCATAGTATACCTACTGCTACCAGTTCGCAATCTACAAGATAATCCTCGTCGTAGTATTCGCTATCACATATTATTTTAGCAGCACGACGCGTATGTAGTGTTTCGCAGGCAGCATCGCTCTGTTACAACACAGTAACAAAAGTTTTAAAGTTTGTCCTCACATCTTTTGCAGTTTGATACAGCCGCGGATACACATAGCTTACACATGACTCAAGATTAAATAAAAATGATACTGTATTCAGTTTGAAATACAGCGACTTATTACGTAGTATCGTCTTCAGAATTGGAGGCGAGAATCATAGAACGAATTATGCAGTGTTGATAGAAATTGATGACAAGTGAAGGAGGGAGACAGACAAGCAGATAGATTGCAATATTTGTAAAATCATTACTATATTGTTCAATTAATTAAAAAGTAGAAATATAAAAATAGAATATAAAGAGTGTATCGGCAGAACCATCTCTCTCTCTCTCTCTCTCTCCCTCTCCCTCCCTCTTCCTCCCTCTCCCTCCCTCCCTCTCTCTCCCTCTCTCCCTCCCTTCCTCCCCCCTCTCTCCCCCTCTCTCCACCCCTCTCTCTCATACAATTAAATACGAAAATAAAATACAGTCCTGTCACGTCCTGGGTAGCGGGGTTTAGGACAGTGACATAGTGGGGAATTACGGGAGTCAAACGCGAAATCCTGTTCCGCTGCTCCAAGAGGTTGCAAAAGTTAGGTACGGAACTTTGTTTCGCTGCTCTAATCAATAGCAAGGATCTAGGTACGAAATCCTTATTTCGCAGCTCTAATCGACCAGGGAAGGTTGGGGAATAATCGCGCACCCGAGTGACACCCGTTAGAGTGTTTGCGGTTAGTTCTTCTAACTTGATAATTGGCTTAACTACTGCATTGTGAAAAGAAAGGCGCGGATGGCAGTTCTTTAAAATAGACGTGCTAATGGGCATACGGGACCCTGGGTGGAAAAAGTTGTAAACACAGATAAGAACTCCCGAGATTCGCGAAGGAAGAACGGCTGTTGTAAGGCCGGTAAGGATTCTTGGTATTCGAAGTATAATTCCGAGAATTCAAACGTTTAAGTAACAGAACCGCTATTTATTGGAAAGCGAGTGATTAAACAATGCACTTCTGGTGTTATAGCAATTTACAATAATGCATGGACATAAAGCATTGGCACAAACATTTATATAACGGTGATTAGTAATATAATATAACCATAAGATGAATTAGTAATAATAATAAACAAATTAATATAGGCAATAGAATTAAACAATGGTATAATTAGGTGGTTACCATAAGCAATTGAAACTATATAAAGTAAGCGGATAAGCAAGGATAAATGATATAAATGCGGTTGAACGATATGCATATAAAGTAATAAGCGAAATCACAGAAAGTAATGTAAAGCAATAAGCACAACAATACAAAGCGATATAAGTTGAAAATATAAAGATCGAAGCAAATAAGTAAAAGAAAATAATATAAACGAAATTAGAGTAATAAGCGCTTACAGTGATGTCGAAGATTCGAGGTCCTTTTGTGAAATGATGCACTGAAGCTAATTAATACTACTTAACAATAAGAAATAAAGATTTGATAAAGACTGTTGCCGAACTGGTGCCGAACTGGTACTAAGTGTCGCGGTCCACGCGGCGCCGGTATTTATACAAAACAATGGAATGTCAGGTATGCGGGGAATTTGCGGTATGCGTGATGCCTCATGCTTTAAATATGTGTTATGTAATCGGAATGTCGAGATGAGCCCTGCGCGAAATATGTGTCGTTATTGCATATTTCGGCGGTTCCTTCGGGGTTTTGAAAAGGGGGTACTCCACCCGTTGGATGGGTTTGGAGGGTTTGATTGGGGTTTGAAAGTGGAGGTTTGAATGCGTTTTCCGTAAAAGGAGGGGAGGGGGAGTGAGACATGGTCTCGAGATGAGCGAGTTTTAGTGAGGAACTTGTCTAAGGTTTAAACGTGGAAGGAGTTCGCGCCTCTAAGGCCGAAGAGGGGATAGGGTTTGAAATTTGGTCATCTGGAGATGGGGACCGCTAAGGTACATCGTCCAAACAACCCGGAGGTTGGGGAAAGGGTTAAGCATTGAGGTTTCTTAAATGGTTGTGTAGTTGTAGGGGGAATTTATATGGAGGATGCTACTTAGGACCGAGCGAAAAATAATGGGACGTCACAAAACCCTCCCTAATTTCACGAGGACTACAACATATTGAAGTTTAAAAAAAATCCGAGACATCGAGTGACAAAAGTGATCGATTTGGCGTGGAATGACCCTATATTCGCAAAAAATCGAACTTTAACCCATTCGAGACCGATTGCACACCGTGTGTGCAATTGATTTCCGAGGCTATAAGATCGGTTGCACACCGTGTGTGCAACAATATAAAGAAAAACAACTTTTTCGCTCCTGGGGACCGTGTTCGAAAAAGATCGCCGTCTCGATTGAGTTAACTTGATCGCGTCCTCTAGGACCCTTCTTTTCGCGGATTTTAGTTTTTAATTCGATTCTGGAGGGTGGGCAAACGAAATTATTGGGTGGCCAAATCTCTTCTACATCTAGACTAACGGACTGCATCGTTGAAAGAACGATTTTTATAATATTGTTTGCGAAAAGAATAGGGATGAGTCTGAGAGGAATCTAAGACAGGTCATGTCCACTAAACACACTTCTTGTTCGTTGAAACTTCGTCAAGGTTTTATTAACTGACTGCACAATGAGGTTCACAGTACGTTGACTTTATCAAACACTCGTTGAGTAAATCCGAACAAAATAACAGTTTTTGAATGAGATGAAAACATAAACCGCGCGGGCACGCCACGTGGCGTCTGCACAATTATATTAATCGTGAGAACTACTGAGCGTCCAATTGAGCAGAGAATGATAACAATGGTGAAATGAGAACGGCACTTTCGTACAGTGAACAGAGCGCGAGAAAACTACAAAAAACTTGAATATTCGCGACGCGATGTTGCAAGTAGTAGCTTGCTACAGAGCATACAAGAGAGCGATTAATGGCGGACTTCCGCAACCGCGTCTTCTCGGTTCTTCTGGAGCCTCGACGCGGCACGCTGATTGGTGCATCGATCACGGCGACGGTTGATCGATCAACGCTGATTGGCGGCTCGCCCAACGATCAGCGTCGCTGAATCGTAGTCCGTGAGGTGCTGCTGTGAACGTGAGTGTGGCGGCGTGGGGAACTATTCCATTCCCAAACATTTATATTCGAAAAAATCGAACTTTAACGTGAGCGCGTCCTCTAGGACCCTTCGTTCCGCGGTTTTTACTTTTTAATTCCATTCTGGGGGTGGGCAAACGAAAATTTTGGGTAGGCAAACGATAGACAAACGAATGCCGTTGATTTTTTCCAAGAAATCGCATTTGGGGGTGCTATCTTTACGATCTCTTGTTTCAAAGTCATGGTTTTCGTTTAATTACATACGATAGCGGTCGTCGGTAGAGGATAGAACGTACTTTAAGTGAGAGTCATTGATAGTATTGAATATGGAATGAAAAAAAAATGAAAAATAAAAAATTGAAATGTGTAACAACTAGCCCCGATCTCCCCTACTTGAAATTGAAGGATATTATTATTTTGTTTTAAGCAACGGAGATTAATATTATTTTCTTCATCCATCATCTCTCGCAAGTAGGACACTGCTTAAGATAGTTGGTAGGATCCGGTAAACAAAATTTTTAGATCTTGTTCTGTCAGTCGGGGAAATCAGTCAAATCGGTAGTTGTTACTTGTTGAAATGGAATCTTTCGTCTACTGCAATGATCTATTTCGACTTCCAACCCTAAAGTATTAGGTTGATCTTTTTGTTCGGAAATTCTTGAAATTATTTCTTTGGAAAACTATTTATCTGAATTTAATCGCTTTCCAAATGTATTGTGCAGGAAACAAGCTATTCGGCAGAATAACCGTACTGTTGGAAGCAATGTGTTTTGCATTTGGTGGTGGAGAAATCGGTATTTTTGCCCTATTATGCCGTGGACAGCTTCAACAACCCAACGAACTTTTGTAACTAACCGAGAATCATTAGCTTCCTTAGTTGTTAGTTGATTACGTTTTCCTTTAAGAGCTGGCATAAGTATCCTGTATTTTTCTTCCTCCAGATAGGTTTTCACATCCCGAAAACCTCGATCAACGATACAAATGTCTCCATTTTTCATTAGAGCCCGCAAACCGTTTGGATCTTGCAACACGATTTTCATTATTTGTGCGTCATTTTCAGTACCATAGAAAGGTCAGAGCATATCAATAATATATCCAGTTGTTGTGTAAACTGTAAATGGTTTACATAATGGTGTTTTTTTTTTGGGCCGGAATATGATTTTCTTTGGTATATTCATTACTTGAGCTTTTTCCGTGTCGAATATACGTGCCATCGAAAATCAAAGCCAACTGATCGGTTATATTGTGCAATTTTTTAGCAATAGTTGAGGTTTTTATTTCAATTAAATGTTCTCGAGGAAAAGTAGTAAATCCAAATTGGGTAGGCAATATGTCCATTTCAAAAGAATTTATAATTGATGCACAAAAATCAGAAACTTGATGTTCCCGTTCCATTTCCAGAATTGCGGCTAATGTTTTATTTGAATTGCCAGTTCGTAGTTTGAATAGAAAAACAACAATAACCTGCGATACAGTTCGACACTTACAAGGGAACACCGCGAATCCGGACTCACCGATTGGAACGCAACTTTGTGGGTTTTTGGAGTGACTCAAAACAAGAACAACGGTGTGTTTTATTTGTCAATGGTATCCCCTATGGGCCTATTCCACTGCGTCGCGTGATAAAAAATGTATTGGAAAAACGCGTTTTACTATCAAAATTTTATGTATGTTTAGACGTGCTGGGCAAATCTAAAATATTAACGGGGAGACTGGACGACGTACATGATGTACATCATGTACCACTAACAAAAAAAAACGCATCGATAATAGTACTCCATGGGTGATGTGGAAACCTATTGATACGGGGGGCGCCCCAATGCACTACGCGCGGTTAATATTGTACGGGCCTGAGGCGCTCCAAGCTCCTAGGCCGCCGCGGGGGCCAAGACGCGCGGCGAGAGAAAGGAGGCGTTGCCTCTGAAAATCGGCCGCTGTGTTCACTTAATTCCGAGGCCTGTTATAGACAAAACATAAACGAATAATTTTGATATAATACTTTGTATTTTGATATTTTTATGTTATCATATTTGGCACCGTCATGTGTTAAGGCTGCCGTCTCAAGTTTGTTATGGTCCGAATCGATCGAAGCGTCCCTTGTAAACAGACGGACACTAATGAAACTACTGCGGTCGATAAAAAGAACTTTTACAGAGGTGACATCTCCAGGTACTCTATGTAGACGAATTTTTGACCCATAGTTGCCACATTTTCTGTTCTCTCTGTCTCTGCCGCGCTGTTGCCACAACTCTGTATCGAGATGTCTTGAAGGAATACAGCACGAGTGCTGTGTCTAACGTCAGAGCCTCGCTGAACGTAAAGGAGGATGGCAGTAATGAAAGATAGAGAGGTTGGGTAGTGAAGTTAGGAAACATATCAATGAAACAATACTTATTTGCGTATCATTATCTCTTCTACACTTCGCAATTCTTATTATCTTCTCTCATTCTGTGTAATTCCTCTTCTACATTGACGGTTTTCCTACAATTTTATCAGATCGATCGTAATGAAATCGCTCATTTGCTGTAACAACGACACAACTAAAAATTTGCAGTTTTTGAGTTATTAGTATAGAACAGGGTTGTCTAACTGACGACTCACGAGATGCCGGGGGCTCCTCCGCCTTGCGGCCACGCTGACGATCGCAGTCGAATTCGTCTGTCCCTACACAGACATAAATACATTCGATTGCTACGGCCGGCCACGGCCGTACGTTTACATATAATTTTGATTAATACGACAATACGAACTGATATATCCTTAACAGCGAAGACCAAGAAATGTATTATCGAGTTGCATTGTGTAATTTGCAAGCAGATCCGTTCGTTCATCAATGTTTGGTTCTACATACAGATGCGAACGTGCGTTTTCCGTTATGAAAAATATAAAAAGTAAATATCGGTTAAGATTAGCGGACCATTCATTATCTTCGCTGTTAAGGATAGCCATAACAAAAATTGATGTGGATATACCATCCCTTGTCAATAATATGACGCGGCCTCAATGTGCACGTTCATATTCACAGAGACGAGTAAAAGTAAGTATATATCAGTTCGTACTGTCGTATTAATTATAATTATATGTAAACGTATGGCCGTAGCCGGCCGTAGCAATCGAATGTATTTATGTGTGTGTAGGGACGGACGAATTCGACTGCGATCGTCAATGTTTAGTAGGTGTGGAGGGAGCCGTTCAGCGTGGCCGCAAGGCGGAGGAGCCCCCGGCATCTCGGGAGTCGTCAGTTAGACAACCCTGGTATAGAAAAAGTGGTTGGTGTCTAACAAAACTTTTCCCGTTAACAAAACTCGTTTCCCCAAAAATCGTGAATTTTGAGTTATATATGTCGTAGTTGCAGCAAATGAGCGAAATGTAACGTATGCAATGAGGGCAATATTTATATTTTCTTGTGAAAAAATATAATGATATGATTCTCCAATGATTGTTTATTTTGTTTGTTTTAATATAATATAAAACGTTCACATTTTCTATCGTATCAGCTCGAACGTTTCAGTAACATACTGGTGAGATTTTCCAGACGAAAATGTATTTAAGGGGGGAACCTTGTGTAACTAGCTGAAAATCGAGGCATTTTTCCGGAATTTTTTTTAAAGAAAGTATTTAATCGATCTTTCTGAAACTTTCGGGATATTGTATTAACAGGTTAAGGTAGGTAAAAAAAAATTTTTATTAAAAAAGAGCAACAAATAACAAAGTTATAAGGGCTTATGCCCAGTCCGTTGGCGACGCAATTGGTCCACTGCGGGCAACGTAGCGTCTTTTGGTTTCAGATGAAACCAAAAATCGAACAATTTTCATTTAGTTTATGAGTGTACGGATGAATCGTATCAATTTATTTCTTAAAAGATGCAAAATTGAACAAATGGCGGCCTCTTGAAAAAAGGTCCCTCTTTCCAACGAAATTTTGCCTTAAATGTGTACAAAAAAGTTATTTATTTAAACAATATCATTATACCCATAGCTTAGATCTGTAAAGAAAATGTTCACAAATATCCGTGCACAAGGCCAAGTCGATTGGTTGAATATTTTTGGAGTTACATTGCCCGCTGTTGTATATTGCATGGATGGAAAAGATGGTGAAATAATTCAATAGTCTAAAGGTGTGTCTAGACGTTGCGAGGCAAAGGCGCGAGGCATGCCTCGCCCGTTGGAATGTCTTCGGAGCCTACCTCGACATGAACGATTCCAAAGCAACTTCGAGCTACCTCGAGCAAAGCTCGCAGGGTGATTCTCCAGCTACGCCGGTCACCCCGTGGCGAGGACAGACCTTCGCAGTGCCCCATCGAATTTTATGGCTTTCGACCCTCGAAGGGTTTGGAATACCATTAAGAAGTTGTGAAATCTTCGACTTCCGCATTTCTCATCGGATCTTTGCGAAAACCACGCCAATGGATTCCTGGCGTTCCGACGATTAAAATCATACCAAATATCATGCAAATCTGACTACTTTGACATAAGCTATTTGTATTTCTTATGTAAAAGTGGTCCGATTTGCACGATATTTGGCATGATTTTCATCGGAAAATCACAAGGAATCCATCGGCGACACTTGCATATCCATACGATAAAGAATAAAGAATTATTATATTTCTGAACCAGGTGGGTCCAGTGTTTTCCGAAGCGACGCCCGTCGAAGGATGCCGCCTGGTACCCCGCAGTGCCCATCGAATTTTATGGCTTTTTTCGGAAAAAGGTATGAATTCTGGGTCGAACGTAGCGAATTGAGGTAGGCGCCTCGCAGTCAAGGGGTGACATATCCATTACGGCGTATTAAGAAATTCTTTTTTTCATCGTATCGAGATAGAAGTGACGCCAATGGATTCCTTATGTTTTTCTGATGAAAATCATACCAAATATCATGCAAATCGGACTACTTTGACACAAGATATTTGTATTCCCTATGTAAAAGTTGTCCGATTTGCACGATATTTGGCATGATTTTCATCGGAAAATCACAAGGAATCCATCGGCGACACTTGCATATCCATACGATAAAGAATAAAAAATTATTTTATTTCTGGAACAGATACAGGGTAATTATGGAGGTACGCCCGTCAAGAAGATGCGGCCTGGTACCCCGTGGCGAGGACAACCCTTCGCAGGGTCTCGCCCGATTTTTATGGCTTTTTCCGGAAAAAGGTACGAATCCTGGGCCGAACGTAACGAATTGAGGTCAAGCCCCCGCAGTCGAGGGTGAAATATCCATTACAGCGTATTAAGAAATTCATTTCTTGATCGTATCGAGAGGGAAGTGACGCGAATGGATTCCTTATGTTTTTCTGATGAAAATCATACCAAATATCATGCAAATCGGCCGACTTTTACACAGGGAATACAAATAGCTTGTGTCAAAGTAGTCCGATTTGCATGATATTTGGTATGATTTTCATCAGAAAAACATAAGGAATCCATTGGCGTCACTTCTATCTCGATACGATGAAAAAAAGAATTTCTTAAGAGTTCAGAAATATAATAATTCTTTATTCTTTATCGTATGGATATGGAAGTGTCGCCGATGAATTCCTTGTGATTTTCCGATGAAAATCATACCAAATATCGTGCAAATCGGACCACTTTTACATAAGAAATACAAATAGCTTGTGTCAAAGTAGTCAGATTTGCATGATATTTGGTATGATTTTAATCGACGGAACGCCAGGAATCCATTGGCGTGGTTTTCGCAAAGATCCGATGAGAAATGCGGAAGTCGAAGATTTCACAACTTCTTAATGGTATTCCAAACCCTTCGAGGGTCGAAAGCCATAAAATTCGATGGGGCACTGCGAAGGTCTGTCCTCGCCACGGGGTGACCGGCGTAGCTGGAGAATCACCCTGCGAGCTTTGCTCGAGGTAGCTCGAAGTTGCTTTGGAATCGTTCATGTCGAGGTAGGCTCCGAAGACATTCCAACGGGCGAGGCATGCCTCGCGCCTTTGCCTCGCAACGTCTAGACGCACCTTAATGCACCGAAAATAGGGTTTATTACTTAAACCGTCGCCCAAATACACAGGTGCTCTCGTTGCGCACCGGCGTAAGACTGAATAGGTGCGACTCTCGCAGTACGTGAATTATTATGATATCGTTTTCTATTCTATCGGCGCGAGGTACATCACAATTCCTCCCCCTTTAAAGTAAGTTTTACATGCACTGTTTTTGCTGTAAACGCTTGGAACGACGTAACATTTGTTGTTTTGCTGATAGATTTATCAATTGATCTGTATGACGCTCACAGGTTTTATTTGGCTCGACTTGAACCTCAAATGTAGAAGGAGATAGTTGCCTAGCAATGTGACCTTCTAATTTTGTATCACCTTTACCATAATTATTAGTTATAACCATATCTCCTTCTTCAAATGTGGCTCTGCGCGTGCCTTGACGGTTTACAATTTGAGTATGTTGTTTTACATATACAGTATTATCAGTGCGTGGTCGCAACGAATCGAATCTCGTCCGAAGTTCACGCATATACATTAAAAAAGCTGAGCTTTTGCCTGTCGTACTGTGCGGAACGCTACGATAATCGAATAAGAATATGCTTATCGCGTCTTCTAAGTTCCTTCCCCCTTTTACAATTTTCGTAATCTTATCTTTAAATATACCGACGAAATTTTCGGCTGCTCCATTCAGGTCTGTGAAGATAGCACCCCCAAATTCGAATTTTTGGAAAAACGAAACGGCATTCGTTTGTCCATCGTTTGCCCACGTTTGCCCATAAAAAATTTTCGTTTGCCCACCCTTCAAAAAAAATTATGGCCAAAAAAAAAAATTTCATCAGCACCCCCATGAAAAACTTTTTATAATTTAACGGTGGGGCATGATTGTCCATCGCTTGCCCACGTTTGCCCATCCAAAATTTTTTTTTCCCACCCACCAAAAAAAAGTTATGAACAAATTAAAAAATTTGTCTACATCACCCTCCATGTTATCAAAATCGATTGTTTAACGGTGCCGTCCTTTAGTTTAGATGTCAAAGAGATTTGCCCTTCCATTTATTTCGTTTGCCCACCCTGCAGAACCGAATTATTAATAAAAATAGCCAAGGAGCGCGACACCCGTTGAAGCGACCAAGTACAAGTTCGATTTTTTATTAATTAAACGACGAAATCGATTGTTTAACGGTGCCGTCCTTTAGTTTAGATGTCAAAGAGATTTGCCCATCCATTTATTTCGTTTGCCCACCCTCCAGAACCGAATTATTAATAAAAATAGCCAAGGAGCGCGACACCCGTTGAAGCGACCAAGTACAAATTAGATTTTTTATTAATCAAACGACGAAATCGATTGTTTAACGGTGCCGTCCTTTAGTTTAGATGTCAAAGAGATTTGCCCATCCATTTATTTCGTTTGCCCACCCTCCAGAATCGAATTATTAATAAAAATAGCCAAGAAGCACGTCACCCGTTGAAGCGACCAAGTACAAGTTCGGTTTTTTATTAATTAAGCAACGAAATCGATTGTTTAACGGTGCCGTCCTTTAGTTTAGATGTCAAAGAGATTTGCCCATCCATTTATTTCGATTGCCCACCCTGCAGAACCGAATTATTAATAAAAATAGCCAAGGAGCGCGACACCCGTTGAAGCGACCAAGTACAAGTTTGGTTATTTATTAACTAAGCGAGGAAATCGATTGTTTAACGGTGCAGTCCTTTAGCTTAGATGTCGAAGAGATTTGCCCACCCAATAATTTCGTTTGCCCACCCTCCAGAATCGAATTAAAAAATAAAATTATTAAAGTTCGATTTTTTTCGAAAATATTATGAAAATCGTTCTTTCAACGATGCAGTCCGTTAGTCTAGATGTAGAAGAGATTTGCGCATGCAATAATTTCGTTTGCCCACCCTCCAGATTCGAAATAAAAAATAAAATCCGCGAAAAGAAGGGTCCTACAGGACGCGATGCCGTTAAAGTTCGATTTTTTTCGAAAATATTATCAAAATCGGTCTTTCAACGATGCAGTCCGTTAGTATAGATGTAGAAGAGATTTGCCCACCCAATAATTTCGTTTGCCCACCCTCCAGAATCGAATTAAAAAATAAAGTCCGCGAAAAGAAGGGTCCTACAGGACGCGATCACGTTAAAGTTCGATTTTTTTCGAAAATATTATGAAAATCGTTCTTTCAACGATGCATTCCGTTAGTATAGACGTAAAAGAGATTTGCCCACCCAATAATTTCGTTTGCCCACCCTCCAGATTCGAAATAAAAAATAAAATCCGCGAAAAGAAGGGTCCTACAGGACGCGATGCCGTTAAAGTTCGATTTTTTTCGAAAATATTATCAAAATCGGTCTTTCAACGATGCAGTCCGTTAGTATAGATGTAGAAGAGATTTTCCCACCCAATAATTTCGTTTGCCCACCCTCCAGAATCGAATTAAAAAATAAAGTCCGCGAAAAGAAGGGTCCTACAGGACGCGATCACGTTAAAGTTCGATTTTTTTCGAAAATATTATGAAAATCGTTCTTTCAACGATGCATTCCGTTAGTATAGACGTAAAAGAGATTTGCCCACCCAATAATTTCGTTTGCCCACCCTCCAGAATCGAATTAAAAAATAAAATCCGCGGAGAAAGGGTACTGGAGGACGCGATCACGTTAAAGTTCGATTTTTTTCGAAAATATTATGAAAATCGTTCTTTCAGCGATGCAGTCCGTTAGTATAGATGTAGAAGAGATTTGCCCACCCAATAATTTCGTTTGCCCACCCTCCAGAATCGAAATAAAAAATAAAATCCGCGAAAAGAAGGTTCCTACACGACGCGATGCCGTTAAAGTTCGATTTTTTCGAAAATATTATCAAAATCGTTCTTTCAACGATGCAGTCCGTTAGTCTAGATGTAGAAGAGATTGGCCCACCCTCCAGAATCGAATTAAAAAATAAAATCTGCGGAAAGAAGTGTCCCAGAGAACGCGATCACGTTAAAGTTCGATTTTTTTCGAATATACATATTATCAAAATCGATGATTCCTACCGTGAATGTTTAAGGTGTTTTATCCAAAAATTTTGCACACACTTCTTCCCGGCACTTTATTCGAACGACACTTCAATTTGTAGTTCTCATCGAATACTTCACACTGTTCACACATCTGCAGCATGTGCAGAATAACACAAATTTCTATCAATGATTTCCTAGGCATTTTTCACTAATCACCACATTGAAATCGCAAAACGAGAAATAATAGAATCTTCTCGCAGTTACTTCACAAGCCGTAACTGAACGCACGATCTTGCAATAGCTGTGTCCGAACTCTGAAGACTGACTGACTTTCTTGCGGCGTTGGAAAGGATTGGAGAGTATCGGAGACATCTGTTTACGTTTCAGCAGTGGCTCTTGGCGCCGCGGCCCTTTAGGGTGTCAGCGTTGTGTGGCGTCAGCGGAAGGAAATAACTACGCATTCATAAACATTTCTGAGAAGTTATCACCAAATACACTAAACTGTGACGTTAAAAACAATCGGTGGAATTTGCTAACGAAAAATATTTTAAAATTTCGGTGGAAGAGGAAGAAAAATAAATATTGAATAACATTAATGTTTCTAATAAAAGTAATACTAGTATTTGAGAATTCTAGCCTTACAATAATCAAAATAAAATAAATAATATACTGCCTCAATTATATTTTAATATTACATTATCTGAGGAGCAATGGATTAATATTGATCAGAGACAATGACAATCTTTATGTGGAATTTTATCAAAATCTTTGCCCACTTTTAAAAAAAGCTTAGAGAAGAATGATTTATATTAATTACTCATTACATTTTGAAAGAAATTTGACGTTCCACTATTCGTCCACGAGTATCGACGAAAAGTTTTTTTATTGTCTATCCTGTTCGTGCCAACAGGAAAAGCACAACTAGGTGGTTCGAAGTACTAGCCGCAATAATCGGACATGGCATGTTGAATTTTTCCAGCATTTCTTGGGTTTGGGGGCCACTGTGCATAGTGACAAAAACGGGTTCAGAGCGATACGTAAATTCTAGCAGCAATCTAGAACGTGATACGGTCTTTAAGAATTTTAGTCACTCTTCGACCTCAGCTAATCCGTATATTGCTCTGCCGGTTCGCCGACTCGCGGGGGTATACGGTCATAAATCGCAACCCTGGCTACAAACTCTGACCGATCAACCTAATTAATTTTTGGGGACTAGGGACGGTAACCCCAGTCAGCCCTCTCAGTTTTTACTTCAATATGCCAGATGTAAGAAAGGTGCCATCAGCTTAGCAATTAAAAAGTATCACCCAACATTTATACGCCTCGCGGTTTAGCAACTTCTAACAATTACTCGAGCTAATTTGTAAATAAATATGAAAAATACCCAGAATATGTAAAATTACAAATATATTTTTAAAATCCTTTTAATGATGAAATATAAATCGGCCAAAGTTTTAGATAATACTATTAAGAATATGTGTACAAGGTTTGTAATAAATCGGACAATTAGTTTTGGAGATATTTGGTACACCGCTCACGCGGACGGGCTTCCCGGGACAACAAATAACTCGACCATTTTTTAATATTTTTGTACACCCTGTAACAGGGACAGGACTGTACAATATATTACGACAGGCAATGCTTGAGGTCTAATCCGATCGTCTGCGTTGCAGATGTTTACAACTCAGAGTTAGGCCCGAATTTTCGTCTATGTTAGAAAGGACTTGACCTTGAGTGTTGCCAAATGCACGTTTGAGGAAAGTCGATTTGTCTCCGCCCGCAACCTTTTCCTACCGAGGTCCGGCTTTCATCCACTGGTTTCAAGTGGGCAATAGCAACCGTGTAAAGAACATTTAAGAAAATTTTTGTAATAGATTTTAATAATAAGACACAAGCCAACATTTTAAACAAAATTTTTTTAATTTTGTTGCGCAATTCTTCAGTATACACGTATGTATGTAGGAATGGTAGTAGCGGCCGGAATGCGAGACGTTTCCGTACGAAAGACGGAGGTCGGCGGGGAACGAAGTGTGGCGAAGACGGCCGAATCGAGGCGGTCCTCGGCGGTCGTGCTGATCGGCGGCAGTCATTGAAAAAGCAGTGCTAAGGGCACAGTCACGTTGTCTATATTTTGCATTTCTTTATTCTTTTATTCAATAATTATATTTTAATTATTCCTTATTGAACTGGTGTTTGATTGTTCCTTTGGCGAGATCCCAACTTTCCTACAAATTGGGGGCTCAGCCGGGATCTAAAGCCGGAATTAGTGAGAGATATTGGGATTATTCGCGAGTGACGCAGTCGACACAGACGAAGCTAAGTATTCTGCGAAGCCGTGCAGTTTTCACGGAAAGCGAAAGTGAAAGAGACAAAGTGTGTGATAACTGACCGTGCGGAAAGAATCACGAACGTGACGTCGGTGAAGAAATAGGCAAGAGAGAAGACCGGAAGAAGCAAGTGAGAATGGCTACAGAAAACGAGACAGCAACGGCGAGTGCCCGAAAGCATTCAAGGAATTTGCAAGCAAGTACAGACGACGTTGATCTAGACAGGACCGTCATAGAAACGGAAGCAGTAGGCAGAACAGAAGTGAAGGCAATAGATAAGATGAAGCTAACCGAGTTAAGAGAGAAATTAAAAGAATTACATTTAACTACGACCGGTAAGAAAGCAGAACTGCAAGACAGATTGAGACGGCACATGGAAGGAGAGGATGAGGAAACGGAAGACGAGGAAGATGACGAAGAGGAAGAAGATGAAGAGGATATAGACTCAGAGGAAGAAGATGAGGAGGATATAGAATCAGAGAGGAAGATGAGAAAACATAGGAAGGGCGCGATGGTGAAAAAAAGCATGTTCACGATAAAAGACGTAGAAGAATCGCTTTCGTATTTCACGGGCGATGACAAATTATCAGTGCGTAAGTGGATCGAAGAATTTGAAGCAACAGGTGCTTTATTACAGTGGAATGACCTACAGATGTTTATCTACGGAAAACGAATGTTGAAAGGATCAGCCAAACAGTTCGTGACGGCGCAGAAAGGTATCACGTCGTGGACGATCTTAAGGAGAAGGCTGAAAAAAGAATTTAAAACGGTGGTGAACAGCGCACAAGTACACGCACAATTGTCAAAGCGAAAACGAAACCCAAAAGAGACTGGACGACAATACGTGTATGCAATGATGGAGATAGCTAGTGAGGGAAACGTGGAAGAAAAGGCATTAATGGAACACATCATCAACGGAATCCCGGATAGGGAGTATAATAAAATGATTCTATATCAGGCGTCTACGTTAAAACAATTAAAAGCTAATCTAGACGTCTACGATCGCATCAAGGAAAAGTTACAATACACACCGCCCACGAAAGAGAAGTCGGAACCGAGAGGGACAGGAAAGAAAGAAAAATCAAATACAACGGGTAGAACATTACAGTGCAACACCTGTGGGATGCGTGACCACGAGGCGAAGAGCTGCCCGGATCGAGGCAAAGGCCCGAAATGCTACAAATGCAACAATTTCGGACACATCGCGAGGCTCTGTCCGAGTGCCGCGCAAGACAATACGGCGAAAGTGAACTGTATATCGAGAAATAAGACAATTTGTGAGATCGATATCAGGAATGTGAAATGCGAAGCGTTGATCGATTCCGGCAGTGAATTATCGTTGATGGATGAAAAGAAATACCGCGAGGTTGGCGGTCCTCCGTTGAAACCGACGTTAACAAGTATCACGGGAGCCGGCAACGCGATTACGAAAGTTATCGGCACGTTTGAAGAGAGCGTGAAGATAGACGGCGAGTGGTACAAGCTGGGATTTTTTGTGGTGCCAACGGACACGATCCAATACGCAACAGTGCTAGGACAAGACTTTTTGAACAGGGTCGAGGTGCAACGACGACAGGGAGAAATAATAAAAATAGTGAAAATACCGTCAGCATCACAAGAGACGAACGACGGTTCCAGTAAAATCAGCGATGGCAAGGAGAAGAAAGAAGAACTCGACCAAATCAAGGAGGATGCGTGCAACGCGCATAACGAAGAAAGCGATGAGCTGATGAGAGTGTTGTGTGTCGACGTGAACGAGTTAGACGTCAAGCGTGAGTACAAAGACAGATTAGAGACAATAATTGCGGAATATACACCGTCGAACAAGGTGAGCACAAATGTTGAAACTGTAATAGTGTTAAACGACGAAAGACCAGTCACTTCGAAACCGAATAGATTAGCGCCGAGAGAGAAAAAGATTTTAAATGAACAGATAGACGAGTGGCTGAAGGAAGGAGTGATTCAGCCGAGTATGAGCGAATATGTAAGTAGAGTAGTTATCGTTCCGAAGCCAAACGGACTGTACAGAGTTTGCATTGATTTTCGCGATTTGAACAAACTAATTAAACGAGATCATTTTCCAATGCCACTTATTGAGGACAGAATAGATGAATTGAGGAAGGCTCGGGTTTTCTCCGTGATAGATCTAAAGAACGGTTTCTTTCATGTACCGGTGGCAAAAGAAAGTCAAAAATATACATCATTCGTGACACCGGAGGGACAATACGAATTCTTAAAAACGCCTTTTGGTCTCTCGGTCAGTCCTATGAGTTTTCTTAGATTTATAGACGAAGTCTTTAGAGATTTGATAAGAAGTAAAATAGTTTTTACATATGTAGACGACATAATCATTCCAGGAGAGAACGAGGAACAGGCGTTCGATAATTTAGTAAAAACGTTGAAAGTAGCGGAACGTAGTGGGTTGACGGTTAACTGGCGTAAGTGTAAATTTTTGAAAACGCGAATAGAATACCTTGGACTGGAAATCGAGAACGGACACGTGTTTCCAGGAACGGCAAAAATCAAGGCAGTAGAGGGATTCCCGACGCCGGGAAATAAGAAGAGCATACAGAGTTTCTTGGGGCTAACGGGATACTTTCGAAAATTTGTTTACAAGTATTCCGAAATAGCTAGACCCTTGTCCGATTTGATAAAGAAAGAGCAACCGTTTGTGTGGGGCAACAGCCAAAGCGAAGCGTTTGCAAAATTGAAACAAGTTTTGTCCGCGAAGCCGGTATTGCGTATATATACGATCCGGACGCGATTACCGAATTGCATACCGATGCAAGTAAGGAGGGATACGGAGCGGTCCTTTTACAAAAGAACGAGGGCGAGGATAAGTTCCATCCAGTTTATTATTATAGTAAAAAAACGACTGACGCTGAGAAAAGGTATCATTCTTATGAGCTGGAGGTTTTAGCGATAATTAGTGCGGTTAAGAAATTGCGTGTATATTTGTTCGGTATTAAATTTAAGATTATTACAGACTGTGAAGCGTTTAAGAAAACGTTGTCGAAGAAGGATGTCACCGCGAAAGTAACGCGTTGGTCCTTAATTCTCGGAGAGTTCGATTATACTATAGAACATCGGAACGGGTCGCGATTAAAACACGCAGATGCGTTTAGTAGGTATCCAGTAATGGTTATAGCAAATCAGTTACACGCGATGATAAAAAAGAAGCAGTTGGAGGACGAAAGATTACAGGCGATTAGAACCATCCTTCAGAGAGAGCCGTACGATGAATATTTCGTAGAGAATGATATTATAATGAAGCAAAAGGATAATCGAAAGTTAATAGTCGTGCCAAATTGTCTGCAAATGGACATAATACGCGGTACACATGAACACGGTCATTTTGGAATTAAGAAAATGAAAGAGACTATTGAGACCGAGTATTATATTCCACGGTTAGAAGAAAAACTTAAAGAATTTGTTAGTTGTTGTATTCCGTGTATTATTTCTGATAGAAAAGCTGGTAAGAAAGAAGGAGAACTGAGGCAGTTGCCGAAAGGCGATCGACCGCTCAGCAAGTATCATATTGATCACGTAGGACCAATGACTCAGACAGGCAAAGCATATCGCTATATTTTTGTAATAATAGATAGTTTTTCTAAGTTCGTGTGGTTATATCCAACTAGGACGGTTAGCGCGAAAGAAGTACTTAAAAAATTAAAGGCACAACAAGAGATTTTCGGAAACCCGGAGCGAGTTATTTCTGATAGAGGAACTGCGTTTACTTCCGGTGAGTTCCAAAATTATTGTAACGACGAGGGAATCGAGCACATACTTATTACGACTGGGGTACCAAGGGGGAACGGTCAGGTGGAGCGAACTATTAGAACGCTAATACCAGTGCTTGCGAAATTATCTGTGAATAATCCGGACCAATGGTACAAACATGTAGATAAGGTACAGCGATGTTTAAATAGTACATACCAGAGAGGTATAGGTATGACACCGTTTGAAGTTATGTTTGGTATACGTATGCGATATAAGCGAGATCACGAAATCATTATGCTCATTGAACAAGAGACAATTCAAGCGTTCGAGGAGAGTCGTGATGAATTGAGACTAGCGGCGAAAGAAAATTTGTTAAAAATACAAGAAGAGAATAAGAAAACATACAACCGAAAGTGTATACCGGCGAGGAAATATAAAGAAGGTGATTTAGTTTTTATTAAACGAACACAGTTCGGGTCAAAGCTCAAATTAAAACAAAAATATTTAGGACCATATAAAATAAGTAAAGTTAAGCGTAACGATCGTTATGAAGTCGTTCGGGTAAGCGATGGCGAAGGGCCTGCGATAACCAGTACAGCGGCAGACTATATGAAACCGTTTAATTGTAACGACTATAACGAGGCGTAATCTTCGAGGACGAATATCTGTCAGGAAAGGCCGAGTGTAGGAATGGTAGTAGCGGCCGGAATGCGAGACGTTTCCGTACGAAAGACGGAGGTCGGCGGGGAACGAAGTGTGGCGAAGACGGCCGAATCGAGGCGGTCCTCGGCGGTCGTGCTGATCGGCGGCAGTCATTGAAAAAGCAGTGCTAAGGGCACAGTCACGTTGTCTATATTTTGCATTTCTTTATTCTTTTATTCAATAATTATATTTTAATTATTCCTTCTTGAACTGGTGTTTGATTGTTCCTTTGGCGAGATCCAAACTTTCCTACATGTATAAAATTATGCAAAAATAATATATTGCAGTAATAGTAGACACTACGAACTTGGAATTTTCTTTTATAACCGCTCCTTTTACATTTATTTGGTTTAATCTCTAGAGCGCTGATATCAAATTTTCAATTTTGGTCATAAATTTTAATGGGGGGTATGTTCTGTTTTAAGGTGCGTATCGACTTTGCGAGGATTCCTCTCGAGGCTGCTGGGTAGACAGGTTAGACAATAAAAAAACATTTCGTCGTGGAACGTCAAATTTCTTTCAAAATGTAATGAGTAATTAATGTAAAGCATTCATTCTCTAAGTTTTTTTTTAAAGTGGGCAAAGATTTTGACCAAAATTCCACATAAAGCTGGTCATTGTCTCTGATCAATATTAATCCATTGCCCCTCAGATAATGTAATATTAAAATATAATTGCGGCAGTGTACGATATACTGACAGGTGAATGAAAATCTAGACTAATACTGGTAAAAGTTGCAGTATATTCTGTGCAGGAAATGATGTCTCCAAGCGTCCGTTCGTTCTAGAGAATCAGTGATGTCTGCCCATCTTCGAAGTCACGGGCTCAATTGTTTATTGAAACCAGTAGATAACCGGTGAAGACGTCGGTGTTTCGAGGTGGTCGCTGTAGCCCTGTCAGCGTACCCAGACCCACGATGCCTCGACCCGCCTTCTCAGCTCAGCGACGAATTATCTTATAGCAGTATATTATTTATTTTATTTTGATTATTGTAAGGCTAGAATTCTCAAATACTAGTATTACTTTTATTAGAAACATTAATGTTATTCAATATTTATTTTTCTTCCTCTTCCACCGAAATTTTAAAATATTTTTCAAATTTGTTAGCAAATTCCACCGATTGTTTTTAACGTCACAGTTTAGTGTATTTGGTGATAACTTCTCAGAAATGTTTATGAATGCGTAGTTATTTCCTTCCGCTGACGCCACACAACGCTGACACCCTAAAGGGCCGCGGCGCCAAGAGCCACTGCTGAAACGTAAACAGATGTCTCCGATACTCTCCAATGCTTTCCAACGCCGCAAGAAAGTCAGTCAATCTTCAGAGTTCGGACACAGCTATTGCAAGATCGTGCGTTCAGTTACGGCTTGTGAAGTAACTGCGAGAAGATTCTATTATTTCCCGTTTTGCGATTTCAATGTGGTGATTAGTGAAAAATGCCTAGGAAATCATTGATAGAAATTTGTGTTATTCTGCACATGCTGCAGATGTGTGAACAGTGTGAAGTATTCGATGAGAACTACAAATTGAAGTGTCATTCGAATAAAGTGCCGGGAAGAAGTGTGTGCAAAATTTTTGGATAAAACACCTTAAACATTCACGGTAGGAATCATCGATTTTGATAATATGTATATTCGAAAAAAATCGAACTTTAACGTGATCGCGTTCTCTGGGACACTTCTTTCCGCAGATTTTATTTTTTAATTCGATTCTGGAGGGTGGGCCAATCTCTTCTACATCTAGACTAACGGACTGCATCGTTGAAAGAACGATTTTGATAATATTTTCGAAAAAATCGAACTTTAACGTGATCGCGTCCTCCAGTACCCTTCTCTTCGCGGATTTTTTTTTTAATTCGATTCTGGAGGGTGGGCAAACGAAATTATTGGGTGGGCAAATCTCTTCGACATCTAAGCTAAAGGACTGCACCGTTAAACAATCGATTTCCTCGCTTAGTTAATAAAAAATCGAACTTTTACTTGGTCGCTTCAACGGGTGTCGCGCTCCTTGGCTATTTTTATTAATAATTCGGTTCTGCAGGGTGGGCAAACGAAATAAATGGATGGGCAAATCTCTTTGACATCTAAACTAAAGGACGGCACCGTTAATCAATCGATTTCGTTGCTTAATTAATAAAAAATCGAACTTTTACTTGGTCGCTTCAACGGGTGTCGCGCTCCTTGGCTATTTTAATTAATAATTCGGTTCTAGAGGGTGGGCAAACGAAATAAATGGATGGGCAAATCTCTTTGACATCTAAACTAAAGGACGGCACCGTTATACAATCGATTTCGTTGCTTAATTAATAAAAAATCGAACTTTTACTTGGTCGCTTCAACGGGTGTCGCGCTCCTTGGCTATTTTTATTAATAATTCGGTTCTAGAGGGTGGGCAATCGAAATAAATGGATGGGAAAATCTCTTTGACATCTAAACTAAAGGACGGCACCGTTAATCAATCGATTTCGTTGCTTAATTAATAAAAAATCGAACTTTTACTTGGTCGCTTCAACGGGTGTCGCGCTCCTTGGCTATTTTAATTAATAATTCGGTTCTAGAGGGTGGGCAAACGAAATAAATGGATGGGCAAATCTCTTTGACATCTAATCTAAAGTACGGTACCGTTAAACAATCGATTTCGTCGTTTAATTAATAAAAAATCGAACTTTTACTTGGTCGCTTCAACGGGTGTCGCGCTCCTTGGCTATTTTTATTAATAATTCGGTTCTGCAGGGTGGGCAAACAAAATAAATGGATGGGCAAATCTCTTTGACATCTAAACTAAAGGACGGCACCGTTAAACAATCGATTTCGTCGTTTAATTAATAAAAAATCGAACTTGTACTTGGTCGCTTCAACGGGTGTCGCGCTCCTTGGCTATTTTTATTAATAATTCGGTTCTGGAGGGTGGGCAAACGAAATAAATGGATGGGCAAATCTCTTTGACATCTAAACTAAAGGACGGCTCCGTTAAACAATCGATTTCGTTGCTTAATTAATAAAAAACCGAACTTGTACTTGGTCGCTTCAACGGGTGACGTGCTTCTTGGCTATTTTTAATAATAATTCGATTCTGGAGGGTGGGCAAACGAAATAAATGGATGGGCAAATCTCTTTGACATCTAAACTAAAGGACGGCACCGTTAAACAATCGATTTCGTCGTTTGATTAATAAAAAATCTAATTTGTACTTGGTCGCTTCAACGGGTGTCGCGCTCCTTGTCTATTTTTATTAATAATTCGGTTCTAGAGGGTGGGCAAACGAAATAAATGGATGGGAAAATCTCTTTGACATCTAAACTAAAGGACGGCACCGTTAATCAATCGATTTCGTTGCTTAATTAATAAAAAATCGAACTTTTACTTGGTCGCTTCAACGGGTGTCGCGCTCCTTGGCTATTTTAATTAATAATTCGGTTCTAGAGGATGGGCAAACGAAATAAATGGATGGGAAAATCTCTTTGACATCTAAACTAAAGGACGGTACCGTTAAACAATCGATTTCGTCGTTTAATTAATAAAATATCGAACTTTTACTTGGTCGCTTCAACGGGTGTCGCGCTCCTTGGCTATTTTTATTACTAATTTGGTTCTGCAGGGTGGGCAAACGAAATAAATGGATGGGCAAATTTCTTTGACATCTAAACTAAAGGACGGTACCGTTAAACAATCGATTTCGTCGTTTAATTAATAAAAAATCGAACTTTTACTTGGTCGCTTCAACGGGTGTCGCGCTCCTTGGCTATTTTTATTAATAATTCGGTTCTGCAGGGTGGGCAAACAAAATAAATGGATGGGCAAATCTCTTTGACATCTAAACTAAAGGACGGCACCGTTAAACAATCGATTTCGTCGTTTAATTAATAAAAAATCGAACTTGTACTTGGTCGCTTCAACGGGTGTCGCGCTCCTTGGCTATTTTTATTAATAATTCGGTTCTGGAGGGTGGGCAAACGAAATAAATGGATGGGCAAATCTCTTTGACATCTAAACTAAAGGACGGCTCCGTTAAACAATCGATTTCGTTGCTTAATTAATAAAAAACCGAACTTGTACTTGGTCGCTTCAACGGGTGACGTGCTTCTTGGCTATTTTTAATAATAATTCGATTCTGGAGGGTGGGCAAACGAAATAAATGGATGGGCAAATCTCTTTGACATCTAAACTAAAGGACGGCACCGTTAAACAATCGATTTCGTCGTTTGATTAATAAAAAATCTAATTTGTACTTGGTCGCTTCAACGGGTGTCGCGCTCCTTGGCTATTTTTATTAATAATTCGGTTCTAGAGGGTGGGCAAACGAAATAAATGGATGGGAAAATCTCTTTGACATCTAATCTAAAGTACGGTACCGTTAAACAATCGATTTCGTCGTTTAATTAATAAAAAATCGAACTTTTACTTGGTCGCTTCAACGGGTGTCGCGCTCCTTGGCTATTTTTATTAATAATTCGGTTCTGCAGGGTGGGCAAACAAAATAAATGGATGGGCAAATCTCTTTGACATCTAAACTAAAGGACGGCACCGTTAAACAATCGATTTCGTCGTTTAATTAATAAAAAATCGAACTTGTACTTGGTCGCTTCAACGGGTGTCGCGCTCCTTGGCTATTTTTATTAATAATTCGGTTCTGGAGGGTGGGCAAACGAAATAAATGGATGGGCAAATCTCTTTGACATCTAAACTAAAGGACGGCTCCGTTAAACAATCGATTTCGTTGCTTAATTAATAAAAAACCGAACTTGTACTTGGTCGCTTCAACGGGTGACGTGCTTCTTGGCTATTTTTAATAATAATTCGATTCTGGAGGGTGGGCAAACGAAATAAATGGATGGGCAAATCTCTTTGACATCTAAACTAAAGGACGGCACCGTTAAACAATCGATTTCGTCGTTTGATTAATAAAAAATCTAATTTGTACTTGGTCGCTTCAACGGGTGTCGCGCTCCTTGTCTATTTTTATTAATAATTCGGTTCTAGAGGGTGGGCAAACGAAATAAATGGATGGGAAAATCTCTTTGACATCTAAACTAAAGGACGGCACCGTTAATCAATCGATTTCGTTGCTTAATTAATAAAAAATCGAACTTTTACTTGGTCGCTTCAACGGGTGTCGCGCTCCTTGGCTATTTTAATTAATAATTCGGTTCTAGAGGATGGGCAAACGAAATAAATGGATGGGAAAATCTCTTTGACATCTAAACTAAAGGACGGTACCGTTAAACAATCGATTTCGTCGTTTAATTAATAAAATATCGAACTTTTACTTGGTCGCTTCAACGGGTGTCGCGCTCCTTGGCTATTTTTATTACTAATTTGGTTCTGCAGGGTGGGCAAACGAAATAAATGGATGGGCAAATTTCTTTGACATCTAAACTAAAGGACGGTACCGTTAAACAATCGATTTCGTCGTTTAATTAATAAAAAATCGAACTTTTACTTGGTCGCTTCAACGGGTGTCGCGCTCCTTGGCTATTTTTATTAATAATTCGGTTCTGCAGGGTGGGCAAACAAAATAAATGGATGGGCAAATCTCTTTGACATCTAAACTAAAGGACGGCACCGTTAAACAATCGATTTCGTCGTTTAATTAATAAAAAATCGAACTTGTACTTGGTCGCTTCAACGGGTGTCGCGCTCCTTGGCTATTTTTATTAATAATTCGGTTCTGGAGGGTGGGCAAACGAAATAAATGGATGGGCAAATCTCTTTGACATCTAAACTAAAGGACGGCTCCGTTAAACAATCGATTTCGTTGCTTAATTAATAAAAAACCGAACTTGTACTTGGTCGCTTCAACGGGTGACGTGCTTCTTGGCTATTTTTAATAATAATTCGATTCTGGAGGGTGGGCAAACGAAATAAATGGATGGGCAAATCTCTTTGACATCTAAACTAAAGGACGGCACCGTTAAACAATCGATTTCGTCGTTTGATTAATAAAAAATCTAATTTGTACTTGGTCGCTTCAACGGGTGTCGCGCTCCTTGGCTATTTTTATTAATAATTCGGTTCTAGAGGGTGGGCAAACGAAATAAATGGATGGGAAAATCTCTTTGACATCTAAACTAAAGGACGGCACCGTTAATCAATCGATTTCGTTGCTTAATTAATAAAAAATCGAACTTTTACTTGGTCGCTTCAACGGGTGTCGCGCTCCTTGGCTATTTTAATTAATAATTCGGTTCTAGAGGATGGGCAAACGAAATAAATGGATGGGAAAATCTCTTTGACATCTAAACTAAAGGACGGTACCGTTAAACAATCGATTTCGTCGTTTAATTAATAAAATATCGAACTTTTACTTGGTCGCTTCAACGGGTGTCGCGCTCCTTGGCTATTTTTATTACTAATTTGGTTCTGCAGGGTGGGCAAACGAAATAAATGGATGGGCAAATTTCTTTGACATCTAAACTGAAGGACGGCATCGTTAAACAATCGATTACGTCGTTTAATTAATAAAAAATCGAACTTTTACTTGGTCGCTTCATCGGGTGACGTGCTTCTTGGCTATTTTTATTAATAATTCGATTCTGGAGGGTGGGCAAACGAAATAAATGGATGGGCAAATCTCTTTGACATCTAAACTAAAGGACGGCACCGTTAAACAATCGATTTCGTCGTTTGATTAATAAAAAATCTAATTTGTACTTGGTCGCTTCAACGGGTGTCGCGCTCCTTGGCTATTTTTATTAATAATTCGGTTCTGGAGGGTGGGCAAACGAAATAAATGGATGGGCAAATCTCTTTGACATCTAAACTAAAGGACGACACCGTTATACAATCGATTTCGTTGCTTAATTAATAAAAAATCGAACTTTTACTTGGTCGCTTCAACGGGTGTCGCGCTCCTTGGCTATTTTTATTAATAATTCGGTTCTAGAGGGTGGGCAATCGAAATAAATGGATGGGAAAATCTCTTTGACATCTAAACTAAAGGACGGCACCGTTAATCAATCGATTTCGTTGCTTAATTAATAAAAAATCGAACTTTTACTTGGTCGCTTCAACGGGTGTCGCGCTCCTTGGCTATTTTAATTAATAATTCGGTTCTAGAGGGTGGGCAAACGAAATAAATGGATGGGCAAATCTCTTTGACATCTAAACTAAAGGACGGTACCGTTAAACAATCGATTTCGTCGTTTAATTAATAAAAAATCGAACTTTTACTTGGTCGCTTCAACGGGTGTCGCGCTCCTTGGCTATTTTTATTAATAATTCGGTTCTGCAGGGTGGGCAAACAAAATAAATGGATGGGCAAATCTCTTTGACATCTAAACTAAAGGACGGCACCGTTAAACAATCGATTTCGTCGTTTAATTAATAAAAAATCGAACTTGTACTTGGTCGCTTCAACGGGTGTCGCGCTCCTTGGTTATTTTTATTAATAATTCGGTTCTGGAGGGTGGGCAAACGAAATAAATGGATGGGCAAATCTCTTTGACATCTAAACTAAAGGACGGCTCCGTTAAACAATCGATTTCGTTGCTTAATTAATAAAAAACCGAACTTGTACTTGGTCGCTTCAACGGGTGACGTGCTTCTTGGCTATTTTTAATAATAATTCGATTCTGGAGGGTGGGCAAACGAAATAAATGGATGGGCAAATCTCTTTGACATCTAAACTAAAGGACGGCACCGTTAAACAATCGATTTCGTCGTTTGATTAATAAAAAATCTAATTTGTACTTGGTCGCTTCAACGGGTGTCGCGCTCCTTGGCTATTTTTATTAATAATTCGGTTCTAGAGGGTGGGCAAACGAAATAAATGGATGGGAAAATCTCTTTGACATCTAAACTAAAGGACGGCACCGTTAATCAATCGATTTCGTTGCTTAATTAATAAAAAATCGAACTTTTACTTGGTCGCTTCAACGGGTGTCGCGCTCCTTGGCTATTTTAATTAATAATTCGGTTCTAGAGGATGGGCAAACGAAATAAATGGATGGGAAAATCTCTTTGACATTTAAACTAAAGGACGGTACCGTTAAACAATCGATTTCGTCGTTTAATTAATAAAATATCGAACTTTTACTTGGTCGCTTCAACGGGTGTCGCGCTCCTTGGCTATTTTTATTAATAATTCGGTTCTGGAGGGTGGGCAAACGAAATAAATGGATGGGCAAATCTCTTTGACATCTAAACTAAAGGACGACACCGTTATACAATCGATTTCGTTGCTTAATTAATAAAAAATCGAACTTTTACTTGGTCGCTTCAACGGGTGTCGCGCTCCTTGGCTATTTTTATTAATAATTCGGTTCTAGAGGGTGGGCAATCGAAATAAATGGATGGGAAAATCTCTTTGACATCTAAACTAAAGGACGGCACCGTTAATCAATCGATTTCGTTGCTTAATTAATAAAAAATCGAACTTTTACTTGGTCGCTTCAACGGGTGTCGCGCTCCTTGGCTATTTTAATTAATAATTCGGTTCTAGAGGGTGGGCAAACGAAATAAATGGATGGGCAAATCTCTTTGACATCTAAACTAAAGGACGGTACCGTTAAACAATCGATTTCGTCGTTTAATTAATAAAAAATCGAACTTTTACTTGGTCGCTTCAACGGGTGTCGCGCTCCTTGGCTATTTTTATTAATAATTCGGTTCTGCAGGGTGGGCAAACAAAATAAATGGATGGGCAAATCTCTTTGACATCTAAACTAAAGGACGGCACCGTTAAACAATCGATTTCGTCGTTTAATTAATAAAAAATCGAACTTGTACTTGGTCGCTTCAACGGGTGTCGCGCTCCTTGGCTATTTTTATTAATAATTCGGTTCTGGAGGGTGGGCAAACGAAATAAATGGATGGGCAAATCTCTTTGACATCTAAACTAAAGGACGGCTCCGTTAAACAATCGATTTCCTCGCTTAGTTAATAAAAAATCGAACTTTTACTTGGTCGCTTCAACGGGTGTCGCGCTCCTTGGCTATTTTTATTAATAATTCGGTTCTGCAGGGTGGGCAAACGAAATAAATGGATGGGCAAATCTCTTTGACATCTAAACTAAAGGACGGCACCGTTAATCAATCGATTTCGTTGCTTAATTAATAAAAAATCGAACTTTTACTTGGTCGCTTCAACGGGTGTCGCGCTCCTTGGCTATTTTAATTAATAATTCGGTTCTAGAGGGTGGGCAAACGAAATAAATGGATGGGCAAATCTCTTTGACATCTAAACTAAAGGACGGCACCGTTATACAATCGATTTCGTTGCTTAATTAATAAAAAATCGAACTTTTACTTGGTCGCTTCAACGGGTGTCGCGCTCCTTGGCTATTTTTATTAATAATTCGGTTCTAGAGGGTGGGCAATCGAAATAAATGGATGGGAAAATCTCTTTGACATCTAAACTAAAGGACGGCACCGTTAATCAATCGATTTCGTTGCTTAATTAATAAAAAATCGAACTTTTACTTGGTCGCTTCAACGGGTCTCGCGCTCCTTGGCTATTTTAATTAATAATTCGGTTCTAGAGGGTGGGCAAACGAAATAAATGGATGGGCAAATCTCTTTGACATCTAATCTAAAGTACGGTACCGTTAAACAATCGATTTCGTCGTTTAATTAATAAAAAATCGAACTTTTACTTGGTCGCTTCAACGGGTGTCGCGCTCCTTGGCTATTTTTATTAATAATTCGGTTCTGCAGGGTGGGCAAACAAAATAAATGGATGGGCAAATCTCTTTGACATCTAAACTAAAGGACGGCACCGTTAAACAATCGATTTCGTCGTTTAATTAATAAAAAATCGAACTTGTACTTGGTCGCTTCAACGGGTGTCGCGCTCCTTGGCTATTTTTATTAATAATTCGGTTCTGGAGGGTGGGCAAACGAAATAAATGGATGGGCAAATCTCTTTGACATCTAAACTAAAGGACGGCTCCGTTAAACAATCGATTTCGTTGCTTAATTAATAAAAAACCGAACTTGTACTTGGTCGCTTCAACGGGTGACGTGCTTCTTGGCTATTTTTAATAATAATTCGATTCTGGAGGGTGGGCAAACGAAATAAATGGATGGGCAAATCTCTTTGACATCTAAACTAAAGGACGGCACCGTTAAACAATCGATTTCGTCGTTTGATTAATAAAAAATCTAATTTGTACTTGGTCGCTTCAACGGGTGTCGCGCTCCTTGTCTATTTTTATTAATAATTCGGTTCTAGAGGGTGGGCAAACGAAATAAATGGATGGGAAAATCTCTTTGACATCTAAACTAAAGGACGGCACCGTTAATCAATCGATTTCGTTGCTTAATTAATAAAAAATCGAACTTTTACTTGGTCGCTTCAACGGGTGTCGCGCTCCTTGGCTATTTTAATTAATAATTCGGTTCTAGAGGATGGGCAAACGAAATAAATGGATGGGAAAATCTCTTTGACATCTAAACTAAAGGACGGTACCGTTAAACAATCGATTTCGTCGTTTAATTAATAAAATATCGAACTTTTACTTGGTCGCTTCAACGGGTGTCGCGCTCCTTGGCTATTTTTATTACTAATTTGGTTCTGCAGGGTGGGCAAACGAAATAAATGGATGGGCAAATTTCTTTGACATCTAAACTGAAGGACGGCATCGTTAAACAATCGATTACGTCGTTTAATTAATAAAAAATCGAACTTTTACTTGGTCGCTTCATCGGGTGACGTGCTTCTTGGCTATTTTTATTAATAATTCGATTCTGGAGGGTGGGCAAACGAAATAAATGGATGGGCAAATCTCTTTGACATCTAAACTAAAGGACGGCACCGTTAAACAATCGATTTCGTCGTTTGATTAATAAAAAATCTAATTTGTACTTGGTCGCTTCAACGGGTGTCGCGCTCCTTGGCTATTTTTATTAATAATTCGGTTCTGGAGGGTGGGCAAACGAAATAAATGGATGGGCAAATCTCTTTGACATCTAAACTAAAGGACGACACCGTTATACAATCGATTTCGTTGCTTAATTAATAAAAAATCGAACTTTTACTTGGTCGCTTCAACGGGTGTCGCGCTCCTTGGCTATTTTTATTAATAATTCGGTTCTAGAGGGTGGGCAATCGAAATAAATGGATGGGAAAATCTCTTTGACATCTAAACTAAAGGACGGCACCGTTAATCAATCGATTTCGTTGCTTAATTAATAAAAAATCGAACTTTTACTTGGTCGCTTCAACGGGTGTCGCGCTCCTTGGCTATTTTAATTAATAATTCGGTTCTAGAGGGTGGGCAAACGAAATAAATGGATGGGCAAATCTCTTTGACATCTAAACTAAAGGACGGTACCGTTAAACAATCGATTTCGTCGTTTAATTAATAAAAAATCGAACTTTTACTTGGTCGCTTCAACGGGTGTCGCGCTCCTTGGCTATTTTTATTAATAATTCGGTTCTGCAGGGTGGGCAAACAAAATAAATGGATGGGCAAATCTCTTTGACATCTAAACTAAAGGACGGCACCGTTAAACAATCGATTTCGTCGTTTAATTAATAAAAAATCGAACTTGTACTTGGTCGCTTCAACGGGTGTCGCGCTCCTTGGCTATTTTTATTAATAATTCGGTTCTGGAGGGTGGGCAAACGAAATAAATGGATGGGCAAATCTCTTTGACATCTAAACTAAAGGACGGCTCCGTTAAACAATCGATTTCGTTGCTTAATTAATAAAAAACCGAACTTGTACTTGGTCGCTTCAACGGGTGACGTGCTTCTTGGCTATTTTTAATAATAATTCGATTCTGGAGGGTGGGCAAACGAAATAAATGGATGGGCAAATCTCTTTGACATCTAAACTAAAGGACGGCACCGTTAAACAATCGATTTCGTCGTTTGATTAATAAAAAATCTAATTTGTACTTGGTCGCTTCAACGGGTGTCGCGCTCCTTGGCTATTTTTATTAATAATTCGGTTCTAGAGGGTGGGCAAACGAAATAAATGGATGGGAAAATCTCTTTGACATCTAAACTAAAGGACGGCACCGTTAATCAATCGATTTCGTTGCTTAATTAATAAAAAATCGAACTTTTACTTGGTCGCTTCAACGGGTGTCGCGCTCCTTGGCTATTTTAATTAATAATTCGGTTCTAGAGGATGGGCAAACGAAATAAATGGATGGGAAAATCTCTTTGACATCTAAACTAAAGGACGGTACCGTTAAACAATCGATTTCGTCGTTTAATTAATAAAATATCGAACTTTTACTTGGTCGCTTCAACGGGTGTCGCGCTCCTTGGCTATTTTTATTACTAATTTGGTTCTGCAGGGTGGGCAAACGAAATAAATGGATGGGCAAATTTCTTTGACATCTAAACTGAAGGACGGCATCGTTAAACAATCGATTACGTCGTTTAATTAATAAAAAATCGAACTTTTACTTGGTCGCTTCATCGGGTGACGTGCTTCTTGGCTATTTTTATTAATAATTCGATTCTGGAGGGTGGGCAAACGAAATAAATGGATGGGCAAATCTCTTTGACATCTAAACTAAAGGACGGCACCGTTAAACAATCGATTTCGTCGTTTGATTAATAAAAAATCTAATTTGTACTTGGTCGCTTCAACGGGTGTCGCGCTCCTTGGCTATTTTTATTAATAATTCGGTTCTGGAGGGTGGGCAAACGAAATAAATGGATGGGCAAATCTCTTTGACATCTAAACTAAAGGACGACACCGTTATACAATCGATTTCGTTGCTTAATTAATAAAAAATCGAACTTTTACTTGGTCGCTTCAACGGGTGTCGCGCTCCTTGGCTATTTTTATTAATAATTCGGTTCTAGAGGGTGGGCAATCGAAATAAATGGATGGGAAAATCTCTTTGACATCTAAACTAAAGGACGGCACCGTTAATCAATCGATTTCGTTGCTTAATTAATAAAAAATCGAACTTTTACTTGGTCGCTTCAACGGGTGTCGCGCTCCTTGGCTATTTTAATTAATAATTCGGTTCTAGAGGGTGGGCAAACGAAATAAATGGATGGGCAAATCTCTTTGACATCTAAACTAAAGGACGGTACCGTTAAACAATCGATTTCGTCGTTTAATTAATAAAAAATCGAACTTTTACTTGGTCGCTTCAACGGGTGTCGCGCTCCTTGGCTATTTTTATTAATAATTCGGTTCTGCAGGGTGGGCAAACAAAATAAATGGATGGGCAAATCTCTTTGACATCTAAACTAAAGGACGGCACCGTTAAACAATCGATTTCGTCGTTTAATTAATAAAAAATCGAACTTGTACTTGGTCGCTTCAACGGGTGTCGCGCTCCTTGGTTATTTTTATTAATAATTCGGTTCTGGAGGGTGGGCAAACGAAATAAATGGATGGGCAAATCTCTTTGACATCTAAACTAAAGGACGGCTCCGTTAAACAATCGATTTCGTTGCTTAATTAATAAAAAACCGAACTTGTACTTGGTCGCTTCAACGGGTGACGTGCTTCTTGGCTATTTTTAATAATAATTCGATTCTGGAGGGTGGGCAAACGAAATAAATGGATGGGCAAATCTCTTTGACATCTAAACTAAAGGACGGCACCGTTAAACAATCGATTTCGTCGTTTGATTAATAAAAAATCTAATTTGTACTTGGTCGCTTCAACGGGTGTCGCGCTCCTTGGCTATTTTTATTAATAATTCGGTTCTAGAGGGTGGGCAAACGAAATAAATGGATGGGAAAATCTCTTTGACATCTAAACTAAAGGACGGCACCGTTAATCAATCGATTTCGTTGCTTAATTAATAAAAAATCGAACTTTTACTTGGTCGCTTCAACGGGTGTCGCGCTCCTTGGCTATTTTAATTAATAATTCGGTTCTAGAGGATGGGCAAACGAAATAAATGGATGGGAAAATCTCTTTGACATCTAAACTAAAGGACGGTACCGTTAAACAATCGATTTCGTCGTTTAATTAATAAAATATCGAACTTTTACTTGGTCGCTTCAACGGGTGTCGCGCTCCTTGGCTATTTTTATTACTAATTTGGTTCTGCAGGGTGGGCAAACGAAATAAATGGATGGGCAAATTTCTTTGACATCTAAACTGAAGGACGGCATCGTTAAACAATCGATTACGTCGTTTAATTAATAAAAAATCGAACTTTTACTTGGTCGCTTCATCGGGTGACGTGCTTCTTGGCTATTTTTATTAATAATTCGATTCTGGAGGGTGGGCAAACGAAATAAATGGATGGGCAAATCTCTTTGACATCTAAACTAAAGGACGGCACCGTTAAACAATCGATTTCGTCGTTTGATTAATAAAAAATCTAATTTGTACTTGGTCGCTTCAACGGGTGTCGCGCTCCTTGGCTATTTTTATTAATAATTCGGTTCTGGAGGGTGGGCAAACGAAATAAATGGATGGGCAAATCTCTTTGACATCTAAACTAAAGGACGACACCGTTATACAATCGATTTCGTTGCTTAATTAATAAAAAATCGAACTTTTACTTGGTCGCTTCAACGGGTGTCGCGCTCCTTGGCTATTTTTATTAATAATTCGGTTCTAGAGGGTGGGCAAACGAAATAAATGGATGGGAAAATCTCTTTGACATCTAAACTAAAAGACGGCACCGTTAATCAATCGATTTCGTTGCTTAATTAATAAAAAATCGAACTTTTACTTGGTCGCTTCAACGGGAGTCGCGCTCCTTGGCTATTTTAATTAATAATTCGGTTCTAGAGGGTGGGCAAACGAAATAAATGGATGGGCAAATCTCTTTGACATCTAAACTAAAGGACGGTACCGTTAAACAATCGATTTCGTCGTTTAATTAATAAAATATCGAACTTTTACTTGGTCGCTTCAACGGGTGTCGCGCTCCTTGGCTATTTTTATTAATAATTCGGTTCTGGAGGGTGGGCAAACGAAATAAATGGATGGGCAAATCTCTTTGACATCTAAACTAAAGGACGGCTCCGTTAAACAATCGATTTCGTTGCTTAATTAATAAAAAACCGAACTTGTACTTGGTCGCTTCAACGGGTGACGTGCTTCTTGGCTATTTTTAATAATAATTCGATTCTGGAGGGTGGGCAAACGAAATAAATGGATGGGCAAATCTCTTTGACATCTAAACTAAAGGACGGCACCGTTAAACAATCGATTTCGTCGTTTGATTAATAAAAAATCTAATTTGTACTTGGTCGCTTCAACGGGTGTCGCGCTCCTTGGCTATTTTTATTAATAATTCGGTTCTAGAGGGTGGGCAAACGAAATAAATGGATGGGAAAATCTCTTTGACATCTAAACTAAAGGACGGCACCGTTAATCAATCGATTTCGTTGCTTAATTAATAAAAAATCGAACTTTTACTTGGTCGCTTCAACGGGTGTCGCGCTCCTTGGCTATTTTAATTAATAATTCGGTTCTAGAGGATGGGCAAACGAAATAAATGGATGCGAAAATCTCTTTGACATCTAAACTAAAGGACGGTACCGTTAAACAATCGATTTCGTCGTTTAATTAATAAAATATCGAACTTTTACTTGGTCGCTTCAACGGGTGTCGCGCTCCTTGGCTATTTTTATTACTAATTTGGTTCTGCAGTGTGGGCAAACGAAATAAATGGATGGGCAAATTTCTTTGACATCTAAACTGAAGGACGGCATCGTTAAACAATCGATTACGTCGTTTAATTAATAAAAAATCGAACTTTTACTTGGTCGCTTCATCGGGTGACGTGCTTCTTGGCTATTTTTATTAATAATTCGATTCTGGAGGGTGGGCAAACGAAATAAATGGATGGGCAAATCTCTTTGACATCTAAACTAAAGGACGGCACCGTTAAACAATCGATTTCGTCGTTTGATTAATAAAAAATCTAATTTGTACTTGGTCGCTTCAACGGGTGTCGCGCTCCTTGGCTATTTTTATTAATAATTCGGTTCTGGAGGGTGGGCAAACGAAATAAATGGATGGGCAAATCTCTTTGACATCTAAACTAAAGGACGACACCGTTATACAATCGATTTCGTCGTTTGATTAATAAAAAATCTAATTTGTACTTGGTCGCTTCAACGGGTGTCGCGCTCCTTGGCTATTTTTATTAATAATTCGGTTCTGGAGGGTGGGCAAACGAAATAAATGGATGGGCAAATCTCTTTGACATCTAAACTAAAGGACGACACCGTTATACAATCGATTTCGTTGCTTAATTAATAAAAAATCGAACTTTTACTTGGTCGCTTCAACGGGTGTCGCGCTCCTTGGCTATTTTTATTACTAATTTGGTTCTGCAGGGTGGGCAAACGAAATAAATGGATGGGCAAATTTCTTTGACATCTAAACTGAAGGACGGCATCGTTAAACAATCGATTACGTCGTTTAATTAATAAAAAATCGAACTTTTACTTGGTCGCTTCATCGGGTGACGTGCTTCTTGGCTATTTTTATTAATAATTCGATTCTGGAGGGTGGGCAAACGAAATAAATGGATGGGCAAATCTCTTTGACATCTAAACTAAAGGACGGCACCGTTAAACAATCGATTTCGTCGTTTGATTAATAAAAAATCTAATTTGTACTTGGTCGCTTCAACGGGTGTCGCGCTCCTTGGCTATTTTTATTAATAATTCGGTTCTGGAGGGTGGGCAAACGAAATAAATGGATGGGCAAATCTCTTTGACATCTAAACTAAAGGACGACACCGTTATACAATCGATTTCGTTGCTTAATTAATAAAAAATCGAACTTTTACTTGGTCGCTTCAACGGGTGTCGCGCTCTTTGGCTATTTTTATTAATAATTCGGTTCTAGAGGGTGGGCAAACGAAATAAATGGATGGGAAAATCTCTTTGACATCTAAACTAAAGGACGGCACCGTTAATCAATCGATTTCGTTGCTTAATTAATAAAAAATCGAACTTTTACTTGGTCGCTTCAACGGGTGTCGCGCTCCTTGGCTATTTTAATTAATAATTCGGTTCTAGAGGGTGGGCAAACGAAATAAATGGATGGGCAAATCTCTTTGACATCTAAACTAAAGGACGGTACCGTTAAACAATCGATTTCGTCGTTTAATTAATAAAATATCGAACTTTTACTTGGTCGCTTCAACGGGTGTCGCGCTCCTTGGCTATTTTTATTACTAATTTGGTTCTGCAGGGTGGGCAAACGAAATAAATGGATGGGCAAATCTCTTTGACATCTAAACTAAAGGACGGTACCGTTAAACAATCGATTTCGTCGTTTAATTAATAAAAAATCGAACTTTTACTTGGTCGCATCAACGGGTGTCGCGCTCCTTGGCTATTTTTATTAATAATTCGGTTCTGGAGGGTGGGCAAACGAAATAAATGGATGGGCAAATTTCTTTGACATCTAAACTGAAGGACGGCATCGTTAAACAATCGATTACGTCGTTTAATTAATAAAAAATCGAACTTTTACTTGGTCGCTTCAACGGGTGTCGCGCTCCTTGGCTATTTTTATTAATAATTCGGTTCTGGAGGGTGGGCAAACGAAATAAATGGATGGGCAAATCTCTTTGACATCTAAACTAAAGGACGACACCGTTATACAATCGATTTCGTTGCTTAATTAATAAAAAATCGAACTTTTACTTGGTCGCTTCAACGGGTGTCGCGCTCCTTGGCTATTTTTATTAATAATTCGGTTCTAGAGGGTGGGCAATCGAAATAAATGGATGGGAAAATCTCTTTGACATCTAAACTAAAGGACGGCACCGTTAATCAATCGATTTCGTTGTTTAATTAATAAAAAATCGAGCTTTTACTTGGTCGCTTCAACGGGTGTCGCGCTCCTTGGCTATTTTAATTAATAATTCGGTTCTAGAGGGTGGGCAAACGAAATAAATGGATGGGCAAATCTCTTTGACATCTAAACTAAAGGACGGTACCGTTAAACAATCGATTTCGTCGTTTAATTAATAAAAAATCGAACTTTTACTTGGTCGCTTCAACGGGTGTCGCGCTCCTTGGCTATTTTTATTAATAATTCGGTTCTGCAGGGTGGGCAAACAAAATAAATGGATGGGCAAATCTCTTTGACATCTAAACTAAAGGACGGCACCGTTAAACAATCGATTTCGTCGTTTAATTAATAAAAAATCGAACTTGTACTTGGTCGCTTCAACGGGTGTCGCGCTCCTTGGCTATTTTTATTAATAATTCGGTTCTGGAGGGTGGGCAAACGAAATAAATGGATGGGCAAATCTCTTTGACATCTAAACTAAAGGACGGCTCCGTTAAACAATCGATTTCGTTGCTTAATTAATAAAAAACCGAACTTGTACTTGGTCGCTTCAACGGGTGACGTGCTTCTTGGCTATTTTTAATAATAATTCGATTCTGGAGGGTGGGCAAACGAAATAAATGGATGGGCAAATCTCTTTGACATCTAAACTAAAGGACGGCACCGTTAAACAATCGATTTCGTCGTTTGATTAATAAAAAATCTAATTTGTACTTGGTCGCTTCAACGGGTGTCGCGCTCCTTGGCTATTTTTATTAATAATTCGGTTCTAGAGGGTGGGCAAACGAAATAAATGGATGGGAAAATCTCTTTGACATCTAAACTAAAGGACGGCACCGTTAATCAATCGATTTCGTCGTTTAATTAATAAAAAATCGAATTTTTACTTGGTCGCTTCAACGGGTGTCGCGCTCCTTGGCTATTTTTATTAATAATTCGGTTCTAGAGGGTGGGCAATCGAAATAAATGGATGGGAAAATCTCTTTGACATCTAAACTAAAGGACGGCACCGTTAATCAATCGATTTCGTTGCTTAATTAATAAAAAATCGAACTTTTACTTGGTCGCTTCAACGGGTGTCGCGCTCCTTGGCTATTTTAATTAATAATTCGGTTCTGGAGGGTGGGCAAACGAAATAAATGGATGGGCAAATCTCTTTGACATCTAAACTAAAGGACGACACCGTTATACAATCGATTTCGTTGCTTAATTAATAAAAAATCGAACTTTTACTTGGTCGCTTCAACGGGTGTCGCGCTCCTTGGCTATTTTTATTACTAATTTGGTTCTGCAGGGTGGGCAAACGAAATAAATGGATGGGCAAATTTCTTTGACATCTAAACTGAAGGACGGCATCGTTAAACAATCGATTACGTCGTTTAATTAATAAAAAATCGAACTTTTACTTGGTCGCTTCATCGGGTGACGTGCTTCTTGGCTATTTTTATTAATAATTCGATTCTGGAGGGTGGGCAAACGAAATAAATGGATGGGCAAATCTCTTTGACATCTAAACTAAAGGACGGCACCGTTAAACAATCGATTTCGTCGTTTGATGAATAAAAAATCTAATTTGTACTTGGTCGCTTCAACGGGTGTCGCGCTCCTTGGCTATTTTTATTAATAATTCGGTTCTGGAGGGTGGGCAAACGAAATAAATGGATGGGCAAATCTCTTTGACATCTAAACTAAAGGACGACACCGTTATACAATCGATTTCGTTGCTTAATTAATAAAAAATCGAACTTTTACTTGGTCGCTTCAACGGGTGTCGCGCTCCTTGGCTATTTTTATTAATAATTCGGTTCTAGAGGGTGGGCAAACGAAATAAATGGATGGGAAAATCTCTCTGACATCTAAACTAAAGGACGGCACCGTTAATCAATCGATTTCGTTGCTTAATTAATAAAAAATCGAACTTTTACTTGGTCGCTTCAACGGGTGTCGCGCTCCTTGGCTATTTTAATTAATAATTCGGTTCTAGAGGGTGGGCAAACGAAATAAATGGATGGGCAAATCTCTTTGACATCTAAACTAAAGGACGGTACCGTTAAACAATCGATTTCGTCGTTTAATTAATAAAATATCGAACTTTTACTTGGTCGCTTCAACGGGTGTCGCGCTCCTTGGCTATTTTTATTACTAATTTGGTTCTGCAGGGTGGGCAAACGAAATAAAAGGATGGGCAAATCTCTTTGACATCTAAACTAAAGGACGGTACCGTTAAACAATCGATTTCGTCGTTTAATTAATAAAAAATCGAACTTTTACTTGGTCGCATCAACGGGTGTCGCGCTCCTTGGCTATTTTTATTAATAATTCGGTTCTGGAGGGTGGGCAATCGAAATAAATGGATGGGAAAATTTCTTTGACATCTAAACTGAAGGACGGCATCGTTAAACAATCGATTACGTCGTTTAATTAATAAAAAATCGAACTTTTACTTGGTCGCTTCAACGGGTGTCGCGCTCCTTGGCTATTTTTATTAATAATTCGGTTCTGGAGGGTGGGCAAACGAAATAAATGGATGGGCAAATCTCTTTGACATCTAAACTAAAGGACGACACCGTTATACAATCGATTTCGTTGCTTAATTAATAAAAAATCGAACTTTTACTTGGTCGCTTCAACGGGTGTCGCGCTCCTTGGCTATTTTTATTAATAATTCGGTTCTAGAGGGTGGGCAAACGAAATAAATGGATGGGAAAATCTCTTTGACATCTAAACTAAAGGACGGCACCGTTAATCAATCGATTTCGTTGCTTAATTAATAAAAAATCGAATTTTTACTTGGTCGCTTCAACGGGTGTCGCGCTCCTTGGCTATTTTTATTAATAATTCGGTTCTAGAGGGTGGGCAATCGAAATAAATGGATGGGAAAATCTCTTTGACATCTAAACTAAAGGACGGCACCGTTAATCAATCGATTTCGTTGCTTAATTAATAAAAAATCGAACTTTTACTTGGTCGCTTCAACGGGTGTCGCGCTCCTTGGCTATTTTAATTAATAATTCGGTTCTGGAGGGTGGGCAAACGAAATAAATGGATGGGCAAATCTCTTTGACATCTAAACTAAAGGACGACACCGTTATACAATCGATTTCGTTGCTTAATTAATAAAAAATCGAACTTTTACTTGGTCGCTTCAACGGGTGTCGCGCTCCTTGGCTATTTTTATTACTAATTTGGTTCTGCAGGGTGGGCAAACGAAATAAATGGATGGGCAAATTTCTTTGACATCTAAACTGAAGGACGGCATCGTTAAACAATCGATTACGTCGTTTAATTAATAAAAAATCGAACTTTTACTTGGTCGCTTCATCGGGTGACGTGCTTCTTGGCTATTTTTATTAATAATTCGATTCTGGAGGGTGGGCAAACGAAATAAATGGATGGGCAAATCTCTTTGACATCTAAACTAAAGGACGGCACCGTTAAACAATCGATTTCGTCGTTTGATGAATAAAAAATCTAATTTGTACTTGGTCGCTTCAACGGGTGTCGCGCTCCTTGGCTATTTTTATTAATAATTCGGTTCTGGAGGGTGGGCAAACGAAATAAATGGATGGGCAAATCTCTTTGACATCTAAACTAAAGGACGACACCGTTATACAATCGATTTCGTTGCTTAATTAATAAAAAATCGAACTTTTACTTGGTCGCTTCAACGGGTGTCGCGCTCCTTGGCTATTTTTATTAATAATTCGGTTCTAGAGGGTGGGCAAACGAAATAAATGGATGGGAAAATCTCTTTGACATCTAAACTAAAGGACGGCACCGTTAATCAATCGATTTCGTTGCTTAATTAATAAAAAATCGAACTTTTACTTGGTCGCTTCAACGGGTGTCGCGCTCCTTGGCTATTTTAATTAATAATTCGGTTCTAGAGGGTGGGCAAACGAAATAAATGGATGGGCAAATCTCTTTGACATCTAAACTAAAGGACGGTACCGTTAAACAATCGATTTCGTCGTTTAATTAATAAAATATCGAACTTTTACTTGGTCGCTTCAACGGGTGTCGCGCTCCTTGGCTATTTTTATTACTAATTTGGTTCTGCAGGGTGGGCAAACGAAATAAATGGATGGGCAAATCTCTTTGACATCTAAACTAAAGGACGGTACCGTTAAACAATCGATTTCGTCGTTTAATTAATAAAAAATCGAACTTTTACTTGGTCGCATCAACGGGTGTCGCGCTCCTTGGCTATTTTTATTAATAATTCGGTTCTGGAGGGTGGGCAAACGAAATAAATGGATGGGCAAATTTCTTTGACATCTAAACTGAAGGACGGCATCGTTAAACAATCGATTACGTCGTTTAATTAATAAAAAATCGAACTTTTACTTGGTCGCTTCTACGGGTGTCGCGCTCCTTGGCTATTTTTATTAATAATTCGGTTCTGGAGGGTGGGCAAACGAAATAAATGGATGGGCAAATCTCTTTGACATCTAAACTAAAGGACGACACCGTTATACAATCGATTTCGTTGCTTAATTAATAAAAAATCGAACTTTTACTTGGTCGCTTCAACGGATGTCGCGCTCCTTGGCTATTTTTATTAATAATTCGGTTCTAGAGGGTGGGCAATCGAAATAAATGGATGGGAAAATCTCTTTGACATCTAAACTAAAGGACGGCACCGTTAATCAATCGATTTCGTTGCTTAATTAATAAAAAATCGAACTTTTACTTGGTCGCTTCAACGGGTGTCGCGCTCCTTGGCTATTTTAATTAATAATTCGGTTCTAGAGGGTGGGCAAACGAAATAAATGGATGGGCAAATCTCTTTGACATCTAAACTAAAGGACGGTACCGTTAAACAATCGATTTCGTCGTTTAATTAATAAAAAATCGAACTTTTACTTGGTCGCTTCAACGGGTGTCGCGCTCCTTGGCTATTTTTATTAATAATTCGGTTCTGCAGGGTGGGCAAACGAAATAAATGGATGGGCAAATCTCTTTGACATCTAAACTAAAGGACGGCTCCGTTAAACAATCGATTTCGTTGCTTAATTAATAAAAAACCGAACTTGTACTTGGTCGCTTCAACGGGTGACGTGCTTCTTGGCTATTTTTAATAATAATTCGATTCTGGAGGGTGGGCAAACGAAATAAATGGATGGGCAAATCTCTTTGACATCTAAACTAAAGGACGACACCGTTATACAATCGATTTCGTTGCTTAATTAATAAAAAATCAAACTTTTACTTGGTCGCTTCAACGGGTGTCGCGCTCCTTGGCTATTTTTATTAATAATTCGGTTCTAGAGGGTGGGCAAACGAAATAAATGGATGGGAAAATCTCTCTGACATCTAAACTAAAGGACGGCACCGTTAATCAATCGATTTCGTTGCTTAATTAATAAAAAATCGAACTTTTACTTGGTCGCTTCAACGGGTGTCGCGCTCCTTGGCTATTTTTATTAATAATTCGGTTCTGCAGGGTGGGCAAACGAAATAAATGGATGGGCAAATCTCTTTGACATCTAAACTAAAGGACGGCTCCGTTAAACAATCGATTTCGTTGCTTAATTAATAAAAAACCGAACTTGTACTTGGTCGCTTCAACGGGTGACGTGCTTCTTGGCTATTTTTAATAATAATTCGATTCTGGAGGGTGGGCAAACGAAATAAATGGATGGGCAAATCTCTTTGACATCTAAACTAAAGGACGGCACCGTTAAACAATCGATTTCGTCGTTTGATTAATAAAAAATCTAATTTGTACTTGGTCGCTTCAACGGGTGTCGCGCTCCTTGGCTATTTTTATTAATAATTCGGTTCTAGAGGGTGGGCAAACGAAATAAATGGATGGGAAAATCTCTTTGACATCTAAACTAAAGGACGGCACCGTTAATCAATCGATTTCGTTGCTTAATTAGTAAAAAATCGAACTTTTACTTGGTCGCTTCAACGGGTGTCGCGCTCCTTGGCTATTTTAATTAATAATTCGGTTCTAGAGGATGGGCAAACGAAATAAATGGATGGGAAAATCTCTTTGACATCTAAACTAAAGGACGGTACCGTTACACAATCGATTTCGTCGTTTAATTAATAAAATATCGAACTTTTACTTGGTCGCTTCAACGGGTGTCGCGCTCCTTGGCTATTTTTATTACTAATTTGGTTCTGCAGGGTGGGCAAACGAAATAAATGGATGGGCAAATCTCTTTGACATCTAAACTAAAGGACGGTACCGTTAAACAATCGATTTCGTCGTTTAATTAATAAAAAATCGAACTTTTACTTGGTCGCATCAACGGGTGTCGCGCTCCTTGGCTATTTTTATTAATAATTCGGTTCTGGAGGGTGGGCAAACGAAATAAATGGATGGGCAAATTTCTTTGACATCTAAACTGAAGGACGGCATCGTTAAACAATCGATTACGTCGTTTAATTAATAAAAAATCGAACTTTTACTTGGTCGCTTCAACGGGTGTCGCGCTCCTTGGCTATTTTTATTAATAATTCGGTTCTGGAGGGTGGGCAAACGAAATAAATGGATGGGCAAATCTCTTTGACATCTAAACTAAAGGACGACACCGTTATACAATCGATTTCGTTGCTTAATTAATAAAAAATCGAACTTTTACTTGGTCGCTTCAACGGGTGTCGCGTTCCTTGGCTATTTTTATTAATAATTCGGTTCTAGAGGGTGGGCAAACGAAATAAATGGATGGGAAAATCTCTTTGACATCTAAACTAAAGGACGGCACCGTTAATCAATCGATTTCGTTGCTTAATTAATAAAAAATCGAATTTTTACTTGGTCGCTTCAACGGGTGTCGCGCTCCTTGGCTATTTTAATTAATAATTCGGTTCTAGAGGGTGGGCAAACGAAATAAATGGATGGGCAAATCTCTTTGACATCTAAACTAAAGGACGGTACCGTTAAACAATCGATTTCGTCGTTTAATTAATAAAATATCGAACTTTTACTTGGTCGCTTCAACGGGTGTCGCGCTCCTTGGCTATTTTTATTACTAATTTGGTTCTGCAGGGTGGGCAAACGAAATAAATGGATGGGCAAATCTCTTTGACATCTAAACTAAAGGACGGTACCGTTAAACAATCGATTTCGTCGTTTAATTAATAAAAAATCGAACTTTTACTTGGTCGCATCAACGGGTGTCGCGCTCCTTGGCTATTTTTATTAATAATTCGGTTCTGGAGGGTGGGCAAACGAAATAAATGGATGGGCAAATTTCTTTGACATCTAAACTGAAGGACGGCATCGTTAAACAATCGATTACGTCGTTTAATTAATAAAAAATCGAACTTTTACTTGGTCGCTTCAACGGGTGTCGCGCTCCTTGGCTATTTTTATTAATAATTCGGTTCTGGAGGGTGGGCAAACGAAATAAATGGATGGGCAAATCTCTTTGACATCTAAACTAAAGGACGGCATCGTTAAACAATCGATTTCGTTGCTTAATTAATAAAAAATCGAACTTTTACTTGGTCGCTTCAACGGGTGTCGCGCTCCTTGGCTATTTTTATTAATAATTCGGTTCTAGAGGGTGGGCAAACGAAATAAATGGATGGGAAAATCTCTCTGACATCTAAACTAAAGGACGGCACCGTTAATCAATCGATTTCGTTGCTTAATTAATAAAAAATCGAACTTTTACTTGGTCGCTTCAACGGGTGTCGCGCTCCTTGGCTATTTTAATTAATAATTCGGTTCTAGAGGGTGGGCAAACGAAATAAATGGATGGGCAAATCTCTTTGACATCTAAACTAAAGGACGGTACCGTTAAACAATCGATTTCGTCGTTTAATTAATAAAATATCGAACTTTTACTTGGTCGCCTCAACGGGTGTCGCGCTCCTTGGCTATTTTTATTACTAATTTGGTTCTGCAGGGTGGGCAAACGAAATAAATGGATGGGCAAATCTCTTTGACATCTAAACTAAAGGACGGTACCGTTAAACAATCGATTTCGTCGTTTAATTAATAAAAAATCGAACTTTTACTTGGTCGCATCAACGGGTGTCGCGCTCCTTGGCTATTTTTATTAATAATTCGGTTCTGGAGGGTGGGCAAACGAAATAAATGGATGGGCAAATTTCTTTGACATCTAAACTGAAGGACGGCATCGTTAAACAATCGATTACGTCGTTTAATTAATAAAAAATCGAACTTTTACTTGGTCGCTTCAACGGGTGTCGCGCTCCTTGGCTATTTTTATTAATAATTCGGTTCTGGAGGGTGGGCAAACGAAATAAATGGATGGGCAAATCTCTTTGACATCTAAACTAAAGGACGACACCGTTATACAATCGATTTCGTTGCTTAATTAATAAAAAATCGAACTTTTACTTGGTCGCTTCAACGGGTGTCGCGCTCCTTGGCTATTTTTATTAATAATTCGGTTCTAGAGGGTGGGCAAACGAAATAAATGGATGGGAAAATCTCTTTGACATCTAAACTAAAGGACGGCACCGTTAATCAATCGATTTCGTTGCTTAATTAATAAAAAATCGAATTTTTACTTGGTCGCTTCAACGGGTGTCGCGCTCCTTGGCTATTTTTATTAATAATTCGGTTCTAGAGGGTGGGCAATCGAAATAAATGGATGGGAAAATCTCTTTGACATCTAAACTAAAGGACGGCACCGTTAATCAATCGATTTCGTTGCTTAATTAATAAAAAATCGAACTTTTACTTGGTCGCTTCAACGGGTGTCGCGCTCCTTGGCTATTTTAATTAATAATTCGGTTCTGGAGGGTGGGCAAACGAAATAAATGGATGGGCAAATCTCTTTGACATCTAAACTAAAGGACGACACCGTTATACAATCGATTTCGTTGCTTAATTAATAAAAAATCGAACTTTTACTTGGTCGCATCAACGGGTGTCGCGCTCCTTGGCTATTTTTATTAATAATTCGGTTCTGGAGGGTGGGCAAACGAAATAAATGGATGGGCAAATTTCTTTGACATCTAAACTGAAGGACGGCATCGTTAAACAATCGATTACGTCGTTTAATTAATAAAAAATCGAACTTTTACTTGGTCGCTTCAACGGGTGTCGCGCTCCTTGGCTATTTTTATTAATAATTCGGTTCTAGAGGGTGGGCAATCGAAATAAATGGATGGGAAAATCTCTTTGACATCTAAACTAAAGGACGGCACCGTTAATCAATCGATTTCGTTGCTTAATTAATAAAAAATCGAACTTTTACTTGGTCGCTTCAACGGGTGTCGCGCTCCTTGGCTATTTTAATTAATAATTCGGTTCTAGAGGGTGGGCAAACGAAATAAATGGATGGGCAAATCTCTTTGACATCTAAACTAAAGGACGGCATCGTTAAACAATCGATTTCGTTGCTTAATTAATAAAAAATCGAACTTTTACTTGGTCGCTTCAACGGGTGTCGCGCTCCTTGGCTATTTTTATTAATAATTCGGTTCTAGAGGGTGGGCAAACGAAATAAATGGATGGGAAAATCTCTCTGACATCTAAACTAAAGGACGGCACCGTTAATCAATCGATTTCGTTGCTTAATTAATAAAAAATCGAACTTTTACTTGGTCGCTTCAACGGGTGTCGCGCTCCTTGGCTATTTTAATTAATAATTCGGTTCTAGAGGGTGGGCAAACGAAATAAATGGATGGGCAAATCTCTTTGACATCTAAACTAAAGGACGGTACCGTTAAACAATCGATTTCGTCGTTTAATTAATAAAATATCGAACTTTTACTTGGTCGCTTCAACGGGTGTCGCGCTCCTTGGCTATTTTTATTACTAATTTGGTTCTGCAGGGTGGGCAAACGAAATAAATGGATGGGCAAATCTCTTTGACATCTAAACTAAAGGACGGTACCGTTAAACAATCGATTTCGTCGTTTAATTAATAAAAAATCGAACTTTTACTTGGTCGCATCAACGGGTGTCGCGCTCCTTGGCTATTTTTATTAATAATTCGGTTCTGGAGGGTGGGCAAACGAAATAAATGGATGGGCAAATTTCTTTGACATCTAAACTGAAGGACGGCATCGTTAAACAATCGATTACGTCGTTTAATTAATAAAAAATCGAACTTTTACTTGGTCGCTTCAACGGGTGTCGCGCTCCTTGGCTATTTTTATTAATAATTCGGTTCTGGAGGGTGGGCAAACGAAATAAATGGATGGGCAAATCTCTTTGACATCTAAACTAAAGGACGACACCGTTATACAATCGATTTCGTTGCTTAATTAATAAAAAATCGAACTTTTACTTGGTCGCTTCAACGGGTGTCGCGCTCCTTGGCTATTTTTATTAATAATTCGGTTCTAGAGGGTGGGCAAACGAAATAAATGGATGGGAAAATCTCTTTGACATCTAAACTAAAGGACGGCACCGTTAATCAATCGATTTCGTTGCTTAATTAATAAAAAATCGAATTTTTACTTGGTCGCTTCAACGGGTGTCGCGCTCCTTGGCTATTTTTATTAATAATTCGGTTCTAGAGGGTGGGCAATCGAAATAAATGGATGGGAAAATCTCTTTGACATCTAAACTAAAGGACGGCACCGTTAATCAATCGATTTCGTTGCTTAATTAATAAAAAATCGAACTTTTACTTGGTCGCTTCAACGGGTGTCGCGCTCCTTGGCTATTTTAATTAATAATTCGGTTCTGGAGGGTGGGCAAACGAAATAAATGGATGGGCAAATCTCTTTGACATCTAAACTAAAGGACGACACCGTTATACAATCGATTTCGTTGCTTAATTAATAAAAAATCGAACTTTTACTTGGTCGCATCAACGGGTGTCGCGCTCCTTGGCTATTTTTATTAATAATTCGGTTCTGGAGGGTGGGCAAACGAAATAAATGGATGGGCAAATTTCTTTGACATCTAAACTGAAGGACGGCATCGTTAAACAATCGATTACGTCGTTTAATTAATAAAAAATCGAACTTTTACTTGGTCGCTTCAACGGGTGTCGCGCTCCTTGGCTATTTTTATTAATAATTCGGTTCTAGAGGGTGGGCAATCGAAATAAATGGATGGGAAAATCTCTTTGACATCTAAACTAAAGGACGGCACCGTTAATCAATCGATTTCGTTGCTTAATTAATAAAAAATCGAACTTTTACTTGGTCGCTTCAACGGGTGTCGCGCTCCTTGGCTATTTTAATTAATAATTCGGTTCTAGAGGGTGGGCAAACGAAATAAATGGATGGGAAAATCTCTTTGACATCTAAACTAAAGGACGGCACCGTTAATCAATCGATTTCGTTGCTTAATTAATAAAAAATCGAATTTTTACTTGGTCGCTTCAACGGGTGTCGCGCTCCTTGGCTATTTTTATTAATAATTCGGTTCTAGAGGGTGGGCAATCGAAATAAATGGATGGGAAAATCTCTTTGACATCTAAACTAAAGGACGGCACCGTTAATCAATCGATTTCGTTGCTTAATTAATAAAAAATCGAACTTTTACTTGGTCGCTTCAACGGGTGTCGCGCTCCTTGGCTATTTTAATTAATAATTCGGTTCTGGAGGGTGGGCAAACGAAATAAATGGATGGGCAAATCTCTTTGACATCTAAACTAAAGGACGACACCGTTATACAATCGATTTCGTTGCTTAATTAATAAAAAATCGAACTTTTACTTGGTCGCATCAACGGGTGTCGCGCTCCTTGGCTATTTTTATTAATAATTCGGTTCTGGAGGGTGGGCAAACGAAATAAATGGATGGGCAAATTTCTTTGACATCTAAACTGAAGGACGGCATCGTTAAACAATCGATTACGTCGTTTAATTAATAAAAAATCGAACTTTTACTTGGTCGCTTCAACGGGTGTCGCGCTCCTTGGCTATTTTTATTAATAATTCGGTTCTAGAGGGTGGGCAATCGAAATAAATGGATGGGAAAATCTCTTTGACATCTAAACTAAAGGACGGCACCGTTAATCAATCGATTTCGTTGCTTAATTAATAAAAAATCGAACTTTTACTTGGTCGCTTCAACGGGTGTCGCGCTCCTTGGCTATTTTAATTAATAATTCGGTTCTAGAGGGTGGGCAAACGAAATAAATGGATGGGCAAATCTCTTTGACATCTAAACTAAAGGACGGTACCGTTAAACAATCGATTTCGTCGTTTAATTAATAAAAAATCGAACTTTTACTTGGTCGCTTCAACGGGTGTCGCGCTCCTTGGCTATTTTTATTAATAATTCGGTTCTGCAGGGTGGGCAAACGAAATAAATGGATGGGCAAATCTCTTTGACATCTAAACTAAAGGACGGCTCCGTTAAACAATCGATTTCGTTGCTTAATTAATAAAAAACCGAACTTGTACTTGGTCGCTTCAACGGGTGACGTGCTTCTTGGCTATTTTTAATAATAATTCGATTCTGGAGGGTGGGCAAACGAAATAAATGGATGGGCAAATCTCTTTGACATCTAAACTAAAGGACGGCACCGTTAAACAATCGATTTCGTCGTTTGATTAATAAAAAATCTAATTTGTACTTGGTCGCTTCAACGGGTGTCGCGCTCCTTGGCTATTTTTATTAATAATTCGGTTCTAGAGGGTGGGCAAACGAAATAAATGGATGGGAAAATCTCTTTGACATCTAAACTAAAGGACGGCACCGTTAATCAATCGATTTCGTTGCTTAATTAATAAAAAATCGAACTTTTACTTGGTCGCTTCAACGGGTGTCGCGCTCCTTGGCTATTTTAATTAATAATTCGGTTCTAGAGGATGGGCAAACGAAATAAATGGATGGGAAAATCTCTTTGACATCTAAACTAAAGGACGGTACCGTTAAACAATCGATTTCGTCGTTTAATTAATAAAATATCGAACTTTTACTTGGTCGCTTCAACGGGTGTCGCGCTCCTTGGCTATTTTTATTACTAATTTGGTTCTGCAGGGTGGGCAAACGAAATAAATGGATGGGCAAATTTCTTTGACATCTAAACTGAAGGACGGCATCGTTAAACAATCGATTACGTCGTTTAATTAATAAAAAATCGAACTTTTACTTGGTCGCTTCATCGGGTGACGTGCTTCTTGGCTATTTTTATTAATAATTCGATTCTGGAGGGTGGGCAAACGAAATAAATGGATGGGCAAATCTCTTTGACATCTAAACTAAAGGACGGTACCGTTAAACAATCGATTTCGTCGTTTAATTAATAAAATATCGAACTTTTACTTGGTCGCTTCAACGGGTGTCGCGCTCCTTGGCTATTTTTATTACTAATTTGGTTCTGCAGGGTGGGCAAACGAAATAAATGGATGGGCAAATCTCTTTGACATCTAAACTAAAGGACGGTACCGTTAAACAATCGATTTCGTCGTTTAATTAATAAAAAATCGAACTTTTACTTGGTCGCATCAACGGGTGTCGCGCTCCTTGGCTATTTTTATTAATAATTCGGTTCTGGAGGGTGGGCAAACGAAATAAATGGATGGGCAAATTTCTTTGACATCTAAACTGAAGGACGGCATCGTTAAACAATCGATTACGTCGTTTAATTAATAAAAAATCGAACTTTTACTTGGTCGCTTCAACGGGTGTCGCGCTCCTTGGCTATTTTTATTAATAATTCGGTTCTGGAGGGTGGGCAAACGAAATAAATGGATGGGCAAATCTCTTTGACATCTAAACTAAAGGACGACACCGTTATACAATCGATTTCGTTGCTTAATTAATAAAAAATCGAACTTTTACTTGGTCGCTTCAACGGGTGTCGCGCTCCTTGGCTATTTTTATTAATAATTCGGTTCTAGAGGGTGGGCAAACGAAATAAATGGATGGGAAAATCTCTTTGACATCTAAACTAAAGGACGGCACCGTTAATCAATCGATTTCGTTGCTTAATTAATAAAAAATCGAATTTTTACTTGGTCGCTTCAACGGGTGTCGCGCTCCTTGGCTATTTTTATTAATAATTCGGTTCTAGAGGGTGGGCAATCGAAATAAATGGATGGGAAAATCTCTTTGACATCTAAACTAAAGGACGGCACCGTTAATCAATCGATTTCGTTGCTTAATTAATAAAAAATCGAACTTTTACTTGGTCGCTTCAACGGGTGTCGCGCTCCTTGGCTATTTTAATTAATAATTCGGTTCTGGAGGGTGGGCAAACGAAATAAATGGATGGGCAAATCTCTTTGACATCTAAACTAAAGGACGACACCGTTATACAATCGATTTCGTTGCTTAATTAATAAAAAATCGAACTTTTACTTGGTCGCATCAACGGGTGTCGCGCTCCTTGGCTATTTTTATTAATAATTCGGTTCTGGAGGGTGGGCAAACGAAATAAATGGATGGGCAAATTTCTTTGACATCTAAACTGAAGGACGGCATCGTTAAACAATCGATTACGTCGTTTAATTAATAAAAAATCGAACTTTTACTTGGTCGCTTCAACGGGTGTCGCGCTCCTTGGCTATTTTTATTAATAATTCGGTTCTAGAGGGTGGGCAATCGAAATAAATGGATGGGAAAATCTCTTTGACATCTAAACTAAAGGACGGCACCGTTAATCAATCGATTTCGTTGCTTAATTAATAAAAAATCGAACTTTTACTTGGTCGCTTCAACGGGTGTCGCGCTCCTTGGCTATTTTAATTAATAATTCGGTTCTAGAGGGTGGGCAAACGAAATAAATGGATGGGAAAATCTCTTTGACATCTAAACTAAAGGACGGCACCGTTAATCAATCGATTTCGTTGCTTAATTAATAAAAAATCGAATTTTTACTTGGTCGCTTCAACGGGTGTCGCGCTCCTTGGCTATTTTTATTAATAATTCGGTTCTAGAGGGTGGGCAATCGAAATAAATGGATGGGAAAATCTCTTTGACATCTAAACTAAAGGACGGCACCGTTAATCAATCGATTTCGTTGCTTAATTAATAAAAAATCGAACTTTTACTTGGTCGCTTCAACGGGTGTCGCGCTCCTTGGCTATTTTAATTAATAATTCGGTTCTGGAGGGTGGGCAAACGAAATAAATGGATGGGCAAATCTCTTTGACATCTAAACTAAAGGACGACACCGTTATACAATCGATTTCGTTGCTTAATTAATAAAAAATCGAACTTTTACTTGGTCGCATCAACGGGTGTCGCGCTCCTTGGCTATTTTTATTAATAATTCGGTTCTGGAGGGTGGGCAAACGAAATAAATGGATGGGCAAATTTCTTTGACATCTAAACTGAAGGACGGCATCGTTAAACAATCGATTACGTCGTTTAATTAATAAAAAATCGAACTTTTACTTGGTCGCTTCAACGGGTGTCGCGCTCCTTGGCTATTTTTATTAATAATTCGGTTCTAGAGGGTGGGCAATCGAAATAAATGGATGGGAAAATCTCTTTGACATCTAAACTAAAGGACGGCACCGTTAATCAATCGATTTCGTTGCTTAATTAATAAAAAATCTAATTTGTACTTGGTCGCTTCAACGGGTGTCGCGCTCCTTGGCTATTTTTATTAATAATTCGGTTCTAGAGGGTGGGCAAACGAAATAAATGGATGGGAAAATCTCTTTGACATCTAAACTAAAGGACGGCACCGTTAATCAATCGATTTCGTTGCTTAATTAATAAAAAATCGAACTTTTACTTGGTCGCTTCAACGGGTGTCGCGCTCCTTGGCTATTTTAATTAATAATTCGGTTCTAGAGGATGGGCAAACGAAATAAATGGATGGGAAAATCTCTTTGACATCTAAACTAAAGGACGGTACCGTTAAACAATCGATTTCGTCGTTTAATTAATAAAATATCGAACTTTTACTTGGTCGCTTCAACGGGTGTCGCGCTCCTTGGCTATTTTTATTACTAATTTGGTTCTGCAGGGTGGGCAAACGAAATAAATGGATGGGCAAATTTCTTTGACATCTAAACTGAAGGACGGCATCGTTAAACAATCGATTACGTCGTTTAATTAATAAAAAATCGAACTTTTACTTGGTCGCTTCATCGGGTGACGTGCTTCTTGGCTATTTTTATTAATAATTCGATTCTGGAGGGTGGGCAAACGAAATAAATGGATGGGCAAATCTCTTTGACATCTAAACTAAAGGACGGCACCGTTAAACAATCGATTTCGTCGTTTGATTAATAAAAAATCTAATTTGTACTTGGTCGCTTCAACGGGTGTCGCGCTCCTTGGCTATTTTTATTAATAATTCGGTTCTGGAGGGTGGGCAAACGAAATAAATGGATGGGCAAATCTCTTTGACATCTAAACTAAAGGACGACACCGTTATACAATCGATTTCGTTGCTTAATTAATAAAAAATCGAACTTTTACTTGGTCGCTTCAACGGGTGTCGCGCTCCTTGGCTATTTTTATTAATAATTCGGTTCTAGAGGGTGGGCAAACGAAATAAATGGATGGGCAAATCTCTTTGACATCTAAACTAAAGGACGGTACCGTTAAACAATCGATTTCGTCGTTTAATTAATAAAATATCGAACTTTTACTTGGTCGCTTCAACGGGTGTCGCGCTCCTTGGCTATTTTTATTACTAATTTGGTTCTGCAGGGTGGGCAAACGAAATAAATGGATGGGCAAATCTCTTTGACATCTAAACTAAAGGACGGTACCGTTAAACAATCGATTTCGTCGTTTAATTAATAAAAAATCGAACTTTTACTTGGTCGCATCAACGGGTGTCGCTCTCCTTGGCTATTTTTATTAATAATTCGGTTCTGGAGGGTGGGCAAACGAAATAAATGGATGGGCAAATTTCTTTGACATCTAAACTGAAGGACGGCATCGTTAAACAATCGATTACGTCGTTTAATTAATAAAAAATCGAACTTTTACTTGGTCGCTTCAACGGGTGTCGCGCTCCTTGGCTATTTTTATTAATAATTCGGTTCTGGAGGGTGGGCAAACGAAATAAATGGATGGGCAAATCTCTTTGACATCTAAACTAAAGGACGACACCGTTATACAATCGATTTCGTTGCTTAATTAATAAAAAATCGAACTTTTACTTTGTCGCTTCAACGGGTGTCGCGCTCCTTGGCTATTTTTATTAATAATTCGGTTCTAGAGGGTGGGCAAACGAAATAAATGGATGGGAAAATCTCTTTGACATCTAAACTAAAGGACGGCACCGTTAATCAATCGATTTCGTTGCTTAATTAATAAAAAATCGAATTTTTACTTGGTCGCTTCAACGGGTGTCGCGCTCCTTGGCTATTTTTATTAATAATTCGGTTCTAGAGGGTGGGCAATCGAAATAAATGGATGGGAAAATCTCTTTGACATCTAAACTAAAGGACGGCACCGTTAATCAATCGATTTCGTTGCTTAATTAATAAAAAATCGAACTTTTACTTGGTCGCTTCAACGGGTGTCGCGCTCCTTGGCTATTTTAATTAATAATTCGGTTCTGGAGGGTGGGCAAACGAAATAAATGGATGGGCAAATCTCTTTGACATCTAAACTAAAGGACGACACCGTTATACAATCGATTTCGTTGCTTAATTAATAAAAAATCGAACTTTTACTTGGTCGCATCAACGGGTGTCGCGCTCCTTGGCTATTTTTAATAATAATTCGATTCTGGAGGGTGGGCAAACGAAATAAATGGATGGGCAAATCTCTTTGACATCTAAACTAAAGGACGGCACCGTTAAACAATCGATTTCGTCGTTTGATTAATAAAAAATCTAATTTGTACTTGGTCGCTTCAACGGGTGTCGCGCTCCTTGGCTATTTTTATTAATAATTCGGTTCTAGAGGGTGGGCAAACGAAATAAATGGATGGGAAAATCTCTTTGACATCTAAACTAAAGGACGGCACCGTTAATCAATCGATTTCGTTGCTTAATTAATAAAAAATCGAACTTTTACTTGGTCGCTTCAACGGGTGTCGCGCTCCTTGGCTATTTTAATTAATAATTCGGTTCTAGAGGATGGGCAAACGAAATAAATGGATGGGAAAATCTCTTTGACATCTAAACTAAAGGACGGTACCGTTAAACAATCGATTTCGTCGTTTAATTAATAAAATATCGAACTTTTACTTGGTCGCTTCAACGGGTGTCGCGCTCCTTGGCTATTTTTATTACTAATTTGGTTCTGCAGGGTGGGCAAACGAAATAAATGGATGGGCAAATTTCTTTGACATCTAAACTGAAGGACGGCATCGTTAAACAATCGATTACGTCGTTTAATTAATAAAAAATCGAACTTTTACTTGGTCGCTTCATCGGGTGACGTGCTTCTTGGCTATTTTTATTAATAATTCGATTCTGGAGGGTGGGCAAACGAAATAAATGGATGGGCAAATCTCTTTGACATCTAAACTAAAGGACGGCACCGTTAAACAATCGATTTCGTCGTTTGATTAATAAAAAATCTAATTTGTACTTGGTCGCTTCAACGGGTGTCGCGCTCCTTGGCTATTTTTATTAATAATTCGGTTCTGGAGGGTGGGCAAACGAAATAAATGGATGGGCAAATCTCTTTGACATCTAAACTAAAGGACGACACCGTTATACAATCGATTTCGTTGCTTAATTAATAAAAAATCGAACTTTTACTTGGTCGCTTCAACGGGTGTCGCGCTCCTTGGCTATTTTTATTAATAATTCGGTTCTAGAGGGTGGGCAAACGAAATAAATGGATGGGAAAATCTCTTTGACATCTAAACTAAAGGACGGCACCGTTAATCAATCGATTTCGTTGCTTAATTAATAAAAAATCGAACTTTTACTTGGTCGCTTCAACGGGTGTCGCGCTCCTTGGCTATTTTAATTAATAATTCGGTTCTAGAGGGTGGGCAAACGAAATAAATGGATGGGCAAATCTCTTTGACATCTAAACTAAAGGACGGTACCGTTAAACAATCGATTTCGTCGTTTAATTAATAAAATATCGAACTTTTACTTGGTCGCTTCAACGGGTGTCGCGCTCCTTGGCTATTTTTATTACTAATTTGGTTCTGCAGGGTGGGCAAACGAAATAAATGGATGGGCAAATCTCTTTGACATCTAAACTAAAGGACGGTACCGTTAAACAATCGATTTCGTCGTTTAATTAATAAAAAATCGAACTTTTACTTGGTCGCATCAACGGGTGTCGCGCTCCTTGGCTATTTTTATTAATAATTCGGTTCTGGAGGGTGGGCAAACGAAATAAATGGATGGGCAAATTTCTTTGACATCTAAACTGAAGGACGGCATCGTTAAACAATCGATTACGTCGTTTAATTAATAAAAAATCGAACTTTTACTTGGTCGCTTCAACGGGTGTCGCGCTCCTTGGCTATTTTTATTAATAATTCGGTTCTGGAGGGTGGGCAAACGAAATAAATGGATGGGCAAATCTCTTTGACATCTAAACTAAAGGACGACACCGTTATACAATCGATTTCGTTGCTTAATTAATAAAAAATCGAACTTTTACTTGGTCGCTTCAACGGGTGTCGCGCTCCTTGGCTATTTTTATTAATAATTCGGTTCTAGAGGGTGGGCAAACGAAATAAATGGATGGGAAAATCTCTTTGACATCTAAACTAAAGGACGGCACCGTTAATCAATCGATTTCGTTGCTTAATTAATAAAAAATCGAATTTTTACTTGGTCGCTTCAACGGGTGTCGCGCTCCTTGGCTATTTTAATTAATAATTCGGTTCTAGAGGGTGGGCAAACGAAATAAATGGATGGGCAAATCTCTTTGACATCTAAACTAAAGGACGGTACCGTTAAACAATCGATTTCGTCGTTTAATTAATAAAATATCGAACTTTTACTTGGTCGCTTCAACGGGTGTCGCGCTCCTTGGCTATTTTTATTACTAATTTGGTTCTGCAGGGTGGGCAAACGAAATAAATGGATGGGCAAATCTCTTTGACATCTAAACTAAAGGACGGTACCGTTAAACAATCGATTTCGTCGTTTAATTAATAAAAAATCGAACTTTTACTTGGTCGCATCAACGGGTGTCGCGCTCCTTGGCTATTTTTATTAATAATTCGGTTCTGGAGGGTGGGCAAACGAAATAAATGGATGGGCAAATTTCTTTGACATCTAAACTGAAGGACGGCATCGTTAAACAATCGATTACGTCGTTTAATTAATAAAAAATCGAACTTTTACTTGGTCGCTTCAACGGGTGTCGCGCTCCTTGGCTATTTTTATTAATAATTCGGTTCTGGAGGGTGGGCAAACGAAATAAATGGATGGGCAAATCTCTTTGACATCTAAACTAAAGGACGGCATCGTTAAACAATCGATTTCGTTGCTTAATTAATAAAAAATCGAACTTTTACTTGGTCGCTTCAACGGGTGTCGCGCTCCTTGGCTATTTTTATTAATAATTCGGTTCTGGAGGGTGGGCAAACGAAATAAATGGATGGGCAAATTTCTTTGACATCTAAACTAAAGGACGGCATCGTTAAACAATCGATTTTGTTAACATGGAGGGTGATGTAGACAAATTTTTTAATTTGTTCATAACTTTTTTTTGGTGGGTGGGAAAAAAAAATTTTGGATGGGCAAACGTGGGCAAGCGATGGACAATCATGCCCCACCGTTAAATTATAAAAAGTTTTTCATGGGGGTGCTGATGAAATTTTTTTTTTTGGCCATAATTTTTTTTCGAAGTGTGGGCAAACGAAAATTTTTTATGGGCAAACGTGGGCAGACGATGGACAAACGAATGCCGTTTCGTTTTTCAAAAAATTCGAATTTGGGGGTGCTATCTTCACAGACCTGCTCCATTCGTGGCTGGGTGGTATGGAGGAGAGAACGTATGCCTAATGCCTAATTTTGTTAAGTATGACTGAAATATCTCACTAGCAAATTGTGTCCCATTGTCACTTACTATGTGATTAACGAGGCCGTGACGAGCGAATAGATCGCGAAATTTGACTATTAATTTCCCTGCCTTTGTATTTTGGTGGAAATCGATTACCTCAGGCCATTTTGAATGGGCATCTATGATTACAAGAAACATGTGCCCCATAAACGGGCCCAAAAAATCACAGTGGATACGACTCCACGCTTTGTCCGGCCAAGGCCATGGTGTTAAAGGTGCGTTTGGTGGTTTTTTCCTTTCTTCTCTACAGATTTTACATGAATTAACTAGATGTTCTATGTCGTTATCTATACCTGGCCACCAAACATAAGAACGCGCCAACGCTTTTATTTTGACGATACCTAAATGCGAAAGGTGTAATTCTTTAAGAATAGTTGGTTGCAGCGAACACGGTATAACGATACAGTGACCCTAAAAAATGCAGTTTTCATCAATGAAAAATTCCGATTTCTTTGAAAAATATTTTTTTTCTTCCTCCGACAGATTACTTTGCGAAGGCCATCCACTTGTTATGTACTTTGTTATATTAGTTAGAATTTCACATTTTTTCGTTTCTGCAGCTACTGTTTTACTATGTAAAATATCAAAGCTGCTTGCAATGTAATTTATCGGTGTAAAATCAGTGTCGAAAATATTTGTATCATCTCCTATCGGAAGTCTCGACAGCGCGTCGCAATTTCCATTTTCTTTTGATTTTATTTGCTCTATTTTATATTTAAATCCTGATAAAAAGTAGGCCCATCTCTGTAATCTACTCGCGGCCGTAAGTGGGATTCCCGTGTTGGGACCTATAATATATTGTAGTGGTCCGTGATCTGTGCGGAGTATTATTTCTTTACCGAAGATATAATCGTAATATCGTTTGAATCCGAATACGATCGCGGCTGCTTCCTTGTCAATTATTGCGCGATGAATTTCTTTTTTAGGAATTGTTTTTGAAGCATATGCTATCGGACGTTCGGAACCGTCCTTATATTTATGCGATAGGATCGCGGATAAGCCGTAATCTGATGCGTCGCACGCTAAAATTAACTGTTCTTCGTGATTGTAATGTGCGAGAACGCGAGGAGGAATAAGTTCTTCTTTGACGGTGTTAAAAGGTTGCTCGCATTCTTTTGACCAGAAAAAATCTTTATTATTCGCACAATCATAAAGCGGCTTTAACTTATCCGAACGATGATTTAAGAAACGACCGTAAAAATTAATTAAACCCAAAAGAGAAAGTAATTGTTTCGTATTACTCGGGCGCGGGGCTTCTACTATAGCTTTTACTTTATTTTTAGACTTATGAAGTCCGTTTTCATCAATAGTAAACCCTAAGAGTTCAATTTTTTCTTGCATGATTTTGCATTTGTCTGTGCGTACTCGCAAACCACTCGATTCCAGACGCTTACATACTTCTTTCAAATTTTGCATATGCTCCGCGTCGTCGGCTCCTGTCACGTATATATTATCTAACAAGGGGAGTCCACAGTGAGGTGTACATCGATTTTGATGAGCCTTGGCACGATGGATCTATGTCGAAAATAAGTAAATACGTGTCCGAGCGTTTGTGCCATTGGGCCTTAATAACAGAGATAATTACATGTAAATTATTAAACATTTCATAGCGCCGATGGAAACCATAAAAGCCATAACCACAACTTAAGAATATGCCGTGGAGCGTTCGGTAAGACGTCAGCGTGGCGTTGTTGCGGTCGTGAGTTCGATTCCGCCTGTGTCTATATATTTTTTCATACTTTATTTTTTCCACACTTTATTTTTTCCACACTGTATGAATAGTGAGAAAAAAAGGTAGCGGTAGTAACGTTCACTAATTCTTTTAAATGGATAAATACAATTATTATTTTTTTTTTTATATATATCTCATTTTGTTACTGTAAGTTGAATTGTGTACTGATATTAATTTTGGGATGCTAATTTTTCGAGATTACCGCTCGTTATTATATAATAGTTCTTATGTTATAGGTATATTAATTATTCAGGAACAGTACTGCGAAGTCTTATCGAAGTTTCCGGTGGTACCCCATCGCGCGATGGTGGCCGTGGGGTTTTAGTGGGTAAAAATCCCACACTACCCTGGCGCCCTCGGGGGATTCGCCTCTGGAGGTGTCGGGGTGTCTTTTGAAGATTTCCCCACGTTAAAAAAAAAATAATAATTGTATTTTATATATATCTCATTTTGTTACTGTAAGTTGAATTGTGTACTGATATTAATTTTGGGATGCTAATTTTTCGAGATTACCGCTCGTTATTATATAATAGTTCTTATGTTATAGGTATATTAATTATTCAGGAACAGTACTGCGAAGTCTTATCGAAGTTTCCGGTGGTACCCCATCGCGCGATGGTGGCCGTGGGGTTTTAGTGGGTAAAAATCCCACACTACCCTGGCGCCCTCGGGGGATTCGCCTCTGGAGGTGTCGGGGTGTCTTTTGAAGATTTCCCCACGTTAAAAAAAAAAATAATAATTGTATTTATACATTTAAAAGAATTAGTGAACGTTACTACCGTTACCTTTTTTTCTCACTATTCATACAGTGTGGAAAAAATAAAGTGTGGAAAAAATAAAGTATGAAAAAATATATAGACACAGGCGGAATCGAACTCACGACCGCAACAACGCCACGCTGACGTCTTACCGAACGCTCCACGGCATATTCTTAAGTTGTGGTTATGGCTTTTATGGTTTCCATCGGCGCTATGAAATGTTTAATAATTTACATGTAATTATCTCTGTTATTAAGGCCCAATGGCACAAACGCTCGGACACGTATTTACTTATTTTCGACATAGATCCATCGTGCCAAGGCTCATCAAAATCGATGTACACCTCACTGTGGACTCCCCTTGTAAGTAAGGAATTGCTTTTTTTACGCCGCGAATACAATCTTCCATTTTTGATTGGAAATCTCCTGGGCATACGCTTTCAGGCATTTTCGTATATCTATATAACCCCAGATGTGTGATTATAGTTAAGTACTTTTGACTACTTTCGTCTACCGGGATTTGCATATATGCGTGCTTTAGATCTAGTTCCGTAAATTTTTCCTCGCCTTGCAATGCCGCAAATATGTCTTAGATACGCGGTAGAGGACTTTTATTTGTAATAACGTGCGGATTCAATGTTAATTTAAAATCCCCACAAATACGTATTGTATTATCACTTTTCAAAACCGGTACGATTGGTGTCACCCATTCGCTTATTTGGACAGGTATTAGATGACCTAATTGTACCAATCGCGATATTTCCTTTTCTATTACATTTTTCATAGCGTAGGGAACGTGCCTTGCTTTTAGGGCTACCGGTTTTACATTTTCTTTTAAATGGATGATTAATGTACCTTTGCTAAATAATCCCGGACTATTTCCAAATAACAATTTAATTTCATTCATTAACTGTTCACGTATATTAGTGATATTTAGACTTTGTAATTTATTATCATTAATTGTATTTGGAATATTCATTTTCAAAGGCCAAAGGTCAAATGCAGCTAACCACTGTCGCCCTATAAGCGGCGGTCCCCTACCTGGCAGTACAAAACATCCTAAATTGCGCGATTTATTGTTTAATTCTACATTCAAATTTTCTAATGAACCAATCGGGTTTAATACGTTTTCAACATAGTCTTGCAAAAAATGTTTTGTATTCGTAAGTTCTAATTCTTTAAAGAATTCATTTTTTATTTTTTCTGATAAAATTGTTGCGTATACGCCTGTATCAATTTCCATTACTATCGACTTTGAATTAATCTTTACATTTAAGAACATTGGTTCTGCTATTATATTTTTTTGTTGCAAAATTCTTTATCAAAACGTTTGCAATCATCGTTTTTATCGTCTACGTAATTTACCTCTAGAGAAAAAAAATCGTACCTATTACATAATTCGCCTACTGTACTACTATCTCCGTGCTCTGTCCCCTCGGTTTGTGTTTCGGGTGTCTCGAAGAATTTCACCTGCTGCGTGGTATTTTTCGCTCTACACGCTTGCTCGAAATGTCCCTTCTTCTTGCAGTAGTTACATGCTTGATATCTGTAGCGGCAGGCCGAAGCTATGTGGTTTGGTTTGCCACAACAATAACAAATAACGGTGTCCTTGGGCACTGGTATTTGTTGTCTCTGCTTCGTGCCGGCGATGTTATTCCGCTGTTGCTGCTGTTGAGTTTGCCTGTGGAATTTACTGTATTCTTGACGATTCCTGTTGCTCGGTGGATTTAACGTATATATCGCCTGCTGTTGCGTAATCCCTTTTCCTAAAACTTGATGCGATCCGCTTGCGTTTTGGAGCGCTTGCTCCCTAGCCAATGCTTCTTTACACGCCGATTCAAAGGTCAATTCACTTAATTTAAACAATTCTACTCGCGTTTCATGATCTCGGAGCCCGCAAACAAATTGGTCTCGCAGCGCTGTATTCAAGTCTTTGAAATTACACGAAAGCTTTCTTAACTTCGCCGTAAAATCCGCAATTGATTCGTTTTGTTCTTGCTTAGCTTGATTGAAGTTGCATTTTTCCATTACTTCTGATGGTGCTGGTTTCAAATGATCTTTCATATACTTCTTTATTTCTGCGTAGGATAACTCGACTGGTTTTTTTGGTGCACATAAATTTTTTAATAACTTATAGGCGTCTTCATCAAATTATGTTAGTGCTGTTAAGGCTTCCTTCGCTGTTGGTATATCTTTAGCTTTAAAGTATATTTCAAGGCGTTCTGTAAAGATTTCCCAGTCGTCCTTTTCCAAACAAAATTCTAGTTTTTGCGCATCGGGTGCCATGTCGGAATGTGAGTCCGAATTTTCACTATCTGACGTATTTCCTTCTGTGCTCTCACTTCCTTCGACTACGTGCTTCCCTTCGCTGCTAGCCGTTTGCGAATTTTCGCCCAAGTTATTAGATTTCACTACCGATTTTATCGAGTTTGCTAAAAGTTTACGCAACTCATCTAGAGTATTATTCTCGTCGTATTCAATATCCCGGTTGTTTAATTCTTGTATTGCTTGATCTTTACGTAAATTATAAACCCATCCCACTTTCTTTCGATCACTCATTTATACGTCCGTAATTTTCTTCGAATACTGCACGACACGTATACGTATACTGAGAGATAACTGCTTTTTTTATATCATTGCACCCTTGTTCACACACAAGCGCAATCCTTTTTATCCTCGTCGCCAGTGTTGTATATTGCATGGATGGAAAAGATGGTGAAATAATTCAATAGTCTAATGCAGGCATGGAACTAAGGTGAACACAGCGGCCGTTTTTCGGAGGCAACGCCTCCTTTCTCCCGCCGCGCGTCTTGGCCCCCGCGGCGGGCCTAGGAGCTTCGAGCGCCTCAGACCCGTACCATATGAACCGCGCGTGGCGTATTAGGGTGACATTGTATCAATAGGTTTCAACATCGTCCCAGAGAGCACGATTGTCGATGCGTTTTTTTTTGTCAACGCGCCACGCGCGGTTCACATGGTACGTGCCTGAGGCGCTCCAAGCTCCATGGCCGCCGCGGGGGCCAAGACGTGCGGCGGGAGAAAGGAGGCGTTGCCTCTGAAAATCGGCCGCTGCGTTCACTTTAGTTCCATGCCTGGTCTAATGCACCGAAAATAGGGTTTATTACTTAAACCGTCGCCCAAATAGACAGGTGCTCTCGTTGCGCACCGGCGTAAGACTGAATAGGTGCGACTCTCGCAGTACGTGAATTATTATGATATCGTTTCCTATTCTATCGGTGCGCGGTACATCACACCCGCAAATTGTAAAACTGTCGTTTCAAGAAAAACGCGTTTCAATGTTTCTGGTAACCTGGCGCTCCGTAGCAAAACCGGCCATATCTGCTTTAATTTTTCGAATTTCGTTTTGCGGCTTTGGAAACGTATTCTCGTAATGTTCAACTATTGATTTATGCAAAAAAAACAAAAATCGATTTCTTTGACCCGCTACACCAGGTTCCCCCCTTAAACACGATAAATCGGATTATTTTTAGCATTATTAGATTAGAAATGTTACGCATTTATATTTAATTATCTAGTACAGTTCTAGAAATAATCCGATTTATACCGTATTTGAATTCATTTTAACCTCTTAGGCACGACGAGCCACTCTACTGGCTTTTGCGGATGTCATCTTTCTGAACGACACGCCACTATAGCGGCTCATGGTATCGTTTACACGTAATTCGCGTTGAACTCTGCCGTACAGAGAAACAGCCCCGCGTAAAACTCAGCCGTGCCTAAGAGGTTAATGTGGAAAATCTCAGCAGTAAGTATGTTACTGAATACTGAAAACGTCACGTTTTACATTTTATCAACACTGTATGCCTCTCTAACCGAGATTATAAGCCGCCGCCGAACAGCCCAAGTACTCGCTGGTCGGGACCGGCGTTGAGCCCGTATCGTAAACAGAGTCCTAATTCCGAGTGTTCGTTTCTCGCTTCTTTCTGGCCGAAAGGGGGAGCGAGGTGGAACGCTTTGTCTGCGCGACGGGCGCCAACGCAAAGGACGGAGTATCAGGCGTCCGAAAGTTGGAGAGAGACAAAACATGATCCCGTCGTCTGTCTCGTATCGCTCTCGCTCGCTTTCAGTGCCTCTCGTTCGCTCTCGTTCCATCTCGTTCTTGCCTTCACCGGACTAGAGTGAGACAGAAGTGGTGGGGATAGCGAAAAGTCCACATCGGGTACACCAAACCGAGCCCGTAATGAGACAATACTCTAGCATCTTTTATTTGAGTTTATCCAGATATTATCTTTGCCGGTCTTTGTCCTCCAGCCGCTTCGCCGTGATTCATTCAAGCCTCCGTGACGACAAAATAGTAATAGGGAAATGCGGCAACAGCGCGATTCGACTCTCGATACGTCTCGGCAACTATGGATTTCCTATATTTATCGTCTAGCTTGGATTTCCACCGATTCTGATGGTACATGGCGCGAATAAACCATCAACGCCGGTGACGGAGAATCCTTGAAGCATAAATCTGTCATTTCTCGAGTCTGTCTCAGTACACGAGTTATAAATTCATTATTATTTCAACGTACAGTGCTTATTAGCGTTCAAACGCACCAGACCCGCTTGGACGAATGTCTACTGGAGGCAACTATACCCGCAAAAGCTTCCTTCTTGCCGATTCCACGACGTAAGTTGGTTGAAACGGATTGTTTACTACATCGCGTATACGTATACGCTTTTCCTAGCTTGTGTGAGCGTACGCACACATTCAACGCCCGGTGAGACGGCAGCCTTAAAGCGAGCGGCTCGATTAAAGCGAGCGGGCTCGATTAAAGCGTGCGGGTCGGTTAAAGCGAGCGGCTGGACACAATCGGGTGGCTCGAACGATCCGAGCACGCCAGCCGGTCCGACGTGCAGTGTACAATGTATGTACATTTTTCGTGTAGATCGAGTATGATAAATGTTTCGGATATTTTATCGTATGTTTTTCTAATGGAATAGATATAATAATTGTTAAGGAGACTTTTTCTGATTACGATATAAATCAAATAACTATTATTTATTTATTAAGATCAATATCTTTCTAATTTTGTATTTGTAAACGTACTCATATACTTTTCTTTATTTTAGCTTCCTTCTTTTTTTCACTTTTCTCTTTTCTTTCGGTCTCCCTTCGTAATTGTGTTTGTATTGTGTTATTATTAACAAAGGGTGTTAGTAGTTGGACTTATTTGAGTAGGTTACTAAATCTCTTGCACAATTATTGATATAATTTTTTTCCCCGACTTAATTAATGAAAAATTATAATATTATGCGTGATCTATATATCTCATGACTTGCCAATTAAAATGGGGGAATATTTGTAAGAGATAATACGAAAATGAAACAAAACCAGGATATATTAAAATAATATTTTGTACAATTTAATTATTCACTGCAATATATTACAAACTACACACATACTATGTACATATTCATTAACTCAATTTAATTCGTTTATTTCATATCGACGGGATAAACCCTTTATTACATAAATATCAAATAAAAAGATTGAAAACGGAGAGAACAGCGGAAATTATGCAGAATAAGAAATACAGACTAAGTATGATATTACAATAAATGCGTTGTAAGTATATCTTGAAGACGACGAGCTACACCTCGTGAAACCAAAAAAAAATAATAATAGTAATAATAATACAAAATCTATACACAGTCATATTGTTGTGCCAAGGCGCCTGGGGGTCGAGATTCTAGGTGCGAATCTCGGGGTGCTCCTAGGCGTCCTTCGCGTTCGTCGTCCACGGGCTCCGGAGGTTCGGGTGATTATGCCGGGACGGGAGGATTCGGTTAAGAACCCGGAGGTAGGAGATCGTTGCAGGTTAAAGAGTTGGAACTCACCGTAAGGTTAACAAGTTTATTCTGTCCCGATCTGGGTGACAAGGACACTATGCCTACTTTGGCATGAGTCTCGTAAGGTTCGGGTATGGATCCCGTAACAAAGCTTTATCCAGTCTGAGCTCCCGTTGTTCATACGTCGTTCTTATAATGTAATCGGGGCGAAGCGGGGACCATCGGGGTCTCCGCCTTTGCCTGCTTTTTAGAGGTTTCGCCATGTGCTGACGGGTCTCGGTGCGTTTCCGAGATCCCTTACGCTGCTGTGCCGAATTCCGGCCGCTCGATTGGGGCAATCGGAATGTACGCGGTGTCGACACGCTTGGGTGTCGGCCCGGGCACAACATTCCCCCCCCCCCCCTTAAAGGAAGGGTGCTTAGGGGAAATTTTTACAATTATTATCGGAAATTTCCCTGCGCCCTAGCCCGTCACGATTTTCGCGTATTCGCATAGAACTGTCCCGATTCACACTTGTTATATTCGGACAGCTTACATCTCGATAATGCTGTGATACAATCTTTCTTAAATTATCTAGTCGTCTGACTTATTTTAATACTCTTTGTGATACAATGTGATACTAAATTTGTTGTGTTTCCGACCGTTTTTTATTCGATAAAGTGTTTTATTCTATTCGCGTGTGCGCGTAGTATTTTTCTTCCCTTTTTTAACATTATATTCGCTTTCGAGTTCTTTTCTATTATTATGTAGGGACCTACCCATATTTGATCTCGTCTGGATTCGTCGTAGAGCCAAACTTTATCACCTTTCTTAAATCCTATTTCGCATGCCTTTTTATCATACTCTTTCTTTTCTTTCTCACTCATGTGTTCGCGGTCTACCTGACCTACGACTCGAGTAATGCGCGTTGTCAGTGATTCCTTTGCGGTCAAGGCGCAAACAGCTGCGGCGCTATCGTTGCAGTGCATTATTTCGCGACCCGTTATTTTGCTTAATTGGATTCGCGGCGCGGTTATTTTCTTGGCCTCTTCTGTTATATTCCTAATGCCGGTTACGTGTTGTCCCCTTTTGGATCTCGGTAGCCCTTCCTCTAAATACACGCCGTCTACCAGCAGCTGGGTTCCTATTAATTTATCCCGTTTACAATCAGGCGGAATCATTGCTAATTTTGGTGTACGCGTGGGTATTGTTAGTTTCCTACTCGTATTTAGTGTTTTCCACGGTTCTCCGTCTACTAGTATGCTCTTCCTGGGATAACATATGGTTAATCTATTTTCCTTGAGGAAATCTACTCCTAGTATCCCGTCTGCGTTTGTTAGGGTGTTTCCCTCTACCACGTACAAGGGATGTATCACTTCTTTTCCCGTTCATGTAAAACGTGGCATCTATTTTTCCTAGTGTTTCCGTTTTTCCTCCCGAGAATGAAATAAGTACGACATCGCTTTTTCCCATTATTATGTCTCCTGGAAGAGCTCTCTTGGCAATTACAGATACTTCTGCTCCGTTATCTATTAACATTATGTTATCCTCTTTCTTGCTTTCTTTTATTTCTACTTCTATTCTATCGGAGGTATGTCCGTCTTGGGAGAGGGTTCCTATTTTAAACGTGCGGTAGGTTCTCACAATTTTTTGGTTAGGTGAGTCGCGGTCCGGTGATTCGGAGCTATCACGACTGCTTTGTGTGGAATGTGCGCTATCAGTGCTTCTTTGTCGCGACTGTCGTTTTTCCTCCGGGGCCGGTTGCTGACCGTCTGATTCGCGCCCTGTCGATTTCTCACTCTTTTTCTTGACTGCTACCGTTTGCACTCGTCGGCTGTCTTCCGGAAAGAATTTTTTCCCATGTTGCTTATCTTTATCTCTGTTTTCCAACACTCCTTAGTGTCGTGCCCTGGTCGTTTACAGTTGTCGCAGTACCGTGGTGCTGCCTGGTGTGTGTCTGAAGAGGAGTTTGTCTCGCGCGTCGCTGGTCGTTTTACGATAGTCCGTTCTTCATCTATGGCTATCGTGATTGCTTCTTGTAGGTCGGCGGGTCTCCGTGATTTTACTAAGATTTTTAGGTCGTCGCGGAGTCCGTCCTCGAATATACTCAGTGTCTGTCTTTTGTATATTTTCACGTTTGCTTTTTTCTCTAGCAGACTATCCTCATTGTGAATTCCGGTCGCTATCAGTTCTCTTAATAATTTTGCTACGCGATTTCCGTATTGATGCGCGTTTTCTTTGGGGCCCTGCCTACTATATAACAGATCCCTTTGTACAGTTGAGGCTGTACGGGGGGGTCGGTAAACTGACGTTAGTACATCCTCTAAGTCTTGTATGGAGACTACGTGGCGCGTCTGTACTTCGTCTAAGGCTTCGCCTCTGACCCGCATCGAGATTATTCCCCTTAGAATTTTGGCTTTTGCCTCCGCTGTTTGGTATCCGTAATACACATATTTGCAGGCGGTCAGGAAGCTGGGTAATTCCGTGGGATCCTTTCCGTTGAACGGGGGTAAGGTTTTTATGGCGTTGAGTACGTCTTGAGTACTTGTTAAGGTCGGTGCGTCGGATAGGTTGTTTAACTCGAGTTCCGGGGGAACAAATCGACTAGTGCGCCTCGGTTCCTCCTCTGGTTCGCGAAAATTGTCGAAATGGACCGTGGTCCTGCCTGAGGGGCCGTGGGTTGCGTGCATGGAATTCATTGTGTCCCTTAGTCTATCTATTTCCCGGTCTACCGAGTCCTGGGGTGGACCTTCCCTTGACTCTAGTGTTTCCAGCCTATCGTTCATAGTTAACATTCTATCGGTTAGGCTAGCTACAGAGGTGGTTAGCCCTACGAGTAGTTGTTCTATGTTGGCTAGTCGGCTTCCGAGTTCTACTGAACTCTGTTCTGCGTCTCCGCTTGCGGATATCGTAGGAGTGGGCGGCATTTTGGTATTCGTCGCTAGGTCTTCGCTCGGGATTAAACTATAATCTAACTCGTCGTACGGATATAGCCTCCTGGCGGTTAGGTGTCCGGCGTGACTCGACGTAATTGGTAATACGGTCGGAACGCTACGTTCGTGGCTCGTTTCTACGTCTAGAGCAAGTCGCGTACGTTCTCCTATTTCACGAAAAACTTCGAATGTTGCGTTGAAGATAGCTTCGTCGGAGGGTTGTTTCGTACGGACTTTAAAGAATCTACGCGGGGCACTTCGGCGAATTGCTCTAGGCGAAAGAATTTCTTTTCGCTCGGCTAATTCTAAATTACGCTCGATATTTTTATCTAGTGATTTCGTTCGGCGCATGAGAATTGTGGCGTGCAGCCTGAATTCGCTGAGTGTGGTATTTCTCACTTACAGCACATGTACAGGTGTTGCATCGCTCGTCTCGGTGTGAGTAACAGATTTTCCTGGCGGCGTCCTCTTGCTGACGTCCGTCAATACTGCGAAGTGGATTGCCCTACTGTTGAGTGGGTCGTTGTCTCCGCTAAGTCCTGTTGTCACCGTCGGTCAGTCTTGGTCCTTACGTTGGCAGGATCCCACCGCTGCCACCAATTGTTGTGCCAAGGCGCCTGGGGGTCGAGATTCTAGGTGCGAATCTCGGGGTGCTCCTGGGCGTCCTTCGCGTTCGTCGTCCACGGGCTCCGGAGGTTCGGGTGATTATGCCGGGACGGGAGGATTCGGTTAAGAACCCGGAGGTAGGAGATCGTTGCAGGTTAAAGAGTTGGAACTCACCGTGAGGTTAACAAGTTTATTCTGTCCCGATCTGGGTGACAAGGACACTATGCCTACTTTGGCATGAGTCTCGTAAGGTTCGGGTATGGATCCCGTAACAAAGCTTTATCCAGTCTGAGCTCCCGTTGTTCATACGTCGTTCTTATAATGTAATCGGGGCGAAGCGGGGACCATCGGGGTCTCCGCCTTTGCCTGCTTTTTAGAGGTTTCGCCATGTGCTGACGGGTCTCGGTGCGTTTCCGAGATCCCTTACGCTGCTGTGCCGAATTCCGGCCGCTCGATTGGGGCAATCGGAATGTACGCGGTGTCGACACGCTTGGGTGTCGGCCCGGGCACAACAATATTATTATTATTATTATTTATTAAACGGGAAGATCCCATGGTATACAAGAGAGCATAAGGAGATATACATAGTCTGAGCTGAAAACTTAGCAGCAATAGATACAAAGTAATAGTAGCCTAATAACATTTCAATGGACAAGACTAAGTCGTGTCATACTGGTTATTAACAGATCTATACAATTTCGACCTAACCGAGTTAATGGACCCCACGAAAGGGTCAATACTACTATATTGTCCATTCGCAATACACATCGCCCTGTTGATCGGGTCACATGCATAATACCGATATTTCGGTGGCCGGGAGACAAACAGGGGTCTGGACCGTAGGCCTCTCACAGGAGCATTGAACGTAACCAAGGATAACAGATCCGGACAGCTTATAAGGCCATTGATTGTCTTGTAAAGAAATAACATATCAGCTATACACCTGCGCTCCTCCAGAGTGGCCAGTTTAAGGGATGCAAGAGCAGAACTGTAATCATGATCCGTTCTGTCCATGGGATGGCCCAGAGTGCGAGAGGCGAACCGCAAAAATTTGTGCTGTACCCCTTCAATCGATTTAATAAATTTAGCATGCCTAGGGCTCCATATAACGGAAGCATATTCGACATGAGGTCTGACAAGGGCAACATATAAAAGCCTTAGGGTTTCGATTTTCCTAAAATGTCTAGCAAACCTGGAGATAAAGCCGACTGTTCTCATGGCCGTATTAATACATCGCGCATAATGAGGCCTGAAATCAAAGCAGGGCGCTATGCTGACTCCTAGATCAGTTACCTCAGACACTTCCCTAAGAACAACGTTATTTAATTGATAGGGGTACCTCAGACAAAACCTAGCGCGAGTGGCTCTAAACACTACGCACTTTGCCGTATGAAACTGCAACCTATTCGCAGTACACCAATTCTCCAGTCCAGCAAGATCTTCCTGCATTCCGCGAGCATCCCCGACACCGCGAATAACTCTGAAGAGCTTTAAATCATCGGCATACAGGAGGAAATTAGTATTTGGTAGGATTTCGGCAATATCATCAATAAAAATGTTGAACAGTAGGGGGCCAAGATGCGACCCCTGGGGAACACCAGAGGTTACATTTATCGGAGAGGAAAGACAATTCGATACCCTAACAGTCTGTTCGCGCTCAGTTAGATAGCTTTCGAGCCACAGTAATAGGGGACCACCGAACCCCCAGCACGAGAGCTTGCGAAGTAAAACAGAGTGATCAACGGTATCGAAGGCCTTGCGGAAGTCAGTATAGACTGTGTCTACCTGGAGGCCATCATCAAGGGCTCTAGACACAAAACTATGGTATACAGCTAGATTAGTTGCCGTTGAACGTTTAGGGATAAAACCATGCTGCTCAGCACAGATTACATTTGTTAATTGAGTGGATAACAAATCCGTAACAATCGCTTCGAAGACCTTAGGAATTACAGATAATTTACTAATAGGACGGTAATTACGAACGTCGGAGCGGTCACCAGCCTTAAAAACTGGGGTAACAAGACTTGACTTCCATTTCATAGGAAAAACACCAGTGGTAAGTGATGCGTTAAAAATATTCCAGAGAGGTCGAGCCAGGATAAAGCAACACTGTTTAAGGAGAAGAGGGGGAATGCCGTCAGCACCCGGGCCCTTATTTACATCAAGACCAATCAGCTTGGTGTAAATATCACTAATGGAAATGGTGAGCTCGTTCAAAATGAGATTTTTGCAGGAGGTAAGGCCAATGTTCAAGGCCGATGACTGCCCAGACGGAGAAGTATAAACTGAACCAAAATAGGTCGCAAAAAGATCAGCGATTGCCACACCTAACGAAGCGACCGTGCTTTCACTGTGCATAGTTGTTGGAAGACCCTGGTCACCCCGTTTGGCACTCACGAAACTCCAGAAACTGCTAACATTGTTCTGGATAGAGTTCTCGGTAGCATCGACATACACACGATAGTCGACCTTAGATAGTCGTTTGCACTGAGAGCGTAAACTAGCGAATGACAAGTAATCACTGTGAGAGTTAGAGGTTTTATAGTCTCTATGCGCACGCTTCTTGTCTCGTATGAGAGATTTCAACCGAGGTGAGAACCAACGGGGATAGAGAGAACGTTTAAAGGTCTTTACAGGGACAAAGGCCTCAATAGCATCGTTAAGATGGGAGTATAGATATTCTACTGCAAGATCAGGACTTAATCCAAGGGTCTCAGAATCCCAGTCAATAGCATTTAAGTAATTTATAATGCTAGGGTAATCACCTCGTTTAAAATCGAAATAAGAGACACAATTATTGCTATGACCAGTAGGCAAAAACAAGTCGTATAAACTTACAGTTAACGGCGGATGATAATGATCAGGAGAGATCAGGGAATCAACGGTAGTGTCAATAGCTACAACAGTATCTTTAACAAAAAGTAGGTCTAGCAGACATCCGAAAGAGTTGAAAATAGTGTTTGCCTGAGCTAGGCCACAGTAACTATAACCCTCAAGGAGGAGATCAATGGCAGTAGACTCAGCAGATGATATACCCGATTTTTTAGAACAACTTAAGCCCGGGTTGGTGGTCCAGACTGCATGGGGGAGGTTGAAGTCCCCACAAATACAGAGAAAGTCTTGAGTAAAATCGTGAAATATCTGTGAGATACAGCCAACATGTTTCTCATAGAGATCAGGGTGGGAGGCCGGCGGAAAATATAGGGCACCAAAAATTAGGTACTTTGACCGAAAGCGCACCCGCACAAAGACCTGCTCAAGATCATCGCATATGGGACGAATCAAGGTACTAGGCAGCGAAGTTCTGACCGCAACAAGGACCCCACCCCCTCTAGAGAAACTGCTGGTGCGGGAGGATCTATCAACACGAAAAATATTAAAGTCATTAAGGCCCAGCTCAGACGAAGAGATAGACTCATTAAGCCAAGTTTCCACTAAAATAATAATGTCATAACAAACGGCCGAGCACGCAATAGCTGATTTCAAGTCATTGAGTTTTGTTCTAAGCCCACGAACGTTCTGATAATAAACCATGGGACAACTTAAGGGTTTTTTGAGGCGGAATCCCGAGTTGTTCTTCGCTCGACGATGGTCGATACACCACGGATATAGCGGATAGTCCAATTGTCCTCGCCCCTCTCATGCAATTCCCGTAGCCTCGTCCTAAGCTGTTCCAGGGCCTGACGCTGAATCCTCGTCTTGTCGTCCGAGATTTTGCAAGGACCATCGTAACGGGACTTGCCTCTCAAGATGGTAGTAACTGATTCCGTAGATTTAAGGGAAACACAAAGAGGCTTTGCGGCAGATCCATTGGGTTTTCCAATCCTGTGCAGCGTAATGTCAGCATAGTCTGAGGGCAGTATCTGGTTCAGGATGGACGTAACGCCCACCCTGTCGTTATTGGAAGAGAGACCAGACGAAGTATTCGGTGACTCGGGCATGCCATGAATAATTAGATTGCTAGCTCTGAGCCGCCTTTCATTCAGCTCAGCAATAATCTCATCCGTCACTGTAGGACTTGAGGAAGGCAATCCTGGTGTGCAAGATGAATTTTGCTCAAGCAGGCGTACGCGAGCATCAATATCATTAGTTTTCGCTTTAATGTCCATCAGCTCGGAACGAAAACTAGAGACTATGTCCTGCCGAATCGTCTCAAACTCCGATCTGATTAGTTCACTCATTAAGTCCCTGAGCGCATCGACGTTCGGTAGAGTAGATAGCGACTGAGCTGACTGAGCTCCAGTGACGTCAATGTCAACAGCATGTGTTCCGGATGAACTTGGGCCACAATTTAAAAGTCTACCGTTGTACCACGGGTGACAGGTCCGGGCAAGACACGATGGCCCAGGATGAGTAACCATGCCACAGTGAGCACAGATGACCGGACTGGACACCGGTGTTGCACAACCTTTGCACTTCTTAGCAGGAGGACCCATAATGCAGGCAGACGTTGAGTCGAACAGTAAAGAGACGGAAACCCAAAACGAAACTTGACAGAAAAACACTTAAAAATTCGATAATTGACTTAATTAAAAAGATACTGCACTGAGGGCAAGGACACACTAATCCCACAACCGAGATCAGAAAGTCCAGAACTCTCTGAGACGTCGATTCAACGACAAGTAAGGCTAGAGAAGCACTTCAGAAATTTAACGGCCACAGAGCGATAACAAAACACGTGTTGCGTGTTGCGCTGCCAAAGGACAAACTCAGACTGAGTTTGTCCTTTGACAAATATCACTGCATACATACATTATATTTTTAAATTGGCGGATAAGAAACATATGTGTTCAACTCTTTCGGTCAACAGGCAGGTACGTTTCTGTGTTACTACGTTGCCTGCCAATGAAAATAATCTTTCACTGTATACCTGCGTGGCTGGTATACCAAGGACATTTTTGGCAACTCGTGCCAAAGTTGCATATCTAGTGAAATTCTCGTTCCACCACTTTAATATGCAATCTGAATATAATATGAATGAATTTTCCGCGATAATGATCAGCGCAATGGTTAACCGCTTGTTTCTAAAAATCAATAACCGAAAGGAAATAGATTGACCAATAGGAATTTAGCTAATAAATATCTGATTGGCTTTTAGATCTTATGGACATTTTGTAAGTAACAAAATATGTAAAAGCGTTTGCCTTTGAAAGGACACACCAGCCGCGAGACCCGAGAGCGAAAGTGAAATTTGTGAAAATGACCAGTATGGACTGTGAGACAAGTAACGAAATCCTGTTGATTTCAATTAATAAATTCTTTGTAAACTGTAATGTGTTTGGTGTGTTGTCCTTTGCAATTATCGTCATTAGCGTCTCTTTCATCCCATAAATTGCGGGAATGCATCGGGACAATGTTGGTGCGTCTTCTATTGTCAGTACGTGGGTGGCGTCTTTAAACAATTTTAATGCAGTGCAATATTCAGTGATCATAGACCACTCGCAACTATTAATAGTGTTGGGCATTCCTTCCCCACCCAAAAGAGTTGTTAACGCTTTTCTTACTTGCAGCAATCGAGCGAGCATATCATGTTGCGAATTCCACCGCGTCTCAACATCGCCAATTAATTTTAGGGGAGTGCGAGTGGGGTAATTTACTAGCTGCTCCGCTTTTAATTTGATGGTCGCAGATGGAGAGCGGTGGAAAAATCCTGCAATTGTTCTATATTTTTGTAAAATTTTCAATAACTCCTTCGACTGCTTGTGGGTTACGGCATCTTTTATTGCCAACTAAAAAGAAGTTGTTACATTTAAAATTGAAATGTTTACGATTTATCATTTATTTGAATATTTAATTGTTTCTTATTGTTTACCTGCAAAGTGTGAGCGAAACATGGAATACGCTCCCATGTATCCGATAATCGTATCGCTTTTACGATATTCGGAGCATTGTCAGTTACGAAATATATCTCCAAGTTCTTATCGTTTGTGAAACCCCACTCATCAAGTGTACTTTTTAAGAAGTCATTTAAATTTTCACCAGTGTGCGACTCGGAGAACACTTTAATTCGTAAAGTATAATTTTTAATCGTAAAATTGGAGTCTATATAATGCACAGTTGTTGATATGTAATTTTCATTCGCTCGCGATGATCATCCGTCGGTCGTGAAGGCGAATGTACACGTCTAATCCAAAACATTAAAATCATAATTGTAAATTTTCTAAATATTTAGGAAGGTGAAATATTTCATCGTTCTGATATTTCACTTACCGTTTCCATATCTTGCATTATAATTTCTTCGATTCTTTTTCTTTCGCTGTCGTAAAAATTTGAAATAATATGGTCCGAAAATGTTGTGCGGCAAGGTATACTATAACTTGGTTCTAATATTTTAATCAAATTTTTAAATCCTGTGTCGGAAACAATAGAAAATGGTTGACAGTCAAAAACCATCATTCGAGCAATTGCGTCCGTTATATTTTTTGCTCTTGCAGAATCTGCCTCGAGCATTACCGCTTCGATTTTACCTTCTTTATTTGCCGTACTTTTGTTTGCAGTGCAGGTAAGGGCCCCCGAAATTATATATATAGCAGCATGTCGCTGTTGTATGTGCCTCCGAAGCGCAGTTGAACTTGCACCTTTCCTTGAAAATTTTTTTTGGCATATACTACACATGCCTTCGTCTTTGCTTAATTTTGTAAACCATTTCCACACACCACTTTCGTTTTTACGCGATATATCGGTAGAAAATGAATTTTCCGCGATAATGAACACTTCACTACCATCACTTACAATTAGTACAGCTTCGTTACTTGTCTCACAGTCCATACTGGTCATTTTCACAAATTTCACTTTCGTTCTCGGGTCTCGCGGCTGGTGTGTCCTTTCAAAGGCAAACGCTTTTACATCTTTTGTTACTTACAAAATGTCCATAAGATCTAAAAGCCAATCAAATATTTATTAGCTAAATTCCTATTGGTCAATCTATTTCCTTTCGGTTATTGATTTTTAGAAACAAGCGGTTAACCATTGCGCTGATCATTATCGCGGAAAATTCATTCATATTATATTCAGATTGCATATTAAAGTGGTGGAACGAGAATTTCACTAGATATGCAACTTTGGCACGAGTTGCCAAAAATTTCCTTGGTATACCAGCCACGCAGGTATACAGTGAAAGATTATTTACATTGGCAGGCAACGTAGTAACACAGAAACGTACCTGCCTGTTGACCGAAAGGGTTGAACACATATGTTTCTTATCCGCCAATTTAAAAATATAATGTATGAATGCAGTGATATGACTGTGTATAGATTTTGTATTATTATTACTATTATTATTTTTTTTTGGTTTCACGAGGTGTAGCTCGTCGTCTTCAAGATATACTTACAACGCATTTATTGTAATATCATACTTAGTCTGTATTTCTTATTCTGCATAATTTCCGCTGTTCTCTCCGTTTTCAATCTTTTTATTTGATATTTATGTAATAAAGGGTTTATCCCGTCGATATGAAATAAACGAATTAAATTGAGTTAATGAATATGTACATAGTATGTGTGTAGTTTGTAATATATTGCAGTGAATAATTAAATTGTACAAAATATTATTTTAATATATCCTGGTTTTGTTGCATTTTCGTATGATCTCTTACAAATATTTCCCCGTTTTCATTGGCAAGTTATGAGATATATAGATCACGCATAATATTATAATTTTTCATTAATTAAGTCGGGGAAAAAAATTATATCAATAATTGTGCAAGAGATTTAGTAACCTACTCAAATAAGTCCAACTATTAACACCCTTTGTTAATAATAACACAATACAAACACAATTACGAAGGGAGACCGAAAGAAAAGAGAAAAGTGAAAAAAAGAAGGAAGCTAAAATAAAGAAAAGTATATGAGTACGTTTACAAATACAAAATTAGAAAGATATTGATCTTAATAAATAAATAATAGTTATTTGATTTATATCGTAATCAGAAAAAGTCTCCTTAACAATTATTATATCTATTCCATTAGAAAAACATACGATAAAATATTCGAAACATTTATCATACTCGAACGAATGGCGAAAACCATCGTATCCATCATCAAGAATGGGCTTTCTCGCCTCGTGCAACGATGAGGCGAGCTCCTTCGCTGCGCTTTTGTTCTTTAACGAGCCCGCTTTTGGCATAGATACGGACACATTCTACCGCGGGCTCTTTGAATTGTTGATTTTTTAGCCGGAAAGCTAACAAGGGGACACCACGGATGTGGAAATCGCTTTTGGAATGACAATATATGGGGGTCGTAGTACTCATATGGTATGAATAACCATTTCGGCTTTTTGTCGCACGGACCTTCGTTTTCGAGATATTGTAATTTAAAGTTTTTAACGTATTTCTTTTAACAATTTTTCCCGTGGAAATATACAGTACGGCAAAGTTTAGGTGAACATTTTTCAATAAACGTAAAACGAGATGTATTTGAATTTCTTATAACCCTGTGCACAGAATATGATTGTATGTATAAGACAATTGGTAGAGCATCAAGTAACTTCTACTACTCGTTGTAAATCTTGTGATTATACAAAAAGAATTACTTCTGATAATTTAGTTGTTTCAATACCTATTATCAATTTGAAAAATAGAAGCTATAATCTTAACGATTTATTAAATGTTACATTTTCACATTGGTATGAATCAGATAACGGATCATGTGAACAGTGTACAGGAAATGCTATTATGTTTAAGAATGAATTAATATTGACGAAAGATATAGTGATTATTCGTTTACTATTATTTTCATTACAAAATGATAAAATAGTCAAAGCAATACCTAAATTTAATATATGTACTATTCCCACAACCAAAGTAGTAATAGCTGGACAATCATATAAAGTTATGAATGCTATATTTCATAGTGGTTCATGTATTGAGGATGGCCATTACACCAGTATATGTAAAGAAGAAGGAATGACTAGTAGTTGGATTGAAGCTGATGACGTGCAAATTAAAAAAAGGCAATGGCCCAAAGGCGCTAAAGATCTTTATATTTTGTTCTTACAAAAAAATGATAATAAATAAGCATGGTAGCGAACCGATGTATAATCCCATAAAAAAGAATCCCATTTAAAAAATTGTCGTAAATTAATATCAGTGAACACTACAAAATGTGTGAAATCCCCACAAAATTATCTTTTTACAAAAAAGTACAAAAAAGAGCGCCAAGTATATAATCCCTTCAAAAAGAATCACATTTAAAAACATTGTCGTAAATTAATATCTACAAAAATAATGATATACAACAATTGCGCCAATTATCACAATGACTATTTATACAAAGAAAAAATCACAATGGTACAATGAAAAAATGTATTAAATAATATTAAGCAGATATATTTTTATACAAATAAAAATTTTAATACGAATAAATCACAAAAAAATAGAAGAAAATATACAATATAAAGAAATATATGAAATCAAATTGAGCTGCAAGTACATAAAGGTACTATCCAACTGCGCTTAAGATGACACAACTACATATACGCAGCTAAAATGCTGTGTTCATACATTCCACTACTCATATCGCGGACATTTTATAAATAATGTGAAGATAAAATGTAACATCTAGACATTTGCCTAGATGTCCGCGGCCTGGAAGTCAAATACTTGGCGTGGCCAGGCAAGGTCAAGGTGTTGATGAATAAGAATTATTTAAAAACGCAAAACAAAGAATGTGTATTTATATTGTCAGAGTTTTAAATTGATAAATTATGTGAAAGCTTGTGAGAGGATAGGTATCGGTGTCGATGAATGATCTTACAATTACAATTATTTTAAAACGCAATATAATGAAAATGTACTCGTATTGTCTGAGTTTTAAATGGACAAATTATCTGAAGGGAGAAACAGATGTATACTTCTCCCTTGCACTAGCGCGCAAGCCACGTATCGCACTTTTCATTGACGTCTGTCAAGGTCTTGGTGGTCTGCCATTTTGCATATCTTTCATTAAATGCGTAAACAATAAGTATATTGATATTTCAGAACTGCAAGAATAACGTTCTTGCGCTAGAAATTTTACCTGTTTCAGGCTCGGATTAAGATTTTTGGGGTCCGGAGCTATCAAACATTCGAGGGCCCCCCGTGACTGAACAGCGGGGGACGGGAAGGGGGTAGTGAGCTAATCGCTTAGAACGGGGCACCTCCGAAAAGTGGGGCCCGGGGCTGCAGCCCTCTTAGCCCTCCCTTTAATCCGGGCCTGACCTGTTTAAGCGTTAATTCCCTGGACTGACGCGGCAGACGGGCGATTTCGGCAACACAAATCAAACATTTTTAAATAAGAACTGTGACTGTATTCAGTCACGTTGACCCCTATGTAGCCAGCTCTCGGTCTATTCTGTGGCTGAGCGGCAATAGATACGCCCGCCGCTGTCGTCTTCTGTATTGAAAACAAAACGTGACTTACCACTTTTGTTGATGTTTTCCGGAGGAAAAATTTCTGCTGCATCGCGTGGAGAAGTCGGATTTTCTTCTAGGCACCTAATTTTTAAAATAAATTAAAAAATATCTGCAAAAATTGGTGCATTTCGGGTGTACATTTCCCTTCAATCTGTTATTTATAATTACATGAAAAAAAATTTTAGACGAAAGTTGTACTGTTTGACAACGTAAATATAATGCTAACGGAAAAAGTATATTTTGATGGTTCATTTTTGAGATTTCAAGGTCATGATGTTTTTTTTTTAAGTGATCTGATACTTTGGTTCTATATTATTACGAAGCGTAAAAAGACAATTTCAACGATATATAAAAATGTATATTAACGATATACTACAATGGAGAAAAACGTGTTACAAAAATAAAAAAATTTCAAATGCGATGAGGCACGGTTTCCCGTTCTCCGATCGATTTCAAATTTTGCACACATTAGTTTATCTCCCTGTTGAAGTTAGATTGGTTTCAGCATTACCACTTGTAGCAAATAAGTCGCTAGTTCGTAGTGTCGATATCAACCGTCATAGAGACACCTGTACTTCGCACATTATACGTAAAACTTCACTTCCGTTAAGAAAGCGTATGTGTTCGCACGCCTTTGTTACATACTCTATCGTTTTTGATAATAAAGTATTCACGATACATCTCATATCCCCCTCGAATAATCAACAGGTTATGGGCCTAGGTGGATCCCTGACGGTATCTAAATAATCTTTATCTTGAAACTCGTAAGAGTCGAGAAATCGGAATCTAAAATTCTTTTGAGGTTAGCCGCCCACGTGCAAAAGTGCAAGTACCAAAAAAGAAATGGAAGATAGCCAGGAATCGACGAGGATTACGAAACTAACAGGAGTAGAAAATTGGTCAATGTGGAAAGTCCAGATAAAAATTGGATTGATGGCCATAGATGCTTATGGCACGGTAACCGGAACACATCCAAGACCGAAAGAGCCGGTTGGAGCTAATGGAGCTGCACCTGCAACTGCCGACGTTACGAAGTACCGGTCTGAGCTCAGACTGTGGGAGAGCTTGGAGGGTAAGGCTCAACGCCTGATCGCAACAAGGCTAACGGAGTCGATAATGCTTCACATCATGAACTGTGAAACAGCCAAGGACATGTGGGACACGCTGACTGGAATCTTCGAGAACAAAAGTGAAACGAGCATACATATGCTCAATCAACAGTGGTTCACACTAGTCAAGAATGAAACAGATAGCATGTCAACTCACATCTCAAAAGTACAGGACGTGGCACACAAATTGAAGGCAATGGGTGAGATGGTTTCAGACAATATGATTATGATGAAAATTCTCCTAACCCTTCCGCCCACGTTTCGCCATTTCTGTACAGCCTGGGAATCGACAGCGGTAGCTGATCGGGCTCTAATAAACTCAACTGCACGACTTGTGATGGAGGAAACAAGACACGGAATCGAAGTAACGAATGAAATCGGTGAAGCGTTATTCACAAGGAAGAATCGCCAAGAAAAAGTGAAAGGAAAACATCCTGCACGACAAGGAAACTGCAACTACTGCAAGAAACCAGGGCATGAACGAGAATGCCGAATAAAACAGAGGGACACAGGTAACAATGAAAATTCGTCAAAGTCATGTACAAACAAAAAGGCTGGGGGACTTGGCGGAGCCCTTGTGGAAGAAATACTCTTTACCATGCCTGGGACCAATATTATGAAATAGAAGTGGTGTCTCGATTCAGGAGTCACAAACCACATGACTGAAAGGAAGGACTGGTTCTCAGAATTGGTGAGTCTAAAACCAAAAATATATATTCGAGTGGGATATGGGAAAATAATTTATGCAGAAGCACAGGGTTACATTAATATTCGTGCATACAATGGAGAAAGATGGGTTGATAAACATCTGGATAATGTGCTATATATTCCCGATCTCAAATATAATCTCTTCTCATTGAGCTCAGTACTAGATAAAGGTCTCACCATGTCATCAACGATTAAAAGTTGCAAAATAATCAAGAACTGCAGCACTGTTGCAGTGGGAGAACGTGAAGGGAAGCTCTACATGATGAAGTTTAAAGTAACCCCTCCAAAAAATGAATTAAACAATGAACTTGCTCTTGCAGGAAATAAGGCAGCTGAGAAATCTATCAGTTTGCAGAAGTGGCATGAAACATGTACAAAAATTGCTCAAAGCAAAAAATATTCCAGTCATGGGTGAAAGAAAACAGTGTGAGTCATGTATCCTGGGAAAAATGCATCGCCAGTCATACAAACAAAGCAGCAATAAAGCAACTGAAATCGGTGCACTTGTCCACGCCGATGTCTACGGATTCATGGAAAGAAAGTCACTGGGCAATGCAAGGTATTTTCTATTATTCAAGGACGATTTCTCACACTATCGTCATGTGTACTTCCTTAAAGCCAAAAGTGAAGTCTCGACATGTTTTGAAAACTTTATACTTAGAGTAAAAAAGGAAACAGGCAAGGAGATCAATATTTTGAGGTCAGATAACGGACTGGAGTTCGTGAATAATGACATGAACAGGATTCTATTCAACGAAGGAATAAAGCATCAAAAAACGGTTCCATACACTCCGGAACAAAATGGCAGAGCAGAAAGGGAAAATAGAACAAATGTGGAAGCAGCTAGAACGATGCTCCACAGCGCTGATCTTCCTCTGTCAACATGAACCAATTTAGAGTATTTGGCACAAAAGCTCTCGTCCATATTCCAAAACAGAAAAGGAAGAAGTGGGCCAGGAAGGCTGAAGAAGGGATCTTGGTTGGATACAGTGACACCGTTAAAGGTTACAGAATTTGGTTCCCTGAGAAAAACAAGGTGGAAGCACATTCTGACGTAGCATTCAAGGAAGAGCCAACACATGTTGATGAAATAGCTACTGTTGATGAAAATGCCACTGATGAAGAAACAGCAAGTGAAGATCAAGACCATCAAGATCGTCGAGATGTACTCGAAGAGAACGACGATTCCGATGCAGACGGATACGGCAGTGCGGAAGACCGAAACCCAAGCAAAGACAAACAAAGAACAATCGACGAAGACGGTGATTGTGAAGCTATCAGATGCCTCCAACCAAAAACCGCATTGCTTGATTGGATCCAATGCGATGCTTGTGAAAGGTGGTTTCACATGCCATGTGTAGATGTTGCACCAGGAACAATCCCAGAGAATGAACCATACACTTGCAGTATGTGTGATGAGAAGCTACTTCTGTGCGGAGAACCGGTTACATTCAAGGAAGCAAAAGAAGATGAAAACTCGCAAAAATGGTCTGAAGCTATGGAAGAAGAGATGAGAGCACTACAGAAAAATCGAACTTGGACATTGGTTAAACGGCCTAAAGAAGCTGATGTCTTGAAAAATCGGTGGGTCTTCAGACTGAAACACCGATCAGATGGAACAATTGAGAGATATAAAGCAAGGCTAGTCGTCAAAGGATGCCAACAGATAATTGGCCTTGACTATTCAGAGACATTTAGTCCAGTGGTGAAGTTCGACTCAATTAGAATGGTCCTCTCACTTATTGCATCGAACAAAATGTCTGTACAACAATTCGATGTCAAGACTGCATTTCTTCACGGCGAACTTCAAGAAGAAGTGTACATGAAACAACCTGAGGGATTTGAAGATGAAAGCGATCGGATATGCAAGCTGAAGAGAAGTCTTTACGGACTAAAGCAGGCACGAAAATGTTGGAACCGAAAATTCGTCGAGTGTCTCAAGAAGTTTGACATGGATCCAACAGACGCAGATCCATGTGTCTTCAAATCTCCCGGAGACATAAACAACTGCGTAATTTTGGTCGTTTATGTGGATGACGGACTGGTTATTTCAAAGGACAACAAGAAAGTTAAAACACTTCTTGAACTTTTAAGAAGAGAAATCGAAATTAAAGACTTTCCTTTGAGTATGTTTCTAGGTATACAATTGACGAGAACATCCAACGGGACCATAATAGCAAATCAAAGCCTGTACACGGAAAAGATCTTGAGCAGATTCAACATGGAAAAAGCGAATCCAGTCAGCATCCCTGCTGACAATCACCAGGACTTGAGCATATCGAGAGCTCCAGATGATCAAGATCAACAATTCAACGTACCATACAGAGAGGCCGTAGGGAGCCTGCCGTTTTTGTCAATGATAACACGCCCTGACATATCTCTTGCGGTAAATTCTGTAAGCCAACATTGTTCAAATCCTCGAAAAATCCACTGGAATGCGATAAAAAGAATTCTAAAGTATTTGAAGGGAACAGTTAACTTTGGAATTAAATTCAATGTAGGGGAGAAATTTACTCGAATTGAGGGATTCTCTGACTCAGATGTTGCTGGGGATACGGTGTCTAGAAAATCGGTGACAGGATACATTTTAAAGTTTGTCAATTCAAAGTCGAAAAATAATTTTACGATTTTTGGCGCGGACACCCCTCAGGATTGTGCCATTGGGAGTGTTGATTATTCGAGGTGGATATGAGATGTATCGTGAATACTTTATTATCAAAAACGATAGAGTATGTAACAAAGGCGTGCGAACACATACGCTTTCTTAACCGAAGTGAAGTTTTCGTATAATGTGCGAAGTACAGGTGTCTCTATGACGGTTGATATCGACACTACGAACTAGCGACTTATTTGCTACAGGTGGTAATGCTGAAACCAATCTAACTTCAACACTCCCACTTTGGTTTCTGACATTATCCATCATTAGCAAAAAATATACATATATATTTTTGTTCTCGAATTACTGGTTAGCAAACCAAGGCTCTTACTTACAACTAGTTACTTACTTACACCTATTTATCACATTTATGTACCGGTATATATTGTCAGTCTTTGCTTTATTTAAGTAACAATAGTTATGGCTAATCAGTTAAGTAATTTGTAGTATCTATTACACCAATCAGTTCTCTGATTTGTTCAAAATGTTTCCTAGCCAACGGTTTAGTAAAAATGTCCGCTTGTTGACGCTCTTGTAACGTACCGCTACGAACCGCCATACATTTTTCCTAATTTAACCATTGTTTTAGGTGTAACACGCGAAACACGTGCAAGCGACATCCCATGCGGCGGGAAAAACATTGAACTCAAGTGACGCGTAACGCATGCGCATAGCCGCGTATTCAAGCAGCAGACTCAGTGCCGCGAGTGAACCGCGCACGCATGCGCACACCGTACGATAAACCGGACGCCGAATATACCGAGCATAGTGTGCAAGTGGCGCGAACCGGATGTTAATTATAATTGGTGCGCGAGATCGCACAGCCAGTGATTGGTGCGGGCTACGTACCACAGATAGGTATAAATACAGGCCCGCCAGCAGCAGAAAGGCAGACTTGGTTCTGCCACCGAACCTAGAAGACATAGGTCGCTTTAACTAGCCCCCTTTGTTTCGAAAAGTCTAAAGGAAGTTTATCTTAAATCTTCTACCAAACTTCCTTTCGAGGTCGCTTTAACTAGCCCCCTCAACACCCATACGAGGTCGCTTTAACTAGCCCTTCTCACCTTCCATCCGAGGTCGCTTTTACTAGCCCCCTCGATACCTCAATCCTCCCAAGCGTGGGCCAGCTGATAGGCACCAGAAGCCACTATCAAATCGAAGGAAGGAAGCTACTAATTCAACTTCCATCTGGGGACGCCCTAACCGGCTACCTGGCTACCATCTGAGATCGCTTTCACTAGCACTCAGCTACCATCCTAGAAAGCGTGGGCAAGCTTATAGGCAACTGGAAGCTACTCCAAATCCGAGAGAAGGAACCCTCTCCAGTTCTCAAACTCTAACATATTAGACCGATCACGGATCACTTTCTGTATTATACATCGATTTAGCGTCGAGACTTTACGTTCAATTAGCGATTTAGTATCGTTACATTATATTACCTTTAAATATCAATTAACCATTAGTTCTAGACATTCTATATCAACAACTAGAACGATTCTTGTGTTCTGTTTTACCGAGCGAAGTAACAAATTCTATTTTCTTTATTACCGACTTAGCGTCGTAACCAAAAACCGTATTATATTCATCGTTACCGACTTAGCGTCAATCAATCACCGACCGATACGTCGTTACGTATTAACATTAGTTCTATTAATTAATTATAATAATCCACACGACTGAGCGTCGTAATATATGTTCAATTTCGACCAAGAGTCACTACCATTTATTCTTGAATAAACCATTGTTATTTTCACGTTAAAAGAAGGACTCTCGTATCTTGAAATTCATTTCTTAATCGCACGCCACCCGAACCAATCCCACAAATTCACAGGTAAACCGCTCTACTTGTGAATCTCCTGTAAAGAACGGCAACGTCTCGTTCGAGAACGTTACAGGTAGTTAATTTTGGTGACAGCGGTGGGATGAAATTTGCTTGAAACCGCGATCGCGTGGCAAAGGAGATCAACACTCCTAGCGAAGAACAAGACTCCTTCTTTCCTACTAAGTCAAGCGTGTAAAAAAAAAGGGCAAAATCATGAGTACTACAGGGCCAAATACCCCTCAGGTAGACGCAGTTATAGAAGAATTGCAACGTTTACAATTAAGTCAGGAAAACGGGCGTCAACCAAATATTAGAATTCGAGATGCAGCGGACACGGTTCCAGCCTTCGACGGGCGGAATATTACAATACATCAATTCACAAAATGCTGTAGGAACGCGAAAAGTATGATCGCGCCAAACGCCGAATACGGTTTAGTACAGCTAATCAAATGTAAACTATCCGGGCAAGCCTCTCGAGTCATACTTAACGGCGATTATAACACAATCGAAGAGGTAATTAAAGTCCTCAGCTCACGTTTCGCTCCACTACATTCTTCAATCCAGTTATATGGAGAAATGTCGAAAATTGCTCAGTTACCAAATGAAGCCACTGTAGATTATAGCAGTCGAGTCTCCGGGATCCTCCTACAATTAAGATACTGTAATGAAATAGAGGTTCCCTTACACGTCGCGCAATACAATCAATCCGCGGAAACAAATTCCATTAAAGCTTTCTTAACGGGGTTAAAACCTGAAATCTACGCACGAATGCGAACCGTCGAATTCGCTGACCTCGATACCGCCATTAGCACCGCTATCAAAGCCGAGGCAGAGTGTCAGGAAAACATAATGAGGAATAAATTCGCAGAAGGACTATCGCACTCCGCGCAGTGCAGTAATTGTTTCGGGTACGGGCACTCAGCTACGGAGTGTAGCAGTAAATTCCCGGCAGGGCAAATAGCACAAATGAGTTGGTGATCTAAATATTGCAATCATTGTCGGAAAGTAGGACACACGGTTCAGGAATGCCGGAACATAAACACCGCGCCCCAGTCAACACCTAATAATCCTGGGTCAAGGCGACTGAGCGTCGTACTATATGTTCAATTTCGACCAAGAGTCACTACCATTTATTCTTGAATAAACCATTGTTATTGTCACGTTAAAAGAAGGACTCTCGTATCTTGAAATTCATTTCTTAATCGCACGCCACCCGAACCAATCCCACAAATTCACAGGTAAACCGCTCTACTTGTGAATCTCCTGAAAAGAACGGCAACGTCTCGTTCGAGAACGTTACACTCTGTTGGAATGTAACTTGGAGTAAATTCTCCTCTTTCAAATTTATCGAAGATGAACTTATATTTTATATCTACATGTTTTGCCCTTGACCCGAATTGACCGTTCTTGATCCATGAGATAGCACTTTGGTTGTCAACGTGCAATATCGAAGTCTCAGCTTTGTTATTTAACAATTGCTTGATCAGCGTGTTTGCCCAAATCAAACTTACTGTGGTATGACATGCTGCCACAAATTCAGCCTCGGCTGTTGACAAAGCTACGGCTTTTTGCTTTTTAGAACCCCAAATTACTGGTGAATTGACAAACTTTAAAATGTATCCTGTCACCGATTTTCTAGACACCGTATCCCCAGCAACATCTGAGTCAGAGAATCCCTCAATTCGAGTAAATTTCTCCCCTACATTGAATTTAATTCCAAAGTTAACTGTTCCCTTCAAATACTTTAGAATTCTTTTTATCGCATTCCAGTGGATTTTTCGAGGATTTGAACAATGTTGGCTTACAGAATTTACCGCAAGAGATATGTCAGGGCGTGTTATCATTGACAAAAACGGCAGGCTCCCTACGGCCTCTCTGTATGGTACGTTGAATTGTTGATCTTGATCATCTGGAGCTCTCGATATGCTCAAGTCCTGGTGATTGTCAGCAGGGATGCTGACTGGATTCGCTTTTTCCATGTTGAATCTGCTCAAGATCTTTTCCGTGTACAGGCTTTGATTTGCTATTATGGTCCCGTTGGATGTTCTCGTCAATTGTATACCTAGAAACATACTCAAAGGAAAGTCTTTAATTTCGATTTCTCTTCTTAAAAGTTCAAGAAGTGTTTTAACTTTCTTGTTGTCCTTTGAAATAACCAGTCCGTCATCCACATAAACGACCAAAATTACGCAGTTGTTTATGTCTCCGGGAGATTTGAAGACACATGGATCTGCGTCTGTTGGATCCATGTCAAACTTCTTGAGACACTCGACGAATTTTCGGTTCCAACATTTTCGTGCCTGCTTTAGTCCGTAAAGACTTCTCTTCAGCTTGCATATCCGATCGCTTTCATCTTCAAATCCCTCAGGTTGTTTCATGTACACTTCTTCTTGAAGTTCGCCGTGAAGAAATGCAGTCTTGACATCGAATTGTTGTACAGACATTTTGTTCGATGCAATAAGTGAGAGGACCATTCTAATTGAGTCGAACTTCACCACTGGACTAAATGTCTCTGAATAGTCAAGGCCAATTATCTGTTGGCATCCTTTGACGACTAGCCTTGCTTTATATCTCTCAATTGTTCCATCTGATCGGTGTTTCAGTCTGAAGACCCACCGATTTTTCAAGACATCAGCTTCTTTAGGCCGTTTAACCAATGTCCAAGTTCGATTTTTCTGTAGTGCTCTCATCTCTTCTTCCATAGCTTCAGACCATTTTTGCGAGTTTTCATCTTCTTTTGCTTCCTTGAATGTAACCGGTTCTCCGCACAGAAGTAGCTTCTCATCACACATACTGCAAGTGTATGGTTCATTCTCTGGGATTGTTCCTGGTGCAACATCTACACATGGCATGTGAAACCACCTTTCACAAGCATCGCATTGGATCCAATCAAGCAATGCGGTTTTTGGTTGGAGGCATCTGATAGCTTCACAATCACCGTCTTCGTCGATTGTTCTTTGTTTGTCTTTGCTTGGGTTTCGGTCTTCCGCACTGCCGTATCCGTCTGCATCGGAATCGTCGTTCTCTTCGAGTACATCTCGACGATCTTGATGGTCTTGATCTTCACTTGCTGTTTCTTCATCAGTGGCATTTTCATCAACAGTAGCTATTTCATCAACATGTGTTGGCTCTTCCTTGAATGCTACGTCAGAATGTGCTTCCACCTTGTTTTTCTCAGGGAACCAAATTCTGTAACCTTTAACGGTGTCACTGTATCCAACCAAGATCCCTTCTTCAGCCTTCCTGGCCCACTTCTTCCTTTTCTGTTTTGGAATATGGACGAGAGCTTTTGTGCCAAATACTCTAAATTGGTTCATGTTGACAGAGGAAGATCAGCGCTGTGGAGCATCGTTCTAGCTGCTTCCACATTTGTTCTATTTTCCCTTTCTGCTCTGCCATTTTGTTCCGGAGTGTATGGAACCGTTTTTTGATGCTTTATTCCTTCGTTGAATAGAATCCTGTTCATGTCATTATTCACGAACTCCAGTCCGTTATCTGACCTCAAAATATTGATCTCCTTGCCTGTTTCCTTTTTTACTCTAAGTATAAAGTTTTCAAAACATGTCGAGACTTCACTTTTGGCTTTAAGGAAGTACACATGACGATAGTGTGAGAAATCGTCCTTGAATAATAGAAAATACCTTGCATTGCCCAGTGACTTTCTTTCCATGAATCCGTAGACATCGGCGTGGACAAGTGCACCGATTTCAGTTGCTTTATTGCTGCTTTGTTTGTATGACTGGCGATGCATTTTTCCCAGGATACATGACTCACACTGTTTTCTTTCACCCATGACTGGAATATTTTTTGCTTTGAGCAATTTTTGTACATGTGCGTAGTGCTGATGCGCCAACCTTTCATGCCACTTCTGCAAACTGATAGATTTCTCAGCTGCCTTATTTCCTGCAAGAGCAAGTTCATTGTTTAATTCATTTTTTGGAGGGGTTACTTTAAACTTCATCATGTAGAGCTTCCCTTCACGTTCTCCCACTGCAACAGTGCTGCAGTTCTTGATTATTTTGCAACTTTTAATCGTTGATGACATGGTGAGACCTTTATTTAGTACTGAGCTCAATGAGAAGAGATTATATTTGAGATCGGGAATATACAGCACATTATCCAGATGTTTATCAACCCATCTTTCTCCATTGTATGCACCAATATTAATGTAACCCTGTGCTTCTGCATAAATTATTTTCCCATCTCCCACTCGAATATATATTTTTGGTTTTAGACTCACCAATTCTGAGAACCAGTCCTTCCTTCCAGTCATGTGGTTTGTGACTCCTGAATCGAGACACCACTTCTATTTCATAATATTGGTCCCAGGCATGGTAAAGAGTATTTCTTCCACAAGGGCTCCGCCAAGTCCCCCAGCCTTTTTGTTTGTACATGACTTTGACGAATTTTCATTGTTACCTGTGTCCCTCTGTTTTATTCGGCATTCTCGTTCATGCCCTGGTTTCTTGCAGTAGTTGCAGTTTCCTTGTCGTGCAGGATGTTTTCCTTTCACTTTTTCTTGGCGATTCTTCCTTGTGAATAACGCTTCACCGATTTCATTCGTTCCTTCGATTCCGTGTCTTGTTTCCTCCATCATAAGTCGTGCAGTTAAGTTTATTAGAGCCCGATCAGCTACCGCTGTCGATTCCCAGGCTGTACAGAAATGGCGAAACGTGGGCGGAAGGGTTAGGAGAATTTTCATCATAATCATATTGTCTGAAACCATCTCACCCATTGCCTTCAATTTGTGTGCCACGTCCTGTACTTTTGAGATGTGAGTTGACATGCTATCTGTTTCATTCTTGACTAGTGTGAACCACTGTTGATTGAGCATATGTATGCTCGTTTCACTTTTGTTCTCGAAGATTCCAGTCAGCGTGTCCCACATGTCCTTGGCTGTTTCACAGTTCATGATGTGAAGCATTATCGACTCCGTTAGCCTTGTTGCGATCAGGCGTTGAGCCTTACCCTCCAAGCTCTCCCACAGTCTGAGCTCAGACCGGTACTTCGTAACGTCGGCAGTTGCGGGTGCAGCTCCATTAGCCCCAACCGGCTCTTTCGGTCTTGGATGTGTTCCGGTTACCGTGCCATAAGCATCTATGGCCATCAATCCAATTTTTATCTGGAATTTCCACATTGACCAATATTCTACTCCTGTTAGTTTCGTAATCCTCGTCGATTTCTGGCTATCTTCCATTTCTTTTTTGGTACTTGCACTTTTGCACGTGGGCGGCTAACCTCAAAAGAATTTTAGATTCCGATTTCTCGACTCTTACGGTTTTCAAGATAAAGATTATTTACATACCGTCAGGGATCCACCTAGGCCCATAACCTGTTGATTATTCGAGGGGGATATGAGATGTATCGTGAATACTTTATTATCAAAAACGATAGAGTATGTAACAAAGGCGTGCGAACACATACGCTTTCTTAACGGAAGTGAAGTTTTACGTATAATGTGCGAAGTACAGGTGTCTCTATGACGGTTGATATCGACACTACGAACTAGCGACTTATTTGCTACAAGTGGTAATGCTGAAACCAATCTAACTTCAACAGGGAGATAAACTAATGTGTGCAAAATTTGAAATCGATCGGAGAACGGGAAACCGTGCCTCATCGCATTTGAAATTTTTTTATTTTTGTAACACTTTTTTCTCCATTGTAGTATATCGTTAATATACATTTTTATATATCGTTGAAATTGTCTTTTTACGCTTCGTAATAATATAGAACCAAAGTATCAGATCACTTAAAAAAAAAACATCATGACCTTGAAATCTCAAAAATGAACCATCAAAATATACTTTTTCCGTTAGCATTATATTTACGTTGTCAAACAGTACAACTTTCGTCTAAAAATTTTTTTCATGTAATTATAAATAACAGATTGAAGGGAAAAGTACACCCGAAATGCACCAATTTTTGCAGATATTTTTCAATTTATTTTAAAAATTAGGTGCCTAGAAGAAAATCCGACTTCTCCACGCGATGCAGCAGAAATTTTTCCTCCGGAAAACATCAACAAAAGTGGTAAGTCACGTTTTGTTTTCAATACAGAAGACAACAGCGGCCACAAGGGGGCTGCAGCCCCGGGCCCCACTTTTCGGAGGTGCCCCGTTCTAAGCGATTAGCTCACTACCCCCTTCCCGTCCCCCGCTGTTCAGTCACGGGGGGCCCTCGAATGTTTGATAGCCCCGGGCCCCAAAAATCTTAATCCGAGCCTGAAACAGGTAAAATTTCTAGCGCAAGAACGTTATTCTTGCAGTTCTGAAATTTCAATATACTTGTACGGAAAAACTAAGAGTTGATGAATAATTTGAATATTTAAGTAATATGCTTTAAATATATTTATTTAAAGGTCGACAAAGAGTAAGGTTAAGACGGTCTTTCTCGACTCGAGGTTTGGAGAAGACTGACTTTCCGTCCTTTGGAAAGTCCCCTGATGTCCTTTAGGGAAAACTCCTAAGGACCCACTCAATAACGATGTTTATGGCGCCGCGCTGGTCGGGCCCATCGTCGCTGTACACGTCACGCCGGTCACATCTGGTTGCTCTCCACCAGTCAGTCCCTTTCACGAGGAGATGCCTCAATATTTCTAACACTCGGCCATCCTGCAATGGTGCTTGTCCTCAAGCACATATTCGCTTTTATATTTTACATTGGTTTCTGTAACACAAGAATTAAAAACACATCTGAGTATCCACGTCAATATTGATAATATCATCACAAAATTAACGAAGAGGTTCCCTCAACGGATAAAAATATTCGTCAACTGACGATACTCCCCTTCTTCAATCAATCCTCTCACTCGTTACATAGTAACGACCATGGAAGTTGAATACATCGCGAATGGATATTTAGCGATGCATCATTGCTCGTTGAATATTCCTGTTGTTGGATTGCAGAAACTCTGCAACTCCGATGTGACGTACGATGTTTAAATCGTGTAGTTGATGATCTCATCCGCCAACTGATGACTGATGATCCAGTTCTTGCATCATACAATAATGAACTCTGGCTGCTGACATGATGATCCGGTACAATCATACAATAGTAGCGACAACAACGCTCACTAAAGTCATGATATCGAGGACAATCATACAATAGTAGCAACAACAATGCTCACTAATGTCATGATATCGAGAACAATCATACAATAGTAGCAACAACAATGCTCACTAATGTCATGATATCGAGAACAATCATACAATAGTAGCAACAACAATGCTCACTAATGTCATGATATCGAAAACAATCATACAATAGTAGCAACAACAATGCTCACTAATGTCATGATATCGAGAACAGTCATACAATAGTAGCGACAACAACGCTCACTAATGTCGTGATATCGAATCTCACTCGACAGTGGTTTTTCCCTCGCTGTCGCAATAATAGTTCAGAAGCCCATGCTTCGCTGCTGTAGCGACGATACTGACAAATCCCAACTGTCATGCCATAAGTGTCCTTCGTCACTGTTCAGTAAATACCTGTAAACTACTAAATTCTAATATTAACTATATAATAAAACTTCATTCAATTGCCGCAATCCAGGATTTTAGACGTTCGACCGCGACAACTGTCTTGGCTCGTCTACCTCCCTGTCGTAAATCTTCGACCTCATAACGGTCGTTTACAAGGACTCGACAAATCCTAAACGGTCCCTTGTATTTCGGGTGAAGCTTCCTGCTCTCTCCCGTTGCTTGTTCACTTGTGATTTCCACCATGACCAAGTCTCCCTCTTGATAACGAGTTGCTTCACGTCGAGTCTTGTCATACCGTTCTTTTTGCTGCCGCTGGTCCTCTGTGATATGATCCGAAATCTGTTTTCTTAGCTCATTCAGATCCAAACGCTGCACTTCAGTTTGCAACTCATGCAAAATTCGCGCCTCCGCTGTAGTTTTGGCCTTACAACCCATCAACGCTTCCGTAGGTGTTGACCCAATACCCTTATTAAAACTAGTGTTCATCGCACTCTGAACCTGTTTGACATAGTTGTCCCATAAATTCGACTCCATTCCAGCCACAGTCGTAGCCAACGCCGCCACGATGGTTCGATTATATCGCTCACACTGTCCATTAGCGCGTGGTGTGGCGACCGCATTTAATACATGCCGAATACCGTACGTCGAGCAAAATATTTTGAACGTCCTCGCGGTAAACGCAGTACCTCGATCACTGACAATACGAGACGGAACTCCGAAAAGATGAATCGTGTTTAAAAGAATTTTCACCGCTCGTTTCGCTTTAGTATCCCTCACGGGTTCAATAATCGTAAATTTTGTAAAGGCGTCCACAATAACGAGCAGATATTTGTTTTTCCGTGCGCTGGTCTCGAAGGGTCCGACGTGGTCGATATGTATTGTTTGAAACGGAACCGGAATCTTTTCGATAGGGTGCAATTTCCCCTGTTTCTTCCCTGACGTTCGTTTATAGTACATACAATTCAAACACGCCCCTATATACTTCTTCACAAACGCAGCCATACCTGCAAACCAATAATTTTCGCGTATGCGCCGCAGGGTTTTCTCTAATCCTAAATGCCCGGCGTCATCATGGCATAGGCGACAAATTTGAAAACGCGCAGCTAAAATCCAATCCGCTTCGGTAATATCCACAGGATAAATTTCTACCCTCTGCACGGGATTTCTACTAAGAGCATCAACATGCTGCATCCTAGACCCCATTCGATATACAATGTCGAAAGTATAATCTTGGACCTCCAACCACCATCGTCCAATTCGTGGTATTAAATCTTTTTTTGTAAACGTAGTACGAAGTGCATTACAGTCCGTAACAACCGTAAAATTTAACCCGAGCAAATACACTCGGAAATGTCGAAGCGCGAACACTACAGCCATTGTCTCTAACTCGTAAGAGTGATACTTGCGTTGTTCAAAACTCGTCTGCTTACTATAATACGCGACTACCTGTTGTCTTCCTTCTGGTGTAAATTGAAACAAAATGGCACCCAACCCCAATGAACTAGCGTCAGTATGTAATTCTGTCCGAAGCGTGCTGTCAAATATCGCAAGAATTGGTCGCGTAGTGAGGGTCTTTTTCACCTTTGTAACCGCAGCTGCTTGCGCGTCTCCCCAGTACCACGCAGTATTTTTCCTCGTCAAGATGGTTAACGGCGTAACAATGGTCGCGAAGCCACTTATAAATTTACGAAAATATCCCGCCAGCCCAAGAAATTGTCGAACTTCTCTTACTGAAGTGGGTCTTGGCATCGCCAACACGGCTTCTATTTTCCTACGACCCGGTTTCACTCCTTCGGCGCTTATCTCCCGTCCAAGATAATCAATGGTCGTCATTAGAAATGAGCATTTGCCCAAATTGAGCGTCAACTTGTGTTCCCGTAATTTGTCCAAAACAAGCTGAAGTCGTTGCAATCCCTCCGCAACAGTGGTCGACGGTATAATTATATCATCGATATATGGGAATGCTACCGTATTTCTCAACGAACCCAAAACCGTGTTAATCAATCGTTGAAAAACAGCAGGCGCATTGGTTAATCCGAAGGGCATTCTTAAGAATTCATAATGCCCGTCGGGCGTTACAAACGCTGTCTTCCCTATTGACGCGTCATCCATCGGTACCTGGTAATACCCCGAAGCTAAATCTAGAGCCGTAAAGTATTTATTACCCCCCAATCGGTCTATCTGATCTTCTATTAACGGTAGAGGATACCGATCCTTGATGGTCACCGCATTTAAACGTCGATAGTCTACACACAATCGTTTACCTCCTGTTTTTTTATCTACCATAGTGATTGGACTAGAGTTTGGCGATACTGATTCCCGAACAATACCATTATCAATCAGTTCGGTAATTATATTCCGTGCTGCTTCACGCTCAACTTCCGCCATTCGATATGGGTTGTAACATACCGGTGTTTCTGTCGTACACCGAATCTCCATCTTCACAGTGTCCGTTTTTCCTAGAGTTCGCATCGAAGTTGATATACAATCCGAATACGATTGGATAAGATCTCTGCATTGTTTTTTATCGCCATCTTCGACGTCCCCAAAAACAATTTGATCTACTCCTAACGCTCCATCCATTGCATAAACATCCACTACATTCTTGCTAATATCTTCTATCGTGGGTAGTTCTCGGATTACAACGCTGTCCCGCCGTTTGATCAATATCACATGGGATTGATCCAGAAAATCGCGTCCAACGATTGCCTCATAGGGCATCATATCGAAGCCAACAATTGCTGCGCGTACTTTCGCTGTAGCTTCCATGATCGTTATTGTAACATTAGTGAATAAATTACAGCGCGCTTCAGAACCCGCAAACCCTCGCAACTCTAAACCCTTTTCTTCAAACATTTGAAGGCTTAATCGAACCGCCACCGGTTTCTGAATCAATGTCTTCGCACAACCGGTATCCACGAGACACGTAACTTTACGTTCGTTGATCGTAGCCGGTAATAAATACATATTATTGTTTCTTAAACTCACCCTTGTCACATTCACCCTTTTTATTCGGGCACAAAATTTGTCCAAATGGCCCCGTCTGTCACACAAACGACAGGTAGCAGGAGTTTTTGAGCACTTAGTCGAAAAATGCCCTACTTCACCACAATTATAGCACGTAATAGTAGGCCGCTGAAGTGCTTCCTCCGTCGGTAGTCCACGAGGTTTCGCTCCTGAAGTCGAGGCCGTTGTCTCAGTTCGTCCAGGATGTGCTCCGCGATTAAACGTTGCTGGACGTGACGCCACCGCCTTACTTGAAGTCGAAATTCGAGGCATCTCTCCCATCTCGGTCATTGATGCGTACAACTCGTCGACGTCCTCGTAACGATTCGAACGAATCGTCCGTTGGATGCTCTCATCACCAATTCCTCTGATAATTGCATCCTCCAAATATGCATCCGGGATTTTAAGCTTTAAAGCGCGCAACTTAGTAAGCTTCTCAAAACAATAATCTCCCAGTTTCTGTCCGGGACGTGCCGAATACTCCGACGCTTCATGCAGTAACCGACCAAACGGTAACGGTCGCTTAAACCGCTGGACGAGTATAGTCTTCAGTGACTTCCACGTGTGGTCACGTTTTTGCTCCTCGTCAAATACTCGTCGTGCGTACCCTTTCAGGTTACGCGAAATGTTGATAATGATGTTATCATCACTCCACAGATATCGTCGCGCGAGTCGATCTACTTGGCGTACCCACTGCTCAACGTCTGCATTATCCCGCGACGGATCAAATTTCGGTACCGCGTATTCGTCATTCACGGTCGATCTGGACTGTACGTTTCTCAATTCTCGCTTCAGCTGTTTAACCGTAGCCCGTAAATCTTCCGACGAGGAAGTGTTTTCGGAACGCCTCCGATTGCGTGAACGATCTCGCGAATGGCTTCGTGAATAATTTCGCGCTCGATCGTCAGAGCGACGCCGCCCCTGATCTCGCGCACATTCTCGAGACCGACCGCGCTCACAATCCAACGAAGGGTCTCGCGAATAACTTCGCCGATGATCTCGTGAAGGACTAACACCCCGATCTCGCGAACGATCACGTCTACGATCCACTGAAGAATCTTTTCTTCGATCCTGCGAGCGATCCCTCGAACGATCTCGCACTTGATCACCCGAACTTTCACGTGACCGGTCCTTCGATTGTCCACGTTTGCGCGAACGTCCCCGTGAACAACCACGCGACTGTCGTCGTACTTCACCCTTGGATCGGCCCATTGTTCGCTATTCACAACCAGACACGATCACAAGTACCACAAAACACACTCCGGCGCGTGTGGTTAAAGTATATCCCACTTCTGATATGTACGGAAAAACTAAGAGTTGATGAATAATTTGAATATTTAAGTAATATGCTTTAAATATATTTATTTAAAGGTCGACAAAGAGTAAGGTTAAGACGGTCTTTCTCGACTCGAGGTTTGGAGAAGACTGACTTTCCGTCCTTTGGAAAGTCCCCTGATGTCCTTTAGGGAAAACTCCTAAGGACCCACTCAATAACGATGTTTATGGCGCCGCGCTGGTCGGGCCCATCGTCGCTGTACACGTCACGCCGGTCACATCTGGTTGCTCTCCACCAGTCAGTCCCTTTCACGAGGAGATGCCTCAATATTTCTAACATACTTATTGTTTACGCATTTAATGAAAGATATGCAAAATGGCAGACCACCAAGACCTTGACAGACGTCAATGAAAAGTGCGATACGTGGCTTGCGCGCTAGTGCAAGGGAGAAGTATACATCTGTTTCTCCCTTGCGCTAGTGGCACTGCCGCCGGTCATTGCGGCCGGACGAACGCATATAGGAAATCCGACCTTAACTTGTGGGGGATAAGAGTTGGGAAACGGCAAAGCTAAATGCAAAGCCCACTGTATCTGTTTAATTCCATATATTTTAACGATGTTACTCGGCTACGCTTCGTCGTCGGACTGACTTTTCATCGCTCGACAGCGAGTCACGCGCTAAGGACCGGGCGTCCTTACCTAAACAAATGCTGTCATCTTGACGGCAACGTATATCGCGGAGGGCCCGAGGCGTCTCTGCCTCGGTGCCCGACTCGACGCCGCAGGGATCCGAACCCAGATATTCCCACAAACTGATAATACTTTTGTGCCACATCCACTTTTCTGTAAACATGTTTATGCACTCGCGTCTTTTGTTTGATATAAATATTCCCGAGGGATGCAGCTTACGGCAGTTGCATTTATGTCAGCAGTCCGTTACCATTCAATTGAAAAAAGTTAGTGATCATTGCTTGCAAGGCTTTCCTTTAAAAGTAGTCGATTAATGTTGCTAACGTAATAAACATGTTAGCCAATACGTTTAAAATCGCGAGTATAACGCAAACACCTATGAATTCGGTAGAAATGGAAGTGCACAATGAAATTCGTGACATTATAAAAAAAATTCAAAACATACATTCCCTACCATTAATTGAACATGATTATGTGCTCGATTTTGCCGATCCATCCGAACCACATGGTGCGCAAGTCATTGTAAATCTTCGCATATTATTTATTTATTGTGTGGTTTCCAAAATAGCCTAATACGATTACACTTGAAGTAATGCATGTACGAATGTGCTGATATCATAATGATTCATGCACGTCATTGATTAATTTTAATGAGTTTTACCTTGGGTACAATTTTGGGTACCTACTGCCTTGCTTAAATAATTGAAAGCTGTTTAAACTTTATATAACTAATAATTTAAATATGGGTTTAAGAAACCATTTTATTAATGGCAACTGCTAAAATGGACTTCAAATTCGGTAATAGAGGTTTTATTTGTTTGCAAAAACAATATAATACATATACTATTTATATGTATGAAAAGAGATTATCCAGAGATATTTCAGTGTATATTTAAAAAATACAAAAACTTAATTTTAAGGGTTGGTGGTGGGGGTAATTGAAAAATATGTTTTTTTCGAAAATTATTTTTATGCGGTTTTGCAGATATAAAAAAAGGATGCAATTTTTGTTGAAACTTCTTTTTGATATCTCTCACTCTTCCCGAGATATTCCACGGAAAAGAAAATGCTGCTTTTTTTTCAAGGTGTGATTTCACCCCCAAAAATTGCATTATGGCACCACCAAAAAATGGGGTTGCGTTACGGATGAACTACTCTACTTGCACACCGAGTTTCATTATTTTCTGAATTTCCGGGTTGCCAAACTTCCCTTCTGATGCACGACTCACTGCAACGCGTTGTTAAAAAATTATAGTCAATTTAAAATCTTTGGGGTTTGTGAGACCCCACCTTACCAATGCTGAGTTAAACTGTGAATGAAATATTTTTCTTAGGAAATGTAATAGAGTGAAGATGCCCGCGGACAAATTACACTGTGGCATTGCAAACTTTGGGTAATAAATGGATAATATCATGGCAATGATTGCCAAGAGTTTGTGTAATGTTTCTGGAAAGAGTGTTGTAATTGTCTGTACGTGTCAAAGTATTTGAGAAATTGCGATCTAATAATTTGAGTTGCATAGATGAATTAATTTGATCTGAGGTGTCTGATCATAATTTGTAAAATATGCTAGACAAAAGTACAAGTTGTCAGTATTTGTTAGATTTTTGGAGCGCAGAATATTAAGATTTAAAAGAATATATTTTTAATTAACACACGCGAATTGGTATGAAAGGGCATTGATAAACTATATACCAAATGCTTAAACATCAAGGTCTAACAACTTAGCAATTCCGTTACTTTTCAGACAGACTGTGTATATTAGAGGTTAATATAAACAATCTAAAAGAACGTGATGCAGGACACTGCTTTTATTATCGTTGTAATAATTTTAATTTTTTTTTCAGATATATCGCTACATCAAAATTCGAACCTACATATGCCAGAAGAGCATTTCCATGTTTCGACGAGCCAGCGTTTAAAGCAGAATTCACGGTAAAGCTTGTTCATCCTACAGGGGACTGTTACAGTGCATTGTCCAACATGAACGTGGAGGTAAAACGATGGCAAAAGTGAATTATTTTTTCCTATAATTTCATGATTCTCCAGCAGGTGATGAAATAAAATTTTGTAGAGACTCAGGTTTTATTCTCATTTCCTGATTCTATTTCATCAATTTTTATGCTTACAGTATGAGTTTTATATAATTAAATACATCATTAATTATGGTCTGTGATTTATAGACTACACAGGTAAATCATCCGTCACCTGGATTGACGACAGTCACTTTCGCAAAGAGCGTGCCAATGTCAACGTATCTGGCTTGCTTCATAGTTAGTGACTTTGTTGCTGTCACCAACATGGCAAAGGGACTCAATGGCCGCAAGTTTCCGGTCAGCGTGTACACTACGAGAGCCCAGAAAGAGAAGGGTTCCTTCGCCCTCGATATAGGGGTGAAGATTATTGAGTATTACATCAATATTTTTGGCATCGATTACCCATTGCCAAAGCTTGGTAAGTTTATAATGGTTTGATTAGGAGAAATATGAATTCCATTGACAGTGGAAATGTAAAAATTAGTAATTACAGTATTGTCTCCATATGTACCCGAATTGGTGTACACGATATAGGCCTGTCGCTATTCCCACCACTTCTGTCTCACTCTTGTCCGGCGAAGGCGAGAGCCAGATGGAACGAGAGCGAGCGAGAGCCCCTAAAAGCGAGCGAGGACAGTACGAGACAGACGACAGCGTTCATGTTTTGTCTCCCTCCGTCTTTCGGGCGCCTTGACACTCCGTCCTTTGCGAGCGCGACGGGCGTGCGCGATGGTCGCAGGCACATACGGAAGCACGAAACCGCAACGCAAAAACTTGGCCCGGCTCAAGTTTTTTTTGCGCCCTAGGCCAACTTTTCAAATTACGCCCTGTATTATAATACATTTATTTGAGATTATTAATAACCTTACTTTGAATTTTTATTCGTAGTTTAATCCACTTATAGTACAACTTGTAATATTTAATTCTAAAGTTTATTTTCAGCAATAGCAGGAATGAAAATACATACCATTTTGCACCTGTTGTCGACTTTCTGCCCTAGGCAGACGTCCAATTTTGCTTATAGGGACGAGCCAAGCTTACAGGCAGCGAACAGTATGTACATAGCCAAAAACTACATATATAACGCGTCTTAGACTAAATAAATTTTTATATGTGCTTTTGAAAACTGAAATTCTTATATTTTCTATTTTATATACATATTTATAACACCATTGTTGAATTTTCTAAATGAAAGGAAGGTCAACCTCGACGTCCTTCGTATAGTTAAAATTTTCACTAAAATATTAATAGATACATCATTATTGTACGAATATCTACGTAATATCGGAAATGTACATATGAATTAACGTATTTACATTATTGTAAGGCATTACATATATATTATTTGCCTTGATAATTACATTAATGTGTAGGTATAATACGTTCGTCCGTAATAGACACCTAGTTCCATTTATCTGATAATGATAGATTCTTCTGGGCCAATTTGCATCCTCCTCGAATGATTTTGTTACAGGGGAACACTAGATAACAAACAATAACAGAGATGGATTATGTACTTCATCCGCACTTAATACTCTACCAGATGGTAGGGGAAACTTGTCCAAAACCGTATACCGGGGCAAAATCGTATACCGTACTTATTTCTGAAAACTAATGAACGAATCCCACGCGCGTTTGGCAATGGTTTTTCACCATATTGAACTGTCAATCAACAGATCCTCGTGGCAAAATACATACGCTCCAGCTAATTATTAAATTTATTATATTTCTACGTGCTGTGATCTTATTTTCGACTGTACTTCAAGTGGACTATATAGAGTTCTGGTAATTAGAAGGTAAGTTATATGAAGATATATATTAACAGTATCTATTTCTACTATAGTTTGATGATCGTGGCCGATTATTGTCAACTTCATATTTAGCTGTAACCAAAAGTGTGGGTTCTTAAGTCTTGGGGCAAAACCGTACGGGGTAAAACCGTACACCGAACGACGCACGGTTCGTAAACTTATTGTTAGTAGTGTTCCATTTTTGTTTAACTGTGTCAGCAAAATGCCACGTAATTATAAAAGAAACACTACCAGACAAGATTGGAACTCGGAAAATATGAAAAAGGCTATAATGAATATACTCAATCGAAACATGGGATCAAAATTGGGTTCAATGTACAAGGTGTAGTGGGTGGGCACACGATGGTTGCACCGGCTGGGGATCCGAAGAAATCGACGATTTTCAATGCTACCGTTGTTAATTTAGACTGATAATATATACTATACGGTTTTGCCCCATAGGGTGAGCAAAGCCGGAAAAAGAAGAGGTTTTGTTTTATTGTTCAATTTAGTAACCTATTTAAACTTTTCAATTATATTTTTGTTATTTTGTGTTGTTTACGAAACCCTTCAATGAATACCGTTTTCATTACCCAATTTGTTTTATTATTTAAAAAGTTATGGACCTAGAACCTTAAGTATACGGTTTTGGACAGGTTTCCCATACATTTGTTAAATGAAATGATGGTTGTTTTTCGTACCAATGTTCAGATTCATCCATTCCTTCCATAGTTAACCGCGTTATTCATCTCGTTCTGTCCAGCCCCTGATCTCAAATCTCCCCGAAGAATTGCCTCATGCTGTAAACAATTTATGTAGTATTAATCCTTACTGCCAATAGTAAAACAGACCGTCATACAAGCTTAAGAAATTTAACTTATCTTTTTTTCGAGATTGGTGACCAGCCGTTTCTTTGCAGATCCTTTCACGTTGACGCTGTCCCTTTTCACTTGACTGGTGCGATATTGAAGCGCCGCACAGTGGGTCAAAGTGACGAAGTTTGTTTCAAAATCAAAGAACTTTTGATAGAAATGAGATAGAGAGATGATTTTTTTTTTAAATTACAGCTGAAATATTGCAGATTAAGGGAAAATTAAAGAGATTGTGGTACGAATGTTTTTTAACTTTGAAAATCTGTGTTAAACTCGAAATCGTTTTTTCTCAAAATCCTGAGGGTGTAGACAAATTTTGCGAACGGATTTGAAATCAGCGCGACAAAATCTATAGGAAATGATGTATAACATGTCAAGAAAAAATTCTAACCGAACATGGTATTGGATAAACATAATTTTATCGTAAAATTTCAAGTTTAACACAGATTTTCAAAAGTAAAAAACGTACCATAATTTCATTAATTTTCCCTTATTGTGCAATCTTTCAGATTTAATTTAAAAAAAAATCATCGCTCTATCTCATTTCTATCAAAAGTTCTATGATTTTGAAACAAAGTTCGGCACTTTGCCCCACTGTGCGCCGTATCTTCCCCGTGGCCTGTAAATGTTGAACCCTTGTAGCCCTGGTTTCAATTCGAATCCTGTAAAAATATGAAATTTTTTCATTTAGTCAGCAATAACATACTTGAGAGCATCATGTAAATGAAACAAAAATTTATTTCACAGCTTACCTTCGGTGATTTCATTTCTGTTTATTTTGCAGGAAATGATTTTGTAAACTTCCGATCGTATCTTGGATAAAGTCTGATTCGTCTTGGGTGTTTATTTGTAACTCATCAAACAGTTTCTGCAAATGCCTTATTCGCCTATCTTCCGATGATACCTCTTCATGTAAGCTTTCCTGTCCGACATCTTCTTGTTCTGTTGTTACTACCGGCTCTTCTTTTTCTGTTTCTGCTACCGGCTCTTCTTCTTCCCCTTCTGCTACCAGTTTTTCCACCTCTTCCTCGTCTTCTTCCTCTTCTTCCTCCTCTTCTTTTTCTTCTTCTCCTTCTAAAGGTTCTTCTTGCTGTGTTCCGTTCTGTTCATCAATGATTTCTTCTATTTCCCTGGCGGATAAAGTCTCTGTTTCCTCGCATGTTTCTAAATATTCTATAACTATTTCTTCTGTGGGTTCTGCTTCTATTATAGCGCCAATGATTGCTTGCAGTTGAGCATCTAACGGATCAGTAGGCTCCTCCTGCGTGACTGGTGTGCCCGGAGGGATGTTCCGCATAATTTTGTTCCAGGCATTCGGAACATTTATGGTTTCTACATCTTCCCAAGCTTCGTGGACGAAGTTTATACAATCCATTAAATTGTACTTCCGGTGAAATTCCTACATTCCACCGGGGTAGTCGAGGATTCGCCGTAACATTTTGTGACGGAACGATCTTTTCATTTTTGCGATAATGCCTTGATCCATGGGCTGTATAATGGAAGTGGTATTAGGGGGCAAGAATATAATCTCGAAATTATCCGTCTTGGATTTGGAGGGTCCTACCTGATGTCCATCAAAGTTGTCCAACAAGAGAAGAATTTTACCACTTCCCCCACTGTCTAATTGCCGTTTCCTCACGGCGGGCTTAAAATGGTTTTCATACCAATCTTCGAATACTTTTCGGTCTACCCAGCCGCTTTTCTGCGATTTAAATATCACTGGTAACTTATTTCTTACGCGCTTCAGTGCCCTTGGATTTTTAAATTTATATACGAAGAGGGGGATCAGCTGCGTTAGCGCACAAGCCCACGCTTACACGGTCTTTCTTCACCTTCTTTCCTGAGATCCTTGCTTCTTTGCCGTGGACCGAAGTTTTCATGGGTAGAGTCTTCCACGCCAGACCAGTTTCGTCCATATTATATATATTTTCCAATTGGATATCCTCTTCTCGTATTTTTCGTATAAAGGATACTGTAAATTCTTCAGCAGCCGCCACATCGGCACTTCCTTTTTCACCGTAAATATTAGTTAGACGTTTCTTGAATTTCGTCACCCATCCCCTACTAGCCTTAAATCCTGTTGTTCCTGCAAATTGTGTCGCAATTTCCATCGCCTTCTCCTGCAGCAACAGGTCGCTGATTGTGTCCCCTAACACTCTTCGTTCTAAAAACCACGTATAAAGACGATTTTCCAATTCATCGTATTTTGAATTCCGCACTTTCTTCATTCTTCGGATGTGGACACTCTTGCTGTCAAGTCGGTGCAACGTCAATTTATTTCGCCGAATGCGACGAACGGTCGAAGGGTCAACACAATATGTCATTGCAAGTGCATTAACCGATTCACCATTTTCAAGTTTCTGCACTATATCCAGCTTCTGTTGTATTGAAAGCGCGGTACGTTTTATTCCACTATTGCACGCCACTTCTTTCACTACACTTTTAAACACTTCCACAACACTTTTCAAACACCTTCACTATCACTTTTCAAACACCTTCACTACACTCTTCAAACACCTTCACTACACTCTCAAAACACTTTTAGATTTCTTGAAAAAGTCGTCACGATCACCTTATGTACATACTCGACAGAAGTCAATCGCGAACTAGCGGTCATCAGGACGCGCGATCGCGAGCATTTAGAATAAAAGGGGGAATCGGATTGTTACGGGAAAATAAATGCCGCCGTCGCGAGGACTGTTGCCAAGCGTTTGGCGCCTTTTTATTATATATCGACGTTTCTTAAAAATAAACATTTAAATGAATTACTACAAATTGTACTATAACTGTAAACTGCGAAGACTGTTTGGGAGTAAAGATCATCAATAATCTCAAATAAATGTACAGTATTGTATGTGCTCGCTGGTCGGGGGGAAGCGAGATCCGCTGAAAGCGAGCGAGGACAGTACAAAGTAGACGACGCGTTGATGTTTTGTCTCGCTCCGTCTTTCGAGGCCGTGACACTCCATCCTTTGTTAGCGTGATTGGCGTATGGGCTGATCGCAGGCACTTACGGGAACACGCGGACGCGCACGTAAATCGTTTTATCTCGCTTCCCCCGACCAGCGAGCACATACAATACTGTACATTTATTTGAGATTATTGGTGATCTTTACTCCCAACCAGTCTTCGCAGTTTACAGTTATAGTACAATTTGTAGTAACTCATTTAAATGTTTATTTTTAAGAAACGTCGATATATAATAAAAAGGCGCCAAACGCTTGGCAACAGTCCTCGCGACGGCGGCATTTATTTTCCCGTAACAAAACGATTCCCCCTTTTGTTCTAAATGCTCGCGATCGCGCGTCCCGATGACCGCTAGTTCGCGATTGACTTCTGTCGAGTATGTACATAAGGTGATCGCGACGACATTTTCAAGAAATCTAAAAGTGTTTTGAGAGTGTAGTGAAGGTGTTTGAAGAGTGTAGTGAAGGTGTTTGAAAAGTGTTGTGGAAGTGTTTAAAAGTGTAGTGAAAGAAGTGGCGTGCAATAGTGGAATAAAACGTACCGCGCTTTCAATACAACAGAAGCTGGATATAGTGCAGAAACTTGAAAATGGTGAATCGGTTAATGCACTTGCAATGACATATTGTGTTGACCCTTCGACCGTTCGTCGCATTCGGCGAAATAAATTGACGTTGCACCGACTTGACAGCAAGAGTGTCCACATCCGAAGAATGAAGAAAGTGCGGAATTCAAAATACGATGAATTGGAAAATCGTCTTTATACGTGGTTTTTAGAACGAAGAGTGTTAGGGGACACAATCAGCGACCTGTTGCTGCAGGAGAAGGCGATGGAAATTGCGACACAATTTGCAGGAACAACAGGATTTAAGGCTAGTAGGGGATGGGTGACGAAATTCAAGAAACGTCTAACTAATATTTACGGTGAAAAAGGAAGTGCCGATGTGGCGGCTGCTGAAGAATTTACAGTATCCTTTATACGAAAAATACGAGAAGAGGATATCCAATTGGAAAATAAATATAATATGGACGAAACTGGTCTGGCGTGGAAGACTCTACCCATGAAAACTTCGGTCCACGGCAAAGAAGCAAGGATCTCAGGAAAGAAGGTGAAGAAAGACCGTGTAAGCGTGGGCTTGTGCGCTAACGCAGCTGATCCCCCTCTTCGTATATAAATTTAAAAATCCAAGGGCACTGAAGCGCGTAAGAAATAAGTTACCAGTGATATTTAAATCGCAGAAAAGCGGCTGGGTAGACCGAAAAGTATTCGAAGATTGGTATGAAAACCATTTTAAGCCCGCCGTGAGGAAACGGCAATTAGACAGTGGGGGAAGTGGTAAAATTCTTCTCTTGTTGGACAACTTTGATGGACATCAGGTAGGACCCTCCAAATCCAAGACGGATAATTTCGAGATTATATTCTTGCCCCCTAATACCACTTCCATTATACAGCCCATGGATCAAGGCATTATCGCAAAAATGAAAAGATCGTTCCGTCACAAAATGTTACGGCGAATCCTCGACTACCCCGGTGGAATGTAGGAATTTCACCGGAAGTACAATTTAATGGATTGTATAAACTTCGTCCACGAAGCTTGGGAAGATGTAGAAACCATAAATGTTCCGAATGCCTGGAACAAAATTATGCGGAACATCCCTCCGGGCACACCAGTCACGCAGGAGGAGCCTACTGATCCGTTAGATGCTCAACTGCAAGCAATCATTGGCGCTATAATAGAAGCAGAACCCACAGAAGAAATAGTTATAGAATATTTAGAAACATGCGAGGAAACAGAGACTTTATCCGCCAGGGAAATAGAAGAAATCATTGATGAACAGAACGGAACACAGCAAGAAGAACCTTTAGAAGGAGAAGAAGAAAAAGAAGAGGAGGAAGAAGAGGAAGAAGACGAGGAAGAGGTGGAAAAACTGGTAGCAGAAGGGGAAGAAGAAGAGCCGGTAGCAGAAACAGAAAAAGAAGAGCCGGTAGTAACAACAGAACAAGAAGATGTCGGACAGGAAAGCTTACATGAAGAGGTATCATCGGAAGATAGGCGAATAAGGCATTTGCAGAAACTGTTTGATGAGTTACAAATAAACACCCAAGACGAATCAGACTTTATCCAAGATACGATCGGAAGTTTACAAAATCATTTCCTGCAAAATAAACAGAAATGAAATCACCGAAGGTAAGCTGTGAAATAAATTTTTGTTTCATTTACATGATGCTCTCAAGTATGTTATTGCTGACTAAATGAAAAAATTTCATATTTTTACAGGATTCGAATTGAAACCAGGGCTACAAGGGTTCAACATTTACAGGCCACGGGGAAGATACGGCGCACAGTGGGGCAAAGTGCCGAACTTTGTTTCAAAATCATAGAACTTTTGATAGAAATGAGATAGAGCGATGATTTTTTTTTAAATTAAATCTGAAAGATTGCACAATAAGGGAAAATTAATGAAATTATGGTACGTTTTTTACTTTTGAAAATCTGTGTTAAACTTGAAATTTTACGATAAAATTATGTTTATCCAATACCATGTTCGGTTAGAATTTTTTCTTGACATGTTATACATCATTTCCTATAGATTTTGTCGCGCTGATTTCAAATCCGTTCGCAAAATTTGTCTACTCCCTCAGGATTTTGAGAAAAAACGATTTCGAGTTTAACACAGATTTTCAAAGTTAAAAAACATTCGTACCACAATCTCTTTAATTTTCCCTTAATCTGCAATATTTCAGCTGTAATTTAAAAAAAAAATCATCTCTCTATCTCATTTCTATCAAAAGTTCTTTGATTTTGAAACAAACTTCGTCACTTTGACCCACTGTGCGGCGCTTCAATATCGCACCAGTCAAGTGAAAAGGGACAGCGTCAACGTGAAAGGATCTGCAAAGAAACGGCTGGTCACCAATCTCGAAAAAAAGATAAGTTAAATTTCTTAAGCTTGTATGACGGTCTGTTTTACTATTGGCAGTAAGGATTAATACTACATAAATTGTTTACAGCATGAGGCAATTCTTCGGGGAGATTTGAGATCAGGGGCTGGAAAGAACGAGATGAACAACGCGGTGGAACATGGAAGGGATGATAGCTGGGAAGTTACGGCGCTTCAATATCGCACCAGTCCACTGGAAAGGGACAGCGTCAACGGGAAAGGATCTGCAAAGAAACGGCTGGTCACCAATCTCGAAAAAAAGATAAGTTAAATTTCTTAAGCTTGTATGACGGTCTGTTTTACTATTGGCAGTAAGGATTAATACTACATAAATTGTTTACAGCATGAGGCAATTCTTCGAGGAGTTTTGAGATCAGGGGCTGGACAGAACGAGATGAATAACGCGGTTAACTATGGAAGGAATGGATGAATCTGAACATTGGTACGAAAAACAACCATCATTTCATTTAACAAATGTACCATCTGGTAGAGTATTAAGTGCGGATGAAGTACATAATCCATCTCTGTTATTGTTTGTTATCTAGTGTTCCCCTGTAACAAAATCATTCGAGGAGGATGCAAATTGGCCCAGAAGAATCTATCATTATCAGATAAATAGAACTAGGTGTCTATTACGACGAACGTATTATACCCACACATTAATGTAATTATCAAGGCAAATAATATATATGTAATGCCTTACAATAATGTAAATACGTTAATTCATATGTACATTTCCGATATTACGTAGATATTCGTACAATAATGATGTATCTATTAATATTTTAGTGAAAATTTTAACTATACGAAGGACGTCGAGGTTGACCTTCCTTTCATTTAGAAAATTCAACAATGGTGTTATAAATATGTATATAAAATAGAAAATATAAGAATTTCAGTTTTCAAAAGCACATATAAAAATTTATTTAGTCTAAGACGCGTTATATATGTAGTTTTTGGCTATGTACATACTGTTCGCTGCCTGTAAGCTTGGCTCGTCCCTATAAGCAAAATTGGACGTCTGCCTAGGGCAGAAAGTCGACAACAGGTGCAAAATGGTATGTATTTTCATTCCTGCTATTGCTGAAAATAAACTTTAGAATTAAATATTACAAGTTGTACTATAAGTGGATTAAACTACGAATAAAAATTCAAAGTAAGGTTATTAATAATCTCAAATAAATGTATTATAATATAGGGCGTAATTTGAAAAGTTTGTCTAGGGCGCAAAAAAGACTTGTGCCGTGCCTGGCTATCTGACCGTCGCGCGCATGCGTTGGGCAGTCACGATTCCATCTGAGTGCCCGCACGCCCGCGCGCAAGAAAACCGGTCCATCTCGCTCACTCCTTCGACCAGAAACAAGTGAGAAACGCACACTCGGAATTAGGGATCTGCACATTCTGAGTGCCCAACGCCAGTCCCGACCACCGGGCACACACGGAGACAATACTGTATTTATTATTGCTGTTGACATCATATTACAGAAAAGTAATTAGATACATCGTTTTAATTGCTGTAGTAAAAAGTCTATCGTATCCGCAGCTATCAGTAATAGAAACGCCAGGTAGTTATGACTTATGTTTTGAAGAGTTCGTTTTCTATCTGTAATGTTACTTGTAGAAAATATCAATATCTAGTCTGGTACTTATTAAGAACTGAGTTCAGATTACTGGGGAGTACTGAGATATCATATATCAGTTAGCAGTATTATTTTTCGTTCTCTGACTTTACCGAAGATGTAGAGGTCGGATAGTCAGGGGTGGGTTCCAGGATACTGGTCTATTACAAATGCAAATAAAATAAAAACAATTTATGTAGTATCGATACGTTCCAGTTACAATTTCATTTATGATATGGAAGTGTCGCCAATTGATTCCTTGGGGTTTTCTGATGAAAATCATTACAAATGTCGTGTAAATCGGACAACTTTTACATAGGGAATACAAATATGTAAAGACGTTTATTGATAGATACAGAGGTATGCCGTGGTTCGGCGTTCGGCAGCGACTGACTCGTCGCCTCACAATCAGTCACAAAAGAAGTTCGGCAAAAGCGCACGGTGCCGCGACGCTATAGGGTAAGTGTGGGTATTACTGCGGATGCTCCGATTACTGCGGATATTCTAAAACAGATCATATTTAATGTTAGAAAGTACATAATCTCTTGAAAATTTTTAATAAAATTATTTTAAACTCTATTACAGGTAATTATTAATAAATATGTACAGCAAAGTTATTATTAATTCTTTTATCGTAGTTTGAAATTCGTCAAGGCGAAACTTCGGTCGATTCCCGATATGGCGGTCATGAACACCTACTAGAAAAACATTTATATTTTTGTTATTAATAGTAATACATGTAATGTAGCATTATTGCTCGGTAGAATAAGAGTTATTTTTCCAGAAAAACAATCAATCAGTCGTCTACATTTTAGTTTTAATTTTTATTTGTCACCGCAGTATTAGGTGCAGTACTTTACACCATGTGCATGTATTACTGCGGACCGACCATTGCGCCACCTAACCTTCTTCCGACCGTATTCACTTCTGTCTACGTAACCTGCAAAGGTATTAAGGTTATGTTTCGCCTGACATCAGACCGCAGTAATACATGCGCAGTAACTGATTTTTCGTTAGTAACTGGCACGCAGTAATACATGCATGTCCGCAGTAACTCATGCAATGACATTGATCGACAAATCTCTGTGTTTTTAATTAACTGTACATATTACCCCGCCCTCATATTTTTTTATGGAATTATTAAGGTCCCACCTTTCTTTTAAAAAAAGAAGGAGGAACTTTCATTCATTTGAACGCCGTATCGAGGGTTCTAATGTTAACCTACCTTAAAAGTCCGCAGTAATACCCACACTTACCCTACCCCTCAAGGTTACCGGTGCCTCGATCGGGGATGTCGGGCGGCACACATACCTTACAACTCGGCCGTCCTGACTATGACCGACCTCGGTCATCAGCAAAGTCTTTCGGTCTCTAATGTGCACGCATCAATTTCACACACCTACTACTATTCATACACATACAAACTATTAATTATATGAATATTAAAATTATAAATGGTTAAAATATTGAATATCGTATACAGTAAACGTAAAGAAATTAATATGATTAAGATAAGTTATCACTTTGGAATCCCTTGTGCCATGGTCGTAAGTTAGCCACTTCCCATACTCCGTGATATGGTTTTTGTGAAACTTGAAAACCTGCGATATCCTTCAATAGATAACGGTCATTACGTAATATTTTATCGATTTCGTAAGGGCCTTTAAAAGAGGGTATAAGCTTTTTAGCTACACCAGGCGTGCTATCAAAATTTTTTACCATAACGTAATCACCAACACTAAATTGGTGTCCTTTCTTTCGATGTTTATCGTAATGTTTTTTATTATATTCTTGTGAAAGTGTAGTCTTTATTTGTGCTTGAGCTCTAACGTTTTCAAGATCGCGGTCGCTGTTTGTGGTGGTATTTTCTAAATATTCGCGGATACTGTCTATATTTTTCCCTTTTTGTCTAACACCAAACAATAAAACACTTGGAATCTCTCCCGTTGACGCATTGACTGTATTGTTCAGTGCGTACTCCACATCTTCCAAAACTTTGTACCAATATTTTCCCGACGAATCGTCGACTAATTTAGCTAACATTGGGGCAAACGTTCGATTGAACCTTTCTATTTGACCATTAGCCTTAGGCGATCCTGTTGCGATTTTTATATGTTGTACAGGGTCATCGTTTAATCCTGCAACCCGCGCGCGCGCGAACTTGTAAAATGGCAACACCGCCTCACGGACGCATTCCACTACAACCATGCACCGTCCCCGCGTTCGGAGAGCTGCAAGCGACCGCTGGACAGCAGTGATGCCCGAGCTTCGAGAATTTTGGGCTGGTCCCTGTGAAATTAACGTTGCAAAGAACTATTCAGAATTTCCCGGCCCCGGTTGAAAATTTTGGGGTCTTTTTCGTATAACTTTTGAACTGTAAGACATATCGGAATGCAATTTGCGCCAAAAAATGGGGAAAAATTATTCCCTCTTAATGATGGATAATTTAACATATTTTACGTTTACTTAATTTTTCTTTTATCAATTTTTTAACCATAATTGTTTAAAAAGCTGTTGGAAACTGTTTATTTGATAATGTATTTAACGCTGTTTTTAAAATTCGTGGTGTTGATAAACAATAGGCTAGTTGATTCTGTATCATTACATTTATAAATTGAGAAATTAAATTTTTATTCAATTATGTGTTAGTTCTGCAGACCTCAGAATCTATTGTTCTGGTTTTCTTTTTTATGATTTTATCCTTAATGCGGTGCATACCTAGATCAGACGTAAGGGGTAACTAATGCGACGTGTCTTTGATTGTAGCGGTGTTTGAATTTTTTTTCTAGAATTTTTTTGTTAGAATGTTTTAGCTACTCAACGCCACGCCTATACCGGCTTCCGTTAATGTCATTTTTTGGAACGATGTGCCGTTTCTGTGGTTTTTACAAGCAGGTGGCGAAAAATCTCTCCGTACAAGGAACCGTCAACCCTGTCGTGGCTAAAATTTTTGAAATTGAGACGGGTACGAGATCTGTTGACATTATTTTCAAACCTCATTACAGTGATCTGGGGTGCGAGTGGTAGACCGATCATAAAAGCGGAGCGCGCGGCTCGATTACCTGGGTCGGGAAATTCCCAATACCTAGCTCTTTGCGACGCTAAAATTTTCGAAGCTCGGGCATCACTCTTGTCCAACGGTCGCAGGCAGCTCTGCGCTGGGCCGGTGCATGGTTGTAGTGGAATGCGTCCGTGAGGCGGTGTTGCCATTTTCGTCTGTTCGCGCGCGCGCGGGTTGCAGGATTAAACGATGACCCTGTATATTCATTTCTTGCATAAAGTCTGTAAATTCTTTGGACGTAAAAGAACTGCCTCTATCAGAAATAATAACATTTGGTCTACTATAATTGCAAAAGGATTGTTTTAAACAAGTTATAACCTCCTTAGTAGCGGTAGTTTTTGTCGCGTATAATTTTATAAATTTTGTGAAAGTGTCGATTACGAGGAAAACGTATAATTTTGAAGGGTGGTTTTTGTCTACGGGACCATAATGGTCCACATGCACTGTTGAAAATGGAAGATTACCTTTAGGTATATTGTGCAAATGTTCCTCAGACCTACCCATACTTGGAGAATATGCAATGCACTTTAGACAATTTTGTATGTGAGAAACAATTTTCTGCCTTAAATTCGGAAACCAATAATTTTTTAGAATAATGCTAGCAGTTTTATCTGTTCCCAAATGTCCCATCTCGTCGTGGTATTTGTACATAACATTATCTTCCATACTTTCTGGAACGTAAAATAATAAATTTTCACCCTTTTTCCTATAAATTAACCCATTCCGCATCTCGAAAAACTTCTCTTCAGCGTTCTCAAGTTTACTTTTTATTTGTGTAATTTTCTCATCTCTATTTTGAGCTATTGCTAAGTTCAGTTCGAAAGGGTTATCATTGATAACAAGTACGCCCGTCGACCGGCTGAGCGCGTCAACGTGCCTCATTTGCGAACCTTCTCTATGTTCTACTCTGTAGTCATAATCTTGGAGATCTAACGCCCATCTTGCAATTCGAGGATTGATTTCTTTCTTGTTAAGAGTTAATGTGAGAGCGTTACAGTCAGTTACGATTTTAAATTTAATACCCTGTAAATAGATTCTAAATCGCTTTAACGCATAAATGATCGCGAGGGTTTCTAGCTCGAAGCTATGATATCTACTTTCTGTATCTGACGTCCGTTTAGAAAAGTAGAAAATAGGATGCAATTTCAAATCTGCTTTCTTCTGCATTAACACGGCACCGAAGCCCACAGAACTGGCATCACAGTGTAGTTCCGTATCGTCTTGAGGGTGATATATTGCTAGTGTAGGGACATCAATTAATTTAGATTTCAGCTCGTGCAATGCACTTAATTCTTTTTCGCCAAACAAAAAGGTCGCGCCCTTTTTTAAGAGATCATATAATGGTTTTCCGATTATAGAAAAACCTTCGATAAACTTTCTAAAATAAGCACATAATCCTATAAACTGTTGGACTTCACGTACGTTCCTCGGCACAGGGAATTCTTTAACTGCTTTAACACCGTCTTCGGTGGGTTTTATACAATTCTCTGAAACTATATAACCCAAATATTGAATCTCGGTATACAAAAATCGGCACTTCGCAATGTTTAAAGTTAATAAATTATCGCAAAGCAATTTAAATACACGTTTCAGAATTACAAAATGATGTTCCAACGTACGTGTAGCAATCAAAAAATCGTCAAGGTAGGTTACAATATCGCCAGACCTAATGAGTTCGTTTAACACTGTATTTATAAATCGTTGAAACTTCAAAGGTGCAGTCTTTAAACCAAAAGGCATTCGGAGATATTCGAACTGCCCCTGTGGTGTAACAAATGCCGTATATTTGATGGAGTCTTCAGCAACTTTAATATGGTAAAAGCCATCCTTCAAGTCCAACAAAGTAAAATATTTCTTGTCGCTTAAGACATTGATTTGGTCCTCTATGAGTGGTAAAGGGTAACAGTCTCGGATAATAATTAGATTTAAAAATCGGAAATCAATGCACAGTCTACGGAGTTTTTTCTTACTTCTTACGAGAACAATTGGCGACGCATAATCAGACTCACTAGGACGGATGATGCCACGCGCAAGCAAATCGTCCAATATTTCTTGAACTTCATTCTTCTCGGTAAACGACAATCTACGTGGTGCAAAGTGAAATGGCTTGTGATCTCGCAAATTTCAGACTTAATTCCATTTTAACCTTTGGTTCACTTGGTCTTGTACCTTTTGTGTATTCCTTTTCAAATAATTGCTCGAGTTCGGTTTGTTTATCATACGAAATATCCGGATTAATCACAAGCGATTCCGCCTCGCTGGTCTGCGTTTCGCTTACATTAATGTTCATAATATCCATAACCGCGTTCGATTCAGGTTCCGCATCATTATTCTTTTCTTTTAAGAGTCTCATTTCGTATAGTTTCAACACGTCACGACCTAAGACCACAGAAGTTACCATTGTATCATCCGGCACAATAAAAAGCGATACATTATTTCGAATTATACCATTAAAAATTATTTTTGCTTGAACGGTACCTTTAAGGGGGAACACCACTGTGAAAGTTTAAAAAATTTCGATTTTTTTTTCTTCACTTTCTTTATGTTTAACTCTTCAAAAATACTCTCTGAAAATTTCAAGTTGATATTCGAAGAATTGACGAAGATACAGTGCATTTTGTGAGACGCGTCACGATGCCGTTCCGAGCGCGCTATGTTAGCGGCAAATAGCGCGCCGACATTTTTCTTACCCACTGTTCCCCCACATTGTTAAAGGTTATAAATTTTGGGTTTTTCCCGTTTTTACGCACGGTACGCTGTTCGTTCGAGAATCGAAGAAATGCAACCGTTGATCGGGCATTCGAGTGACAGTGAACGTCACGAACGGAAGTGTGATTTTTCCCGTGCAAACTTTAAACGCGATTTTCTCGAAACGACATTTTTCTAACTGATCGAATCAATAGCTCTGTCAATTTTTATCCGATCGACTTGAAATTTTGATAGGATCTTTAAAACAAGAGTATCTTCAGTTGTACGTACCGATTTTTTCATCGAAAACATATTTTTTTAAATACGGTCGAAAAACTATCCATTTTTTTGCGGATTTTCGAAACTTTTTCTTCCCAAGCGCATTTTTACAAAAATATATTTTTTTAAAAATCGGTACGTACAACGGAAACTACACTCATACCGATTATATTAAAACAAAAAAAATTGATTTCAGAGTTGCCGTTCCAAAGATATCGTTTCGATAAGCGACCTATGTTTTCTTGTGAGGGATGTAGGAGATTAACTGTATATGGAAATCTATGCATGTTTTTCTATTACTTTTTTTTTATAGTCTCTTAAGACATTGTACTAAAGATAGGTAATAACAATTTTATAATAAAACTGTAAGTTGTCCCTTAAAAAAATCTTAAAAATGGGCTCATTTTTCCGGCCGTCACAGTGGTGTTCCCCCTTAACTCGCAACTCAGAACAGTTTATTCCGATCAACACCAGAGACTCTGTCAAACCTACCGCATATAAACTTTTCTTTTATAAAACTTACCGGACTGCCTGTATCCAGGAGCGTATTGAGATACAATTCACGATTTACGGTACTGTCGTTTATGACATAGTAAATGTTTTTCTGAAAATCGTCTTCCACCGTCGCTTCTTCTCGTACGTGGTTGACTTGCTCGCTCTTCTTCGGACAGTCCTTAACCATGTGGCCCATTTCTCCGCAGTTAAAACATGATCCCTTCGGCTTCCTGGGTGCCTTGCAATCCTTCACCGAGTGGTCCATTTCCCCACAGTTAAAACATGATCCTTTCTGCCTCTTGGGTAGTTTGCAGTCCTTCGATGAATGACCCATTTTATAGCAATTTTGGCATCTACTGGATGTGTGTTCCGCTGCGCGGTCATTTTTCGGTTGAGAATCGGCAGTCTTCGTATTGTCCAGCTTCTGATTTTCGTCCGCGCGCCGCTCGGGTGACGATTTTGATTTCGAACAAAGACTAGTCTTCTTGAAAGCGTCTAAGAGAGACGCAGCCGTCGAGAAATTGTGAGTGCATGCCTGATTACGTAGAACCCTATCTGGTATGCCTTCGATGAGATACTCTATCAGTTCTTCCTCATTAACCGGTACTTTACTGGCCAAAATTGATTTATCATAATAATAATCACTAAATTGTTCGTTAGTCTGCCATTTTCTCTGTTCGAGTTTTCTCCTCCTATCAAGATGGCTTAATCGATGATCAAACATATCAGACATGCGTGCCAATAAGGTGTTCATATCCATTGCTACATGTTCTGGTCGAGAATGAAACCATTCGAGTGCTCTTCCTTTTAATTTCGTGCCAATTAAAATCTTCGCCATCTTGTTGTCCAATTCATAACTCCGAACTAACTCCAACAAGTGTCTCTCCCATCTTTCAAATGTATCTCCGCCGTCGAAGTCACTAAGCAGCTCGCCGATTGTCTTAATACTTGCGCTAGGTCGCACAGCTGAGCTGTCTCTCCTGCTTTCGAGTCGTTGCAGCCGAAGTTCTCGTTCTAACAATTCTTTTTCTATGCGTAATGATTCCACCTCTCTACGCAAAGCCTCGTCCTGAATATTTTCTTGTCCCCAAGCAGGTGCCTCAGGTCGCAAAACAGACGTCTCCTCGTCGACCGGGAGGTTGCTCGGTCCTTCCTCTTCTACACCTGTGACGACACTCTGCCTCTCTACGTTATCTGGACGTCCTTCACTCCATTTACCGCTTGGATCAGCCTCATCCAGCCTTCTTATTAATTCGGCTTTATTGCCACTTGAGGAAACTCCCTTTTCTCGAAGCATTTCTTTCAGTTGCTCGACCGTAAACTGAGTTGAATTCCTCCGGGGGGCCATATTCCTCGCAAAAATGGACACAGAATCCTTCCTAACCTTCTCGTCTGAATCCAAGAACCTCACACAGAGAGACAACACGCAAAACGTTACGACGTCACACGAGACACTGTCAAAATATTTCACACCAAATATCAGAATGGTATTAATCGACAAATCGCATACGATTTACGAACTCCGCGTTAACATAGCACTGGTTGAATCCCACTTCTGAATTTGTAAAGACGTTTATTGATAGATACATAGGTGTGCCGTGGTTCGGCGTTCGGCAGCGACTGATTCGTCGCCTCAGTCACAAAAGAAGTTCGGCAAAAGCGCACGATGCCGCGACGCAATACCCCTCAACGTTACCGGTGCCTCGATCGGGGATGTCGGGCGGCACACGTACCTTACAAATAGCTTGTGTCAAAGTAGTCCGATTTGCATGATATTTAGTATGATTTTCATCAGAAAAACATAAGGAATCCATTGGCGTCACTCCCCTTTAGATACGATGAAGAAAAGAAATTCTTAATAAGTTGTAATGGGTATTTCACCCTCGACTACGGGGGCTCGACCCCAATTCGTTACGTTCGGCCCAGGATTCGTACCTTTTTCCGGTAAAAGCCATAAAAATCGGGTGGGGCACTGCGAAGGGCAGCCCTCGCCACGGGGTACCAGGCCGCATCTCCTTGACGAACGTCGGGCGACTCCTGCCCGAGAGGAATACGATTTACTTCAATTATAGTAGAGTACGGCGGGGTATTCTGGGACACACTTATATTTTGGCTAAAAAGTCACATAAAAATCATTTTTTCTTGAAATTTCAACGCATGGTTTTGTAGTACGGAGAATAACCTTTCTTTTGATACCAGTGGCTTGATCCAATTCCATCAAATTGTACAAGTTATATCAGTTGGCGCAAGAAACTAATTTGCGCGATTTTGAAAAATCTCGGGGAATTGTGGGACATCTTTTAAATCGAATAAAAAATGAAAGTTATCAAAGGAAAACGCGTATTTATTGTTGTAAACGAAATAATAATTCATAATTGATATAAAAAAAAGAAAAATGGCGAAAAGAATCATTCCGAATCGCAGTGAACACACATGTAAGTGTTTGGGTTGGGACCGGCGCATCTTATGTGGACGCCACGATCACAAACGGTGCAATATGCAGTGTTCCGGCGGTTCTCTTTCTTCGGCATATTTTTTTCGCACACTGTGCAAAAGTCTAGGTCCTCCTCCACGTCAGTTTCAGTCGGAGACGGAATATGCTTCCGCTTCTTTGCCGCTGGTGCGTCGCCTTTCTTCGCCAATCTTTGCCGCTTCTTCTCGGCCTTATCACGCAGGTCAGCAACAACTTCTGGCGATGTCAAAACGGCCGTTTTCATTGGATTCCGACCACGATTCGACTTTTTGGCTGGCGTGCCCGTTTTCAATGGTCCAACCGTTTTCAGTGCGTCCCGCAGCTGTTTGGCCGAAACGTGAGAGCTCAACGAAGCAGTTCCGCTTGTCGACGGTTCTGATGTCAACATTTCTTCGTGTGCTGCGGTTGAAATATCATCGCCAGACACAATAATTGGACGCTGAGTATCAGCATTTTCTTCTTCATCATCATCATCATCATCACCGCACAAATTTTCGCTGCTCAATTTTGAAGCGGTGAAGTCGACTTCGGAGAAGATTTGTGCATCGAACGGAAAGATGCCAGTCGCACGAAAGCCGGATTTGATGATCTTCGGCGTCAACATAGCATCGAGGCATTTAGAAACAATGAGTGGCACATGGTGAAGGTCGAATGAAACACCGATGTTTGACTTTTTCCATGCGTCGTGTTTTGCAGAAAACATGGTCTTAAAAGAACTGAAGACCGACACATCAAGAGGCTGCATTCGGTGTGTGCAATGCGGTGGAAAAGACAGCATGGTGATGCCATGATGTAGCGCCAAATCTATCGCTGTGTTGAAATAATGCATGAAAAATCACTTATACGCATCAAAAACACAAGTTTAGCTTGTCAAACGTAAAAAACTGATTGTCCCGTAATTCCCCGAACAAAGCGTCCCACAATTCCCTAGACGCTTATCTTTCCAATGTTGCGGCGTATAAGTAAGTAACACAATGCAAACTTCATGCAAAATTTCTTTTGTGGTTCAAAGGTTTAACGTTACACGAATATTATAAACATATTTACCTGAACTGGTTTGGGGGAAAACACAAAAATAAATAAACCAAACGCACACTGGCAATAAAATTTTGAGAGGTATAACAATTAACTCGATATCAGAGCGAGGTAACAGAGCGTGTGAACAAGTCGAGTGCTCAATGGAAAACGAGTTTAGCATGACAGCCGTTTGCAACTGTCAAGTATTACTAGGGAAAAGAATATGGCGCTGTCCCACAATTGTCCGTGTCCCAGAATACCCCGCCGTACTCTACATGTGTGTTTTGTAATAAAGTGTTTCTATCGTCTCCTGAATTCAATAACTGGGTAGCTCGCTGTCGATGCGTGGTCCTCCCCGAGTATAAAAACGAGATTCGACATCAAAACAAAAGCATGCGTGGACGTATCCGTACGAGAGAAGGTGGGCATTGGGGAGGAGGTATTGCTGTGAAGAGGGCCTCTTGCTCTCTAGCAGCCGTTTGTGAGGGATGCAAATCCGATTGGTTCTAATACAATCTGCCCCCTATGGTTGAAATTTTGTCTAGCAACTTTCACACCTCCTAACCTAACCAATTCAACTTGCATCCCTCTCAAAAGAACCGATCATCCGAGCCTAGAAGCAAGTGCGAAATAAAAGTAACGATGCGCTTCTCGTCCAGCTTTTGGGCCTGGCGTAGACCTTTCGCAGGTATGTATCTATTTCAACAGGCAGTGCCACCCGTGGCGCCAGTAAGACCGTCCCCGGTCCTTGCTATTCCAGAGGAGTTTCTTGCAGTGAAAATCAGTAAATTTGCAAGCGCAATAGTTCAAGAACCAGTGGAAGTCAAGTGTATACATTGAAGCTTATTGAATTTGTCTTGGAACGCACTATCAACTCAGGACTTAAAAAAAAATAGTTCCATTTGAAAAACCGAACTTGACCATCGTATTTTTTAAAATAATAATCGAAAAAAAATCATCCGGGCTAATTTATTAGCCCCCTCGAACCATGCAATTCCCTATTTTTTAAAATTTTTTATCTCCAATACTTTAGGAGCTACGGCGCTGCCCAGTCTACCGTGGGGCACCCTGTATGTCCTCGTCCGCGGATTTTCGGCAGCGAGAGAGTTAATTAGCGGGTCACCCTCTCGCGCCAGTTCTTGGAAACCGCGGACGAGTGGTGGGGGGCAAGACCGTTGGCAGAGCGCGGTCGGGTGCGCGGTGGGGGGCAAGATCTTCGTCCTACCGACAATAACTCGTTACACCACACTGCACACAAGAATATTTTTACTCCTGTCCATGTGAGCTGCCTGTTGGGCTGCCGGACACACGGAGAGGGGTAGGGTTATGCTCAACAGTAACTCAAAAAACATGGAACGTGTTACAATATCTGTAGCTATCAACGAAAAAATTCAGAAATTATCCTGTAATTCATCATTTGATTTATTTGCTCTTTATTCTTGTTTCCATAAAATTGTTTTTGTACACAGTTTGTATTTTTAGAATTAAGTTGAATTGATTTATAGATATGGCGGCTATTCCTGACTTCGTATCTGGTGCAATGGAAAACTGGGGGCTCGTCACTTATAGGGAAGCAAGACTATTATACGACAATAGAACAAGTTCCACTACAAACACATATGATATCGTCACTGTCATCAGTCACGAGTTCGCGCACATGTGGTTTGGGAATTTGGGTAATCATGATTGTTCTCAGAATTAATGAAAAGGAGATAAATTTTTACCTTTCCTTTAAACTTGCTCCTGTTTCCCAGTTACCATGGCCTGGTGGAACGATCTATGGCTCAACGAGGGCTTTGCTTCCTTCATGCAGTACAAAAGTGCGAATGCAATACTTCCGGATTGGGGGTTGGTAAGTTCTTGCCCCATGTATAATTGGTTTTCATGGTATACATCATTACATAAAGTGATTGTAAAATATTAGGTCACGCTATCTATCATAAAGATAACAAGCGTTGTATCCAAGTGTGATGAAGCTTTTCGTTTGCGCAAATTTTAAAGAAGGAACTTCATTTTATGCCAAGAATCATTGATTACTGTCATTTAGCTAAGAATCTTAAATATAGTAGTATGTGCCTACTTATACCCTAGAAAGGCCCCGCGCGTTTTATAGGGAATAGAAGGTTTCAGTCTAATTGCCTCAATGTTTGATATGTTGTATACTTTGGTTTCCTGAACAAGAATTTCTGTGTGCTGCAGTTTCCAACCCAGTGCGAGAGAGAGATAGAAAGAGAGGGTGGAGGGGGAGACAGAGGCCAAAGTATTAGCAGATTTTAAGGGTTTCTGGTTTAATGTTTTTAAGCAAACATCCATCCATTCCCACATAATCTGTAAAAATGTACTTTTTGTTGAATATTATAGGAATTCTTGACGGCCTATTTCACTGGGTTTAAGGGGGGAGACCACTGTCTCAAATCTGAATTTTTTTTTTTATTTTTACATTTTCTGAAAGGCGTATGTTTCGAGAATATTCTCTCCAAATTTTATGACGGAATTCGCAAAATTGACGGAGATATGGTGTTTTTCGTGAAGCGGTGTCAAACGCGCGACTGAGCCACGCAGAACAGTGAACGCGATTTCCTCAGAATGACATTTTTCAACCGCGTTGACAGTCTACAGAGAAAACTATACGTCCAATTAGCATGATCAAGGACATTTATTGAACGGAAAACCCGTCGCTATTACGTGACGATCAGACATTTTCAATTTTCGACCTGCTTCTATTTTTTTAGCAACATTTCCCCAATTTTGTACCCCGAAAATACGACTTTTTTCAGTGGTCCGCCATTTTGTTATTTTTTACAAATTCGATATTTTGCGATCGTCACGTAATAGAGGCAGGCTTCTAGTTTTTAAATATTATTGTTTTTTTGAATTCCGATTAACCATATGGCCTGGGCACTGTCAACGCGACAAGCATATTTTTGCCGCAGCGTAAATTGAGACGGAGAGGATACAGGAAATGAATTCATGAACTTGAATGAAAAAATTGTTTTTTTTTACCCTTCAATATGTACATATTAACTATACTAAGCAATAAATTGATTTGCTTGCATCGTTTGGTTGAAATAAATTCCCGAAAACACCCTTACTTTTCGGACCATTAAAACTCGGAAAAATCGATTTTTTCTTTTTTACATTTTCTGAAAGACGTATGTTTCAAGAATGTTCTCTCCAAATTTTATGACGGAATTCGCAAAATTGACGGAGATATGGTGTTTTTCGTGAAGCGGTGTCAAACGCGCGACTGAGCCACGCAGAACATGAACGCGATTTCCTCAGAATGACATTTTTCAACCGCGTTGACAGTCTACAGAGAAAACTATACGTCCAATTGGCATGATCAAGGATATTTATTGTACGGAAAACCCGTCGCTATTACGTGACGATCAGACATTTTCAATTTTCGACCTGCTTCTATTTTTTTTAGCAACATTTCCCCAATTTTGTACCCCGAAAATACGACTTTTTTTCAGAGGTCCGCCATTTTGTTATTTTTTACAAATTCGATATTTTGCGATCGTCACGTAATAGAGGCAGGCTTCTAGTTTCTAAATATTATTGTTTTTTTGAATTTCGATGAACCATATGGTCTGGGGACTGTCAACGCGACTAGCATGTTTTTTCCGGAGCCCAAATTTTGACGGAGTGTATACAGAAAACGGATTTATGAATTTGATTAAAAAAAAATTTTTCTTACCCTTCGATATATACACTATTGACTATACTAAGCAATAAATTGATTTACTTGCGTTGTTTGGTTGAAATAAATTCCCGAAAATACCGTTACATTTCGGGCCGAGACAGTGACGCGACTCACGAGCAGTCGATGAGGAGGAGGAAGATCTCGAGTAGTGGGAGCTCAGCGCGCGTAACTAAACATTGGAAGGGGCTACATCGCTGTGCCTGTAGCCAATGATGCCAGAATCGTGGGACGCGGGACCAAACGCTTACCCCCACTATGACCTACCGTCGTCTCCCACTGTGCCCTACCGGCGTCCCCCACTTTCTTCCCACCGCACTACACACAAGCATATCCCTACCCCTGTCCGTGTGCTCGGCAGCCCAACGGGCAGCTCACACGGACAGGAGTAAAAATATGCTTGTGTGCAGTGCGGTAGGAAGAAAGTGGGGGACGCCGGTAGGGCATAGTGGGAGACGACGGTAGGTCATAGTGGGAGTAAGCGTTCGGTCCCGCGTCCCACGATTCTGGCATCACTGCCTGTAGCACAGCCGAGCGGGTTTGATCTGCCCGTCACCCAACTGTATCTCGATGCGTCCGAACCCCCCGGATTCAATCTTTCACTAACTCGCGATACCCGCCCGACGCCACCGAGCGCTTACCTCTATTCGCCCGACTTTCCCGAAGAGTCCCCATTCACGGGTAAAAGCGAGTAACAGTGTGGGCAAGAGCGAGTCGGCTACGCGTGGTCACGTCATGACCGGTAACTGCTTCGGGCGTTTCGGCCGTCTCCGGCAATCGGGTACATCGAGTGTCTCGAGCGCTTCGAGCGAATCGAAATCAACGCTGACCCGACTTATCGGCTCGCGGGCACGGGCGGATCAGGTGAATCGACAGACGGCCGGGTAACGGGCTAGTTAACCCGTGATACACACGCCCGTTGCAGAGCCCTGGCCCATAGCTGTATCACGGCACGACACGCTCGCTGTTTCCTTCTCCTTCCCCACTGCTCGTGATGTCATTCTTTGCCGTCAGCTGTGGTCGCTGCTTTGCTGACTGCCCTAGCGGGCATTATGCCCGGCACTTGGACACGCTTGGATTAAATTGTGTTATAAATAGTTCTTGAAAAATAACAGACTGGAAATTCAATGTTAGAAGTGGAAATATTTATGCACAGATAGTACATATACTTTTTTAGATGGACCTATTTCTTATTGATCAAATGCACTCTGTATTCGTAACCGATGCGAAACTGAGCTCTCATCCGATCGTGCAAACTGTCAGCAATCCTGATGAAATCACCGCAATTTTTGACGAGATATCTTACAAAAAGGTGATTAATTATCCTCTTATTCGTGCAATACAGTAACACTTAAATAGCAATGCTTTTACGTACGTTGCAACATATTTTATCAAACTCCAGGGATCGTCAGTAATTCGAATGATGGAGAACTTTATTGGGCCTGACGTCTTCTACGGAGCCATTTCCATATACTTGAATAAATTCATTTACCACAACGCAGAGACAGCTGACCTTTTCAAAATCTTGCAAGAAACCTCACCAGATCACCTGAATGTGACTGCCATTATGGATACGTGGACCAGACAAAAAGGTTTCCCAGTGGTCAACGTGCAAAAGTCTGACAATAAATACATATTGACACAGAAACGTTTCCTTGCTGATCCTGATGCTCAATTTGATTCTTCGGACTCCGAATATGGGTAAATATTAATACAACCCTGTTAGTAATATGTTAATATATTTATAACTTTAATGATATCCTAACGAGATCAATTTGAAATATGTTACACTTTACGTAATGTTAATTAATGTATTTTGTTTCAAAGTTACAAATGGACTATTCCCATCACTTACATCACGAATAGAACATCCAAGTCAAATCTTTTGTGGTTGGATAAGAATGCAGATAATTGTAATTATTCGTGTCTTTCAATACTTTAGACTTTTCACAATAAGCAATTAGGCATATAATATTGAGTATTATTTATGTTTTTTTTTTACTATAATCGGTGTATGAATATCGTAGTGGTGATTGAGTTCAACGAGACAATCGAGTGGATTAAATTTAACACGGATGAAGTTGGATATTATCGGGTTAATTATGAAGCGACAGAGTGGGAGACCCTCAATCACCTCCTTCGATATTATCATAAGGTAAATGATACGAGTAAATAATACATGTATATGTTCATTATTATTCCTACGTATATGTAAAATGTAGATATATGTATGCGCGCGCGCGCGCGTGCTGTGTGAGTGTGGTTATGTAACAGTGCCTTTTGGTAAGAGTATTTTGAGCAACAGCATGGCACTTACCCGAGAACCGTCTGTTGTTCAATATCTTGATTTTTAACTCGGACTTGCAATTTCTCTGACATGTATTTCCGTATTAACACAACTTGAATCATAAATTACACGGTTTTCATGAAATCAAGTTTCATCTAACTTGCAGAGATTGTCAGTGTCAGACAGAGCGCACCTTTTGGAAGATGCGTTCAGTTTGGCAGCTGCTGGAGAACTTGATTATGGAATCGCAATGAATATGACAGCGTACCTTCCTCACGAACATCACGCTGTTCCGTGGAGAGTAGCGCAGTCGAAATTAACAGCCATCGATACTTTGTTATCATCGACCAGTTCATCATCAAAGTTCAAGGTAAAGTGACATTTAGATAGGTATGTAAAGTTAGCACCCCCAAATGCGAATTTTTGGAAAAAATCGATGGCATTCGTTTATCCAACAAAAATTTTCGTTTGTCCATCCTTAAAAAACAAGTTATGATCATATTAAGAAAATTTGTCACCAGCCCCCCCCCCCCCCCCCCCCATGAACTATGAACATTTTCCGTTTCTTTTTAAGGGAGATATGATTGTCCACGATTAATACACGTTTGTCCACCCAAAGATTTCGTTTGTCCACCCTCCAGAATCGAATTATTAATCAAAATCGCGGAAAAGAAGGGTGCGGCTGAATCGATCACATTTAAGTTCGATTTTATGTTAATTAAACGATTGGATCATTTGTCCAACGATGGTTTTCGATTGCCTAGATGCAGTAGTCGTTTGTCCACCCAAAGATTTCGTACTTTAACCCTCTAGGTACGGGGATGTTTTAAACTTAACGTAGAATTTTTTTGAGCATTAAAATAATCTATTTTATACTTCGGATTTGGAAGCTACTCGGTTAGAATGCTGAGAATGTGAAAATGATTGATTTATGGTATGGGACGTAGGAGTCCCACCCGGACTTACGGGTAATTTTTTTAACATTGATCGGAAATATAGAAAACAACATAAATATGTACTTAAATGATTTTTTTTATGTGGGAAATCATGTTTGAGCAGTAAGTAGTAATGAAAAATAATGTTACAATTTTTAATATCTATTCTGTTTTTTTATGGTAATCGTAAAAACAACTATTGCTTTTGTTACAGACATCTTGTTGCTGTAGTAACGATAAATAACATAAACACTAATAAAGATATGTAATTATACACGATTTAACAAATAATATAGAATAGTATGAATATTTAAAGAAATAAGAATGCCATATAAGTACTTAACAATTTTCATAAATATTTACTCCTAAGTCCCGGTGGGACATACACGTCCCATAACTTTAACCCGAAAGCCCCTATATATAACGTAAATAGAGTGCAGTGCCCATACAATATTTTGTCAAGTAGGACTCACTTTTACTATATATATATGCTTATTTTACTATAAAAAGTTCTTTTACTTACTTATATTTATAAAAATTGTCGACAAATTGCAACAGGCACTGATCACGATCAATAGCGTCAACTAGATTCATTTGTTTATGACAGAAAACAGTTTAATTTCGGGTTCTGATGGTACAAACAGTTTCTTCCCTGCCTACTAAAAGTTACTATACCTATCAAACCTCGATCTTATTGTTGGAACTTAAATAAAAATGTGTTAGTCTGAATGGGACTCTGGAGTCCCACTAGTCCCTAGAGGGTTAAACGTGATCGGTTCTGCAGTACCCTTCTTTTTCGCGATTTTAATTAATAATTCGATTCTTGACGGTGGACAAACGAAAACTTTTGGTGGACAAAGACATCGTATTAAATTAGATCATCGTGAAAGTACCGCCAATAGATTGGCAAGATTCCCCTGGTGACACTGAGTTCAAAATCGTGTGCATCCAAACTATTTTTAATTATATATAATGTGTAATTGGTCTACGGAATTTATGAATGATTCGAACTCTATGTAATTAAAAATTTCCGGACTAAGGTCATATTATTTGGATGCATTTTTATCAAAAAAACATCGCACATGGATTGGTCAGTATCTATTCTAAATGTAGGTCAAGCTGTACAAAATTTTTCCGACAAAAGTGATCGCTCGAAAAAACCTGATTGACTTGAATCGATATTTCGGCAAACCTTGAGCCACTTAAAGTGTTAGGCATCTTCCCCAAAACTGCATTCGTTACCATGCATGTGGATAGTATGTAGTTGGTGCTGTGTTCTGTGTGCGCGTCTCGTACACATACATACAAAATACGGCCCCATGTCGAAACGACACAGTACAAAACTACACATGCAATTTAGGACACATCAGAATAGTGTACAGAAGATAGTGCACATACAATTTAGAACACATGAGATTTGTAGAGCATATGCGATTTAGGATATATACAATTTAGGGCACATGTGATTTAGAACACATGCGTTTTATAATGCACATACAATTTAGGACACATGCGATTTAGAACACATGCGTTTTATAATGCCCATACAATTTAGGACACATGCGATATAGGACACATACAATATAGGACACAAACAATTTAGGACACATGCAGTAAACTTGCCGGTGAACTGGGCCCTCGCCGATTTCGATGACCTTCACATATGTTGTCAAGGTCGTCATTCTAAATAACATTTCCCTTTAAACCTTTTGGTGGTCGGCCTTAGATTCGGAGATATTAATAAAAAAAACTTTCGGCATAATATATTAAAATCTGTTTCACAGCCGACGGTATTAGTATTGGTTGGGGCTAGATTAGGCGGGGGGGGGGGGGGCCCGCTCGCGGGCGCGTAAAGCATGGTAGCCAGCGCCGGCGGAAGGTACGGGCGAGGCGGGCGACCGCCCGGGGCGCCAATTCCCAAGGGCGCCAATTCGCGAGGGCGCTTCAATAAAAAAAATCGTTGTTTAATTTAGTTATTTTCCTGCCTTATTTTTGTAGTATTTCTGTTATTATTCAAATAAAAAACGATGATTTACCAAAGCAACCATAGCAACTTATATTATACGTCGTTTTTTGAAAGAATATTAGCTACAGTAATTTGTCGTTTTAAGATCACCAGATTTAATTCGTAGTACGTCTGATCATCTGAGGCCGGTATTCTCAGTCGTTGCTTATTCTTAAGATTGTTTTAAGCATTTGGCATCCTTTACTAGTCTACTGGTCTAGTAGAGGATGCGGAATGCTTAAGATGATCTTAGTCTTAAGCAACGACTGAGAATAACGGCCTGAGTTCGTTCGTCGTCACGAAAAAGAAATTAATCGCGTTACAATGTTGCGATGTTGCGAGGGCCTCGTCGCCACGTCGATGACACGGACTCCTCCGTCGTCCTTTGTTTTTTTAAGAAACATGCTTTTGTATAACATAGGCCACTTCAGCGTATCGTATTCACGAGAATAGAGCATACAGAACCGGCAAAGTTACTCGTGGGTATTCGCAGTTTTAAGTTTTAAATGTAAATGTCTATTGTAATTTAGCTATAAGTTTTGTTTTGTAATATTAAAACTTTACAGCTAATAGTTTTATGTTCATAATATTTATTTGCAATTATTTAGTGATACTATTTATTTACCGAGTGTAAAGTGAAACACATTTAGGAATAGTCTTCAAATAATAAGGTAAGTATATAAATTACAAATTAAATCAAAGGATCATTGTCAGTTCTAATAATTTGCAGTGCTTTTTAATAAAAATTACATGTGAATTTTTACTAGATAATATATACATCTCAGCAAATTCCTATAAAATATTTGAATTCGGGTAAAACATAAAAATCTTTTGACTTTCTTTACCCATAGAATGTCGAAAAAACTCTCAGGAGCACAGAATAGAAAGAGAAAACTGAATCAGTCAAAAGAAAATGAATTGTCTGCAAGTTTGATGAGTTCATTTTTAAAAAAAAAATGTGAGCCAAATATACAAAATGAAGAGCGTAAAAACACCGAAGGAGAGCAATATGTTGAAATCGCTACAATTACTTTTGAAGAGGACGGGGAGGAACGTGATGATAATCGATTTAAAAATGTAATTACTAGCGACAAATCTTCATCTGAAGATAGTGAAAATGAAGCAGCAGTTACACCAGAACAAGAGTTGATAGTTGAAAGTAGAAATACTGAAGTTTCTAATTATTCTGATCCTGCATTATGGCCCTCAACAATGACAAATTCAATGCGTGATCTAATAATAGTGCAAGATCCTATATTACCGCAAGGGCCAGATTCTCGATTTCCTCTGAATAATGAAAAAAGACATTTTAGCATAAAATACTGTCATCGAATATTGTCAAATGGAGAAGTATCGCAGAGGCGTTGGCTGCTCTATTCCGAATCAGCAGACAAAGTTTTTTGTTTGTGTTGCAAATTATTTAACCCGTTAAGTTCTTCCAAATTAAGTTCAGAAGGAATTAATAATTGGAAACATATGAGCAAGTATTTAAAATCACATGAGTCATCCACAGATCATTTTAAAACATGTAAAATGTGGTTATTGGCAGCAAGCAATATTCGAAAAGTTGATGGTATTGATAAACAGTTGCAAGAACAAGTGATTAAAGAACAAAATTATTGGAGGGCAGTTCTTGAAAGGTTAATGTCTATTACACTATTTCTATCAAAAAATAATTTGGGTTTTCGAGGGACGTCTGACAGGCTTATGTGCAATAATAATGGTAATTTTCTTGGTTTGGTTGAACTTTTAAGCCAATATGATCCTATTATGATGGAGCACATAAAAAGAGTACGTAATCAAGAAATACACAATCACTATTGTGGAAAAGATATACAAAATGAATTGATTAATTTGCTTGGTGATCAAGTAAAAACGACTATTATTCATAGAACTCAGCAAGCAAAATACTTTTCATTAATATGTGATTGTACACCAGATATAAGTCATACTAATCAATTATCGATTACAATCCGATTTGTGGACTTAAATGACATGTCATTAAAAGAACATTTTTTAACATATTGCGAAGCTCCTGTCTCGACCGGGGAAGCATTGTCCGATATTATTTTAGAAGAAATGAACAGGTGTAATTTGGACATGAAAAACTGTCGTGGTCAAAGCTACGACAATGGTTCGAATATGGTCAGAAAAAATAAGGGTGTAAGGAGTAGGATTAGCAAGTTATATCCGAGAGCATTTTTTAACCCATGTGGCTGCCATTCGCTGAACTTAATTGTTGGAGATGCGGCGAAGTCTTCAGTGAAATCAGTTTCCCTATTTGGAGTTCTTCAGCGTCTATATGTATTATTCAGCGCATCTACTAAAAGATGGGCAATTTTAAAAACGCACGTTTCAAATTTGACCGTAAAGCAAGTATGTGAAACACGTTGGGAATGTCGTATTCAGTGCGTAAAAGCAATCCGATATCAATTTAAAGAAATATGTGATGCTTTGTGCGATATGACAGAGAAAGCAGAAGATCCTAAAATTAGTTCGGAAGCAAAATCCTTAGAACTATTTTTTACTGATTATTCCTTTATAGTCGCTTTGATTGTTTGGTATGATGTTCTTTTTCAAGTTAATCTTATTAGTAAAATGATGCAATCAAAGAATTTAGACATAGTTGAGTCTATAAACTTAATTGAAGGTTGCGCTAAATTTTTAAATGAATATAGAAATACAGGATTTGAAAGTGCACAAGCCATTGCAAGAGAAATAGCTGAACAACTTGAAATTGGACCGATTTTTAAAGCACAGCGATTAAGAAAGAAGAAAACTATTTTTGATGACGAGGGAAAAGATGATGGACAAAAAAGTCCCGACATGTTATTTAAGACGGACGTATTTCTTCCGTTAATTGATACAGCGATTTCTGCAATTGACGATCGTTCTGAAACACTCAAAAATTACACCAACATGTGGAGTTTCCTGCACAACATTAAAATACTTCCCACACGTGAAGATCTTGTTAAAAAATGCATGGACTTTTGTATTTGAAAGATGGGGAATCATGTGACATAAACGGATCAGAATTATGTGAAGAATTAATACATATTCAATCGTATATTGTGTCTCTTTCAGATTTTAAAGATGCAATAAAAATTACACCAGGACAGATACTCAAGTTTATTCATGATCAAAATTTGGTCGAAATATTCCCTAACATATGGATCAGCATGCGGATTTTGTTAACAATTCCGGTGACCGTTGCAAGTGGAGAACGATCTTTTAGCAAATTAAAGCTGATCAAAAACTATTTGCGTTCCACTATGCTTCAAGAAAGGCTAAAATCTCTTGCCATTCTATCGATGGAACAGGACATGATTCAAAAAATTAATTTGACTGAAGCCCTTAAAACATTCGCTGCAGCTAAAGCAAGAAAAAAGTTTCTTTAGAATATGTATTTATTATGTATTATAATAAAAACTAAATAAAACTATACAAAGTAAAACAGATGGTTTCTTTTATTAAAAAATTTGGAAGGGGGCGCCAAAAAATGGTTTCGCCCGGTATCATATATACTGTTCCGCCGGCCCTGATGGTAGCGAACCGATGTGAGTATGTGTTAAACTTGGTAATTCTATGTTAAGTTAAGTTTTTTGCGCATATCTCGTAAACCAAAGCCGGCCACCAAAAAGTTTAATGGGAAATGTTCAGAATGATTACCTTGTTAACAATAGCGATATTGACCCCATCGCGCGATACTTATAACCGCAATCTCATTTTGAACATCCCCAAAGTCACATCGGTTCGGTTTGTACACGAAATCTTGGTGTGCGCTAAAAAAATGTGCGTTAAATTTCATGTGTTCTAAATTGTATGTGTCCTAAATTGTATGTGTTCTAAATCGCATGTGTCCCAAATCGCATGTGTCCTAAATTGTATGTCCACTATAAATCTCATGTGTTCTAAATTGTATGTGCACTATCTTCTGTGCACTATTCTGATGTGTCTTAAATTGCATGTGTAGTTTTGTACTGTGTCGTTTTGATATGGAGCCCAAAATATGGCGTATACAGAAGAACAGCAGCTCGTAAGTGATCCCATCCATTGACGTCACCACCATAAATCTTACGAAAAGCGATTTCCTTACCTCAACGTACCCCGCGGATGCCTTTTCTGTATTTCGACGTACACGCACCTAGCTGAATCTCAAACACAACTTTCTCGACAATAAACAGATTATTCTTTACTTACACATTTAGGGGAAGGTGGGGCAAGACGGGGTGGGGGGCAAGACGGGGTACCCCCCCTATCTCGTGATACAAACGCACTAATCAAAATTCAGCATACGCGTTAAACGTGTCGTTACCGACACCGTCAGTGAGCAGCAAGTCAGTGAAACACGTGGACGTGTGACAAAGATAGATCAGAATTTAAAATTTATTGGGATTTCTTAATATCTTCCTTATTTTTAGCACCCGTGATAATGATATGATAATATAGAAGATCTTCAGTACATGTATATGTTTCTGAGGCAGAATTTAGCTGGCTATAAGGCACGTGTGTCATTTTATCCTTTCGCAAATAATATTTCGAGCAGTGTTCATATGATTGTAGTGAGATGAGAAGGGGCAAGATGGGGTACTTCTTATTTTCATTACCCCATCATGCCCCTCACAAACCTAGAAATAAAAATCAAACTTTCTCATTGTCCCAGGATAGTTAGAAATTACAAACGAAAGACGGACCGAGGAAAATGATACTTCTTTTCTACTAATTAGTCCAAAAGAACTGATTCCCGTCCCAATCACAAAACAAAAGACTCGTATGTCGAGAAAACTGGAAACACCGCAATTATAACATCTTCATTTCTCCTGTGCTGATGTAGGAGACGAGGACGATGAAGCCATACATATGTGCCGCCTCTGTCAACCCAATAAATAATTAATTTATATATATTTACTTTATTTATATTGTTTTTTAATTGGTACCCCATCATGCCCCACCCGTGGGGCAAGACGGGGGGATAGGACTTTTTCTGAATTTTTTTATTTATTCCATTAAAACCTGTAAAGATTAGGTTGATTCATAGTTAAACTGAGAGACTTATTACCAAAGAATGGCTCAGACATAAAATTGATTAGTTGATTATGAAAACCTGTGTTTTATTCATCATCAAACCTTAACTACCCCGTCTTGCCCCACCTTCCCCTACTCATGTAGAATTACTACACCTCTACGTACAGTGAGCCGCATTAATATTCGGACACAGTGGTACTTGGAAATATTTTGTTGTGTATCTATAGTAACTCCGGAAATAAGGGATTCGTTATTTTTTTATGATTTAGTACACTTATTTTACTTGCTGAAAACGTAAGATTTTTTTATTTAATATATATACTTTTTTTGTTAATCAATGGTAAACGGAATAATGCCTAATTCTGACGTTGCAAAAATATTCGGACACTCTGCAAAGCATAATGCTTTTATGTAAAATATACATACACTCTAAGAAAATTACATCAATTTTAATATTTTGTTGGATTGCCCATTTGTTTAAGTACATGGTTTAAACGTTTGGGCATACTAGAAATAATTTTATTTAAGTATTCTAACGGAATACGTGACCATTCTTCGGTTAATCGTAATTTTAATTCGTCTTTCGACTTTATGGGTGTTATTCTGATTCGACGATCTAAATAATCCCATAAATTTTCGATCGGATTTAAGTCTGGTGACTGTGGAGGTGGGTGCAATACCTTTGGACAATTATATAGTAAATATTCTTGAACTATACGTGATTTGTTTGTGTGTTCATTATCCTGATAAAATTTAAAACTGTTACGAATGTTCATATTAATAGCACTTTTATGTAAGTTTTGTTTTAGAATATTTAAATATCTGTTTTTATCTATAATTCCATCAATGAAAACTAATTCGCCCATTCCAGCAGCCGAAATACAACCCCAAACCATTACACTTCCTCCACCGTGTTTCACTGTTGGTCTGAGATTTTTAGTGTGAAGCTCTTCATTGGCTTTACGCCATATCAGTTTTCGGCCATCAGACCCAAAAATATTGAATTTACTCTCATCTGCAAAAATTACAGTTTTCCACCACGTTTCTTCTTTAGAAATGTATTCTTTGGCGAAGAGTAATCTTTTCTTTCGATTCACATCGTTAATGTATGGTTTCTTTCGGGGAACTCTACCGTTGTATCCACTTTCATTGAGCATTCGACGAACTGTGTCAGAATGAACTTTCTTTCCAGTCTCTTCATGCAATTCTGCCGCCAACCTGGGTGCACTTAATTTAGGATCTTTATTCACTTTTCTAATAATTTTACGTTTGTCACGAATATCGAGTAACTTTGGACGACCTGTTTGAGCAACAGATTTAATTCTATCCTCACAATTATATCTCCGTATAATGTCTGCTACAGTACTCTTACTCAAATTTAGTAATGTACCGATTTCCCGATATGATTTTCCTTTTTCGCGATTATAAATAACGAGTTGGCGTGTATCGAACGACGTATTTTTACCTTTACGTACCATTTTCACAAAAAATACGTGCGGTATGAATGAATGTTGAAATGAAACTAAGTCTACAAGGTAGTGCTTACATCTTGTGTTCACAAACATTAGGCCCCTTTACACGGTCGGTCTTGCGCGCGGTCCGGCCCGCGGGCCGGACCGCCGCGCGCCCCGCGACCCGGAAAAGTACGTGAAGCCGGATCGTGGCGCTCCTTCGCGCGGGCCAGAAGGTCGTACCCGTCACTACTTAGAGACAGCGAGTTCGGGCTCCCATTTCTACGTCGACTCCACATGCTTTTTACACGATCCACCGCAGTGGTGTACTACTTGTTCTATGTGTATCATCGATTTGCGAAACGATCGGCAAGACACGATCGCGATATACGTTCGCGAAAAGTATCTGAAATTCCTCGATATACCAGGCTTATAGAGGATATCATAAATGCTGTTACTGTAGGGTACACTGAATCATTTGTTTTTAGGAAGCTACGTTTGGTTGACCTGAAGGTGCTATAAATTGTGGAAATGATTTATGGCTCAGTTATAACGACTGTAAAATTTTACAAGGGTACTTTAAAATATGTCCAAATGTTTCCCCGGCAATGCGATGGCAAATGAAATTGCAGTTAACACATTCACTGTTGTGACGATCATAATTATTACTATCAACGGCAATAATTACCATGTCACTGCTTGTTTTAATATAAAAACTAATATTGATAGACAATAAATACATATAGGTATGCAAGTGATGTTATATCTAAGATAAATGATGAAGAGATGTAATATGCAAGATATCTTGAAGAAGGGGGGTAGTCTTCTGATTGCTCGTGATGCAGGTGAAATTTTTCATCCACGCTCTTGCGTGGCGCGCAGCAAGAAAGCATCACAGTCCTGCCCGCGCGCCAGAAAGCGCCACGCTCCTGCCCGCGCGCAAACCTCGAATCCAGAAGAGTTTGCATAAGAGACAGAAAAGGTAGTTAGAAAAGGAGAAAACGATAGTTGAAACCAGGATCGTTGCGCGCCTCAGGATTTCTGACAGTGCGGACAAGTCTGAGGCGCGCGACGAGCCTGGCAGCCGATCTCCTGGCAGCCAAGGATAAATAAGCCGTGCCTCGATGGGTTTCGAGGACTTCGACCCTCGAGACCAGGGGGGCCGTACCATGTTGCCCCCTAAGACGTGGCGAATCGAAAATTCTACATTTCGCACCGGATCTTGGCGAAAGTGACGTGGATCGTTTCATTATGTTTTTCCGATGAAAATGGTCCAAAAACGACACAAATCGGATTGTAATTAAGGAATCTTGATTTCCATAACTTCGTTAAAAATAGTCCGATTTACATGAAATTTGGTATAATTTTCATTTGAAAAACGTAACGAATCCATCGGTATCACTTCCATATCGATACGATAAAGTATAAAGAATTATTTTATTTCTGAAACAGGTATGAATCCTTGGCCGACCGCAACGAATCGAGGTCGGCGACACACAGTCGAGGGTGAAATATTCATTACAGCGTATTAAGAAATTCTTTATTCTTCGTCGTATCGATATGAAAGTAACACTAGTGGATTCCTGGCGTTCTCACAATTAAAATGATCACAAATATCCTGCAAATCGGACTACTTTTACACAAACAATACAAATTATAAAAGGAGTAGGCTGATATCGGCAGAAACGCCAGTACGTTTGCGCACGCGGGGTCCCGCCTGCGCCGTCCTCCCTTCAAATTACAAACGGATCCCTTATCGCTCGGGTAGAAACACGACATATTTGTTTGCATGGTTATAAACTTCGTCCATTAGCTATCCGAATAGAGTGATGGATACACAAAAGTACAACTTTCATACTAAACTACGTCTTTGTCATATTTATTTTTTTATGTCTCTTCAGCTGTTTCGAACTTTCACTTTTACTCCTTTATAAGTACCTATCTGTTCATACCGTTTCTGCTTCCATGTACCTGGAGTCAAGGGTTCGCACAGGCCTGGTCAGCGTCAGGAACATTTGGCGACCAGGCCTTTGCTAACCGGGGGACAGCTTCCTTACCCCACGCTTTCTTTTCACCCTCTCTATGTTTTTTCCCTGTTTTTTCTTACTTCATCTTTCTTCTATCTTCTTTTATTCGCTATCTCTAACTCTGTCTAGTATTTCCTTTTTAACCGGCGAAAATTCACGGAGCGGACACTTGGTCTCGAACCGGTTATCAGGCAACAAGTACCGCGCACGCATTTCTATTGTTTTTCCATATTTACTGTTGATTTATTACTGTTAATTGTTACTTTTAATTATTTCTGTTAATCATTACTTTTAATTGTTACCATTAATTATTACCGTTCCTTGGTATTGTTAATTGTTTCTGTTAATTGTTATTTTTAATTGTTACTGTTAATTGTTATTGTTAATTGTTATTTGTGGTTTAACTTCATTGAATTGTGTATTATTTAAAAAAGTGCATCGCAAGTTTTGTGATGTTTGCGGCAAACAATGACCGGAACTTGGCTGTTGTTGTTGTTGCTGCTGCTGCTGTCCAGTTGACAGTAGCAGAGCGAAGAAGAAGCAGAAGAAGAAACCGCCAGGTTTGGATAAAAAAATATCGCGAAGACTGCAATGATCAGCCTCTTCTTCGAGAACTGCGAGAAAATTATCCGGACGATTATCGAAACTACTTGAGGATGGATTGCAAGGCGTTCGACGATCTACTGGGTTTAGTTCAAAACCGAATAAAGAAAATGGACACCATTATGCGGAAAAGCATCACCGCAGAACAACGCCTTATCGCTACGTTGAGATTTTTGGCAACTGGGCGGTCGTACGAAGATTTGAAATTTACGACAGGAATATCGGCTCCTGCGTTATGCAAAATAATTCCTGAAACGTGCAAAGCACTGTATTATGCGCTACGGACAGAGTTCTTGAAGGTAAGGGTAATAATTTATTAATGAAATGATAATTCGCGCTCGTATTTATTGGTTCGTGTCTTCCCGGCTCGGCCCAGCATAAAACCTACACTGGTTGTCGCAGAGGTCTGTATGTGGTTTTAATGATCCTAGGAGCCCTCTCCTCAACACGGTTGCAATTAAACTGTCCGCGTAAATCGCCTGCCGCGGCTCCATCCGTTCCAATTGCTTGGCAACTTTTATTCCCGTGGCTTCATATTCCGATATATCGATGCGGCTGATGGTGGGATTCTTCAGCGCGACAGCACAAGTTTCCAGAACTTTCATCACGCCACCATCGTCACTTTTTCTTTTCTTGCTGCGGCGTGAAATTTGGCTGGCCGGCCGTTTCTGGCTGCTTGGACCCGGTTGCGATTCCAATGCTTCGTCCTTCGTCCAAAAAAGCACATATAATTTAATAAAATAAGAAATAACAAGGAAATTCAATTTTGTTTATTTTTGTATTGTTTTTTGTTTTGTCATAGTTCCCCAATAACAAGGACGAGTGGAAAAAAATAGCCGATGGATTTCGCGACAAATGGGATTTCCCCAACTGCGGAGGTGCCATGGATGGCAAACATATCAGAATTGTTCCACCACCGGATTCCGGGGCCTTGTATTATAACTATAAAAATTATTACAGCACCGTACTAATGGCGTTAGTCGACTCCAATTACGAGTTTATTTTTGTCGATGTCGGCAAAAATGGAAGGGTATCAGATGGTGGTGTTCTCGAACACACTGAATTCATGAGGCGTTTAAATAACGGGCAATTAAATTTGCCCGAGAATAATGAAACGATAAAGAATTTGAACTTCGTGTTTGTAGGCGATGAAGCGTTTTCTTTAACAAATAACTTCTTAAAGCCTTATGCTCAAAGGGAATTGGATCACGATAAAAGAATATTTAATTATAGATTATCCCGAGGTAGGAACGTAGTGGAAAATACATTCGGCATATTAGCCTCGCGATTTAGAATATTTAATACAGCAATTAATATGAAGGTCGAAAATATTTCATATGTTGTATTGGCTGCCTGCGTTCTCCATAATTTCTTAAGGAGACGGAGCGCACCATACACAACGAACAACAGGAGTAGGCAGGAGGGGAATTATCAAAACGATTTAGTGCAGATGGATAATTTGCAACCCCTTAATCGTGGGAATTTAAATAACTCTGCCAAGCAAAATAGGGACCGGTATAAAGAGTATTTTGTAGGAGAAGGAAGTGTTCCGTGGCAGGAAGATATGCTGAATGCGTATAGAGCGTGAGTGTTTGATGTATGGAGGGGGTATATCCGTTTGAACCCTCGGAAAATGTGTACATTTTGTGGATTTTTTTACAGGTCAACGGTTTGATGCAAATTCGCCGTTTTTTTACTATCTTTACATAGTATTATGAACTACTCATACAAAAAATTATAGACGATCTCCCGGCATGAACAGCCGGCATTTTATTTTAAATTAATTTTTCGGGATAATGACCGATTAAGCACTTGATAATTTAATATACTAACTAAATTTGTTCGAGCCAGGTCAAAGCTACAGTGACGGTCACCATAAAGTGCTTAAATAAAAAAAAGATGCCGGGAGATCGTCTATAATTCCATTATTTATTTATAGGGTAGATGTACCGTTTGTGGCCATTGTACCGTTTTTCGCCATGTGCATAATTATCGGTTTTTTTGGCTAGAAATTGCTTGCAGACACATAATTATTTGTAGAATTTCAAACCGTAAATATTTTGTTTAATATACTAACAGAAATATAAGGTTACATTTATTGCTTACGCGAAAAGTGGCAAGTGGCCAGAAACGGTGAAAAATGGATTTCTTATATTTTTTAATTTTCTTAATTCTTTAACGATTTCTCTAGTTAATGGTAACGTATATATATTAATAGTTAAGATAGTGTAAAATTTAGTAAAGCTTTTAGTTTCCTGATTTGAAGTACAATTTTAAAGATAATTACGACGAAAGTCACTGAAATCATTAAAGTGGCCACAAATGGTGCATCTCCTCTATATCTTTCATGTGTATATGACTATGATATGTACTCGCGTAACGTATGTTAATAATAATCATTTGCGTACACTATGCGTATATCATTTATGGGAGGGCCGTCAAAAACATGAATGTTACCTATCATATATTATTTGTATTATTTATATGTATCATATATTATGACTTGTTAAAATTAAAATAACACATGGTGAGCGGGTTTGCGGGTAACACATGTTTTGGGGGCGGATGTGCACCTCTGGACAATTGGAGATTTGTTAAAACAAACGTGCTACAAAATTGTTTATAACAATGAAAATGATGTTTCAAAGATTCCATTGTATAGAATTGCACGTATAGGCATGAACCTACCACTACTCTGCCGTTTTAGCAGCATCTACCCAAATGGTGGGGCCTGGCCCAGTGCGCACCCCTAAACGTAAACAAACACAATCCCACGTTTAAAGGGACAGAAGGTAGTGCAAGGTGCATTGACCTAGTTCAGGCCACTGTGCCAGACCCCACCATTCGAGTGCATACTACCAAAACGGCAGAGTCTGAATCTGACGTCAGAATCTGCTCTGTATCTGACACCAATCTGCCGTCAGATCGCGCTGCGCAGGATCTGCTCGATTTCTGCTCTCAATCTGCGGTCAGCCACGGCAGCAAGATCTGATCGAAATCTGACATCAATCTGCGATCAGATGCTGATGTCAGGCTCTGACCACAAAACCATAGTCAAATGCGGACATAGTAGGACCCGAATCTGACGTCAGAATATACTCGAATCTGACATCAATCTGCCGTCAGACTGCAGTCAGTTTGTTTACTGGGACGTTACGCGAGTACATATCATAGTCATATACACATGAAAGATATAGGGGAGATGCACCATTTGTGGCCACTTTAATGATTTCAGTGACTTTCGTCGTAATTATCTTTAAAATTGTACTTCAAATCAGGAAACTAAAAGCTTTACTAAATTTTACACTATTTTAACTATTAATATATATACGTTACCATTAACTAGAGAAATCGTTAAAGAATTAAGAAAATTAAAAAATATAAGAAATCCATTTTTCACCGTTTTGGCCACTTGCCACTTTTCGCGTAAGCAATAAATGTAACCTTATATTTCTGTTAGTATATTAAACAAAATATTTACGGTTTGAAATTCTACAAATAATTATGTGTCTGCAAGCAATTTCTAGCCAAAAAAACCGATAATTATGCACATGGCGAAAAACGGTACAATGGCCACAAACGGTACATCTACCCTATAAATAAATAATGGAATTATAGACGATCTCCCGGCATCTTTTTTTTATTTAAGCACTTTATGGTGACCGTCACTGTAGCTTTGACCTGGCTCGAACAAATTTAGTTAGTATATTAAATTATCAAGTGCTTAATCGGTCATTATCCCGAAAAATTAATTTAAAATAAAATGCCGGCTGTTCATGCCGGGAGATCGTCTATAATTTTTTGTATGAGTAGTTCATAATACTATGTAAAGATAGTAAAAAAACGGCGAATTTGCATCAAACCGTTGACCTGTAAAAAAATCCACAAAATGTACACATTTTCCGAGGGTTCAAACGGATATACCCCCTCCATACATCAAACACTCACGCTCTATACGCATTCAGCATATCTTCCTGCCACGGAACACTTCCTTCTCCTACAAAATACTCTTTATACCGGTCCCTATTTTGCTTGGCAGAGTTATTTAAATTCCCACGATTAAGGGGTTGCAAATTATCCATCTGCACTAAATCGTTTTGATAATTCCCCTCCTGCCTAGTCCTGTTGTTCGTTGTGTATGGTGCGCTCCGTCTCCTTAAGAAATTATGGAGAACGCAGGCAGCCAATACAACATATGAAATATTTTCGACCTTCATATTAATTGCTGTATTAAATATTCTAAATCGCGAGGCTAATATGCCGAATGTATTTTCCACTACGTTCCTACCTCGGGATAATCTATAATTAAATATTCTTTTATCGTGATCCAATTCCCTTTGAGCATAAGGCTTTAAGAAGTTATTTGTTAAAGAAAACGCTTCATCGCCTACAAACACGAAGTTCAAATTCTTTATCGTTTCATTATTCTCGGGCAAATTTAATTGCCCGTTATTTAAACGCCTCATGAATTCAGTGTGTTCGAGAACACCACCATCTGATACCCTTCCATTTTTGCCGACATCGACAAAAATAAACTCGTAATTGGAGTCGACTAACGCCATTAGTACGGTGCTGTAATAATTTTTATAGTTATAATACAAGGCCCCGGAATCCGGTGGTGGAACAATTCTGATATGTTTGCCATCCATGGCACCTCCGCAGTTGGGGAAATCCCATTTGTCGCGAAATCCATCGGCTATTTTTTTCCACTCGTCCTTGTTATTGGGGAACTATGACAAAACAAAAAACAATACAAAAATAAACAAAATTGAATTTCCTTGTTATTTCTTATTTTATTAAATTATATGTGCTTTTTTGGACGAAGGACGAAGCATTGGAATCGCAACCGGGTCCAAGCAGCCAGAAACGGCCGGCCAGCCAAATTTCACGCCGCAGCAAGAAAAGAAAAAGTGACGATGGTGGCGTGATGAAAGTTCTGGAAACTTGTGCTGTCGCGCTGAAGAATCCCACCATCAGCCGCATCGATATATCGGAATATGAAGCCACGGGAATAAAAGTTGCGAAGCAATTGGAACGGATGGAGCCGCGGCAGGCGATTTACGCGGACAGTTTAATTGCAACCGTGTTGAGGAGAGGGCTCCTAGGATCATTAAAACCACATACAGACCTCTGCGACAACCAGTGTAGGTTTTATGCTGGGCCGAGCCGGGAAGACACGAACCAATAAATACGAGCGCGAATTATCATTTCATTAATAAATTATTACCCTTACCTTCAAGAACTCTGTCCGTAGCGCATAATACAGTGCTTTGCACGTTTCAGGAATTATTTTGCATAACGCAGGAGCCGATATTCCTGTCGTAAATTTCAAATCTTCGTACGACCGCCCAGTTGCCAAAAATCTCAACGTAGCGATAAGGCGTTGTTCTGCGGTGATGCTTTTCCGCATAATGGTGTCCATTTTCTTTATTCGGTTTTGAACTAAACCCAGTAGATCGTCGAACGCCTTGCAATCCATCCTCAAGTAGTTTCGATAATCGTCCGGATAATTTTCTCGCAGTTCTCGAAGAAGAGGCTGATCATTGCAGTCTTCGCGATATTTTTTTATCCAAACCTGGCGGTTTCTTCTTCTGCTTCTTCTTCGCTCTGCTACTGTCAACTGGACAGCAGACTTCCAGCAGACACCAGAATTTCCAACGCGCGGGCAGGACTGTGATGCTTTCTTGCTGCGCGCCACGCAAGAGCGTGGATGAAAAATTTCACCTGCATCACGAGCAATCAGAAGACTACCCCCCTTCTTCAAGATATCTTGCATATTACATCTCTTCATCATTTATCTTAGATATAACATCACTTGCATACCTATATGTATTTATTGTCTATCAATATTAGTTTTTATATTAAAACAAGCAGTGACATGGTAATTATTGTCGTTGATAGTAATAATTATGATCGTCACAACAGTGAATGTGTTAACTGCAATTTCATTTGCCATCGCATTGCCGGGGAAACATTTGGACATTTTTTGAAGTACCCTTGTAAAATTTTACAGTCGTTATAACTGAGCCATAAATCATTTCCACAATTTATAGCACCTTCAGGTAAACCAAACGTAGCTTCCTAAAAACAAATGTTTCAGTGTACCCTACAGTAACAGCATTTATGATATCCTCTATAAGCCTGGTATATCGAGGAATTTCAGATACTTTTCGCGAACGTATATCGCGATCGTGTCTTACCGATCGTTTCGCAGATCGATGATACACATAGAACAAGTAGTACACCACTGCGGTGGATCGTGTAAAAAGCATGTGGAGTCGACGTAGAAATGGGAGCCCGAACTCGCTGTCTCTAAGTAGTGACGGGTACGACCTTCTGGCCCGCGCGAAGGAGCGCCACGATCCGGCTTCACGTACTTTTCCGGGCCGCGGGGCGCGCGGCGGTCCGGCCCGCGGGCCGGACCGCGCGCAAGACCGACCGTGTAAAGGGGCCTATTGCCACCGTGCAACCTAACTTGGTTAACAGGACGATCAAACTGCAAAGAATACGTGATGTCCGAATATTTTTGCGATGTCAAAATTAAGCATTATTTCGTTTACCATGGATTAACAAGAAGGTGTATAAATTAAATAAAAAAATATTACGTTTTTAGCAACTAGAATAAGTGTACTAAATCGTACAAAAACAACGAATCCCTTATTTCCAGAAGTACTACAGATATACAACAATATATTTCCAAATACCACTGTGTCCGAATATTAATGCGGTTCACTGTATACTATATGCTTGACCGTTGACACGCTCTATACCAGCATTCATCTCACTTACTATTTACCATGATACTGTCAAGTACAGCTTCATCTGCTAGAAACTAAATTAGTTTTCAATGACACTATTTAGAAATACGTCAGAGATGTGGTGGACAGCGTTTATCATGAAGTAGCATGGACCGTGGATAACACCGAGGATCGTGTCACTTTGTAAGTAAACATTGCGTTGTTGCAATCCGTGTTATACTTTTTTAAGGGGGTATACCTGTTTGAACCCTCTGAAAATGTGTACATTTTGTGGATTTTCTTTTACAAGTTAACGGCTTGATGCAGATTTCCCGTTTTTCTACTATCTTTACATAGTATTATGAACTACTTCAAAAAAAAGTTTCAGTTAAAAAACTATTGTTTTTCGTAAGTTATGCATACATATCCGAAAGTCTCCCGATTTTAGACGGCTAAACCGCGGGCCTGAAATAAGCTGTATGTCGTGTTTGAAATCAAAAACAATAAAATCTTCTTATAAAATATGTTAATAGCTATCGTCCAACGGGGCCGATTTTGAAAATTTTGAAAAATAAAGAAATGGTGAGATATCAAAGGTAAAGTTACATTTTTCTAAGAGAAACGTCCACCTTTTTTCTTTATAAATAATAATAATAATAATAATAATAATAATAATAATAATAATTCGTCTTTATTTATCACATTTACAAACAACAAAAAGAAAAAAAAACAACAACTTATGTGATAAATAGGCGAGGTTCAGCATATATGCCGTTTTGCAACCTAACCCAAAAACAATAACAATAAAAAAAACAGAAGTAAAGCTAACGACACAAGAAATGAGCAAGAGAGAGAACCACGTGACAAGGGGAGTTAGGGATAGTGAGCAAGAATAAAAGAACGGGTAGCACATTTTAAAGCAGGCATAGAGGTCAAAGAGCGGATATCCAAGGGAAGAGAATTATAATATAAGGATGACAAATAAGAGAAAGATGCCGTAAATTTGACCGTACGATGAACAGGCACAGACAGATCAGCACCACGCCTCGTATATGGTGCATAAACAGAGTGCACAGATGAATTACTGCATAGTAATTCACTTAGATAGATAGGCGTTTCGGATACCAGAACTTTGTGTACGATGCAACACAGGTGCAAAATCCACCTCTGTCTGACTTTGAGCCAGCCAGAGCGAAGAAAGCACGGCGAAATATGATCAAATTTACGGACATTGTAGGTATAGCGAAGACACGAATTCTGGATACGTTGCACAATAGACGCGAGACGAGTAGAGAGACAAGGACCATACACAACATCGGCGTAATCAAAGAGAGAAATAACGAGTGACTGACAGAGCGAGAGCTTGATGTGGGTGGACAAAATACGACGAGAAGGATACAGGAAACGTAGACGAGCAAAAGCAGAACGGCACAAAACAGCTACATGTTGGTCAAAGCACCAAGAAGAATCAAAAGTAACACCGAGTATTTTAACAGTAGGCTGCAAAGAAAGAGTTGCAGAGCCCCAGGAAATAACGAAAGAAGACAATTGTTGACGTAAAGCGGGAGAGCCAACCACTACTAAAGAAGATTTAGTAGGATTTAGCTGCAAACCGTGAGCATCAGCCCATGCCGTGAGGCGTAGCAGGTCAGAAGCCATCTCGCATTTGGCAGACTCAGCGCTGCCAATAACAAAGTCCTTAACAAGCTGAGTGTCATCCGCATACATATAGACCCGACAGTTATGACACACCGAGGGCAGATCCCTTACATAGATACTAAAAAGTAGGGGCCCAAGCACAGAGCCTTGAGGTACACCACGTTTAACCTCGCGAGTAGATGAGACCGTAGGCATAAACTGGTTAAGCATAACCTGCTGAGAGCGGGAAGAAAGATAGGATTCAAGGAAAGACAGGACATTAGGGGACAAACCAGTATGTCGAAGTTTAGCCACCAGCAGGTCATGATCAATCGTGTCAAATGCCTTAGAAAAGTCTAATAAATGGGGAATCGGAATAAAAAAAGCCCCTGCAGGACGATGTGAAATCTTATTACGATTCTGCATGCAAAATTGGAAGTGAATTGGTTGAACGTAGCCCGAATTTTTAGGCCCACCGTTTAGCCGTCTAAAATCGGAATATTTTCGGATATGTATCCATAACTTCCCAAAAACAATAGTTTTTTAACTGAAACTTTTTTTTAAGTCGTTCATAATACTATGTAAAGATAGTAAAAAAACGGGAAATCTGCATAAAACCGTTGACTTGTAAAAAAAATCCACAAGATGTACACATTTCCCGAGGATTCAAACGGGTATACTCCCTTAAGAAAGCCTCCTCTTATGGTGTATGTACATATGTTGTCTTATCTTATGTAGAAGACTTCGTACGACGGCCCTTGAATTGGCATGCTCTGTGGGACACGACGAATGCTTGGAAGACGCAGGAAACCTATTTAAATGTTGGATACAAGACCCCAAGGATGTTCGTCTACATCCTGATATCCGCGTGCTCGTTTATTACTATGGTAAATTTTTTACAGTATATCTAATTTAATTCTTGTTTCACGTTTCATCCTTTTTTTTTAATATCTAAGTTTCATTCAGTAGTGAACTGTAGACTTTATTATCAGTCAATTATATAATAATGTGAGATCAGGAATTCCCATAAGTGGGAGTTCGGAACATAGAGACCTGGGAGGGTCAGCGTTGGTAGAGTTGATGAGGCAGCTGGTCAGTATGGAGAGGATCCACAGATTTTGCGTTCTGAGCGCCATCATTCGAAACGTTCTTTTTCTGTGGCTCCCACAAATATGTAGGAATTACAAAATCTATTTCTACAATAATAATATAGTAACAATTTCATTAGGTACATCATGTAAAGGGTGAGGCATTACAGATGATTACCCCAGTTCAGTCTTAAACTAAGCGTTGCATACAGAGTTGTATACAAATGTTGCGGGGTTTCTAAGGAGGAACAATATGACAGTAACATTTTTTTCCTAGCTAGAGGTGCAGAGGAGATTTTATGGTCATCTTCGTGTCTTTTTAAATTTATAAGACAAAGGAACTTGAAATTGAGTAGAACGATGGAGTAATTGGAGGAATATCGGCCATTCTTTCTATGATTTCAGGAATGCACCACATTGGCGACGAAGCGACGTGGAACATAATGTTCCAAAGGTTCGTTTCTGAAACTGATTCGACAGAGAAACTCAAATTAATGCGTGGATTATCTGGAATACGCTCCAGCTGGATTTTGAACAGGTGAGTTTTACAATTTAATAAAGTAGATTTTACTTTTTGAAAATAAGCTATCTCGATTCTTCAAAACCTAAACCAGCGCTGTATAGCGTAAGGGCCTCTCAAGCGTCTGCTTTCCCTTCGGACTGTTCTTTCTCCACACAATATTTGCGAGAAATAAACGTGTGTCACGAATAAACGCATCATGCGTAGTGTCCAAGCTTTGTTAGCGACGGACACGCCAGCCTGTATCAGGGATTGTAACCCGTACCCTAATCCGAAGCCGGTTAACCAAGGAAGGTTACTGTAACTCATAATAACCAAGAGAGAACGGTTACTAAATTCTAGAAAGAGCGGGTTACCCCGCTCGTAGCGGGTTACTAGTAACGTAAGGCAGTCTAGTCTAGACAGTTACTTAAGGGGATACATACTCTGGTCATCCGACCGAAAAATTGGGCAATCTTTATGAATTTTTTACTCATTAAACCATAGTTGTAACCATGTTTTCAAATGGTAATCAATTTAATTTGAATATCAGACACTCCTTAGTAGAGTGATGCGTGCACGTGAAAGTAATAAATATGCGAGGTCAAGGATTAAGTTGACCGCGCCGAATTCGCGAGCGTCTACCGAGGGTGCGGGTTTACGATCCTGTTGTTCGGTGCTTTGGTGGTATCACGCGGATGAAATCGACTGTCGACCAGATTTCGGGACCTTTACCTATTGTCTAAAGGTGTCGAAAATATTCGAATGCTAGAAAATATTAAAGAATGGAAGCTACACACTAATAGTACATGATATACAGCGTTTAGTATTGCTGCGGCATTAAATGGATTTCATAAAGTTCCAGCATAAACAGGGAACAAAATATTTTGGAATATTGGGATGAACACAGATTTTCCGAACTGCGAATACTTTCAAATATTGTACACGCAGTTCAAGTAACTCAAATGTCTGTGGAAAGATTATTTTCACATCTCAAATTTATACTGATATTTATACATACAGGGTATCCGCGGGAAGAGTGAACAGCGCGATTTCTCCTAAAGTATTGGAGGTAAAAATATAAAAAAAATATGGAATGCATGGTTCGAATGGGCCAACTTATTAGCCCGAACGAATTTTTTTTTCGATTATTATTATAAAAGATACGATGGCCAAGTTCCGTTTTTCAAATGGAACTACTTTTTTTGAAGACCTGAGTTGATAGTGCGTTCCAAGACAAATTCAATAAGCATCAATGTACACACTTTATTTCCACTGGTTTTTGAGATATTGCGCTTGCAAATTTATTGATTTTCACTGCAAGAAAACCCACCTGGAATAGCAAGGACTGAGGGCGGTCTTGCTGGCGTGACGGGTGGCATTGCCCGTTGAAACAGATACCTACCTGCCAAAGGTCTCCGCCAGAAATGGCAGCCCCAAAGGCTGGACAATTCTTTTCCGTCAGAAATGCTACATAGGTAGGTACATCTGCGGTATCGAGAAGCGCATCGTTACTTTTATTTCGCACCTGCTTCTACGCTCGGATGGCCGGTTCTTTTGAGAGGGATGCAAGTTGAATTGGTTAGGTTAGGAGGTGTAAAAGTTGCTAGACAGAATTTCAACCATAGGGAGCAGATTGTATTAGAACCAATCGGATTTGCATCCCTCACAAACGGCTGCTCTCTTGAAGAGGCCCTCTTCACAGCAATACCTCCTCCCCATTGCCCACCTTCTCTCGCACGGATATGTCCACGCATGTTTTTGTTTTGATATCGTGTTTATACTCGGGAGGATCACGCATCGACAGCGGGCTACCCCATTTCTTCCTTGTGTCTCTCCACGAGGCGTATTGACGGTGGATTGTAGGAGCGTAGATGTCTGGATGCCAGTAATTGAATTCAGGAGACGATAGAAACACTTTATTACAAAACACACATGTACTATAATTAAAGTAAATCCTATATATATATATATAATTAAAGTATTCCTCTCGGGCAGGAGTACTGATAATGATCGAACTTGCGCCCCACTTCGCGCAGATCGATAACACGGAGGGTAGTAGGGTCACACACTCCACAAATGATAGAAAGGTAATTCTGGAGCAACGCCCGTCAAGGAGATTAAGCTTGGTACCCCGCGGCGAGGACAGACCTTCGCAGTACCTTTACCGATGTTTATGGCTTTTTCCGGAAAAAGGTATGAATCCTGGGCCGAACGTAGCGAATTGAGGTCGAGCCCCCGCAGTCGAGGGTGAAATATCCATTACAGCGTATTAAGAAATTCTTTTCTTCATCGTATCGAGAGGAAAATGACGCCAATGGATTCCTTATGTTTTTCTGACGAAAATCATACCAAATATCATGCAAATCAGACTACTTTGACACAAGCTATTTGTATTCCCTATGTAAAAGTTGTCCGATTTACACGACATTTGTAATGATTTTCATCAGAAAACTCCAAGGAATCCATCGGCGACACTTCCATATCCATACGATAAAGAATAAAGAATTATTTTATTTCCTAAACAAATACAGGGTAATTCTGGAGGTACGCCCGTCGCCACGTGACGGGGACAACACCCCGCAGTGCCCATCGAATTTTATGGCTTTCGACCCTCGAAGGGTTTGGAATATCATTAAGAAGTGAGAAAAGCTCAGGATTTAAAATGTTTGCTTCTTTTCTTCATCGTATCGAAGGAGAAAGTGATGCCAATGGATTCCTGGCGTTCCATCGATTAAAATCATACCAAGTTTCATGTAAATCGAACTATTTTTAACCAAGTCAAGTCAGCTTGAATTGATATAAATCGATTATAAGTTGGGCTAATAAGTTGACCCCCTCGAACCATGCATTCCATATTTTTTTTATATTTTTACCTCCAATACATTAGGAGAAATCGCGCTGTTTACTCTCCCCGCGGACACCCTGTATATACAACTTACTTAAATCTACCGACGAGATTTTTAAAATTTACATTACAGTTTCATATAAAAAATTGAAAAAATTATGTTGCAATTTATTCCAAAACGACGTAACATATCATCTGGTAAAGTAATGATTCCAGCTTCTCAAAAAACCTCAGGTCGTTTGGACCAATTTTAAAAAAATTATTCAGTTTTAAAGGGCGTTCGAATACTTTCGTGAGCTAGTGTAGGTATGTTTGACTTGTCTTGAGTGGCTGTCCACTAGACTGTCTTATGCCACTAGTAACCCGCTCGGAACAGATAACTCCGCTCTTTCTAGAATTTAGGAACCGTTCCCTCGTGGTTAGTATGGGTTACACTGTTACAGTAAACTTTCTCAGTTAACCGTGTGTGGGTTAGCGAAAATGCTGCATATTATTAAGGAAGTTCGTAAAAAAGGTGTTAATATACAACTCATAGGAAAGTTACTTATACGTTATTTAAAAAAAGAGGTAAGTTCGTCAATAATTAGCGACAATAATCTAATATATAAAACGGAAAGTGTTCGTTTGTCTGTCGCCTAAAAACTTTCGAACGGTAAACTCTGGGGTCACGAAATGTGTCCCAGCTCATTATGCCTAACTAATCCAGATGAATGTGATTATTTTCACACAAAAATTAAGTAAATAAATTTTTTTTTTAAAATCAGAACCTAAAGTTCGGGCGAAGCCGAGTAGTAAAGCTAGTTCCCAATAAAACAAAAATATTTTGATAAATATAACAAAGAAAGTGCAAAAGTATTTGTAAATCTGCACCCATGCTATTCTATGTACCAAATTCTGTTCATAAAGTGTTAATACATTTCTGTGAAATTAAAAAATATTTTGGCAATCTTCCAATCAGTCAATTGGGTGGAGAGACCCAAGAAGCCAGAAATAAAATTTTTAAAAACTATAGAAAAAAATTATAGCTCAAAATATTCCCACTGCAATACAAACCAGGGATCCGAACCGCCTAGTAACCCTAACCCTTACCCGGTTAACCAAGGAAGGTTTCTGTAACCCGCAGTAACCGCGAGGGAACGGTTCCTAAATTCTAGAAGAAACCGAAGTAACCCGGTTAACCCGCTACGAGCCGGTTACTGGCGAAATAAGACAGTCTTGTCTAGACTAGACAGTCATTTAAGGGGGGAGACCACTGTCTCAAATCTGAAAAAATTTTTTTTTTCTTTTTACATTTTCTGAAAGACGTGTGTTTCAAGAATGTTCGCTCCAAATTTTATGAAGAAATTCTCAAAATTGATGGAGATATGGTGTTTTTCGTAAAGCGGTGTCAAACGCGCGACTGAGCCACGCGGAAATTTAAACGCGTTTTCCTCAGAATGACATCGGAAAAATCGATTTCTTTTTTACATTTTTTGAAAGACGTATGTTTCAAGAATGTTCTCTCCAAATTTTATTAAGAAATTCGCAAAATTGACGGAGATATGGTGTTTTTCATGAAGCGGTGTCAAACGCGCGACTGAGCCACGCGGAGCATTGGACGCGTTTTCCACAGAATGACATTTTTCAACCGCGTTGACAGTCTACAGAAAAAACTATACGTCCAATTGGCATGATCAAGGACATTTATTGTACGGAAAACCCGTCGCTATTACGTGACGATCAGACATTTTCAATTTTCGACTTGCTTCTATTTTTTTTAGCAACACTTCCCAAATTTTGTACCCCGAAAACATGACTTTTTTCTTCAGTGGTCCGCCATTTTGTTATTTTTTACAATTTTGACATTTTTCGATCGTCACGTAATAGAGGCAAGCTTCTAGTTCCTAAATATTATTGTTTTTTTTAATTTCGATGAACCATATGGCCTGGGGACTGTCAACGCGAGTAGCATGTTTTTGCCGGAGCGCAAATTTTGACGAAGAGTATACAGGAAACGGATTTATGAATTTGATTGAAAAAAAAATTTTCTTACCCTTCGATATGTACACTATTAACTATACTAAGCAATAAATTGATTTCCTTGTGTTGTTTGGTTGAAATAAATTCCCGAAAACACCCTTACATTTCGGACCGAGACACTGGTCTCCCCCCTTAAGGCAAGGAGCTACGCCTGACGATGGATGCGGCCTGGTACCCCGTAGCGAGGACAAGCCCCCGGAGTGCCTCACCGAATTTTATGGCTTTCGGCCACTTAAAACTTGAGAATTGTCCAGGATTTCCGCATTTCTCATCAGATCTTTAGGAAAACGACACCGATGGATCTCTTATGTTTCGCCGATGAAACTAACACCAAGAACGACGTAATTCGGACCATAATGAAACAAATTCAATGGAAAATCGATTTATATGATTTCAAGCTGGCTTCGTTAAAAATAGTCCGATTTACATGAAATTTGGTATGATTATCATCGGAAAAACATAAGGAATCCATCGATATCATTTCCATATCGATACGATAAAGAATAAAGAATTTTTTTTTTCTGAATCGGGTATGAATTCTCGGCCGACCGTAGCTAATTGAGGTCGGCGCCCCGCAGTTAAGGGGTGAAAATGTGAAATATCCATTTCAGCGTATTAAGAAATTCTCCATTCTTTATCGTATCGATATGGAAGTGACACCACTGGATTCCTTATGTTTTCCTGATGAAAGTCATACCAAATTTCATGTCAATCGGATTACTTTTACATAAGGAATACAAATTGTTTGTGTAAAAGTTGTCCGATTTACATGACATTTGGTATGATTTTTATCAGGAAAACATAAGGAATCCATTGGTTTTACTTCTATATCGATACGATAAAGAATAAAGAATTTATTACTACGTTGAAATGGATATTTCACATTTTCACCCCTTAACTGCGGGGCGCCGACCCCAATTCGCTACGGTCGGCCGAGGATTCATACCCGATTCAGAAAAAAATAATTCTTTAGTCTTTATCGTATCGATATGGAAGTGATGTCGATGGATTCCTTATGTTTTTCCGATGATAATCATACCAAATTTCATGTAAATCGGACTATTATTAACGAAATTAGCCTCGGATTATGGAAATGAATTTTGCATGGAATTTCCTTCATTATTTTCCGAATTACATCGTTCATGGTGTCAGTTTCATCGGCGAAAGATCTGATTAGAAATACAGGAAGTCGAAGATTTCTCACTTCTTAATACGCACTCCAACCCCTGTATTCTTCCAATATTACTGTAACCGCATTAGCTCGGTTAACCCGGTTAGTAAGGGTTACAGAGGAATTCTGTTACCCGGTTAGACGGGTTAGTCGGCGGTACGGCGTACCGAACCGGGTACGGGTTAGGGTTCGGTTCCCTGATACAAACGATGTTTTTAACTTTATATCGATTTCTTCAGATCCAGAAATAATTAGTTTTCTACCTTTGCCAAGAGAAAACCAAAAAACTTTTTTTATACAGTAGCTTAATAAGATTTAGCATTTTGATTGGAAAAAATAGCATTTTGAATTTTTTCTCTATTTCTTGGGATTGAGGCCCACTGTGCATCGGGACAAAAGCGGGCTCAGAGCGAACCGAAAATTCATTTGTTGTTTACAGTCGGTAATTTCATATTTTCGCAAAAGCGATTACCTGATTTCTAAAGGGCAATGAAGAATTTGGTACCGCCATTAGGAATTGTAGACATTCCTTAGTCTGAGTTAATCCGTATATTGCTGTGTCGGTGGTTAGTACATACGATGAATTTAGACCCGCAGGTACCGTTGTTAATCGGCAACCGTGGGACAATACGGTCATAAATCGCGACCCTGACCAGATGCTCTGGCCGATCAGCCTAATTAATTTTTTGGGCCCAGATATGACATTTTTCTTCTCTACTTCGTCAAGAGGGAGAGGGTTCCTTCTCCACCGACGAATTCACGAAGGAAGGCCCCCTGCCCCCTCTTCGAGGAACGGTGTTTCCAATGTGTGTTTCATAATTATATTAGAACAACAATTACTTTCATATTATTTTCTCTTCTTTATACAATAAAGTGAAAAATATAAAATAGTTGAAAGAAGAAACCTTGTTGAACGCCGCAGTCAAACGTAACGGCCAGACACAGCTAAGAGATACCGCCTTAAGGCTCCCTCAAACCAACGCGAATATTGCCGCGCGGAGCGGATGCGCCGCGGATCAGATAAGGCTGCCCATAAGCCGACACGTATAAAAAACTTTGATCCGCGGCGGATCCGCTCCGCGCGGCAATATTCGCGTTGGTTTGGGGGAGCCTTTACTGTAACCCGCGTTAACCGGGTTACTCGGGTTATAGTGTCATGTCCCGGGTGGAGGTCTTTAGGACGATGACTATGTGGGGGTAAAAATCAAGCGAGAATCTGTAATCCTGCACACTGGGGTTTGATGGAAGTTAGGCGAGAATATTAAATCCAGCACACTGAGGGTTGATGGGAGTTAGGCGAGAATATTAAATCCAGCACACTGAGGGTTGATGGGAGTCAGGCGAGAATATTAAATCCAGCACACTACGGGTTGATGGGAGTCAGGCGAGAATATTAAATCCAGCACACTGAGGGTTGATAGGAGTCAGGCGAGAATATTAAATCCAGCACTCTGATCGACCAGGGAAGGTTTAAAAAGCGAACGCGCGCCAGGGGGACACCCATTAGAGCACTCTATGTTTGTTTCGGCTTGGTAATTGGATTTACCGTTGCATTTATATAAGAAGCCACACGTAATATTTCCGCGAAATACGTCTAGAATATGACTCTACACGGCCCATGCAAAAGTACGTTTGTAAACACTGTAAACACTCTCGCGTTCGCGAATCGAAATCAGCTGTTGCAGTAGCCTGTTTTGACTTGGAACCTTCGTAACCAAAGGCTAGACACAATAATTCGAAGCGTGGTTTAAAGTAAAACTATTTATTCAATTCGAAACACGAAAATATACCATGCACTGGTTAATGTGATGGCTGTTTGGTTTTATAATAATGCGTTAGACTTTAAGCATTAGCACATAAACATTTATATAAATGGTTAGTAATACCAATATAGATATGGATGAATATGAGACACATGAATATTAGCAATGTGAATATATATAATGCAATAAGTACATCCCTGATAACCAGATGTATGCGATCTGACATCAGATTGGCAGCAGGGTCTGCCGTGAGAGCGCAGAGCCTGACGTCAGATCCGTAGTCATCTATGTCCGCATTAGGATACGTTCTGAGGTACAGAGCCTGACATCAGGACCCTGACGTCAGATGGGCAGCAGATTCGTATCAGATCCTGCCGTTCGCCTGACATGTATAACAGCGCCATCTGAAGGCCAGAATTACCAAACTATTCCCTACGCGTGACGCCACACGGCTGTCCCTATCCTTACATAACCATCAAGCAAATTCTACAGTTTATTAAATAATTAATGCTACTTATTTCAAAAAGTATTTATTCTTTTTTTATTAATATACATGATCGGTGATTAAAATTGTTACAAAATAATATAAGTAGCGCATATAAATCCAAAGAGGGACTTTCAACATTTAAATTTACAAATCCACGTCCCGCAACCACTGGTACCTAGTAGGGGCGATATCAGAAAATTTCATTCAATATTTTCGACTTCTTTTTTGTGTAAAAGCATCATGTTTCCTGTTGTGTTAGCGCTGAAAACAAACACAATATTAGTATAAAATTAAACGTAACGTATGGATATACAGGATACATGCCATACTTACTTCAACTTCATCTCCGCACAGTACACACCCTAGGCGATCATGCATGCTCCTGCGAACATTAACATTTATAAGAAAACATATGTTAAATTATTATCTACTAAACAAGACGCCAAACATTCGCATGTCGCGCGTAACCCTACTTTACTATCTTGCAGATAATAATGTAAATCTCGATTTCCGCGACGTAGATAATTGGAAATTATTCAATTCCATAATGACGTTTACCTTATGGATACGTCGAGATGATTTGTCTGGATATTGTTACTCAGAATCGCGTGGAATATTCTTCGATTTTGCCGGCACTTATTGCCACTGCCAGTGATTGCCACCTCAGACCTCGAAAACGAACACAAACTGGACGTAGTGTCTTGATCAATCGCCCCGCGCGGCTGGGTTTGGAATTGGAGGTTAAGTAGGATAAAAGATACGTGCTAAGAAACTTACGTACTGTGTAAAGTTAAATAAAAATCGTAAGAGTAAAAGACAGATAATAAGGAAATTGACAATCTAATAAAAAAACTTTAATTGTCGTTTCTTTGTTTTACAGGTAGGGTTTTATGTTTGTAAATAGTGTAAATATTATTTTGAAGTGTTAAATAAACTCAAAAACTTTGTTTTACTGAGCAACACAACACTGGTTATTTTGTCAAAATTTCCTAAATATTAGAGTTGATCTTGATGTATGATCTTGATGTATGACGTATATACGTATACATATATATATGTATGTATACGTATATACGTATATATATGTATGAACTTCGCGGGAGTATTTCCGTAGAAGAGAACCCCTATCTCTTGGGCCCTCGTATTTATATGATTTTCTGGCATGTCAGGTATGAAGGGTGTGCGCGGTATGCACCATGACTCATGACAAAATATGTGGTCTATAATTAGTACATGTTGATGACTCATGCGCGAAATATGTGTCGCAATAGGACTTCGGGGGTTTTTATTTGGGCTTCTGAAAAGGCGGTACTCGAGCCGTTGGATGGATTTTGGGTGTTTTGATTGGAAAGGGGTGAGAGTGGCTTTGACTCGGTGAGTCGTAAAGAGGGGGTGAGACGTGGTCTCGAATTAAGAAGTTTTGGGAAGAGGGACTCGTTTGAATTCAAATATGAGGGGGAAATTTGTGCCTCGTAGGGCGAATAGGGGAAGGAGTTTTCGAAATAGACCGTCTTGAGATGGGGACCGCTAAGGTACATCGTCAAGGTGATCGGTGATTCGGGAAAAAGGGGTAAGACTTGAGTTTGAGGGATGTTGATGGAGTTGTGTTGAGATTTATGAGGGAGACTTTAGAATAATACCGCGCGAAAAATAGTGGGACATATCAATAGAAGTCTTGTGTTACCCGGTTAGACGGGTTAGTTACGGTACTAAAGTCAGTATCAGATATATTGGCAGGTGAGTCTCGTTCCCTCTCGCTCTAGCCTTCGTAGAACAAGAGTGAGCCAGAAGTGGTGGGAATAGTGCCAAGCTTCTGGTGTGTAGGCCAAACCGAGCTGTCAGCATAGAAATACACACATCAGAATGGGTGTGCGTTAGTTCCGAAAATATTCTGAGCTTTATCGGTCAGAACATTGATTCTTTCTCGATAGCTTCATCTCGTATGGGTCTACGCTTAGCTTACGTTAAGAATAAACAACAGCCACACGGCTCCCTCTAGCCGGAGCCCAGCGGCGTTCCCGTTACCCCACCATACCCTACGAGGACCACGCAACTCCAACTGACAAATCCACAATCATCAGATGGTGGTGGCTGATTTCTCCTGGATCGCTGTTCCCGAAAACGAATTCACCGACCAATATATTTGATACCGACTTTAGATACCGAACGCGGTAAGGGTACGGGTTACAATCCCTGGCCTGTATTGGTCACTTCTTTAGCGTCGCGCGGTGTCTCTGACAACACGGCCGGGAGTGGGAGAACCCCACAGCACCCTCGTGTCCTGCCTTGGACAGCGATCCTAAACAATTATGAAAAATGACTGCATTTCTATTTTCAAACAAAATCATGAATTGTTTCTTTTAATTTCTATTTTTATTTCCTCCTGCAACAGCTATACACGATGTTCCGTAATATATGGGACCAACATTAGGGATGCGCGCAGCTCTTAAACGTAATAAAATAAATTCATACAAACATATGTCCTCTTGGATCTTTTTGACGAGTTACAGCGAGTTTTGGGTTTTGTTAACCTGTAACTGATCACCTGCATAACAGGCGCTTAAAAGGATCACAAATGCATTTCAATGCGTGCGTGCAAACGTGTTGTCATTAATGTTGTTGCTCTCTCGACACTTCTAGGTTTTACACGGATTTAGTAGAATCCTTGTTCATTGTCTGTTTTTAACCGACTTCAAAAAGAAAGAGGTTCTCAGTTCGATGTGTGCGGGTGCGCGCGCGCGTGTAGTATGTATTGTGTTTCGAATTTCTTCATAACTACAGGACCGATTATCGTGAAATTTATTGCGTTTAGTTTCGCTTCAATCAACTTAGGTCATGAAGAAAGAATTATCAAAATCGGTTAAGTAATTGTGAAGTTACACCAAAAATAAGAAATGAGTTTCATTATTAACACATTGTACGTCTTACATCAGCGCTGCACTAGGAGCCTTTTCCAGCGCCTAGCGGCGGGCAACCAGCCGTACGCCATTACTAATTGTAAGGGTAGAATCAGTGAGGAGAGCCGTAGTAGCGTAGGTGCGGGCTCGTAGGCGCGTAGCGTAAGTATATATGGCTGGGTTCCTTTTAGGGCCCCAGTCCAGAGCAGGTCTCGCAATATAATTCGGTGGGGTCACTGGAGCCCCACAAGGAACCCAGCCATATATACTTGTGCTACGCGCTTATGAGCCCGAACCCACAGAACTGCAGTTCTCTTCCCTGATTCTATCCTTAGTAACGGCGTACGGCTGGTTGCTCGCCGCTAGGCGCTGAAAAAGGCTGCTTGTGCAGCGCTGTCTTACATGCTTGGTTGGATCGAGTTCATCGATAACAAGGTCATCTACGGTTATTACCCTACTTAAGGCAACGTACGCTTGTCCCTTTGCAAATAGTGCTCTTCGCCAATTGCACTTATATTCACAGTCTATTAACTAAACAAAATATGCAAATAAAATAAAATTTAAAAAAAAATTAAATCAACTTCCAAATGGCTAAAAAAATATACCTAATAAATATCAATTTATACTTTCCGAAATCGGCGCTAATCAGTAAATTTAAAAAAACATGGCACCAACTTCATCGAAAAAACTGATTGGCGCCGACTTCGAAAAGTATAAATTGGTACAGTATTGTCTGCCTGAGTGCTCGCTGTTCGGGACCGGCGTTGAGCCTGTATCGTGAACAGAGCCCTAATTCCGAGTGTTCGTTTTTCGCTTCTTTCTGGCCAAAGGGGCGAGCGAGATGGAACGCTTTGCGTGCGCGGCGGGTGTGCGCGACGGCGCAAGCACTCTGATAGAATCGTGACTGCTCGACGCATGCGCGCGACGGTGAGATAGCCAGGCACGGCACGAGTCTGTCTTGCGCCCTAGGCGAACTTGCCAAATTCCTCCACTTATTATAATACATTTAATTGAGATTATTGGTGACCTTACACTGTATTTTTATCCGCAGTTTAAAATTTACAGTAGAATTTGTAATATTTTATTTTAAAGTTTATTTTCAACAATACCAGCAATGAAAATACCATTTTGCGCCTCTTGTCAACCTTACGCCTTAGCAGTTGCCTAATTTTGCAGAGTAAAGTTATAAATAATCTCAAATAAATGTATTATAATAAAGGGCGCAATTTGAAAAGTTCGCCTAGGGCGCAAAAAATACTTGAGCTGGGCCTGCGCCAAGATTTTGCGAAGCGGTTCCCATGCTTCCGTAAGTGCTTGCAACCATCGCGCACGCCCGTCGCGCAGGCAAAGGACGGAGCATCACGGCGCTCGAAAGACGGAGTGAGACAAAACATTCACGCGTCGTCTGTCTCATAACGTCCTCGCTCGCTTTCAATGGCTCTCACTCGCTCTCGTTCCATCTCGCTCTCGCCTTCGCCGAACAAGAGTGAGATAGAAGTGGTGGGGAGAGCGACAAGCCTCTATCGTGTGCATCAAACCGAGCATATATGGAGACAATACTGTATTTATTAGAAATATTATTAAGAAAGTATTAAGGACAATTCTTTTATGCCTTTCTTAGCCATTTTGAAGTCGGTTTAATTTTTTTTTAATTTTGTTTTTATAGTGGAGCATTTCAGCTTCGTTTGTCGAAAGAATTATAAGAACACAAAACTTGGTATACTCAGAAAAAGGTCAAATAGATCATCTGTTTACACCAAATTATTGAATTATAGAGGGTGTGCGACTACTGCTGCGAGAAAATTTAAAGGGCGATTCCAGACCACAAACGAAGACGAAAATCAAGAATAACGATATTGCAGTTGCAGCTTCATTTGCTAGTTACAAGCATTTAAAGATATGCCTAAAAGCAGGCAACTCGCGTGCAGCGGTGCACGCGGGACAAGCCAGGCGACGAGACGGAGAGTGGTGATCATAGCCACTGTCGCACCGGATCATTTATCTCAGAAAAGTTGTGACGAAATTTACAACAATCGGTCTTACCATACGGTTCTGCGACACTTAATCACAAATTAAAGGGTATCGTTGAATTACACCAGACCTGCCTTCTCGGTAAAATCCATTGTTTCCATTACATCCACTGTAGTGCATTATACTATCGCGATACCCACGCAGACATAACACAAAACACAGAATCACACTAAACCCCCCAAAATATCTGATCTCTTGCACTAAAACGGGTGAATTTTTTTTAAAAAAGAACACAAATTACCCGCATTGAAAAATGCCAATGAATTAAAAATATACATCAAAGTTATCCGCGCTAAAATTCGCCAATAAAAGAACTAGGTTCTTACGCAGACAATTGAATCTAATAACTGTTAATGAATAAACTCCAATCAGTTTTTGGGCATAAATTCGCGTGTCGACTAAGGTGTGTTGATTATGCGAAGCATCAAAAGGAAATGCATGTCTATGAAGTGCGGCGTGGCTAAGTTGAGCAAGCCGTGCCGCGAGTAGGTACGCCCAAATTACTTTATAATCCCACATGTGGCAGCAGGTTTGGAGTTGCTTTCTTTCCTGTTTATTACAGTTTCAAAATACTTTAACTTTCTTTGCATCAGTTTAGGGGAACTCTTTTGGGTTGACCGACGATGACGTCAGTCTCACCAAATTCTTCGAACGCAGTACGTCACCAAGCCAGCATACAAATAAACTCATTCAACCGTTTTTGTTTTGGTGATCCCCCTATTCAACCTAGCTCCGCGGATATTAATTTATTTCAATGAGCATCAACAATCATTCAAAGACTTTTCAGTTTCAATTGCCTGAGTGCGTGTAAATCAAATATTTTTCTGTGGTCATTGCGATCAAATTTGTGTGTGTTTTCTTAATCTTTTTACCGGTTTAGTGCAGGAGATCTGATATTTTTTTTATTTTTTGGGGGCGACGTAATTCTGTGTTTTGTGTCATTTCTGCGGCTGTGCCTCGATAACACAATGGACTACAGTGGATATATAGTGGAAACAATGGATACTAGCGTGTAGGCAGGTCTGGTGTAATTCAATGATACTCTTCAAATTTTTTTATTCAATGTCGCAGAATCGTGTAGGTGTGCCGATTGTCCTTTTCGTCGGAGCTTGTCTCAGGTAAGTGACTTCGTGCGACAGTGACTATGATCATTACTACTCGACGTGTAGGACTTCCTGTTTACCTGCAGATAATCTAATTGCTCTTTTTCCTTTTGTTGATATTTATCACAGGCTTTGCTTCGTATTAATAAAAAAAATAATTTATGCTGCTACAGGTTCATTATAACAGCTACGGACGAGAATTACGTTCGCGCCCAGGACTTCTTCGGCTGTCTGTCGACTATTTCTGGAAATCCCGTGGGAACTCCCCTGGTGTGGGACTGGGTACGATCTAACTGGGAGTTCCTTATTAGTCGATATACTTTGAATGATCGAAATCTCGGCGCCTTGATCCCTGGAATTACGAAGACTTTCGCCACAGAGGCGAAATTAAACGAGATTAAGTCCTTCTTTGCCAAGTATCCAGATGCAGGTGCTGGAGCGATGAATCGTGCCAAAGCGCTGGAAACAGTATCAAACAATATTAAATGGCTAGCCAAAAATAGTGGCCAGCTAGAGAGCTGGTTGAACGCTCACGTGAAAACTAATCGAGAGGCTGAAGTATGTATATACACGTGATCGGAATATATATATACACGGAATCTAGAAACAAGATCCGTCGGGTGGTTTTGTCCAAAACAAGGATTGGAATGTTACAGACCTATATTCTTGTACAGAATTCGAGAGCGAAATCGATGTCGTCAAAAATTTTGTGGATCAGGATGAACTTAATTCTAGGGCCTAGAGTCGAATGGAAACTGGTGTGCTTCTTAAGTAATATTCTGATAACAACATTTATTACTGTTATTCAGAAGCTGAAATGTCTTTATTTTTCAAGTAATGCAGTAGTATCAGAATTTCATGACAGTGAAATTTTGTTCTTTGGAAACTTCATATTTTAAACAATTTTTCTATATAGGCAACCTTACAGCATTTGTCTTAAAATTAGATATGTTCGCCGAACAGAAAGGATCAAACACGAGAATTCTTTGTAAAAGCAGATTCTAAAAGAAAGAGCATAATCGATAACTGAAGAAATAATCATTGCTCTAGTGATTATTGTTTCGCTTAAAACAAAGTACGGATTCATCCAGGTGCATCGAATGTGTGACTCGTAAAATGCGAGATTAAGGTTTCACCTCATCTATTCTATAGAAACCCAGGTTTACATATATATACACATACATACATACAGTTAACGAATGCATTTATACAGAAGATTTATTTTTATACGAGCCGCTTGTGGTCCTCGTCACATGAAGTTTTGTAATTTCTACGGGAAATCTTCTGGAAGACATCTTCTGCACATCTTATGTCACTAATCAAGACATCTTAAAGACGTCTTTATCAGGTTCAGGTTCTGAAAAAAATTTTGGCGGTGACGGGGGAATGGAACCCAGGACTTTGCGTTTACGAAGCAATCGTTATTCGCACCTACCCAATACAATTCCTTATAAACAGTTTTAAATTCTAGATATGTATATAGTATTAATTCATTATAAAAAATGCGCATTACAGTGAAATATTCTACAGAATATTATTTGTATTAAATGTCTTTATTGCACCATTTCAATTACAATATAACAATAATGGTGAATAGGCGAGGTTCAGCATAAGTGCTGCTCTACAACCTAACCTATAGCGTGGTCCTTATACGTATGGTAAAAATTCAATGTTTTTAAAATTTTCTTCTGACCCCCTCAGAAGCGGGGTCCTTCAGAATATTTGGGTCCAAAACACACTGCACAGTATGGAGAAAAAAGAATACAGTGTTCAGAAAAGAAAATTTGCGATCAATGATGAAATACTGCGGGGGATCTGCATTTGTCTTCAGCTGTATGAGTGCAGCTGGAGTGGAATCTCCCCATTTCATCGATGATATTGTTACGTTTTGGGCAAGGCATAACCCGCATTTACTGAACAACAACAATAACAGAACATTAACTAGGGGGGGGGGGTAACAAGGCCAATACAGGAACGGGTAACGAATACAATCAGAAAGCGTAATAGGATATCGTGACGTCTGCTGGCAATGGCGGCTGACTATCGAATGACAGCTTGACAGGCGATCGTCCCGATCGCCTTCTTCTCGCTGTCTCTTGTCTTCGTCGCGAGCACCAGCGGGCCATGAATCTTCTACATAGGGTGCTCGCAACACTGCTCCCCCCTCGGGAAGCGGTCGTCCCGACCGCTGCAGGTTCCCCGTCGACTGCAGCTGCACCCTGGCCCGGAAGAGTGGGAAGGACTCTACGTGGCCTCTTCCGTCCGTCGCCTCGGCATTCACCTTCACGCCCTGGGGAAAAACCACCCCAAAAACCCTGGGCAAGGCGTGGGTACGTGGTCCTTCGCGTCTCTACCCTCCACTTGCGTCTTCGGACTTGTGCACTTCTTACTTGAGGGGATTTCATCTTCTGCGACGGCGCATCTTTTTCTTGGGCAGAGACGGGCGGAGGGACCTAGTCTTTCTTGGTCGGGACTCTTTGCGCCTTCGGTACCCCTGTTCCAGTCCCTCGCTGTCCTACGGCGGAGTTCCGGCGTGTATCCCTCGATGCCTCCGGAACGTCCCTCGGCGACTGCGTTGCTCCAAGGCTGCTCCCTTCCTTGATCCAGCCCCTCCTTCAGGGGAACGTCTGGAATGCCCTCTGACTCCGCTCAGAACTCCAGTTCCGTCTTGTCACCAGTCCCCTTTGCAAAAGGACAGAGAAACATTTTATTTCCTTCCTATTTGCCGGCATCCGGTGGAGCGGCCGGAACGGGGGACGGAAAGGCGAGGCAAGCACGAAAGCAGGGGGTCACACATATGAGCATTGCTATCGGCCCGCTCCCCGATCAATCCACCCCGATCCGTCCGCCCGTCTTCTCTCTTCTAACTGCTCCAGTTTTCCAATCCTTGTCTTCTAGAAGGCCCCAATCCTCTTCGTGGCATCTGGTGCTGAACCAGGGGACCGTCCTGTGCGTCCCGGCAGCGCTCCCGCCTTCGCGACATTCCCTCCAGCCGATCCAAGCACCGCTTGTCCGCCTGGTGGTTGGGAATGCCATTTCCCTTCTGCTGTCCACCCATCCTCCTATTCCTTCCTGGGTCCCCCGCGAGAACCTCCACCCCGGCCGTGCCGGGGGGCACGTAGGGGAACCTCCAGGGGCTAGCGGGGCGCTTTCACGTATGTCCGCACCCCGCTGCGGACTGCCACGCTATTATGGCACAGTTGGGGAACCCGGGAGCGCGCATCCAGGCTGCGGTGGCGGTCCCCTGACACCTTGTCCCTCGTGGTGGGGTCTCGTGAACCTGAAACAGACTCAAGAGCGGGGGCTGGGCTACGCAGGCAGCCCAGTCCACCAAATTAGCTTAATCTAATCTTCTTTCTTGAGTCTTCCTTTGATCCTGTGATCCTTGGAAATTTTCATTCTTCCTGGCATCGTCCTTCGTATTTCGCTAGGCGACGCAGATGAACTACTTTACACTTCTTTCTTGGTGTCCGCTGGATCCTGTAGACGAGGTCGTTGATCCTATCCACTACCGTGTATGGTCCTTCCCAGTCGGTTTGAAGTTTCGGACATTTTCCTTTCACTCTTCGTGGTTGGAACAACCACACTTGTTCTCCAGGTTGGAATTCCACGGCGTGAACACGGCTGTCGTACCACGACTTCATCTTTGAACTGTAGACGTCCAGACGGCGTCGAACGAATCCGTGGATCTTCGTCATCTTCCCTCGGATCCATTCGGAGTAACCCTGCTCGACGTCCTCGTCCTCTTCCACTTCGGGGGGCAGCCCTCTCCATAGCTGCAGGGGTAGGCGAAGTTCCTGGCCGTACAGGATCATCGCTGGTGTCAGTTGCGTAGCCTCGTGCCGTGCTGACCTGTAGGCAAGGAGGAACATGGGGATCCACTCGTCCCAGTCCCGCTGGTGCTCCGAAACGAACATCGCGAGGTATTGGAGCAACGTTCTGTTCAGGCGCTCTACCAGCCCGTCTGATTGGGGATGCAGGGGAGTTGTTCGTGTCTTCCTGACTCCAAGCAGCTTCAGCAGTTCCTTGAATACGGAGGATTCGAAGTTCCTTCCTTGGTCGGTGTGTATCTCCAAAGGTACACCATGTCGACACACTACGTTGTGCAGGAGAGCTCTTGCCACTGTGACAGCTCGCTGGTCTGGCATCGTGATTACTTCCGGCCACCGGGTAAAGTAGTCCGCCACGACCAACATAAACCTGTTCCCGGCCTGGGACCTCGGGAGCGGACCGACAACGTCCAGGGCAAGCCTCTCAAACGGAGCTCCCACGTTGTACACCTTCAGGTTCCCTGCTCCCCTCTGACGTGGTCCCTTCTTCGCCGCACAGGTGTCACACCGCCGGCACCACTCTTGAACGTCCTGTCGACACGTTGACCAGAAGAACTGTTGACGAATCTTCGCTAAGGTCTTGTTCACTCCAAAGTGCCCAGCTGCTGGCGAATCGTGAAACTCCCGCAAAACCTCTGCAACCCTTTCGCGCGGTACCACCAAAAGCCACGAGGCCGCTGTACCACTGTGGGACTCCCATTTCCTAAAAAGCAAACCTTCATGAACCTCCAGCGAGTCCCAGATCGACCAGTAAAATTTCAATTGCGGGGAGAAACGAGCAATGTCCTGCCAGCCCGGCTTCTCCCCTTCCCCCTTCTTTTTAAGGATGAAGCCAATCTCTTCATCCTTCTCCTGGCTTAATTTCCACTCGTTCCTGTTGTCTTCACAAAATATGCTGTGAATCCTCTTCGAGGAAACTTTCACTCCAGCTTCTTTCTTCTCCAGTCGATCGCAGTTTTTACAGTCTTCTTCGATGCACGGTCTTCGTGAAAGTCCATCCGCGTTCCCGTGGGCTCTTCCTGCGCGATGGCGAATCTCGAAGTCATATTCCTGGAGTCGCTCGATCCAGCGGGCGACCTGTCCTTCGGGGCACTTGAAGGTCAGCAGCCAGCGAAGCGCCGCGTGGTCCGTCCTTATCAGGAATCTACGACCATAGAGGTAGTGGTGGAAATGCTCGACCGATTTCACCACTGCCAGCAACTCTCTCCGGGTGACGCAGTAGTTCCTCTCTGCTTTTCCCAAGGTTTTGGAGAAGTAGGCTATGACCTTTTCCTGTCCTTCGTGTTCCTGTGAGAGGACGCCGCCTATGGCAAAATTAGAGGCGTCCGTATCCAGAATGAAGTCCTTGTTTATCACCGGGTAGGCCAGTATCGGCGCCCCGGTGAGCCTCTTCTTTAGCTCCCGGAAAACCTCTAGGCATTCTTCGGTCCATTCGTAGCTCTGTTTGGCCTCGGTGAGGCGATGCAGGGGCTTGGCGATCCTGGAGAAATCCTTCACAAATTTCCGGTAATAAGTGCACAATCCTAGGAAGCTTCTTAATTCCGTGGCGTTCTTCGGCTGCGGCCATTCCGAGATGGCTTTGATCTTCTCCGGATCCGTCTTGACCCCTCTCTCCGTTACGATATGGCCCAGATACTTAACTTCCCGGCAGAAGAAAGAGCACTTCTTGGGGCTCATCAATAGTCCAGCCTGACGCAAACGTGAAAACACCGTCCGTAGGCGCTCGAGCTCCTGCTCAAAGTCGTTCCCGTAGATGATGATGTCGTCCAAGTAGACCAAGCAGATCTTCCAGGTCAGGTCTTGAAGCACGTCTTCCATCAGCCGCTCGAAAGTCGCAGGGGCGTTGCAAAGTCCGAAGGGCATCACCTTGAAGTGCCAGAGTCCCGTTCCTACTGAAAACGCAGTTTTCTCTCGGTCCTTCTCGTCCATAGATATCTGCCAGTAACCACTCTGCAAGTCCACGGTAGAAAACCAAGAAGATCCAGCGAGAGCGTCCAGTGTATCCTCAATACGGGGCAGAGGATACGAGTCCTTTTTCGTAATCTCGTTCAGGCGTCGGTAATCCACGCAGAACCTTAAGGTTCCATCCTTCTTCGTAACAAGGACGATCGGAGAAGACCACGGGCTTCGCGATTCCTCGATCACGCCCTGTGTCAACATCTTCCTGAGTAATTCCTCTACTTCCGCTCGTCGGTGTAGAGGCAACCTCCGCGGTGCCTGCTTGATGGGGTGATTATCCCCGGTGTCGACACAGTGCTTCACCCGGTCGCAGTTCCCGATCTGAGTCGAATGCGTGGCGAAAACATCCTGAAATTCACAAAGAAGCTCAGCAAATAGCTTTGTCTGTCCTTCGGACAAACCTGACGAGCAGCGTGTATACAGCTCTTTCAAATGCTGGGGGACGACCGTTTCGCTTCCTTTTTCCAGTTTCTCCTTTTCGACGGCCGGCTCTCCGAAGCGTATCTCCGGTTTTCCAGGGAGGCACAGCACATTCCGGGATAAGTCGATGCTCCAGTGGTGCCTCCTCAAGAACGCCGCTCCCAGGATGCACCTTTCGACCATGTCGACGACGTGGAAGTCTTCTACACTGAAGTGTCCTCCAACGCCGACTTCCAGGCTCACCTTGCCGAACACTTTCATTTTCTCCCCAGAAGTGGAGCGAATGTCTAGTCCTGTTCGGGCGATGTCCTTCGAGGGACACAACTCCTTGTCCAGAAGGTTAATAGGCGAACCTGTATCAAGAACTATTTTACAAGGTTTCCCACAGATTTTTCCACATACGAAAATCTCCTCCTCCGGATTCGTCTGTCGCCCAGTCGCCTCCCGCATCGCCACACTCTTGACGACCGGGGGACTGCTCTTCTCGGACCGACGTCTCCCCCTTACGCCGTCCTCTTCTCGTTTCTCTCAAAGGGTTTCCTGGAGACATTTCCAGTCCTTGCCTGGCCGTTTTTGGCCTTGAAACAGTCCTTCTGTAAGTGACCCGACTTGCCACAGAGCCAACACTTCGGTTCCCTCGGAGAGTCCTCTGTCCGCCCCACGGGCTTTTCGAACCTCCGCTGCTTCACCGGAAACCTTTCAAAATTTTTGGAGGGTTTAGCCTTCCGCTTTTCCGAGTCCCGTTCTCGCGATTCCGACGCAGGGCGGCGAGACATCGCCTCCACGGCCTCAATCTCTAGCGCCCTGGTCACTGCGGCTCTTAGGGTTGTGAACCCGCCGAGACGCAGTTCCCGCTGCATAACAGAGCTCGACAACGCTGTTATGAACTGGGACGCGGCGAGTTTGTCGCGGATCTCTACCGGACAATCGGCAAACGCGGACTGCGCTAAACGCTCAATTTTGGTGGCGAGCGAAGAGATGCTTTCATCCCTCCGCTGCCGATGGCTCTGGAAGAGTACGTAGTTCAGATTTGAAAGATTCTTCGCCCCGTAGCGGAATTCGAGCGCGGAAACCAACTCTGCGAAACTTTCGCATTGGGCCGCGGAGAGCGTCGTAAGGACGCTCCTCGCTGCACCTCCCAGGGAAGCGATTAAGGCTGTCGCCTTTTTCTGATCGTCCCACCCATTTGCGCGCGCGATCGTCTCAAATTGTACTTTGTACTCTTCCCACGAATTTTTCCCGTCAAATATCGTCGGCTTCACGGCGTACCCTAAGCTAAGGACGCTCGATCCCGACGAAGGGGCAGCGGCGGGCGCACTAGCGGGCGTGGGAACATGCGCTGGGGGTACACTATTAGCAACTCTATTCTCACTGATTTCACTTGGCACAACCTCCCCACCCCGAGGGCCCGCGCTGCTACCACCTGAGCCCTGGCTATTCTGTAATGAAGCGGTTACGACATGAACCCGCTCCTCCAACTCCGCCATCCGCGCCTCAAAAGCCGCCTGCGCCTGGCGGTCGGCAGCCTCCCTGCGTTGATCTTCCCTCAGCCGGCGGGCCGCATCATCCCTCCGCTGCTCCTGCAACTGCCCGACGATGCTGAGCTGAAGGGTGGTGAAGAGCTCCCGCAGGGACGGGTCGCCCGATGCTCCGGAAGGGGGAACCGCAGGGGCCGCGGACACCGCGGAGGCCGCGGAAGCGCGAGTGGGCATGCCGCTCCGGGCGGGCATCCCACATCTGACACCAATGTTACGTTTTGGGCAAGGCATAACCCGCCTTTACTGAACAACAACAATAACAGAACATTAACTAGGGGGGGTAACAAGGCCAATACAGGAACGGGTAACGAATACAATTAGAAAGCGTAATAGGATATCGTGACGTCTGCTGGCAATGGCGGCTGACTATCGAATGACAGCTTGACAGGCGATCGTCCCGATCGCCTTCTTCTCGCTGTCTCTTGTCTTCGTCGCGAGCACCAGCGGGCCATGAATCTTCTACATAGGGTGCTCGCAACAATATTATGAATCATAGAGTTTCCTGATAACCAAATCGGGCAGCAGGATCTGCCGGCAGCTGCCGCCAATCTGTCGTCAGATCGCGCAGCGCAGAGTCTGTTCGATTTCTGCTGCCAATCTGCGGTCAGACCACGGCAGCAGGGTCTACTTGGTATCTGCCGCCAATCTGCTGTGAGATCATAGCAACAGGCTCTAACCACAAAAACATAGTTTAATGCGGACATAGTAGGCACCGAATCTGTCGTCAAGATCTGCTCGAATCTGCTACCATTCTGCGGGCATACTGCGGTCAGGTTGCTTACTGGGGTGCTTCAGCCCGTGGGCCTGAAGGATAGTGCATAAGCTAGACTTATGGACGCGGGGGTTAAAGCGAAAGACGGAAAGGAAATGGACCTCTTCCAGCCGCTATGTAAGGTGTGAGGACAAGCGATGGTGTGCTGGTGCCTTTTGTCTACAGGCCCACTCCTGGTCGATGTCTTAGACACGCGAGAAGAACAAAGGGAATGAAACCCAGCGGTAGGTTTAAACAAAATTATATTTGAAGGTTATGCGTAGGCACGTTGTACGGTCTACATAGGTCTGCTGGTGACGGGGCGAGGTGCTGCCGGGGCGAGGTGCTGCTCGAGTGGGCGGAGGCAATGGGGTTCGTGTTGAAGAACCCCTACGAGGGTCGGGGAGGCCTGCATCAGGGTCGGCCGATCGATGAAGTATCTCGGCCTGACCCTGGACACCTACTGGCGGTTCGCGCGTCACTTTCGGGTCCTGGGCCCCAGGTTGGAGCGACAGGTCGAATGCCTTCGGGCGCATCATGCCCAACCTGGGAGGCCCGCACGAAGCGGTTCGGCGTCTTTATGTGACGGTCGTCCGGTCCATGGCGCTCTACGGAGCGCCGGTCTGGGCCGGCGACTTGGAGGGCTGTCGCGTGGGGCGAGACCTTCTCGCGAAGGTTCATCGCCGCGCGGTCCTCCGTGCCGTGCGGGCGTACCGCACGGTGTCACACGCCGAACTGTCGGCGTTGGGTGGGTCCCCACCATTCCATCTGCTCGCTGAGATGGAGGCGGAGGTGTACTTCGCCTCCCACGATCTCAGCGGAGCGAGGGACCCACTGGCGCCGGTAGGACCCGACGCGCGGGGCCAGGCCCGGCGACGCATGGGAGCCAAATGGATCGAGTGGCTCTCCCTCCCCGAACATCGGGAGGGTCGCGTCGTCGGGGCGCTCCTGCCCATTCTCGCTGAATGGGTGGGGCGCAGGTACGGCAGGCTCACCTTCCGCCTGACGCAGGTGATCACCGGAGTAGGATGCTTCGGGGATTACTTGTGTCGAATAGGGCGGGAGGCAACGTCGCAGTGCCACAGCTGCGGCCGGGGCGTCGAGGACTCGGCGGAGCACACTCTGGCCAGGTGTCCGGAGTGGCAGGACGACCGCCGGGTCCTTGAGCTGCAGCTCGGTCCCGACCTCTCGCTGCCGACGGTCGTGCGTCGGATGGCGGAGAGTCGGGACTGTTGGGAGGCCATGGCCTCCTTCTCCGAGGCCATCATGTTGGAGAAGGAGGAGGCGGAAAGGGACCGCGAGAGGGCGGGTTATCGCCCTCGTCGCGCGGCCGCGAGGAGAGGGCGCGGGAGAAGATGACCCGGGGTCGGGGGAGGCCGTGTGGCGATTTAGTTGCGTAAATCGCCCCGCTCCCCCGGTTGTCAGGCCCCGGGCCGCTTCAAGTTACTCCCCCAATACGGGGAGTGGGAAGGGGCTGCGGCACGCAACGGGCGCGGCCGTTATGCCCGGTGCGCCCCCTCTGTGAGAGAGGGGGGCGCGTACGAGCGGGCGGTGGAGTTGGAGGTGTGGCGGCCCTCGTTGTTAGGGGCCGCCGCGGAGCGCGACGTGTAGCCGCCGTGGCCGGCGAGTTGTGGCAATGAGCGAGCCAAGGCCGCGGCGGCGTCGCTGGGATGGGAGAACGGGGGGTCCATGATAAGGCCCCCCCCCCTGGGGGAGCGGCATTCAAGCAGCTCCCATCAGAGCGATCGAGCTCTCGGGGCAAGACGGGCGGTCGATAGCGGGCCGCCCTGTAGGCGTTCTAGTCAGCCGCCCGGCCGAGGTGTCCGCCGGGTGTTTCTCTAACACCCGGTCGCCGAAAGGCCCCCTCGGTAAGGGCGGCTTGGGCGGCCCTGAAGGCCGTCAGCGCCCCGGCCCGGTCGCAAGCGTAATCACGCGGCGACCGGGTAGGAGTTCGATCGCGGGGTCGTGGGGTGGGGGTGTCGGGGGACACCACCCGCCCTAGAAGCAACGACCCCGGAAGAGGCGACGCGGGCGCGTGATCCGTCGCGCGTCGCCGGTCCCGGAGACCATTGCTGGGGGAGGTTATGATACTCCCCCAGGGACGACACCGTTGAGGGGACCTCGCGCGGTGCCGCACGAAGCGCAAGGGGGGAGGGTAGCGAACGTATCGCTAGTTTGATCTCGCACAAAAATCCCTCCCCTCAGGCGCGCGGCTCCGCGCGCGAGGTAGATCACCTTGGTGGTTTTAGTGGGTTCGAGTCCCACATAACCCCCTACCCGCCCCCGCGGGTGGGGGGTATCCGTGGGGATTTCCACCAAGAAAAAAAAAAAAAAAAAGTCTGCTGGTGAGAATGCTTGTGAGTCACAAGTTGTGACTCCCTCGTCTTGCGACTCTCTTCACGGTTCCCCCACTCCGGGGATCGAGAAGATACACAGGGAGCCCCCCCCTCCGAGTGCCAACGCATACTGTTAAAACTAATTACGATGTACGAATTACATTTTTTAATGTGCTTACTCTATGTTTGGCCCCGTGTTAGGCATCGTTGCCTTACATTCTACATCCTTCCGGGCCCGAAGGTAACGTGTTTTTTGCCGCGTATGTACGTAACGCGGGACGCTGATTGTTGGTTGTACGGCGCGCGGTCCGGCGAGGCGTCCCCTACATTCTCGGGGACGAAATATGCCGGTTTAATGTTTTCGGTCGAGACGCTCCGCAGGGAACCGTTTACGTTGATCTCCGTACGCTTGCTCCGAGATGTGTCTAAGGACTTTTTGCGGTCTTGTGTACGGTCGCTCCAATGGCTTCTTTACGCTTCTGACGCGGAGGAAGACGTGTGACCAAGTGTGTAAATTTTTATAGAAAAATACCAGCTTCTTGTGACAGTGTTTCAACGGGGCGGATCCGACCTTGCGCACGTGTTCGTGAAACTCCGCTAAAAATATCTGGCGGTTGGGAGCGAAGTTCACCGGGAGCAAAAATTACCCGGGAATCCGCAACGCCGTTCCGTACACGTATTCTGCGGGTGATTCACTCGTGTCGAGCCGGACGTGGATGCGCAGGTGCAACATGATGATGGACAGGACCTGGACAAGGAGCCTGCACAAGGAGCCTTTTTTAGCGCCTAGCGGCGAGCAATCGGCCGAATGCCGTTACTAAGGGCAGAATCAGTGAGGAGAATTGCAGTAATGTAGCGTAAGTAGGGGAGAGTGGGGTAAAACGGATCGCTTAACTTTAGAGGGTGATAACATAAAATCGGAAGGAGAAAAAGACACGGGACTTCAACAGGACTTTTCAGTGGACCTTAGACTATAAGAAAATCAAACCCATTGTTAAGAAAAATCTTTGGGAACGAAGGAAAATGATATTTTCCAGATGTATTGAAATATTCGCCTCGCCCAAGTGGTAGGGTGAAACGGAACACCCACTTGAAGACCATGTAAACGTACAAAATCTTTAGTTTTACGATTTAACATGTATTCATTTATGTTAAAAACTATAAATATATGTTTTAGGTATAACTATTACAAATAAAATATAACAAAAATATATATTATACACATAAGAAGAAATATTTTACCAGATAACATACAAATTACTGAAAATAACCAAATACACATGGATTTTTATATGAATAATAAATATCAACACGTGCGTGGAAAATTTTTCAGTTTTTAGTGCATTTTAAATAAAATTGTTTCACTTAAACCGGCGTTGGTAAGGTGGGCAAATGTAATAAGAGTAGTAAGGTGGGGTCCCACAGACCCCAACAAATAATTGTAGTATATTATACAATTCAATATCTTGTAATTAATATGAGATTACGTAGTGGCGTGATATTTTACAGAATAAAAACGCAGATCCACCAAATTAAATTTTTATTACCAAGAAATACTTAACTAATTAAACATCTTTAATTTTCAACAGAAATTGTTGTTTATGGCGTTGAGTAGCTGGGTAGGGAAGGGGAAGCTACACTGAGGCACGGCTCACTGCAACGCGTTGTTAAAAAATTATAGTTATAACGTGGGTGGTACGGTAGGGTTGGCCTTAAATGAACTGAATACGGGTTACACAACTATTTACATTTATTTACTACATTCAACGATATTACATTTACTTAACACGCGAACAACTCCTGACGCGAGTGGGCGGAGAATCTGGTTAGTAATCGTCCACACCGAGGAGCAATTGTTTCTAACCAGAGAATCAGCCTGTCAGCGAGCCTAATGGATTTGGTCCACTCGGGAGGTCTATCAATCAGTCGCCTGTCTGAGGTAGTCGTCCACACCGGGGAGCGACTCAGTCAGAGCTGGGACTTGTGACTGCCCAAATCTTGGGTCCAGCTCTTTTTATCCCTGCGAGGGTGGTTGTGGGCATGCGCGTTGGAATGGGGTGCGTAGCGGGGGTGCAGCCAGGGAGTGTAGTGCGGCAGCGCTACTCTGATGGTCGCTCGACGCACCACCCTCCTGTGCTACCCGCTACATAGTCAATTTAAAATCTTTGGGATCTGTGAGACCCCACTTTACCAACGCCGGATTACAACAATTTTTTTGCATATTTATTATTATTTACTTTTTAGTGTCCATGTTTTGATTTGTGGTTATATGCTGATTGCATATCGATTGAATTGATTTGATTTGTGGTTACAGGCTGATTTGAAATTGTTTGAATTTGTGGTTATGGATTATATTTATTGATGACTGGGTAATTTTTTCACCCCTCCCGTTTTTTTCATAATTTTGTATTGTCATCATAACTACGCACGCCTGCAATGTTTCGAGACAATTGGATTGGTGGATTTGGGTTAAATAGGTGTTCCGTTGTACCCCACGAAAAGTGTACCGTTTTGCCACACATGCAGTCATTTAGTAAACATTTAGCATTTACACTTCAGCGTGAGGTAAAGAACTTTTTAATACGTTAAAATGTAGCGTAATGACTATAGAATCCAACGATGTACTTACCGTTAATAATTTTCGAAATTCAAGTGCCGAAAAGTGGTCGAAAGTACAGCACAATATTGAAAAGTCGATACCGGGAAGTTTTCCAACTGTCTTAACGGAAAAGTAACGTGTGCACGGGTCCATGGTCTGTCACGGAATGTTGTGAGGACCCTTTGGTCCCATGTCACGCGATACTAACTTATTCGTAGCTCTTATCTAAGAGAAACAGTGATGTTTCGTTTTATCCACTCTTTCCGTTTTCCCCACTCTTCCCTATATATGGCTGGGTTCCTTGTGGGGCCCCAGTGCAGAGCAGGTCTTGCAATATAATTCGGTGGGGTCACTGGGGCCCCACAAGGAACCTACCTTGATAACCAAATCGGGCAGCAGGATCTGCCGGCAGCTCTTGCGCTCTCCTGGCAGACCCTGCTGTCAATCTGCTGGCAGATTGCAGGCAGATTGTTATCAGGTTACGCTACGCGCCTACGAGCCCGCACCTACACTACTGCAGTTCTCCTCACTGATTCTATCCTTAGTAACGGCATACGGCTCGTTGCTCGCCGCTAGGTGTTGAAAAAGGCTTCTTGTGCAGCGCTGGCGTAGCACATGATGGTGGTCTTGAGGCTCCGCACGGTGTGCGATTTTGGACAAAAATAGTTCAACAGCGCAAATCTTGATCGATTTCAATAATATTTTTTTAAATACTCGTAAAGGAATCAGCAATAACGGAGCATTGCAGTAAAACCTGGGTCTGTTCGTCTAATTGATAAAAAACATTATTTAGCATAACATAACGTAAAAACGTAAACATTGGAGATTAAAGATATAAAAAATTAATTTTTTGTAAATTTATCATTAGCTATAAAATAAAAAATTTACTTCAATTTTACAAAATTAATGTTTTAAATAAACTTATATTTTTAAATGATATTTCAATCTTATTAGTTTTGATTTTATTTCTAATATATATATTTTTTTTTAAGTAATTGTAATTAGGATAGAATTTTTTATGGTAACTAGTTTTATAATAATTGGTTTATATGAATTATATGTCGCTTCCATGAAGCGACATTATTAAATCATTTGATTTACCGTTTGGCTGGCTATCAGAAGAACCACAAGAAAGAAATTGTTAGCAAAATATCGCAACCGCACGTCGTAGGATTGGGATACTCGCGAGGAGGCTGTCGTTTAATTTAAGCTCTTTCGTTAACACTAATTTAATCTTACTTGTAAGTCTATTTACAGTTATAATAAAATAATGGTCCGTTATGCACGATTACAATGATTATTTCGTGATTTTAGCGGCTCTAATTTACTCAGCAGCACTAATTCCTACGCGGTAGGCAAGTTCTACTGAAGCAGCGTGAAGCACGTGGATTCGGCTCGAATCCAGTTACAATAAGAAGTGATATAAGCAAAGCGATAGCGATTAGATCAGTGTTACCTGATGGACGGCACGTCAAACTAGTAGACCGAGGAAATCTCTGTCGATTTCCTCGAATCCGCGAGCTCTCCCCCTTCCATCAATCACCGATCGATGCAAGGGAGATAGGATCGATGCTCCACATGAGCAAGGGGGGGGGGGGTCGAACAATGCGTCACCACGTCTGGGTTTGCTCGGGCTCGGGAGATGGCGCAATAAGTATTATTTCTCGAACAGAAATAATAAAATTTTTCGTAAAGCCCGAGCTATACAGCAGAATATGGGACAGGCAAATGACTATGTTCGAAATTGTAATAACGTTCAGTTTGAACCAAGTATGTACAAATACGATTGCCGGCACACGACCTATATTTCGTCCACGCCCTGTGTCCGTCTATTGGTCTATCAGTCTCTCCATCTCTTCCGGTGTCGATCTTTGTACCTTGAATCCGCACTCCCCTGATTTCCGTTATGTTTGTTTCCGTCCTACCTATATCCCACTATCTCTCTCCTCTCTCGGCATCATCACATGTATAATGTCTTGCTTCTGGTCAGTCGTTAATTCTAGTGATACTCTATGGATCGGAACAACGTGTATCGTCGTTGATTGGTTGCTGCGGTTTGGAGCATGAGCGGATGTTCTTAGTTAAATTAGGTTTAGTTTTAATTTTAGATTAGTTAACTTTAAGTAGTTCTAGGTTTAGACTAAGTAGTTTTAACTAAGAGTAAATGGAATTCCAGTTTTTACCAGCACTAGTATAGTAACCGGTATTTTGTTTATTAACAGAGATTTTCACTGTAAAACTAGCACAGAGAAACCTTTAGTCGCTGCGAATGTTATAATGAACCGCACAAAGAAACCGAGCTTCGAAGTTTCGAGAAGAGAGACTTTTGCTTTTGAAGTGGAATGTGTGTCAAATAAACGACTCCAGGACACCGACTGACTCGAGGATTCCGCGATCGCGGAAACGGAGCTTGCTGAGAAGAGTGGGGAGACAACAGCGGTTTCGGCAGTAATTCTCGAGATGGTGACACCGTGACGCTTTGTGTTGGAACACCGATGTGGTGGTACCAATGTAGAGCCACCAATGTAGGTGTATAGGAAGGTTAATACCGAAAGTGTTTCTTTCCAATGGGCCCCACCTCCCAAATCTCCATTAAAAATCAACTAGATCGGAATAATCTTTGGTAAGGGGCTTTATTGATCCTTAATTGGCCATAGCGTCTGATACTTATACCAAATAAAATATATACTGGTCGACAAAGGTAATAACCGATTAGCAACCATGCGCTTAGAAATTTAAACTGAAGCGCAGTGTAACGCAGCGTGGCGACCATGCACCTCTAGGACTCAGACCAAAAAGTGCGTAATACAACGTGGCGACGCTCGCCTCACGGAACCGCTCCCCACTCCCGAGCGAATCTCGGAGAGAGGGTAAAGCCCTCGCCACACACTCCCCCCCCCCCCGAGTGCATTCGTGCACGAACTTAAGCACTAAATGAATAAAATATATTATTTACAAAATATTTACAATATGTACATCGCACAAAATACAAGCGAGAGTGGCCAGTCTTATTATGACAAAATTTTTATCATTGTGGTTTGGTGCCAGGAGCAAAAGTAGTTTTCTTTCGCTCATACGTTCGTAGAACTGGACGAGGCGGAACCTTCGCAGAAACCGCTCGATCAAGTAATGGAGTTGCAATATTCGTCGCAGAATCCACCCCATCTTCGTACAAGAAAAATGCGGGCTTCAACAAATCTGTTGATACAGAACGCACCGAACCGTTAACATTAATATCATAAATCGCATCAGAAATTCGCTTAAAAAATTTTATAAGGTCCAGCATATGGGCGCTCTAAAGATTTCTTTGCTACATTTCGCAGAAATACATGCGTGCAAGTTTTTAATTCCTTAAAAAAAAATGGACGCTTCAAATCGTGACGCATCACAGGTACCGGCTTGACCAACCGCATTCGCTCACGAAACTCTTCCAAAAATATGTTCGGATTGGGAGTAAAGTTTTCAGGGAGAAAGAATTCTCCAGGTAATCTAATAGTTGTACCAAAAAGAAACTCGGCGGGGGACGCGTCGGTGTCCGCACGAACATGCGCGCGTAAACCTAACAAGACAGTTGATAATACTCGCGTCCACTCTTTTTCCGTATGGCACATAATCGCTGCCTTTAAAACGCGATGCCAGCGTTCCACCATGCCATTTAAAGCAGGATGGTAAGGTGTAGTGCGAATGCGATTACATCCAAGCAGTTTCAGAAGTTCCGAAAACAAGCGCGACTCAAATTGAACTCCTTGATCAGTAGTTATGATTTTGGGAGTACCGTAGCGCGCGACCCAATTGTCGTAAAATGCTTTCGAAATTGCCTGGGCAGAAGTTTCCGCGATAGGGATCGCCTCTATCCAACGTGAGAATCTATCTATTATTGTAAGACAGTGTGAAAATCCTTCAGATACTGGCAATGGTCCAATTATATCAATATGAATATGATCGAATCGACCATCTGGAGCTACGAACTGCTCTGGAATTCTTTACACATGACGTGAAATCTTTGAACGTTGACATTCAAGGCACTGCTTACACCAACGCGCAATATCTCGGTGCATATTAGGCCAGACATATCTTTGCCGAATAGTCCGATCAGTTACCTTAGCGCCCGGGTGCGCAGGACTGTGGAACATGTTAAAAACTGTATTACGCAGTGCTAAAGGAATAAAAGGTCTTATCACCTCACCCGACAATTCGCAATGAATTGAGGTATGATCCGGTCCCCATTGAATTTTTACTAATTTCAACGGAGGATCCGACGACTGTTTCCATTGTTTCAAATCCGGATCATTATCCTGTTTTTCTGCCAGTTCTTTCAGACTTATCTCTACTGGGAGTCTTAACGCATCTACTCTCGACAATGGGTCAGCGACAAGATTATCAGAACCAGGTAAATGCTCTATGTGTGTAGTAAATTGGGCGATAAACGACAATTGACGGATTTGTCGCGGTGAGGCCTTGTCCGACTTCTGAGTAAAAGCGTAAACCAAAGGTTTATGATCAGTCACGATTTTAAAAACACGACCCTCAACAAAATATTGAAAATATTTAATCGCTTGATAAATCGCAGTGAGTTTACGGTCGTGTGCACTATAGTTCAATTGTGCAGAAGAAAGCTTTCGCGAGAAAAATGCTAATGGTTCCCAATGACCTGCAGCTGATCGCTGCTCAAGAACCGCACCGAACGCGAAATCCGACGCGTCCGTCACCACCCGAGTCTCGGCCCCATCTCTGGGATGTACAAGGAGTGCAGCCTCCGCCAAACTATTCTTAATTTTGTTAAAAGCAGTCACAGCGGCATCCGACCAAGGAATTGTTCGCTTATCATTTTTTTTAGAGTCCTTTAAATAAGCGTTCAACGGATCCTGTAATTCAGCCGCATGGGGTAGGCTAAGTCTGTAAAAATTTATCATCCCCAAAAACTTTCTAAGTTCAAGAATCGTTTTTGGTTTCGGAAATTGAGCAATTGCTTCGACTTTTTTCGCAGTAGGGCGAATGCCTCTGTGATTAATTAAATATCCCAGAAATTCAATTTCGTTGGTACCCAGAATACATTTAGTGGTGTTTAATCTAAGGTGAAATTTCTTAAGCCTATTACACACCATTCTTAAATGATTCGCATGCTCCTCTTCCGAACTCGAAGCAATTAATATATCTGTGGGACTCCCGTAGTTGGTTGTCGACGCTCCACCAGAGGGCCTCCCGGCTCTGAGAGTTTCTCGCCGGTGATGGCTGAGCCCTCAGTTCGTATATATACAAAGTTCCGTCCTAGTCCTGGTACCCAGCGTGTCTAAGGCAGGGTTCCGCCAGGTAGCCTTACTGATGAGTCCACTGGCGGGCCCGGGACGAAACGCTCTTCTTTCCTTTCCTTCTCCGAAGGTGGTGACCCCCTTTATCCGGGTTAGTCACACCACTGCCAAACGGTCAAGTGTCAGATCGCTACATATCGTCAATGTACACAAATACAAAATCCAGATCTCCCAAAGCACGGTCAACATATCTTTGAAATGTCTGACTAGCATTCCTTAAGCCGTAAGTCATGAACATAAATTCGAAAAGACCAAAAAATCCAACGATGAATCGCAGTAATGAAGAAAACTTCCAAGCAAGAGGAAGCTGCTTGCTCAACACCTGGAACAGCCCCTCAGAAAGTGGTTGCGATTAATCCAGGATAGTCCAAAAGATCCAGAAAAATTCCGACCACGTGTTGACTTGACGGGGTCACCAATGTGGGAACACCGATGTGGTGGGACCAATGTAGAGCCACCAATGTAGGTGTATAGGAAGGTTAATACCGAAAGCGTTTCTTTCCAATGGGCCCCACCTCCCAAATCTCCATTAAAAATCAAGTAGATCGGAATAATCTTTGGTAAGGGCCTTTATTGATCCTTAATTTGCCATAGCGTCTGATACTTATACCAAATAAAATATATACTTGTCGACAAAGGTAATAACCGATTAGCAACCATGCGCTTAGAAATCTAAACTGAAGCGCAGTGTGACGCAGCGTGGCGACCATGCACCTCTAGGACTTAGACCAAAAAGTGCGTAACACAACGTGGCGACGCTCGCCTCACGGAACCGCTCCCCACTCCCGAGCGAATCTCGGAGAGAGGGTAAAGCCTTCGCCACATTTGTATGATCGCGGCAGTGTCAGCTAAGGTGGTTCCGTGCGCGATAGACTTTTCTTACCGCTAAGACAATGTACAACATAAATCTAATATTTACAATATATATACAGTCCTAAACTGCGGAAGTACACAGAGAAAGAAACTGTAAAAAAGAAAGAGACAGAAATACAGATACAAAGAAATATATGAACAATCAGTTTGGAAAGCAGGCGATTTAATGAATGTTTAGGTTATGTTATTTCCGGTTTTGATCCCAAATTGCACAAATGGCTGCGGTTGTACCGATCATTCCCTAGACGATCACTAGTTAATTCGCAACCGGCAATCTCGAACGGAATAAATATTATACGGATCTTCTCTCTCAAATCAATCTCAATTTATTTCACCAAATATCGGAACAATCTCGAACATTCTGGTCCTTCGAGCTGGATCAATCTCTCTCAAATCAGTCCAATCTCATTAAAGTAAAGCGGGATTGGCGTAATTAGCAAGTATCACAAAACTCGCGTGTGTATCTGGAAGTTCCGCCATTATCGCAATTCCGCCTCGTGTGAAAACGTTTAAACTCTCGGGATGCCTACTTTCAACGCAGACGTTGAAAATCAACGCCACTTGCACGGTCTCATCGCGAGAACCGTCGAAAACTTGTGAAAAATCGGGTGCGGCAAACTAAATGCAATATGCGATCGAGACACGTATCAAGACTCTCTAAAAAAACTGAGCAAAGGTCGAGCAGAATAGTAGCAGGGCTAAGAGAGTTCTAACGCAGGTTCTGAGGGGAGCGCAGAGGCGGGGAGAATTATGGATGCGCGGGGGAGTGCGGTGGAGGGAATTGTGGACGCGGGTGGAGCGAGCGTGGCAGACTTGCTGCGTGTACACCAGCCGCGGAGTGGGCGAAGCCATGGAGGGGATTAGTCCAGGCCGAGCCGCTGCGGAAACCTCTCCAGACCTGGCCCACCGCCGGAAATTTTTCGGACCTAACCGAGGGAGGGCCCCGCCCCCCGAAAATATGTTCGGACCATATCCACTCCCAGAAATGTTTCAGAGGGAGGGGCAAACCACCGGAATATTTTTTTTCCAAACCAGTATGCATCAGAAATTGTTTAATAATTTATTTTTATCAGAAATTGTTTCGGATAATGTCGGGAAAGATCGACGTTTTACAAACAGCATATTCGGGGAGACGGGAAAGAGAGAGAGCATTACTTACAATTAGTGGCACAATCACAGTTGTTTTAAAGCTAAATTCGGGGAGGGAAAGAGACAACACTACATAGTGGTACAATCGCATGCATTCTAAAGCGAGCAAGTTTTAAAACGTTCCGATTTAACGTCGCGGCGTATCCCGCGATCGTGTGTAATTTCAAGAAACGACGACGCAGGTGGAACCATGCGCGGTCAGCGGACTACCCTTTTTCTTCATGCGTTCTTCCACGAAGCGTATTGCCGTTCCCCGCGAGTAATCTCGTGTGATTTTTTAATACAACAGCGAGCCCTTCAGGCTATATGAATTGAGAACAATACAGGGTGTAGTGAAGACGAGAAAAACAAATTATTCATTAAAATAGAGATTTAAAGTCTATCATATGGTAAATGCATTATATTGTTAAAAATGAAAATTTTTTTATTTTTCATTAACTGTTTATGCCAATATTAGTAATGGTGCCACGTCCCGGGTGGAGGTCTTTAGGACGATGGCATAGTGGGGTTATATGGGAGGATTTAGGCGTAAATGCCAGCTTCGTAGCACTGAGTGAGTAGGGGTCCATGCGTCCATTCTCCCGTACTCTCCTCTCTTTTCGAATGAGATGCTCTGTACTCTCTCGACCGATAGGCGTCCAGGTATTATTGCCGTACTCTCCATATCGGTCGATCGTCCAGGAACAGACTCTAGTGCGTAATCCCTCCAGCTAGCGTTCATGTATTATCACCGAACTCGCCTGCCGGAGTCCTTAAGCTGTCCGATAGTGGCCGTTGGTCTTATCTCGTCCTCTCTCGGAACAGCGAAGAAGGAAATGCCATTGCGGGCCTCTAATTTATACCCAATCGTTGTTATCCGCAGCCGCAGAAATCAATGGATACGTCGTCAAGCGCGAGCCTCGCGAGACGCGGTTTCGCTCCCGCACGTCTCTCCTTACGGGCGGCCTACAAGCGTGTTCTGGAAACGTCTCGATGGTCAGCGTTTCTCAAACTTCTTTTTCTGCATGCTACATTAGTTATATAAACTTTAGACAGTTTACAATTATTTAATCAACGCAGTAGGTACCTAAAATTGTATCCAAGGTAAAACTCATTAAAACTAATCAATGACGTGCATGAATCATTATGATATCAGCAGATTCGTACATGCAATACTTCAAGTGTAATCGTCTTAGGCTATTTTGGAAACCACACGATAAATAAATAATGTGCGAAGATTTACAAATACTTTGCATCAGTTTAATTGCAAAGATCGGATTTCCTATACGCGTTCGGCCGCAGCGGTCCCACTAGTGCAATGGAGAAGTATGCATCTGTTTCTCCCTTGCGCTAGTGGAACCGCCGCCGATCATTGCGGCCGGACGAACGCATATAGAAAATCCGACCTTAACTTGTGGGGGATAAGAGTTGGGAAACGGCAAAGCCAAATGCAAAGCCCACAGTATCTGTTTATTTCCATATATTTCAACGGTGTTACTCAGCTACGCTCCATCGTCGGACTGATTCTCCATCGCTCGACAGCGAGTCACGCGCTAAGGACCGAGCGTCCTTACCTAAACAAATGCTGTCATCTAGACGGCAACACATATCGCGGAGGGCCCGAGGCGTCTCTGCCTCGGTGCCCGACTCGACGCCGCAGGGATCCGAACCCAGATATTCCCACAAACTGATAATACTTTTGTGCCACATCCACTTTTCTGTAAACATGTTTATGCACTCGCGTCTTTTGTTTGATATAAATATTCCCGAGGATGCAGCTTACGGCAGTTACATTTATGTCAGCAGTCCGTTACCATTCAATTGAGTTAGTGATCATTGCTTGCAAGGCTTTCCTTTAAAATGTGGTCGATTAATGTTGCTAACGTAATAAACATGTTAACCAATACGTTTAAAATCGCGAGTATAACGCAAACACCTATGAATTCGGTAGAAATGGAAGTGCACAATGAAATTCGTGACATTATAAAAAAAATTCAAAATATACATTCCCTACCATTAATTGAACATGATCATGTGCTCGATTTTGCCGATCCATCCGAACCACATGATGGACAAGTTATAGAGTACATTATGCCTGCAGAAGAAGAAGAAGAAGAAGAAAACAGTTTTGACCCTGCAGAGTGTACTGTTGATGATGAAGGTGGAAAAGTTGACTTAACACTTTACCGACCGGTACCTTATTAATCGGTTTTTGTATCTCGACACTTGCCGGTGTCAGGGATGTATTTGTAACCGAGTAATGACCGGTAAGCGTCGGGGACAAAAAGCCTATTAATAGGCTACCGGTCGGTTAAGTGTTAAGTTATAAGGGAAAAGCAGTAATGTTTTGGAAATGCGGAAAAAAGGTACGTCGATCGCTTACCAGTGTACAGAATAATTATCGCATGCATAAATCTTTGCAACAGCTATACAGGTGGGAGGCGAGTGTAGAGAGAGGTGGAACAAATGCAGATAAATTTACATTTATTACAGAATATGTACTGCAAAAGTTTGAAGAAGCTTGTGACAGAAGATCTATTATTCATGACATGAATTTAAGATTGTGGGTCTTGGAGGCAAAAAGCCAGGTGCACCTGCCCCAATTTGTGGCAAATGGTGGATTTGGAACTTTAAGACTGTGCATAGAATCAAAAATACCGCAGAATCGTTTGTTTCTCGCGTAAAGTCTAACATCCCAGCTGTCGCAGTTGAAGAAATTTATAATGTAGACGAGAGTGGCTTCAACCTTAAAATACAGTCTGGGCGAACATTGGCGAAATTAGGAGTGAAAACGGTAGAAGCGACGATTCAATCGGTATCTTCTACAACAGGCATGGAACTAAAGTGAACGCAGCGGCCGATTTTCAGAGGCAACGCCTTCTTTCTCCCGCCGCACGTCTTGGCCCCCGCGGCGGCCATGGAGCTTGGAGCGCCTCAGGCCCGTACCATATGAACCGCGTGTGGCGCGTTGACAAAAAAAACGCATCGACAATCGTGCTCTCTGGGACGATGTGGAAACCTATTGATACAATGTCACCTTAATACGCCACGCGCGGTTCATATGGTACGGGTCTGAGGCGCTCGAAGCTCCTAGGCCCGCTGCGGGGGCCAAGACGCGCGGCGGGAGAAAGGAGGCGTTGCTTCCGAAAAACGGCCGCTGTGTTCACTTTAGTTCCATGCCTGTTCTACAACACATAGTTACACTATAATGCCTATTATATCAGCAAACGGACGTCTTCTTTCACCACTATACATAGTTTTGAAGGAATCTACAGAAACACTTGGTCCGATAGTGCAAAGAACTCTATTCCGCGCGGTTAATATTTACATCGGAGCTTCAAAGTCAGGAAAACTCACGTCTGAACATTTTAAAATTTGGTTTAGCGAAGTGTATCTACCGAATACTGACCGTAGAAGCATGCTCCTACTCGACTCGTGGACGGGACACTGCTCAAATGAGTTACAGCAGTTGATTCCACAAGACAAGCAAGTAACTTTTTCAATGATTCCAAAAAAAAACGACGGGCATCGTTCAGCCTTTAGATGTGTTTGGATTTCGAATTTGGAAAAATTTTGTGCGGACATTTTCGGATAATGTGATTCTCCAAGGGAAAGATGTCAATTTGCACTTACGTAATGAAATAATTAAATTGCAGTCCCTAACCAACAACCAGTTTTCTTCGCCTAGATTCAAAAACCTTTTTCAATATGCTTGGTTTAATAGCGGATATCTAGAAACGCATCCCAGCGAATTTCAAAATCCTGTAGATTTCTGTTACTTCAGGAATGAAGAGCATATACCCAAATGTAGTATTTGTGGGGAGCCGGCTTTTATACGGTGTGCATGGTGTGGCAAGTATTTTTGTTTCAATCATTTCTATGAAGAATATCATTATTGTACCAATTACAAACCGTAATTTTCAATGTATAGTATTTCCTCGCTGTGGGCTCGTTGGTCGGGACCGGCGTTGAACCCATATCATGAACAAAAGCCTTAATTCCGAGTGTTCGTTTGTCGCTTCTTTCTGGCCTAAGGGGGGGGGGGCGAGATGGAACGCTTTACGTGCGCGGCGGGCGTGCGCGACGGGCGCGAGCGCTGAGATGGAATCGCGACTGCTCGACGCATGCGCGCGACGGTCAGATAGCCAGGCACGGCACGCGTCTTTGTTGCGCCTTAGGCGAACTTGTCCAATTTATCCCTTTATTATAATACATTTATTTGAGATTATTGGTGACCTTACTCTGAATTTTTATTCGTAGTTTAAAACAGTTGCAGTACAATTAGTAATATATATATATCCTTTATTATTCCCCTAGGGGCTGTAATCTCCCTTTACATTCCACACATTGCCTTAACTTAATCCTTACACTTCTACCACCTTAATCCTACTCCTTATACTTAATCTTAACCTAAACCGTCGCGTCGCTCGCTCGCCCGTCCGCACTCCCTTCTCCTCTCCCCTTCCTGGATCTCCGCTTCCACTCGCCGCCCATTCTCTCTCATTTCCTCATTCATCCTCTACACTTATTCCCCACATACCTCTCTTCTCTCATCTATACTCCTCAGGCATTCCTCTCCCTCCCCCTCCCCACCCAACACTTCGTCCACCATCTCTTGCCACCCCCTCTCTCCCCCCTCCCATACATACCTCCCATACATGTTCCCACGACTCTTCCTCCCACCCACACACCCTACACATCCTTTTCTCCTTCTCTTCCCAATATCTACCCTCTCTCATTTCATTTCCCAACCTAAATCTGGCTACCCTCTGCCACCTACTCTCCCCCATCCCTTCTTCAGGTATCCCGGCACCCCCGGCCCCTTCACCCTTCCATACCACTTGTTATACCTTGCCTCCCCTATCCTTCTCCACCTCTCCTCCTCCTGCAGCTTTCTTTCCCTTTCCACTATCTCCTCCCCTCTTATCTCCCCCTTTTCCCTCCCTCTTTCTACCTCCACTACTGTCCACCCCCTTTCCCCGAAAAATTCCTCCCTTTCCTTTTCCCACCCCTCCAGCACCTTTCCCCTCTTAAACCTCCCCTTCATCTTCTTCCAACACGCCCTAGCTAGTTCCCCTCCCTGCCCCTCTTCCAACTTTCTCTCAAATTCCCACACCCTCATCCCTGCCCTACCCCTCAGCAACCCCCTCTGCAACTCTTCCCTGACCATGTACCCCGGCGTGCTTCTTTCAACCCCCAACACCCATTTAAAAAATCTGTCCTGCATGGTCTCCAACTTCTCCCTCTCTTTCCAGCCCCACACTTCCGCCCCATATCCCACCACCGCCCATACTAACCTGTCGAAAAGCCATATCGTTCTTCCCCAATCCTTTCCAAATAACCTTTTTTCTATGCCCCACAACTTCCCCATTACCGCTGCCCCTTTCCTTACTCTCTCTTCCACATGTTTTTCCTGCCCCCCCATTTCCCATCACCGTGTACCCCAGGTATTTATAGCTCCTTACCTCAATTCTTTCCCTTTCCATCTCCATGTCATTTTCTTCCACCTCCCCCCTCCTCTCCTACACCTCATCACCTTTGTTTTCCCCACGTTTAATTGTAGACCCTTCCCCTCAAAATATCTCTCAAGCTTCCCTATCATTCCCCTCATCCCATCCTCATCCTCCGCTAGCATCGCCACATCGTCTGCGTATGCCAGCGTGTAGATCTTTCTCTCCCCCACTTTCCCCTCCCCCCATCCTCCTTTCTCCAGTTCCTCATCTATATCCGCTATTAGGAGAGTGAATAAGCTTGGGCTTAATGGACACCCTTGCCTTACCCCCTTGCGGTCCAAAACCTCTCCCCCTCGTCCCACACTCTTACCCTGGATACTGTCTCCCTTAATACCTCCCCACATCTCTCCACTAGTCCTTCCCTTAGACCCCTCCCCCTCAGCGCTTTCATCAACACCCCCCTGTCCACCGAGTCAAACGCGGCCTTCAGATCCACGAAGAGGATCACCAACTTTCTACCCTTCCTCGTCACCTGCCTGTTCACAAGGTAGTTCAGTACATATGTGTTGTCTATGCACCCTACCCCCTTCTAAACCCCGTTTGACTCGGTGCCAGCATTCTCTTCCCCTCCACCTCCATTCTAACCCTCTCCGCAAACACAGAGGCATACACTTTGTACGCCGTTTGTGTCAGCGTTATTCCCCTATAGTCTTCAACCTTCTCCCCTGCTCCTTTCTTTATCACCGGCACCACCACCCCCTCTTTCCACTCTTCTGGCCATCCTTCTCCCCTCCACATCCTATTACATATTCTCCACAACCACTCCTCCACTTCTACACCCCCGTATTTCCACACTTCATTTCCGATCCCATCCACACCCACCGCCTTCCCGTCCTTTAAATTCCTTACCACCCTCTTTATTTCTTCCCTTTCCAACTCACTCTCTCCGTCCTCACCCCTCCCTCTCTCCCCTCCCATCCTCACTCTCCACTCCACTCCTAGTAGCCCCCTGAAATATTCATCCCACTCCCTTATTCCTATCCCCTCGCTTACCCTCCTTCTCGTCTTCCTACCCCTGTTCACCACCTTCCAGACCTGCCCCTCCGTTCTTACCTCCGCCACTTCTTTTTCCCATCTCTCCGCTTCCTTTTTCTTTTTCTCCTCACACATCTTCTCATACTCTTTCTTTCTCGCTCTATACCCTCCCCCATCCCCTCCTTCCCTCCTCCATTTTCTCAGCTCCCTCCTCACCTTCCTCTCTACACTCCGAATCCCACCACTCTCCCTTCTTTTCCCTCTTCCCCCCTTCCCCCGGCTTACCCATCGCTCCTTTTATCCTTTCCTGCAGTTCCCTCCAGTCATCGTCCACTCCCCCTTACCCTCACCCCTTTTTCCAAAGTTTCTCATAAACTCCCTCCTTCCCTCTTCCGACCAGTTTCCTCTGCCCCCTCCCCTTCCTCCTCCTTTTTTCCTCCCTCCTCCCTCCTATCTCCTCTCCCCACTCAGCCACACCACCACCGGATGGTGGTCGGACTCTACCCTGTCCCCCACCACCAATCTTTCCACCTTTTCCCTTGTAACTTCGTTCCCTAACACATAATCAATTACTGTGTTCCCCCTTCCCCCCGTGACAGTCCATTCCCCTCCTCGCCCCCGACTGTATTTCCTCCATATACCTGCACAGTCTCCTCCCTTCCCCATTCACCTCCTTATCCTTGGATCTCCTACTCCCCTCCCCCTTCCCTTCTTCCTCCTCACCTTCCCAGTCTATTCCCCCTTCCTCCCCCGTATGCGCATTAAAATCCCCCCTATTACTACTCTTACTGCCCCTTCCCTTTCCTCCATCCATTCCCCTAGGTCCTCTAGTTTCTCCTTCATATCCCCATTTACATATACCCCCACTATCTTCCACCCCCCCAATTTTCACTTTCTTCGCCATTATCCCCTCCTTCCCTCCTCCTCCCCCTTCTCCCACTTCAAACTCCTTTCTTACACCCATAATCATTCCCCCTATCTCTCTCCCCCTCTTGTTTTCCCTCCTGGCCCATTGCTTTTCCCAAATATACTCGTTGGGTAGCCCCCTTGCCACCGCCTCCCACTCTTTCTGCTCCACCCACGTCTCACTCATAACTATTACATCCCATTCTGTCAGTCCCCTCCAAAACTCTTCATCCTTCCTCTTAACTCCCGCCACATTCCAGAATGCCACCTTCCAAATCCCCCTCTTTTCCTTTTCCTTTCCAAACCTCTTTTCCGTTTCCATTCCCCCATCCCACTTCATTCGTTTCCCTGCTCCTCACACCACTTTTCCTTTATTTCGTCCCACCTTCTTACCTTCCCGTCCACCCACATTTTCATGTAGCCCACCTGCACCCTCCTACCTCTCTCCCTCTCCCTTTGCGCCTCCCTCTCAATCTTCCACCTTGCCCTCCTTTCTTCCTCTGTCAGGTCGTCCTGCACTCTTTCCTTTCTCCCTCTCACAATCAGTTTACTCTTTGCCTCCTTAACTTTCCTTTTTTCCTCTCTTCCCTCCAACCTCACCAATACCATTCCCCCTCCTCCTTCTCCTGCTCTTCCTATTTTCACCACCTCCTTTATTCCCTCCGTCCCCAACCCCATCCTTTCCCAGACCCTCCCCACTTCCGCCTCCACGTCACTTCCTTCTCCCCCCGTCCCCCTTACCACCACGTTACATCTTTTCCTCTCTCTCTCTCTCTCTCTCTCTCTCTCTCTCTCTCCCTCTCTCTCTCTCTTTGTTGTCCTGCATCACCTCTATCCTTCTCAATCTTAGTCTCCACTCCTCTCCATTTCCAGTCACGTCCTTGTCCCCCCTCTCCACTCCCTTCTTTTCCTTTTCCCATTTCTCTACTTTCTCCATCACCTCTTCCATCCTTCTCTCTTTTTCTTCCAGTTTTCCCAACTTCTCTATCAACCCTTCCTTCCTCCTCCTCTCCTCCCTCATCTCTTCCTCCCACCTTTTCCTCTCCCCTCTCCATTCTTCCTCCATCCTTCGTCTTTCCTCCCTCTTCTTTTTCATTTCTTCTCTCTCCTTTCTTATTTCCTCCTTAATCTCTTTTCTCTCCTCCCCGTCCCTTTTCATATCCTCCTTCATCCTCTTCATCTCCAACACCATTTCCCCTATCATTTATATATTGTTACGATTTTGGTTGGGCATAGTATAGGTTTACTGAACAGCAATGATAACAGAACATGAACATGGGGGGATAACAAGGAAAGTAGAACGGTAACGAATACAATCAGTAATTAGCGTAATAGGATAACGAGACGTCTGCTGGCAATGGCGGCTGACTATCGAATGACAGCTTGACAGGCGATCTTCCCGATCGCCTTCTTCTCGCTGTCTCTTGTCCCGCTCGCGAGCACCAGTGAGCCTTGGATTCCCATCCAAGGGGTGTTCGCAACAATATATACCATTTCCTACCAACCACTCCCCCCCCCCCTCCTCTCCATCTTTCCCTCCTCGTTTATCCTCTTTCTCCGGTGATCTCTTTGTCCTTCCACTCCTCTTAAACGAACCCTTTTCCTCCATCATTCCCTCTTTCTCCTCCTCTCTTTCCCGCTTTTTCCCCCAAAAATTCTCCAGACTTCCGACACTGCTCCCCACACTGCTCGTGTTGTCTTTTCTCATTCTTTCCTCACCCCCCATCTTCCCCTTTCTTTTCTCCCCTTCCATACCCTCCTCCATCCTCTCTGTACCTTTTCCTTTTTTACTTCCCTACCCACCTTTCCCAACTTTCCCCTGCCCTACTGCCCCTTTATATTCTCTGTTCCAATACCCTTTTGTCGCGCCCTCTTCCCTTTTATCTCTATATTCTCTCTACCATGCACCTTATCTCCCTTTTGAATTTCCCGCCTATTCACTTCTTTTCTCTCCCGCACGGTGTCACCACTTATCACCCACTGCTCTTCACTCTATCTTCCCGCCTTATTTCGCCTATCCTCTCCTAACCTCTACACCTCTCCTTATCCTTCCTGCACCTAGCCCGCCCTACAACCTACCCTTTCCCTTTACTTCTGGCCCCTTCCTCACTACCCAACTCTCTTTCACACCCAATCACCAGCCCTCCTTCACCACCTATCTCTCCCTTACTTCACTCAAACACCCGCTCACTTTTCGCACCACTGACACGCACGCGACCGGAAACGAAAGTCCTACAATTAGTAATATTTTATTTTAAAGTTTATTCTCAACAATACCAGCAGTGAAAATACCATTTTACACCGCTTGTCGACTTTCCGCCCTAGGAAGTCGTCAATAGGGACAAGCCAAGCTTACAGGCAGCGATCATATGTACATAGCCAAAGAAAATACATATATAACGCGTCTTAGACTATTTATTTAGACTATTTATTTGGCTATGTACATAGCCAAAGAAAATACATATATAACGCGTCTTAGGCTATTTATTTAGTCTATTTATTTAGACTATTTATTTAGTCTAAGACGCGTTATATATGTATTTTCTTTGGCTATGTAGATACTGATCGCTGCCTGTAAGCTTGGCTGGTCCCTATTGGCGACTGCCTAGGCCGGAAAGTCGATAAGAGGTGCAAAATGGTATTTTCATTGCTGGTATTGTTGAAAATAAACTTTAAAATAAAATATTACTAATTGTACTGCAACTGTTTTAAGCTACGATTAAAAATTCAGAGTAATGTTGTGCCCAGGCAACGCCCAAGCACACGTGTCAGACATACCGCTATATATTATACATACTGTATTACGTTACGGAACGTTCGAGACGTTTCCAAGATAAGACAGCCGCTAGCGACCGAATCTACAAAATCAGCAATATGCGAACGCATCGCGCGATCGGGCATGGTAACGCGTACCACGCCCAACAGGGATATAAAAACCAATTCGACACCGCTAACAAGGGATTCTAGACCTGGCTCTCGACCTGTTAACACGGCTAAAACTCTTGTACATCTCAGTCTAGTTAAAGTTTGAATAAAGACTTAGTTTTGAGTTTAATCGAACTTGGTATAGTTCACCCTGTAGATTCCCATCTTTTGTTCACTCCCGAACCTACGATATCACCAAATCCCGTACCAGCCTTGCGAGCCATCACGCAGGGCACAACAGTAAGGTCACCAATAAATTCAAATAAATGTATTATAATAAAGGGCGTTATTTCACAAGTTCGCATAGGGCGCAAAAAAGATTTGAGCCGTGCCTGAGTAGTAAGGCAAAGCGGGTTCCAACCCAGGTCCTCTGAGGGGAGCGCGGGGGCGGGGAAGTGAGGGCGCGCGGGGAGCGCGGCGGAGGGAAACAGGGGCGCGAGGACAGCGGGGAGAGGAAGATTGGTTGCGCGCGCACGAGCTGCGGAGTGGGGGAAGCCGCGATGATGGAGGGGATCAGTCCAGGCCGAGCCGCCGCGAAGACCTCTCCAGACCGGACCCACCACCGAAATTTTTTAGACCTGACCGGAGGGAGTGAATGACCCCCCCCCCCCGAGAACTTTTTCAGACCCCGATCCACCACCGGAAATTTTTTCCGAGCGAGAGAATCACCTTGGCCCACCCCCCCAATAATTTTTCCAAACCAATATGCGAGGTCTGTGAAGATAGCACCCCCAAATTCGAATTTTTGGAAAAACGAAACGGCATTCGTTTGTCCATCGTTTGCCCACGTTTGCCCATAAAAAATTTTCGTTTGCCCACCCTTCAAAAAAAAATTATGGCCAAAAAAATAATTTTCATCAGCACCCCCATGAAATTTTTTTTATAATTTAACGGTGGGGCATGATTGTCCATCGCTTGCCCACGTTTGCCCATCCAAAATTTTTTTTCCCACCCAACAAAAAAAAGTTATGAACAAATTAAAAAATTTGTCTACATCACCCTCCATGTTATCAAAATCGATTGTTTAACGGTGCCGTCCTTTAGGTTAGATGCCAAAGAGATTTGCCCATCCATTTATTTCATTTGCCCACCCTCCAGATCCGAATTATTAATAAAAATAGCCAAGGAGCGCGACACCCGTTGAAGCGACCAAGTAAAAGTTCGATTTTTTATTAATTAAACGACGAAATCGATTGTTTAACGGTACCGTCCTTTAGTTTAGATGTCAAAGAGATTTGTCCATCCATTTATTTCGTTTGCCCACCCTCCAGATCCGAATTATTAATAAAAATAGCCAAGGAGCGCGACACCCGTTGAAGCGACCAAGTAAAAGTTCGATTTTTTATTAATTAAACGACGAAATCGATTGTTTAACGGTGCCGTCCTTTAGTTTAGATGTCAAAGAGATTTGCCCATCCATTTATTTCGTTTGCCCACCCTCCAGATCCGAATTATTAATAAAAATAGCCAAGGAGCGCGACACCCGTTGAAGCGACCAAGTAAAAGTTCGATTTTTTATTAATTAAACGACGAAATCGATTGTTTAACGGTACCGTCCTTTAGTTTAGATGTCAAAGAGATTTGCCCATCCATTTATTTCGTTTGCCCACCCTCCAGATCCGAATTATTAATAAAAATAGCCAAGGAGCGCGACACCCGTTGAAGCGACCAAGTAAAAGTTCGATTTTTTATTAATTAAACGACGAAATCGATTGTTTAACGGTACCGTCCTTTAGTTTGTGACGAAGTCACGTCACGCGCCGCGCGAGCGCCCGGCGCCGAGACAAGGGAACGTAGTTCGCGCCGCGCCCGCTAGGCGGCCGCGGCCTCGCGCCGGTTCTCGCTCGCGAAACCGTACGGGCTCCAGATATAAGAGCCGCGGCGAGCGGAATCAGGAGCTCTTGTGCTTGTCGCTATACCGCTTCACGCAAACCAGCAAGACGCTCGATTTTTGAAAACCTGAGGTGTGTCAGTGATCGGCCATCGCCACCACTGTGCCATTACCAGCCTCTGTCCGAAATAGGCCGAGATTCATCTTGCGCCCCGCCTACGTCAGAAAGGTACCTCCGCGCCCGTTAGGCCGGAACCCTATGGCACTCTGAAACTCTCTTATACGACTCTCGTAAGAACGTGCCTCTTAAGGCCATTCCGAGCAGAACGTTACACACACCGCCTCCAAGTTCCTTCCATTCGCCGCCAAGCCGCCGCCGACGCGAAATCGACGCGCCGAACAACCGTAACTCCGTAGCTCTTCCGACGGGATCGGAAATCAATGTAAACACAAATCCCACAGCTCAATAAATACTGTCATTGTTAAAGAAAACACCTTCGTACTCATTCGCCGAACCTGGCCTTACCGACTGAGTCGGCATACTTTCCTTCTCCGTCCCACCGATAATCGTGCCGCAACCAAACACGATTACAAGTTTAGATGTCAAAGAGATTTGCCCATCCATTTATTTTGTTTGCCCACCCTCCAGATCCGAATTATTAATAAAAATAGCCAAGGAGCGCGACACCCGTTGAAGCGACCAAGTAAAAGTTCGATTTTTTATTAATTAAACGACGAAATCGATTGTTTAACGGTGCCGTCCTTTAGTTTAGATGTCAAAGAGATTTGCCCATCCATTTATTTCGTTTGCCCACCCTCCAGATCCGAATTATTAATAAAAATAGCCAAGGAGCGCGACACCCGTTGAAGCGACCAAGTAAAAGTTCGATTTTTTATTAATTAAACGACGAAATCGATTGTTTAACGGTACCGTCCTTTAGTTTAGATGTCAAAGAGATTTGCCCATACATTTATTTTGTTTGCCCACCCTCCAGATCCGAATTATTAATAAAAATAGCCAAGGAGCGCGACACCCGTTGAAGCGACCAAGTAAAAGTTCGATTTTTTATTAATTAAACAACGAAATCGATTGTTTAACGGTGCCGTCCTTTAGTTTAGATGTCAAAGAGATTTGCCCATCCATTTATTTCGTTTGCCCACCCTCCAGATCTGAATTATTAATAAAAATAGCCAAGGAGCGCGACACCCGTTGAAGCGACCAAGTAAAAGTTCGATTTTTTATTAATTAAACGACGAAATCGATTGTTTAACGGTACCGTCCTTTAGTTTAGATGTCAAAGAGATTTGCCCATCCATTTATTTCGTTTGCCCACCCTCCAGATCCGAATTATTAATAAAAATAGCCAAGGAGCGCGACACCCGTTGAAGCGACCAAGTAAAAGTTCGATTTTTTATTAATTAAACGACGAAATCGATTGTTTAACGGTACCGTCCTTTAGTTTAGATGTCAAAGAGATTTGCCCATCCATTTATTTCGTTTGCCCACCCTCCAGAATCGAATTATTAATAAAAATAGCCAAGGAGTGCGACACCCGTTGAAGCGACCAAGTACAAGGTCGGTTTATTATTAATTAAACAACGAAATCGATTGTTTAAGGGTGCCGTCCTTTAGTTTAGATGTCAAAGAGATTTGCCCATCCATTTATTTCGTTTGCCCACCCTCCAGATCCGAATTATTAATAAAAATAGCCAAGGAGCGCGACACCCGTTGAAGCGACCAAGTAAAAGTTCGATTTTTTATTAATTAAACGACGAAATCGATTGTTTAACGGTACCGTCCTTTAGTTTAGATGTCAAAGAGATTTGCCCATCCATTTATTTCGTTTGCCCACCCTCCAGAATCGAATTATTAATAAAAATAGTCAAGGAGTGCGACACCCGTTGAAGCGACCAAGTACAAGGTCGGTTTATTATTAATTAAACAACGAAATCGATTGTTTAAGGGTGCCGTCCTTTAGTTTAGATGTCAAAGAGATTTGCCCATCCATTTATTTCGTTTGCCCACACTTCAGATTCGAATTATTAATAAAAATAGCCAAGGAGCGCGACACCCGTTGAAGCGACCAAGTAAAAGTTCGATTTTTTATTAATTAAACGACGAAATCGATTGTTTAACGGTACCGTCCTTTAGTTTAGATGTCAAAGAGATTTGCCCATCCATTTATTTCGTTTGCCCACCCTCCAGAATCGAATTATTAATAAAAATAGCCAAGGAGTGCGACACCCGTTTAAGCGACCAAGTACAAGTTCGGTTTATTATTAATTAAACAACGAAATCGATTGTTTAAGGGTGCCGTCCGTTAGTTTAGATGTCAAAGAGATTTGCCCATCCATTTATTTCGTTTGCCCACCCTCCAGATCCGAATTATTAATAAAAATAGCCAAGGAGCGCGACACCCGTTGAAGCGACAAAGTAAAAGTTCGATTTTTTATTAATTAAACGACGAAATCGATTGTTTAACGGTACCGTCCTTTAGTTTAGATGTCAAAGAGATTTGCCCATCCATTTATTTCGTTTGCCCACCCTTCAGATTCGAAATAGAAAATAAAATCCGCGAAAAGAAGGTTCCTACAGGACGCGATGCCGTTAAAGTTCGATTTTTTCGAAAATATTATCAAAATCGTTCTTTCAACGATGCAGTCCGTTAGTCTAGATGTAGGAGAGGTTTGCCCACCCTCCAGAATCGAATTAAAAAATAAAATCTGCGGAAAGAAGGGTCCCAGAGAACGCGATCACGTTAAAGTCCGATTTTTTTCGAATATACATATTATCAAAATCGATTCCTACCGTGAATGTTTAAGGTGTTTTATCCAAAAATTTTGCACACACTTCTTCCCGGCACTTTATTCGAACGACACTTCAATTTGTAGCTCTCATCGAATACTTCACACTGTTCACACATCTGCAGCATGTGCAGAATAACACCAGTTTCTATCAATTATTTCCTAGGCATTTTGCACTAATCACCACATTGAAATCGCAAAACGGGAAATAATAGAATTTTCTCGCAGTTACTTCACAAGCCGTAACTGAACGCAAGATCTTGCAATAGCTGTGTCCGAACTCTGAAGACTGACTGACATTCTTGCGGCGTTGGAAAGAATTGGAGAGTATCGGAGACATCTGTTTACGTTTCAGCAGTGGCTCTTGGCGCCGCGGCCCTTTAGGGTGTCAGCGTTGTGTGGCGTCAGCGGAAGGAAATAACTACGCATTCATAAACATTTCTGAGAAGTTATCACCAAATACACTAAACTGTGACGTTAAAAACAATCGGTGGAATTTCCTAACAAATTTGAAAAATATTTTAAAATTTCGGTGGAAGAGGAAGAAAAATAAATATTGAATAACATTAATGTTTCTAATAAAAGTAACACTAGTATTTGAGAATTCTAGCCTTACAATAATCAAAATAAAATAAATAATATACTGCTATAAGATAATTCGTCGCTGAGCTGAGAAGGCAAGTCGAGGCGCGCTGGCTGGGTCTCCTCCTTTCCATCTGCTCGCGGAGATGGAGGCGGAGGTTTACTTCGCCTCTCACGACCTCCGTGGAGCGAGGGACCCGCTGGCGCCGGAGGGACCCGAGGCGCGGGGCCAGGCCCGGCGACGCATGGGAGCCAAATGGATCGAGTGGCTCTCCCTCCCCGAACATCGGGAGGGACGCGTCGTCGGGGCGCTCCTGCCCATTCTCGGTGAATGGGTGGGGCGCAGGTATGGCAGGCTAACCTTCCGCCTGACGCAGATGATCACCGGAGTAGGGTGCTTCGGGGATTATCTGTGTCGCATAGGGCGGGAGGAGACGTCGCAGTGCCACAGCTGCGGCCGGGGCGTCGAGGACTCGGCGGAGCATACTCTGGCCAGCTGTCCGGAGTGGCAGGACGACCGCCGGGTCCTGGAGCTGCAGCTCGGTCCCGACCTCTCGCTGCCGACGGTCGTGCGTCGGATGGCGGAGGATCGGGACTGTTGGATGGCCGTCTCCTCCTTCTCCGAGGAAATCATGCTGGAGAAGGAGGAGGCAGAGAGGGACCGCGAGCGAGCGGGTCACCGACCCCGCCGCGCGGCTCCCCGCAGAAGGCGCGCTAGATGACCCGGGGCCGGGGGAGGCCGTGCGGCGACTTAGTTATGAAGGTCGCCCCGCTCCCCCGGTTAACACCAAGTAGGCCCCGGGCCGCGTCGTCGTCACTCCCCCGCAAGGGAGTGGGAAGGAGTGCCGCGCCCCATAACGGGTGCGGCACCGGCTCCCCCGTGCGCCCCCCCTGTGAGAGAGGGGGGATCCGGCGTACGGGACGAGCTGAGCAGGAGAACGGGGGGCCCACGAAGTGAGGGCCCCCCCGGGGAGCGGCGATATATCTCGCCGCACCCGATAGAGCGATCGAGCTCGCGGGGCAAGTTGGGCGGCCGAAAGTGGGCCGCCCTGTAGGCACATTGCCATCCGCCCGTCCGAGGTGTCCATCGGTTGTTAACCGACTGCCTTGAGGGCCCCCTCGGGACGCGGCGTTTTGGGCGGTCCTTAAGGCCGTCAACGCCCCGGCCCGGTCGCGACGCAATATACCGTCGCGGCCCGGTAGTAGCTCGATCGTGGGGTCGTGGGGCGGGGGTGCCGGGGGGCACCACCCGCCCTAGTAGCAGCGACCCCGGAAGAAGCGGCGCGGACGCGTGGTCCGTCGCGCGCCGCCAGCCCAGGAGAATATAGCTGGGGGAGGTCCATTAATACTCCCCCAGGGAAGACCCCGTTACGGGGCTGTCTTGCGCGGAGCTGCACGAAGCGCAGGGGGGGGGGGTTGCGAACGTATCGCTAGTTTGCTCTCGCGCCAAGTCCCTCCCCTCAGGCGCGCAGCTCCGCGCACGAGGTAGACCACCTTGGAGGTTTTAGTGGGTTCGAGTCCCACATAACCCCCTGCCCGCCCCCGCGGGTGGGGGGTATCCGTGGGGATTTCCTCCAAGTAAAAAAAAAAAAAAAAAAAAAAGGCAAGTCGAGGCATCGTGGGTCTGGGTACGCTGACAGGGCTACAGCGACCACCTCGAAACACCGACGTCTTCACCGGTTATCTACTGGTTTCAATAAACAATTGAGTCCGTGACTTCGAAGATGGGCAGACATCACTGATTCTCTAGAACGAACGGACGCTTGGAGACTTCATTTCCTGCACAGAATATACTGCAACTTTTACCAGTATTAGTCTAGATTTTCATTCACCTGTCAGTATATCGTACACTGCCGCAATTATATTTTAATATTACATTATCTGAGGGGCAATGGATTAATATTGATCAGAGACAATGACCACCTTTATGAGGAATTTTGATCAAAATCTTTGCCCACCTTTAAAAAAAAACTTAGAGAATGAATGCTTTACATTAATTACTCATTACATTTTGAAAGAAATTTGACGTTCCACGACGAAATGTTTTTTTATTGTCTAACCTGTCTACCCAGCAGCCTCGCGAGGAATCCTCGCAAAGTCGATACGCACCTTAAAACAGAACATACCCCCCATTAAAATTTATGACCAAAATTGAAAATTTGATATCAGCGCTCTAGAGATTAAACCAAATAAATGTAAAAGGAGCGGTTATAAAAGAAAATTCCAAGTTCGTAGTATCTACTATTACTGCAATATATTATTTTTGCATAATTTTATACATACGTGTATACTGAAGAATTGCGCAACAAAATTAAAAAAATTTTGTTTAAAATCTTGGCTTGTGTCTTATTATTAAAATCTATTGCAAAATTTTTCATAAATGTTCTTTACACGGTTGCTATTGCCCACTTGAAACCAGTGGATGAAAGCCGGACCTCGGTAGGAAAAGGTTGCGGGCGGAGACAAATCGACTTTCCCCAAACGTGCATTTGGCAACACTCAAGGTCAAGTCCTTTCTAACATAGACGAAAATTCGGGCCTAACTCTGAGTTGTGAACATCTGCAACACAGACGACCGGATTAGACCTCAAGCATTGCCTGTCGTAATATATTGTACAGTCCTGTCCCTGTTACAGGGTGTACAAAAATATTAAAAAATGGTCGAGTTATTTGTTGTCCCGGGAAGCTCGTCCGCGTGAGCGGTGTACCAAATATCTCCAAAACTAATTGTCCGATTTATTTCAAACCTTGTACACATATTCTTAATAGTATTATCTAAAACTTTGGCCGATTTATATTTCATCATTAAAAGGATTTTAAAAATATATTTTTAATTTTACATATTCTGGGTATTTTTCATATTTATTTACAAATTAGCTCGAGTAATTGTTAGAAGTTGCTGAACCGCGAGGCGTATTAATGTTGGGTGATACTTTTTAATTGCTAAGCTGATGGCACCTTTCTTACATCTGGCATATTGAAGTAAAAACTGAGGGGGCTGACCGGGTTACCGTCCCTAGTCCCCAAAAATTAATTAGGTTGATCGGTCAGAGTTTGTAGCCAGGGTTGCGATTTATGACCGTATTCCCCCGCGAGTCGGCGAACCGGCAGAGCAATATACGGATTAGCTGAGGTCGAAGAGTGACTAAAATTCTTAAAGACCGTATCACGTTCTAGATTGCTGCTAGAATTTACGTATCGCTCTGAACCCGTTTTTGTCACTATGCACAGTGGCCCCCAAACCCAAGAAATGCTGGAAAATTGCGGCTAGTACTTCGAACCACCTAGTTGTGCTTTTCCTGTTGGCACGAACAGGATACACAATAAAAAAACTTTTCGTCGATACTCGTGGACGAATAGTGGAACGTCAAATTTCTTTCAAAATGTAATGAGTAATTAATATAAATCATTCTTCTCTAAGCTTTTTTTAAAAGTGGGCAAAGATTTTTATCAAAATTCCACATAAAGGTTGTCATTGTCTCTGATCAATATTAATCCATTGCTCCTCAGATAATGTAATATTAAAATATAATTGCGGCAGTATATTATTTATTTTATTTTGATTATTGTAAGGCTAGAATTCTCAAATACTAGTATTACTTTTATTAGAAACATTTGTGGGAGCGGGAATCGTATAAAATAATATCTGCACAACACTTTACTACTGAATTGAATATAATATAATGATAATACATGAATAAATCCTTAACTGAACTCTCAGCGCACGTGTCTCTCTTCCGGACATGACCATAGACAATGCTCTCTCCCCTGCATACTCTCGGCGGCCACATTTAGTTTCCACTCTTACCCATAGGTGTCTCACGCGTACTTCACTCTACAGGCCCATTCACAATAAACCAACCATACTTACATTCACACATACCTCACACACACACACCCCCTTTGGTTTATTGTTTTTCAGTCCCTAAAACTTTTTGAACATTTTTTAACAGCTTCGCGTCACTCAGAGGTTTTGTTAAACAATCCGCTGTCATTTCGACACTTGGTACATGTGATACTTCTAAGTTTTCGTTTATCACCGCTTCCCTAATGTAGTGACATTTTCTATTTAACAACTTTGACTTAGTTTTAAAACTTCCACCATTTGCCAGTCTCACCGCATTCAAATTGTCACACTTTATATATTTCTTTACTCCGTCTCCCAACCCAATTTCATCTAGCAAATCCTTACACCATATCACTTCTTTTACTCCTTCTAACAATGCTTCAAGTTCACTTTCTGTAGATGATAACGCCACTCTTGCTTGCTTCTTGCTCCTCCAGTGTATTAAGTCTTCATTTCTGTACAGCAATAATCCAGTGAAGGATTTTGCATCTTGTGTGCTATCCCACGATGCGTCGGTTTCACATTTAATTCCTTTGGTACTATTATTATGTCCAAACACGAGACGGTAGTTTATGGTCCCCTTTAAATATCTTAATATCCTCTTCAAACCAACCATATGTATCATTTTTGGTTTTTTGTTAAACTGAGATAAGCAACTCACTGCAATAGATATGTCTGGCCTAGCATACACACTCAGGTACATAAGCCTCCCCATCAGTTCTTGATATTCCTCTATATTGCACATTCTACTATTTTCATTATTGTCCATCTTTACATTAATGTCCATCGGCGATGTAGCTATGTTGCAATCTTGCATTCCATATAACTCCAGCAGCTTCTCAATGTAGTCCTTCAGGTGTACCTCAATCTTTCCTTCTTCCTGCTCAACTTGCATTCCTAATATATTTCTTGCTTCTCCCAAATTTTTCATGTCTATTTCTCTTCCTATCTCTTCCATATATTTCTTTTCGTATTCGTCCCTGCTTGATATGATAATCATGTCGTCCACATGTATGCCACAGTATAAAAAATCCTTTCCTTCTGTTTTGTAAAATAAACATTGGTCTTCTTTACTCTGTTTCAGCCCGGTTTTTAGTAGCACCTTTGTAAGAAATTGATTCCAGCATCTTCCTGCCTGTTTTAGTCCATAGACACTTTTCTTTAATTTGCATACATAGTCATTATCCTTTTCATACCCCTTTGGCAACTCCATATATATTTCTTCCTTCAAGTCTCCATGCAAGAAGGCCGTTTTCACATCATACATTTTTGTCTTTCTTGCCTTTTCAGCACTTATACTAAACAACAGTCTGACTGTTTCAATTCGGATTTCAGGTGCGAACGTTTCAGCATAATCATAACCTGGACGTTGCCCACATCCAATCGCCACCAAACGAGCTTTGTATCTCTTCTCCCTAGTATTCGGGTTCTCTTTGATATTATACACCCATTTACTGTTTATTACTTTTCTCGTTTTTGGACGTGCAACCACATCCCATACCTGGTGTTTATTCATTGACTCAATCTCCTCATCCATAGCTTGTTTCCATTTCTCCCAATTTTCTGATTCTTTCGCTTGTTTCATATTTTTGGGAATCTCCTCGTCGACTATTAACATCGCGCTGTGTCTCTCCTTTATTCTCTCTGATCTTCTTAATCCACTTCTCTCTGCTCTTTGTTCTTCTTCTTCCATTTCTTGATATCTCCGTGCTTGCATCACCTCCTTGGTCGTGCCTTCTGGTCGCCCTCTATTTCTGATATGGATTGGCTGTTCTTCAATTTCTATCACCTCCTCTTCATTTTCACTCTCATTTTGTTCTTCACTTCCCTCAATCAAATCTTCCATATTTGCATCCTCGTATACGCTGTTGTCTCCCTCAAGATCCTCTCCATCTTCCTCTTCACATGATTCAATTTCGTCACACTTCTTTTCTTCATCTAGTCCTACAATTACCAGATTATTATTATTTTTGAATTGCGTCCTTTCGTTATCCTTTAATAGTTCCACCCCATCCTTAGTTTCGTCAAATTTTACATCACAATCGTTTCGAACCAGCCCCTTTTCAGGCAAGTACACTCTATAAGTACTGTTTTCTCCATAACCTAAAAATATTCCTTTAATAGTTTTCGGTTCAAATTTATTTTTTAAACCTTCTTTGTTTAGTAAATATGCCACGCAACCAAATCTTTTTAAGTACTTTACATTCGGCTTCCTTCCATTCCATAATTCATATGGCGTTTTTCCATGCACATTTGTCTTCACCCTATTTTTTATATGTGCTGACGTACACACTGCTTCTGCCCAAAAATCCATGGGCAAACGCGAGTCTGACATTATAGACCTTGTCATCTCTATTAGTGACCTGTTACCTCTCTCTGCCACTCCATTACACTGTGGGGTTCTAGCTGGGCTCAATTCATGCTTAATTCCTTTGTTTTCTAACCATTTTCTCAAGTCAGCTCCAATGAATTCGCCTCCATTGTCTGAACGAATCGCCTTTAGTTTTATTCCAGATTGGTTCTCTTTTATTATTATTAATTTCTTCAGTTTGTCCGCTGCCTCTCCTTTTTCCTTCAACACATCAATAAAAAACATCCTTGAGTAATCATCAATTATAGTAAACACATACCTCTTCCCTCCTTTTGAGGTTGGATTTATAGACCCAATTAAGTCCATGTGCCACAATTGCAAAATTCCATCAGTTCTTCTATAACCCAATCTGGCGTGTATTTTTCTACAGGCCTTTCCTTCAACACAACATTCACATTGGACGTTAATTCTATCTTGTTCTTTCATGCCATCTACCAACTCTTCTTTCTTCATGTCTTCTATGGTCCTCTTGTTCACATGTCCCAGTCTTCTATGCCATATATCCTCTTCCACTGCTGCTGTCACAACTTCATGGCTCGTTCCTATTGACTCCACGTAATATGCATTTCCTCTACGCACTGCTGTCATTTGTACCCTTCCTTGATGATTATATATCTTGGCAACATATTTATTAAATTTCACATCATACCCATAGTCTGTAAACTTAGCCACAGATAATAAATTTGTGTTTAGGTCTGGTACGCATAATACATTTTTTAATCTCACCCCATTTTCTATTACTTCCTGCTTCATTGGTACCTCTCCAATGCCTCTAGATATCAGTTTCCTTCCTTCCTTGTCGGCCAACATTATTTCTCTCTCTTCTTTCTGCAGCTTGTCAAATATCTCCACATCACAAGTCATATGGCTTGTTGAGCCAGAGTCCAACAGCCACTCTAATTTCTTGACATTCGTATCTCTGACACCCTCTTGTATGTTTCTTTTGGTTTCATTTGTACATATTTGATCACTCGCAGTCCTTACTGCCTCTTCTGTTGTGGTCATCATCGCTTCGCCTCTGCCACGTCCTCGTCCATCTTCTCTCTGATGATTCTTCCTTTGAAATCCACCTCTCTGTCCTCTTCCTCGAGAAGATTTGTAATTTCTTGTCTCCTTACACTCAGTTGATATATGCCCAACTCCTTGGCAGTTGTAACATTTCTTACTTCCATAACAATCTCTGGACATATGACCCCTTTTTCCACAATTATAACAATTCATCTCGCCTTTCAATTTTTCTTTTGCTCTTCTTACACCCTCTTGATCTTTTGTCGTCCTATCTTCTTTCCTTTTTTCCTTTCTAGTCTCCTCCTGCTTGAGAGCATACCTTACGTCATTGATAGTTGTATCTCTTTGGTTTTCCAGTATCCTCACATTTTGGTCGAATTCCAGTCTCAAACCTCTTAAGATGTACATTTTTAATTCATACTCTTCTATGGGTTTTCCCAATTGTACGCATTGATTCCTCAAAGCCTCAGCTCTATTGATGAATTCATCCACCTTTTCTTCTTTCTTCATTTGTAGATTCGTCAATTCGTTCAACGCTCTTGCCTTTACTTGTTCAGATTCCGCAGCCATGTTATACTTTATCAAGTTCCACATTTTTTCCGCGCTTTTTTCGTTACAATATTTTAAAACTTGCGCCTTTGTCATTGTGTTAATCATGATAGTTCTAGCAGCATGATTATCATCGTCCCAATCATCCCAATTTTTTAATTTTTGTGCATAATCCTCTTCTCCCTCCGTAGGTTTTTCTGGTTCTTTTACCCCCATCACTTTCTTCCATAGTTGTTTTGCTCTTAATATTCCCTCTATCTTTTCTTTCCACAGAAAGTAATTTGCGTCATCGAGCTGCTCAATGCTCGTTAAATTCCAGCTACACGACATTTTTCTTTATTCTCACACGTGCCACGTGCTTACCCTCCTTTTATTTTCTCTGAGATTTTTTAACTATGGATTTGTAACCACGCTCTGCTACCATTTGTGGGAGCGGGAATCGTATAAAATAATATCTGCACAACACTTTACTACTGAATTGAATATAATATAATGATAATACATGAATAAATCCTTAACTGAACTCTCAGCGCACGTGTCTCTCTTCCGGACATGACCATAGACAATGCTCTCTCCCCTGCATACTCTCGGCGGCCACATTTAGTTTCCACTCTTACCCATAGGTGTCTCACGCGTACTTCACTCTACAGGCCCATTCACAATAAACCAACCATACTTACATTCACACATACCTCACACACAACATTAACCCTAGTAGCATTTCTGGATGGCCAACGGTAGTCAACAGTTGGGAATTAGTTGGGATATAGTTAGTGTTTTTGCCTACAAATTCCCAACATGGAGACTACGGCAAAAAAGTTGCGACAGTGTACCAACGAATATTCAATGTTGGGCCTACAATTATTATGATTGGTTAATTAAGAAAAAATTTACAACAATGATTAAATGCCGTCTTATAAACGTCAGAAAATTTGCTACACCCAAAAACCTGTTATTATATTCCAAGTTGTGATTTTTCTTTTCTTATTTATAAGTACGTAGTGACGTCCTCTGTCTTGAGACGAATGTGAAATTTTAAAGAAAGAGTCTAAAAGTCGAATGATGATATTTTGTAGAATATTTCGCGTCACTGCACAGTTTTTATAAACAATTAATTCTAGTTATGTAACTAGAAATTAGAAGTGTTTACAAAAAAATGTGTTGGGTAAGTGCGAATAGTGGTTGCTTCGCAAGCGAAAAGTTTGGGTTCGATTCTCCTTACCCACGATTCTTTTTTCCTAAACCAGGCCTGAAAAAAACGTGCTTACAACGACCTTTGAAGTTCTTTAAGATGCCTTCTGGACATTTTTAAGACGTCTTTTGGAAAGAATATAAATAATTCGGCAACAGTAGGGAAGCCTACCTTGGCCATCTGTTGTTGGCCCAACCTGAAAAAAAGTGCCAAATCTAACTGTTGGCCAACTAATATTATGTGTGTGGACCAACTGCATGCCAACAACAAATGCTACTAGGGAATGCTATTCAATACTTATTTTTCTTCCTCTTCCACCGAAATTTTAAAATATTTTTCAAATTTGTTAGCAAATTCCACCGATTGTTTTTAACGTCACAGTTTAGTGTATTTGGTGATAACTTCTCAGAAATGTTTATGAATACGTAGTTATTTCCTTCCGCTGACGCCACACAACGCTGACACCCTAAAGGGCCGCGGCGCCAAGAGCCACTGCTGAAACGTAAACAGATGTCTCCGATACTCTCCAATTCTTTCCAACGCCGCAAGAAAGTCAGTCAGTCTTCAGAGTTCGGACACAGCTATTGCAAGATCTTGCGTTCAGTTACGGCTTGTGAAGTAACTGCGAGAAGATTCTATTATTTCCCGTTTTGCGATTTCTATGTGGTGATTAGTGAAAAATGCCTAGGAAATCATTGATAGAAACTGGTGTTATTCTGCACATGCTGCAGATGTGTGAACAGTGTGAAGTATTCGATGAGAGCTACAAATTGAAGTGTCGTTCGAATAAAGTGCCGGGAAGAAGTGTGTGCAAAATTTTTGGATAAAACACCTTAAACATTCACGGTAGGAATCATCGATTTTGATAATATGTATATTCGAAAAAAATCGAACTTTAACATGATCGCGTTCTCTGGAACCCTTCTTTCCGCAGATTTTATTTTTTAATTCGATTCTGGAGGCAAACGAAATTATTGGGTGGGCAAATCTCTTCGACATCTAAGCTAAAGGACTGCACCGTTAAACAATCAATTTCCTCGCTTAGTTAATGAAAAACCGAACTTTTACTTGGTCGCTTCAACGAGTGTCGTACTTCTTGGCTATTTTTATTAATAATTCGGTTCTGGAGGGTGGGCAAACGAAATAAATGGATGGGCAAATCTCTTTGACATCTAAACTAAAGGACGGCACCGTTAAACAATCGATTTCGTCGTTTAATTAATAAAAAATCGAACTTTTACTTGGTCGCTTCAACGGGTGTCGCGCTCCTTGGCTATTTTTATTAATAATTCGGATCTGGAGGGTGGGCAAACGAAATAAATGGATGGCCAAATCTCTTTGACATCTAAACTAAAGGACGGTACCGTTAAACAATCGATTTCGTCGTTTAATTAATAAAAAATCGAACTTTTACTTGGTCGCTTCAACGGGTGTCGCGCTCCTTGGCTATTTTTATTAATAATTCGGATCTGGAGGGTGGGCAAACGAAATAAATGGATGGGCAAATCTCTTTGACATCGAAACTAAAGGACGGCACCGTTAAACAATCGATTTCGTCGTTTAATTAATAAAAAATCGAACTTTTACTTGGTCGCTTCAACGGGTGTCGCGCTCCTTGGCTATTTTTATTAATAATTCGGATCTGGAGGGTGGGCAAACGAAATAAATGGATGGGCAAATCTCTTTGACATCTAAACTAAAGGACGGCACCGTTAAACAATCGATTTCGTCGTTTAATTAATAAAACATCGAACTTTTACTTGGTCGCTTCAACGGGTGTCGCGCTCCTTGGCTATTTTTATTAATAATTCGGATCTGGAGGGTGGGCAAACGAAATAAATGGATGGGCAAATCTCTTTGACATCTAAACTAAAGGACGGTACCGTTAAACAATCGATTTCGTCGTTTAATTAATAAAAAATCGAACTTTTACTTGGTCGCTTCAACGGGTGTCGCGCTCCTTGGCTATTTTTATTAATAATTCGGATCTGGAGGGTGGGCAAACGAAATAAATGGATGGGCAAATCTCTTTGACATCTAAACTAAAGGACGGCACCGTTAAACAATCGATTTCGTCGTTTAATTAATAAAAAAATCGAACTTTTACTTGGTCGCTTCAACGGGTGTCGCGCTCCTTGGCTATTTTTATTAATAATTCGGATCTGGAGGGTGGGCAAACGAAATAAATGGATGGGCAAATCTCTTTGACATCTAAACTAAAGGACGGCACCGTTAAACAATCGATTTCGTCGTTTAATTAATAAAACATCGAACTTTTACTTGGTCGCTTCAACGGGTGTCGCGCTCCTTGGCTATTTTTATTAATAATTCGGATCTGGAGGGTGGGCAAACGAAATAAATGGATGGGCAAATCTCTTTGACATCTAAACTAAAGGACGGCACCGTTAAACAATCGATTTCGTCGTTTAATTAATAAAAAATCGAACTTTTACTTGGTCGCTTCAACGGGTGTCGCGCTCCTTGGCTATTTTTATTAATAATTCGGATCTGGAGGGTGGGCAAACGAAATAAATGGATGGACAAATCTCTTTGACATCTAAACTAAAGGACGGTACCGTTAAACAATCGATTTCGTCGTTTAATTAATAAAAAATCGAACTTTTACTTGGTCGCTTCAACGGGTGTCGCGCTCCTTGGCTATTTTTATTAATAATTCGGATCTGGAGGGTGGGCAAACGAAATAAATGGATGGGCAAATCTCTTTGACATCGAAACTAAAGGACGGCACCGTTAAACAATCGATTTCGTCGTTTAATTAATAAAAAATCGAACTTTTACTTGGTCGCTTCAACGGGTGTCGCGCTCCTTGGCTATTTTTATTAATAATTCGGATCTGGAGGGTGGGCAAACGAAATAAATGGATGGGCAAATCTCTTTGACATCTAAACTAAAGGACGGCACCGTTAAACAATCGATTTCGTCGTTTAATTAATAAAACATCGAACTTTTACTTGGTCGCTTCAACGGGTGTCGCGCTCCTTGGCTATTTTTATTAATAATTCGGATCTGGAGGGTGGGCAAACGAAATAAATGGATGGGCAAATCTCTTTGACATCTAAACTAAAGGACGGCACCGTTAAACAATCGATTTCGTCGTTTAATTAATAAAAAATCGAACTTTTACTTGGTCGCTTCAACGGGTGTCGCGCTCCTTGGCTATTTTTATTAATAATTCGGATCTGGAGGGTGGGCAAACGAAATAAATGGATGGACAAATCTCTTTGACATCTAAACTAAAGGACAGTACCGTTAAACAATCGATTTCGTCGTTTAATTAATAAAAAATCGAACTTTTACTTGGTCGCTTCAACGGGTGTCGCGCTCCTTGGCTATTTTTATTAATAATTCGGATCTGGAGGGTGGGCAAACGAAATAAATGGATGGGCAAATCTCTTTGACATCGAAACTAAAGGACGGCACCGTTAAACAATCGATTTCGTCGTTTAATTAATAAAAAATCGAACTTTTACTTGGTCGCTTCAACGGGTGTCGCGCTCCTTGGCTATTTTTATTAATAATTCGGATCTGGAGGGTGGGCAAACGAAATAAATGGATGGGCAAATCTCTTTGACATCTAAACTAAAGGACGGCACCGTTAAACAATCGATTTCGTCGTTTAATTAATAAAACATCGAACTTTTACTTGGTCGCTTCAACGGGTGTCGCGCTCCTTGGCTATTTTTATTAATAATTCGGATCTGGAGGGTGGGCAAACGAAATAAATGGATGGGCAAATCTCATTGACATCTAAACTAAAGGACGGTACCGTTAAACAATCGATTTCGTCGTTTAATTAATAAAAAATCGAACTTTTACTTGGTCGCTTCAACGGGTGTCGCGCTCCTTGGCTATTTTTATTAATAATTCGGATCTGGAGGGTGGGCAAACGAAATAAATGGATGGGCAAATCTCTTTGACATCTAAACTAAAGGACGGCACCGTTAAACAATCGATTTCGTCGTTTAATTAATAAAAAAATCGAACTTTTACTTGGTCGCTTCAACGGGTGTCGCGCTCCTTGGCTATTTTTATTAATAATTCGGATCTGGAGGGTGGGCAAACGAAATAAATGGATGGGCAAATCTCTTTGACATCTAAACTAAAGGACGGCACCGTTAAACAATCGATTTCGTCGTTTAATTAATAAAACATCGAACTTTTACTTGGTCGCTTCAACGGGTGTCGCGCTCCTTGGCTATTTTTATTAATAATTCGGATCTGGAGGGTGGGCAAACGAAATAAATGGATGGGCAAATCTCTTTGACATCTAAACTAAAGGACGGCACCGTTAAACAATCGATTTCGTCGTTTAATTAATAAAAAATCGAACTTTTACTTGGTCGCTTCAACGGGTGTCGCGCTCCTTGGCTATTTTTATTAATAATTCGGATCTGGAGGGTGGGCAAACGAAATAAATGGATGGACAAATCTCTTTGACATCTAAACTAAAGGACGGTACCGTTAAACAATCGATTTCGTCGTTTAATTAATAAAAAATCGAACTTTTACTTGGTCGCTTCAACGGGTGTCGCGCTCCTTGGCTATTTTTATTAATAATTCGGATCTGGAGGGTGGGCAAACGAAATAAATGGATGGGCAAATCTCTTTGACATCTAAACTAAAGGACGGTACCGTTAAACAATCGATTTCGTCGTTTAATTAATAAAACATCGAACTTTTACTTGGTCGCTTCAACGGGTGTCGCGCTCCTTGGCTATTTTTATTAATAATTCGGATCTGGAGGGTGGGCAAACGAAATAAATGGATGGGCAAATCTCTTTGACATCTAAACTAAAGGACGGCACCGTTAAACAATCGATTTCGTCGTTTAATTAATAAAAAATCGAACTTTTACTTGGTCGCTTCAACGGGTGTCGCGCTCCTTGGCTATTTTTATTAATAATTCGGATCTGGAGGGTGGGCAAACGAAATAAATGGATGGGCAAATCTCTTTGACATCTAAACTAAAGGACGGTACCGTTAAACAATCGATTTCGTCGTTTAATTAATAAAACATCGAACTTTTACTTGGTCGCTTCAACGGGTGTCGCGCTCCTTGGCTATTTTTATTAATAATTCGGATCTGGAGGGTGGGCAAACGAAATAAATGGATGGGCAAATCTCTTTGACATCTAAACTAAAGGACGGCACCGTTAAACAATCGAGTTCGTCGTTTAATTAATAAAAAATCGAACTTTTACTTGGTCGCTTCAACGGGTGTCGCGCTCCTTGGATATTTTTATTAATAATTCGGATGTGGAGGGTGGGCAAACGAAATAAATGGATGGGCAAATCTCTTTGACATCTAAACTAAAGGACGGTACCGTTAAACAATCGATTTCGTCGTTTAATTAATAAAAAATCGAACTTTTACTTGGTCGCTTCAACGGGTGTCGCGCTCCTTGGCTATTTTTATTAATAATTCGGATCTGGAGGGTGGGCAAACGAAATAAATGGATGGGCAAATCTCTTTGACATCTAAACTAAAGGACGGCACCGTTAAACAATCGATTTCGTCGTTTAATTAATAAAAAATCGAACTTTTACTTGGTCGCTTCAACGGGTGTCGCGCTCCTTAGCTATTTTTATTAATAATTCGGATCTGGAGGGTGGGCAAACGAAATAAATGGATGGGCAAATCTCTTTGACATCTAAACTAAAGGACGGTACCGTTAAACAATCGATTTCGTCGTTTAATTAATAAAAAATCGAACTTTTACTTGGTCGCTTCAACGGGTGTCGCGCTCCTTGGCTATTTTTATTAATAATTCGGATCTGGAGGGTGGGCAAACAAAATAAATGGATGGGCAAATCTCTTTGACATCTAAACTAAAGGACGGCACCGTTAAACAATCGATTTCGTCGTTTAATTAATAAAAAATCGAACTTTTACTTGGTCGCTTCAACGGGTGTCGCGCTCCTTAGCTATTTTTATTAATAATTCGGATCTGGAGGGTGGGCAAACGAAATAAATGCATGGGCAAATCTCTTTGACATCTAAACTAAAGGACGGCACCGTTAAACAATCGATTTCGTCGTTTAATTAATAAAAAATCGAACTTTTACTTGGTCGCTTCAACGGGTGTCGCGCTCCTTGGCTATTTTTATTAATAATTCGGATCTGGAGGGTGGGCAAACGAAATAAATGGATGGGCAAATCTCTTTGACATCTAAACTAAAGGACGGCACCGTTAAACAATCGATTTCGTCGTTTAATTAATAAAAAATCGAACTTTTACTTGGTCGCTTCAACGGGTGTCGCGCTCCTTGGCTATTTTTATTAATAATTCGGATCTGGAGGGTGGGCAAACGAAATAAATGGATGGGCAAATCTCTTTGACATCTAAACTAAAGGACGGCACCGTTAAACAATCGATTTCGTCGTTTAATTAATAAAAAATCGAACTTTTACTTGGTCGCTTCAACGGGTGTCGCGCTCCTTGGCTATTTTTATTAATAATTCGGATCTGGAGGGTGGGCAAACGAAATAAATGGATGGGCAAATCTCTTTGGCATCTAACCTAATGGACGGCACCGTTAAGCAATCGATTTTGATAACATGGAGGGTGATGTAGACAAATTTTTTAATTTGTTCATAACTTTTTTTTGGTTGGTGGGAAAAAAAAAAGTTTGGATGGGCAAACGTGGGCAAGCGATGGACAATCATGCCCCACCGTTAAATTATAAAAAAAATTTCATGGGGGTGCTGATGAAAATTTTTTTTTTTGCCATAATTTTTTTTTGAAGGGTGGGCAAACGAAAATTTTTTATGGGCAAACGTGGGCAAACGATGGACAAACGAATGCCGTTTCGTTTTTCCAAAAATTCGAATTTGGGGGTGCTATCTTCACAGACCTCAATATGCGACATACGGACATTTCCAACGCAGAGAAATAATAATTTATTTTTATTGGGAATTGTTTCGGACGATCTCGGGAAAGATCGGCGTTTTCACACCGCGTATTCGGAGGGTGGGAAAGAGAGAGCATTACTTTTAAAGCTAAATTCGGAGGAGGGAAAGAGACAACAATACAGGATGGTACAATCACATTTTATTCTAAAGCTAACTGTATTTCGAAGCGTTCCGATTTAATTGTCGCGGCGTATCGTGTAACCTCTGGAGCAGCCGCATGCGATGACGTCATTCAACGGCGCGAAGAAGGCTCCAGCGAAATAGAATTATGTGGCCAATGGAGAAGGAAGACGGGTAAATAAAATGGAGACAGAATATAAGTTTACGAAATTTATTTTAAAATGAAAAAATATAAAAGAATATAAAAATACAATATAAAATACAAAAGAATATAAAAATACAATATAAAATATAAAAGAATATAAAAATACAATTTAAAATAGAAAAAAATAAAAAATTATTCTAAGGGGAAGGTGGCGAGGGGGAAGGTGGGGGCGACGGAGGTGATGGGAATCGCCGTCGAGGGGGCCTCTCATATGGCCACCGCCGCGATTGTATAGGGCCAATCATTGGCCCCGACCGCCACCTCCGCAGGTCCTGATCCCGGTTCTGGTCCTGGAGTATAATGTCCTCCAGGGCCTGCTCCAATAGTGCCAGCTGTGCATGTAACTGTTCTAGGTCCTAGAACCAGTACATAAACGTTGATATCATATTAACATATTAAACATAATAAACATGAAACCCACACACATAACAATACAAAGTATTACATACCACTGGAGGCGACGATGGTGACAATCGCGGCGGTGACGGCGACGACGGTGGTGATGGTGATGGCGAGTTCTAAAAAACACAATCAACAATATAATAATCACATGTTAAAAACATAATTACATAATAAAGAAATAAAAAAACGTAATTAAAACTTAATTAAAATTCGCGAAATCATTATGGAGTACAGTAATGCCTCGTTATAATCCCGACGATCGGGGCTGGCGGCGGGACACTAACGCGATGCGGACACTATTTCCTTGGAGTAGTATATGCTCTAAGACTATTCCGTGCGGCCGATGCCGCGAGTGAGAAAACCCAAGAGCAGAGCGAGAGGGAACGAAACAGTTGACACGAAGTTGCCGTCGTCTCTTTCGTTCTCTCACTCTCGTCCGAAGGATTCCAAGAAATGGTGGGGATAGTGAGCGGGATTATAACGCATGGTAAAAACGGGACACTAACGAGGCATTACTGTATTAGGTACATACCTCCTGATTATTCTGCCACATCATCTGTTTAAAATTGATCTTCCAAAATCCCATGACTGTTCGTTGTCACGATTGAAGTGCAATTGGTCTCGTTGCATCTCCAAGCTCTCGCATCTAAAATCTTATCATGAAACCGAGAAGTGCGTAGCTTTGCAAAAGTGAGATGCTGTTGTTCTCCACCTGCATTTTCGCTGACCATCCCATTCCTCCTCCTTGCACATATCTTCTTCACCGACCATCCTCTCCTTATTCACACGCGTCTTCTTTCCCTTCTTTTTTGCACTCATCATTCAGCTAGACCATATCACTTTGATCGGGTATCGAACGGCTTTGAACGTGAATCGAACGGCTTTGATCGGGTATCGAACGTGAATCGAACGGCTTTGATCGGGTATCGAACGTGAATCGAACGGTTTTGATCGGGTATCGAACGTGTATTGTACCACTTTGATCGTGCATCGAACGTGCTTTCATCGGGTATTGAACGGTATTGAACGTGTATTGAACGGCTTTGAACGGATATTGAACGACTTTGAACATGAATCGAACGGGTATTGAACGGCTTTGAACGTATATCGAACGGGTATTGAACGGCTTTGATCGACTTTGATCAAGTATTGAACGGTTTTGAACGTATATCGAACGGGTATCGAACGGCTTTGAACGGGTTTGATCGGGTATCGTCTTAATCTAGCATACATCACATGTAGGAAGTTGGATTGGGAGGGTGAAGAAAAACATTTTCATATACATTAAAAATTGATTATATTTTATTTATGCATTTCTCTGGTGTTTGAACCACCAGTTGAATATTTTAAATACATTTTGCATGGCACAGTGTTTCGCGTGTCTCCCACATCGCAGAGTATTAACTACATTTAGCATATTTAGAGATTTGATATCCTCGTAGTCAATGTCCAGGGTCTCGATGACCACGTCCGCTCTCGTATTTTCATCCAGGAAATCCGCAAGCCAGTCGCGTTTCTGCAGCCCTTTAACGTATACGATATGGGATGCATCATCTTCTTCATCGATCGCATCACCTACAACTTTGGAAATTAGCCGTTTAGCCATTCTGTACGGAACGTCTCCATCGTCCCAACGTAGCCCATGATGTTTTGCCACCAACCATCGGATGCTCGATTTGTCGGATTTCGAAAGAAGAAATTGCGGCATAGGACTCCCAAAAATATAGTGCGAGAGAATTGTTCCCTTTCGTAGGACAGCTATTTCCTTTACGATAAATCTTCCATCAATGATTCGTTGGTACAACCATTATCGGCCCAATTTGGAGGTCCACTCGCTTCCAAGACAGACGAGAGAATGCAGTCTTTCTCGTAAAGCATCTCGATTTTCACGATGAAATTTTGTATGAATTTGGTACAGGAGAGGGCGGGCAAGTAGCGTGCAATTTAATTTATTTTGCGCACCATGTTTGTCAGCGGATTGTATTCAACCACCCGATCGTGCAGAATCAGACAGTAGGCCGTAGTATTTGCAGGCACATTCTCTTTACACTCGAATTCTATGCGCACGTCCACGGTGCCATTCTTGATCGACTCATTTTGTCGCGAGCAATCAATCACCACGAGGGGGCCAAATTGTAAAAAATCAGCCACGGTGAATAATGCCTCGTTCCAACTATACCCATAATATGATTTATTGCATATACATGTGGTACAGGATGGCGTGCTTATTCTTGTCAAAGTCCAAGTTCAGGTCATCATATGGGTAAAATTCCAAGTTGAGAAAAAGTTTTACATTGGCCAATTTGCAGTTGTTGAACATAGTAACGTCTTCGCTCATCACATTCCTTCGACCAGTCTGTAGAGCAAGGATCACGCATCGCGGCTTCTCCAGCTGTGCAGATGCCTTCACGGCCCACGAATGCTTGGTTGTGCTCTGTAAAAGGATACTCGTACAGATCCCACGATTGCAAACAAATGCTCAGGTTTTGTCCACGTTCCAAAGTATGTAGCAACGATAGCTTATTGACGTCATTTAACGCCACATGGGGCATCCGCCATTGTAGTTTAACTAATTCAATTTCTGGTTCCAACATCGACGATCCTATCAGAGCATTGTTGTCGTTGCGCGATCGTAGATGATGCGTTTGTAGTCCTCGCAAAATCCCAGCAAATATTTGAGTGGGATGCAAAAATTGAAATTATTTTTCACTATTGGCCCATCGCGCCGTTTCAAGCCCCATCCGACATTCTCCATATTTTTGTCTTCGCCAGATGTTAGCGATACATAGTTTTTAAGCGTGCTAGTTATTCCAACGTTTCTGTTGCGATCAATCTCCACGCCATTCAGCTCGTATCGAATCTCATCGAATAAGAACGCCATGCAATTATTTCCCAACGTCACCGTTAATGCATCTTTTGGCTTTGTAAGATTCAAGGAACACAATTACTTTAAAAAGATAACTTTAATTACTTTTACACTTTATAACGATCAACCCGTCACGCCGTCTCTACAATTTTTTTGGTCTCTGATATGTTATTATTCTATTTTGTTTTTCGAGCGGTTTCCTATCAGTTGCTAACGGCCGCAGTGATCAGAAGATCAGCGATATACAGGGTGTTATTTTGCAAGATATTACTATTACATATCTTACAGTTTCTTACAGTTATTACATATCTTACAGCTTATTTATCTTTAATTTCCCCTCCACATAGAGGAAACTTTCACACGGCAATGTGTATAAATCCTGCTGCTGTATAGGTATTCTTATCTCATCACTGTATTCAAACGTCGTGTTGACGTATGGGTTGTATGTGTGAGTCTGCAGCTTGACGATGCGGTCATCAAACGTCGGCTTCCCTCTAATACTTAGAATGTCAGCCATTTTTCAACCTAAATGCGCACAATGAATCACAATGAGCCTCTTCTTTTTAGCGTGATCGGAGCTGTTGCAGTTGTTGTTGTTGTAAACAATTTCACTTGGAAGAAACGGGTTTCTAGAGTCGTTCAATACAAGCATCTCTTTCGTTCGCACCACATGTATTATTGTCGACGCCGTTGTACGTGCAATCTGATGGTAATCTCATTACCTCGAAAATCAAGCAACCGTCCGTCTTGATCCACAACGCGTATCGTTAGATCCGTAATGACCCGTGCGGTGATTGGAAGGTAAATGATCTGCGCGGGCGTTTCCGATATCTTATATCCTGGTAGAACTCTCGGAGAAAATTCGTGTATCGTATGTACACGCCTCCCATTGTTGTACGCGTCAGCGGTCACGCTACATTCTTTACAAACAATGTTCACGTTCATGATATTAATTGGATCGTCCGATTCGTGCCACCGTCCTGGATCTAATACCCGATTCATCGAGAATCCCAGTAGCGATCCAATGTTATTGGGCTTTGTAAAGTCCACAGCGAACCGGAGGTACAGCTCGCTTTTCATGGTGTTGTTGTTGGGACGCAACACTATTGGATATGCATCGTTGTCACCGCCATCGGTACCGTCGAGATTTTGAGGATATCGTTCGAGTAATCGCTGCTTCATATACTTGGCAATGGCGTCTAGTTCGTAGGAGCCGTGGGGAATCGTAATGTATTCATAAGAGGTGTCGACGCTATTGTTGATATCATAGTTTACGGTGAAGTAGAATTTATCGATGCTCGAGTCGATGTTCGGTATTGTGTGATAAGTTTCAAAGGTTGTTAGACCAAGCTCGTAATCATCGTCGCTCAAATCTATGGGTGGAAAGTAGCTCACCGCGAGTGTGCTACTCTTGCCGGTTAGAGTGAATGTTAACGACATATTCCGAACTGCACGGCTCGACTAGTACTGAATCAGAGTGGTGGGAAGTCAATCCTTAAATTTGGTACCGATCGTTTGTAAAAAGCGTAGACATAGTTGTACGCAATTGCTCTGATCGTACTTCTGATAAGACGTTCGATTTTATTCAATTTTCGCAGCATCTTTCTCCAGATATTTTACCAATTCCTTGGGCGGTCGAAGATTCCCAAAGCTGTCGAAATATATAGCTCGATACCCTCTCTTCGCATACGCCACCCAATGAGTCCCCGGTCCCTCGAAATTGTCCAAATTTACGATACTGCTCTCGTTTCGACGTACTCCTCCGACTGGTAACGCATTACGCATAAAAACACCTCTAAAGAATGGAATACGCATACGTTTTGCCAACTCCTCCAATTGTGCATCGGTAGTTACGCCCGCGGGCATTTTTATTTTCTTTTCGGCGTTTTTTTTTGTTTCGATATGCCCTGTCCGTGCTTGTATGGTGTGAGATAAAGTCCGCGACCTTCCATGGAGCGATTATGACGTTGCATTTCCTGCAGCTGATGTTGCGCCGCCTTATTATGGTTTACCGCCTTGGCGATCCTCGCCGCTCCACCAGCCAATGATCCGAGAACACTTAGTAGCGGGAGAAGTGGTAATATACCACCCCGTTTTGCCACCGGAAGAATCCGCTTTTTCGGTGCTCTTTTTGGAGTCCCTTTGCGCAATTTTGTTTTTATCCCCATTCCGATTTTCGTCTTGGCCTTCATAGCCGCCCAAACAGCCGTAGCAGCACCTCTTTCACCCGGAGTCGAGTCCCGCGCAACGATGCGTTTTCGCGCTTTGTCAGCGAGAACGTTATCTGCCGCGTGTCTTTCGTCGAGATCGTTGCTACGTGTTACAAAGTATGTTCAGGACTAGTGTTCGGAATTTTAAATGTGGAACAGAAATGTAGACACACGCGATAGAATTAGTTAGCACGAATAGTTATATTTAGGTGTTAAAAGACAAGGTATCTTAGTTCACTTATAACGAATAGTTTTAGACGCACTCAGTAATAATTTATTTACAGGTCAAGCAACACACGTTAATTAAAGGTTTTAAAAAGCGAGAAACATATATTTTAAGCAGTAAGTCGATTAAGTTAGCGTTATCGTTTAAATTTATACACAAGGTCAAACGGCGACAAAATACACAATAGTTTATAGCAAAGCGATCTGTCCAATTATTAAGTGTTAAATGGTTTATAATACTAAGATTAAACAATAGAACTTGCGAAGCAAAGTCGCGAAGAACAGTACTTTCGAAGCAAGTGCGAAAGCGGTGCAAGCAAATGTGCGAGATTAGCGCAATCTCGCGAATCGATGGAAGGGGGATAGATCTTAACGCCACGCGAGTGCGCAGGTCCTTGCCAATTGCCTAATTAATGGCAATCCATCATAGATGGCGTTGACAACCTAATTTCTCGTACACTACGCGAATACGCAATATCGTGTTCGCGACACGCTGCGTCCAACGGATTTATACCTTGATCCACTGTAGCCAATCGATTTGCCAGATGAGTTCACGGGCCGCAAAACTGGTATCCCGGAATATGTAATTCGATAGGTAGCGCGTTTATCTCTCGATTTAACAAACCACAGCCTTTCTTTACTCTCGTCGGCGACATTCGCTACAGTTTTTAATCAATGGTGCTGGACCGTCGATATGCGTTCGCTGCCAAGGACGATTATAATGCTCCAGACACCGACGATACTGTCGAACCTCAGAATCGGCTTTTATGTGCTCGGGGAGTCTGTCCCACAACTGATCAATGTGTCTCCCAAACTCTCGGAGTAGAATAATCTTTGGTATATATTTCAACTGCTCAGAGGTTAGGTCTCGAATATCGCAATTATCCGACAGGATCAGAAGCATTTTGAATACTGGGCTGTTTTGAGTCGATGCGGACCTATAAATAGGGCGCTTCGACGTATCAAAATCATTTTTCACAGTTCGCGGGGAGGATGCGATTCGTGCGACAACCTGTAACGATACGCGTGACAAATTTTGACGATAAATCACGAGTTATGTCTTCGAAAACCAGACGCAGACATGGTAGCATGCTACCAAACACTATACGCTGCCTCGTTTGTGGCCCATCAAATTGCGGAAAGACCAACGTGTTGGTGAGCTTGTTGGAAAGTCCTCACGGCGTCCGCTTCGAGAACGTGTACGTGTACTCCAAGTCGTTGCAACAGCCGAAATATCAGTATTTGGAGAATTTATTGACTCCGATAGATGAAATTGGCTACTTTACGTTTTCGAATAACAGTGACGTCATCCCACCGTGCGAATCGCTTCCGAATTCTATTTTCATCTTTGATGACGTGGCATGCGACAAGCAAGATACGATAAGGGAATACTTTGCAATGGGGCGCCACTCGAACGTTGACTGCTTCTATCTCTGTCAGACGTATGCAAAAATACCCAAACATCTTATCCGCGACAATGCCAATCTGTTGATTCTGTTTAAGCAGGATGGTACCAACTTGAAACATGTGTACAACGATCACGTAAACACTGACATGTCTTACGAGTATTTCTGCGCTTTGTGTCGTAATTGTTGGCAACGGGAGTATGGTTTCATAGTAATAGACAAGGATAGCGCGATGTCCAATGGACGTTACAGAAAGGGATTTAACGAGTTTGCCATACCGTGAGACAGTCAATTGTCGTCAACACGTCGGTGGGAAAGCAACGTCAGCGGTACAACGATGATTGATATCGATACTCTGGAGATTAAGGATCGCGAGAGAATAGCGAAGGAAATTGCAAAAACTAGCGAATCCATTCGCAAGAAACATCAGGCTTTGAAGACAGGCAAGATGGAGGAAGATGTCGCGTTGGAGAGATACTTCAAACCTATCGTCGAACCCTTAAAACATATTGTGGAAAATACCTCAGCGACAGAAGCTAGCACATCACCACCGATGAGCATAGACGTTGAAGGGAATGAAACATTAACGCCTAAAAAAATCCATCCGAAAGGGAACACATCGCGCAAGACAAAGAGGAAACGGCACATGTCGTCTGAATATTCACCCATAACCTCAACACCTGTTCAATCGAAGCATAAACGACGGAATGCTACATCAAACGAGTCTCCCGTTCCTCACACACCAATAAGTACATTTCCCAGTGTACAATCGCTCGCAACTATTGATGTCGACGTTTTCGAAACTAGTCCCAATGAGTCGTTTGTAACATCTATCAGACAGCAACTTCAAACATCCGAGGGACAAGAAACGTTTCGCAGTCATTTCGGTCCGCTGGGGCAAAAATACATGAGCGCGATCCTAAGTGGTGATAAGGATACAACAATGGACTATGTGTACGGCGTATACATTCGCAATAGTGGAACGATGCTTGGGGATAAGGCTTTCGATATAGACAAGGATGATAATATAATCATAGATGGTGTAAGATACGGAGGAACATCCGGTCTTTACGAACTGATTTTCAAGAGAATTCCCATTGATGCTATATACACCGATGCTGATAAACAAAAATACAAAAGTATACTGCTGGCGACGAATGCCCACAGACGCGGTCATGGTGCTAAAAATCCCATATTGAGCAACAACGGATACAAGTACAGACATGTAATTGCACCGCTAATCCCACGCGCATCAGTCAATAAAGTAGGGAAAGGTCTTAGGACACCACGAGCCATGGTGGTAAACGATAACAAGATCGATTACGTACACTGGGACGATCCCAACGAGCTGGTGGATCGATTGCGTTTGCTGGAAGCGTCACGTCAGGCGGGTAACAACACTCATGATCCCGAAATTCTATCGGTTGTCGAGGAACTACGCGAGGTAGGCCTCATTATATAAATGAAGCCGCACGCCAATGATGTGCACTGTATGCATCGAGATGCCGATCAACAAATTTGGGGTATCGCTCGAGAAGAGTGGAGCAGCTAGAATGTACTATTACAAATGGAGTGGTTTGCTTCGAAATTACATGCGAGATAACGCTCTTTGCGTGGTTGGTGCCGACTTTGATGCAAAATCATGCAAGATACGACGCGTAGCTCAACCGGTGGCCGACACCGATGCCCGATACTTATCGCATCATTCGTGTCAAAGACACCTCTGCGATCAAACATGCAGTCATTATCGAAATCCAAGAGTAAAGAAAACCACGGCCACAAGAAGCTACAACTCGTTGAGGAATTGCATGCTCCAGCTCGAAGATATTTTCCGCGGAGGCGTGTCATAGTGCATGGATACGATGATCTGTGGCAAGCTGACATTGTAGAAATGCGTCCATACTCACGATTCAACCAGAGTCACCACTACATACTCACCGTCATCGATGTGTTGAGCAAGTATGCATGGTCGTTGCCGCTCAAGACTAAAAGTGGCGCTAAGGTGACTAAAGCGTTTGCAAAGATATTTAGAGATCGATATCCGAAAAATTTGCAAACCGATCAAGGATAAGAATTTTACAACGCTGATGTGCAGAAACTCTTGGCAAAGCATAACGTTAATCATTATTCGACGTATTCTGTGATGAAGGCCTCCGTCGTAGAACGTTTCAATCGAACTTTGAAAATCAATATGTGGAAACTGTTTACGCTCAATGGAACCTATAGATGGACCGATGCGCTACCAAGTCTACTTGCAGAGTATAACGCACGTAAACATAGAACCATCAGAATGCGTCCTTGCGATTTTACCCCTGCGATCACCGATAAGCTGCTAGCCACCGTATACAGCAACATAAAGATCGCTGCTCCAGCGAGATTCAAGTTGGGCGAGTTTGTGCGCGTGAGCAAATTTAAAACCATATTCGATAAAGGCTATACGCCGAATTGGACAACGGAGGTGTTCAAGATAGTCAAAGTACAAGCAACTAATCCCGCAACGTATCTGCTGGTCCATTCCTGTGGAAAACCTGTTGCCGGAGGATTCTATGAATACGAGCTGCAACGCGTCACCGATCCTGATGTGCATCTAGTGGAAAAAGTGTTGCGTAGAAAGGGTGATAAGGTGTACGTCAAGTGGTTGGGATTTAATAAATCACACAATTCATGGATAAATAAAAATAATGTATTGTAAAAATAATAATACATGGTTCAATAAATACAATGATACATATGTGTAAATGTTGTAACGAGTTATTGTCGGTAGGACGGCGATCTTGCCCCCCACCGCGCAGCCGACCGCGTCATCACACCGCGCTCTGCCAACGGTCTTGCCCCCCACCACTCGTCCGCGGTTTCCAAGAACTGGCGCGAGAGGGTGACCCGCTAATTAACTCGGATTATAAGCTGGGGGCATGGGCCTATTTGGCAGAGACCGCCTAGAGCGACCGTACGACGTACACCTCTCCCAGAGACCTCCTGTGCAATCCCACGTTCTTGTGCCGACACTCGTTCTTGCGAAAGACAAGCGCCCGTGTTATCACCAGTTCTAGTGCGAAGCCAGACTGAGTCTCTGCGTCTTTTTGAATACGCCCCCTCCACGGTTCCCAGAAGGACAGCGTGAGCCATCCTCTGGATGCAGACCGTTATCCGCCATCGATCTCTTGAACCGATTTATCTCCGTTCTTGAGAGCGTCCTTACAGCCTCCGATTCACCCACCGGTTGTGCCCACGGAGTGACCGGACTAAAGACTCTCTGACCAGGGTCTAACGGCAGGGTTGGCCCGCCAAGACACCGAACGGTCAAACTCTTTATCCCCTCCCCCTTCACCGCCTCGTCACCGATTCCAATACGCGCCGAGACACGCGCCGTGAGATTCGCCGCGATACACACCGACTCGTACTCCGACGTGTGCGCCGCGACACACACCAACTCGTACTCCGACGGGTACGCCGCGATCCACACCGACTCGTACGCCGCGATACACACCGAACCGTGCGCCGCGCTACACACCGGGACCCGCCGCGTTAGTATAAGGCCTAGGTTAAGCCGCTTACACACTGTGTGCCAGCATAGACCTGGCCGGGATATTCTGTACATAGTTCCTAAGTCCAATAAACAGTGTGTCTCTACACTCCATCTGCGTACGATCATTCGATCGGCAGCCCTGGACCTCCGTCCTGAGCTGGCGATACGGTACCTCCACCGCCCCACCGGTAAATCCGCGTTCTACGGTTACAATGTGCAAACAATTTTTTTATTTTTAACACATTATTTCAACCATTTATAATCCAGTTAATATATACAATGATACATATGCATGAGTGAACAATTTTATATTGCGCAATAATTCCCCCTATTTATATGAATGCGTTAATAAATACAATAATAATAATTCTACTATTTATAAGAAACGAGTTAATAAATACAATTACAATTTCTATTTTTACAACGGGATATTATAATGACCCCAGGGCAGAGTGTCGGTCGAATCGGGTACGATATGCCGCTTGTCGCCGTATGGGCTTAGAGCAATTTTAGATTCCGAAATGGAGTACACTTTATGCAATTTAGACCGTATGCATGATTGTCTGCGAACCATTTCGATCTCCCTATGCAAACACTGCGCGTAGTCGTCGAAAGTTATCGTTCTGGCTATGACGTTGGTCTTGACGCCTTTCGCCTTTTTCGTATCTTTTTTACCGTTTACGCGAAGTGCATACATTTTCGCTCTGAGACCTACGAATTCGGTCATTATCGCACCGTTATTTTCGTCCTTCATTAGCCCTGGAACCTTCTTATTTACGCGCGGCATATTATATGGATTGTCGGTAGGATAATCGCTTGTGTCGAATCTATCGATATTGTGTTTCATGGACTCGTAGATATCATCGCATTGAATGTGATAAATGAGACTATCTGTGTCGGTATATAGAATTTTACAATTTTTTCCGTGCTTGGGCGATATGTACTCGTGGTGAAATTCATACAAACAAATTTTTGATATGTCTAGAATGTACATACCCACGTATATCGGTTTGTTGAATTTCACCTCGAGTTTTCGCAATTCAACAGCTATTAAATTTTCCGAAAAAACACTTCTGCTGTGGAAATTCGATTTCGCGATCATTGCCTCCGCGCCATATCGCCCATCCCAATGTGTTAAAAGTTTTACATCCACATGGTTTCGTACATTTTCCATAGTTTTGCCGAATACCGCGTTGTTCATCAATTTGTACAAATTTTTTCCAAAATCATTTGTCGCGCTTGTTCTAAACCGTGTATTGAGTCCGATGTAATCGCGGAGCCAGGGGGGTTGATTGAATTGAAGCACACGGTGTATCTTTGTAATACGAAGACCGTGACGCGTGCACTGCTGCAGGTTGCGGTAATGGATGACGTAACGCTGCTTATCGTATACCGTCGCGAGTAACTTGTCCTGCCTGCTGCCGGGTGGTTTGGTACGCGTCGGGCAAAACGGTAGATCGGCATGAGCGTCGTGCAGACGTTGCGGATATTTCAGATGTACGTCGAGAATGTATCCCGTGGGCGCATCGACCGGGATTGAAGACACGTCAAAAATTGCAGCATCTTCGACCCACCGAAATTTAGTGTATGGTAGGGGTTGACACATTGCCCATCCATACAAATTGTTCACATCAAAGTACATCAAGTACTATGACTTTTCCGATGCGTCGTAAGATGACATGTACTTGTTATTGGCATGTGCATATCTTCCGGAACATTGACTTAAACCCCCACGTATACCGCGTTCGATAAACATGACCATATCAATGTCTATGAGTAATTCGAATGTAATTTTTGTATGTTTTAGCATTGCATCCCATGTAAAACCAGGTATAGTATAATAATGTGCTGCATCTAATCCGTAACTCTCGATACAACTTTCGCGAAAATTTTCAAAAATATCTGCCAATAACAAGACATCTGTTTTCAAATACAAGTCGCTGTATTCGCCCAAGGTTCCAATCTCGAAACGCTGCCAGACAGTTTCGGCGTGTGCGTAATCGGTCTCGGATACAGTCTCACCCGTTAACGAACTGTAGAATGACTCGCGCGGCGGTAAGCATGGATCCTGCAGTTTGTTCGCGCAATCAAGATATTCATACGGAAAGTCACTCTTTCGCGTCAATAAATTGAAATCCTCGGTGGATAATGTTTCAAATTGGGATCGCAAAATTTTTAATTTATCTGTGCTAAGAAAAGATACTAATTTGTCGAGACTGGTGTTGAGAAATTTGTACGAATCGATGAATCGCAATTTAATACAATTTCGCGCGTCTGAATCAGCTGTATCTTCGACATTTTTTGTGAAAGAAATATACTTTCCTCTAGTTATGGGTAATACGTCAACGCTGCCTTCGAAAGTGGTAGCTATTTCCTCGATAATGAAATGTGAATCATAGCCGGATAAATTATGGAAAACTATGGGGATGTAAAACGCGTTTTTATAATTTAAATTGCACTCCGTATGTGCTGGGCCTCTAAACCGTCCGGACAGATGGCATAGATCGTGGACTCGTACATCGCTAGCCTCGAATGGTTCTTTGCAAATATGACAGTGTGTTGCATTGTGAAATACCGTCCGCTGTTCGGGAGTTAAATCCAGCATTGGAACATTACTGGCCAGAATGGGTTTGACAAAGTTTGCAAAATTTTTCAATTCGTCTACGAACCACGAAACACAATCCGCGCCGCGGCGACATCGATACACCGATAGTGATGTATCGTACGAACAATGCATGTAATAGGCTATGCTATGCACATTGTGGTGCTGATACGCGCGCAATTTATTTATATCACCAATTTGACGGTTGTCCTCTGTTTTCTCGATGATGCACTCGAGATCTGCGTACACCACGAAGGGGAGTCGCTCCTTCCTGCAGTGGTTGTTGAAGTTGAGCAAATATTTGCCTTCGCTGGGCAGCAGGATGGCGCTGTCATTCATCTTGCCACAGTCCAGCGAATGAAGCTCCAACTTCGCGGCAGATCCGAAATAGTGCATGCATCTGTAAACCCAAAAATTTTTTATTTAATTTGTTTCGTGAGATATTTCAATATTTCATATGTTTTCTATACATACCGATCACAGATGAATTTCTTGGCTTTGTTCTTGCTCAGCTGTGCGCTCACTAGCCGGGACAAATTCTTGATCAGCACAAAGTGCCCTACATCGCCGTGCTCGTGATTCGGCGTGTAGAGCAGGTTGACGTGTTGATCCCTCTTTTGGCTGGTGAGGCGCAACGGAAAGACTTCCGTCTTCGTCCTCTCCATCTCGAAGCTGTACACTTTGATGGAGATTGCGTTCAACCGCTCAAATTTTCCAATTTGCCCCAGGGACATTGGGAACTCAATGCCCTGGAGATTTAATACGGAAGTATAGTCGGGGTATGAACTTGGGCGATCGGGATGTCTTTCCGCAGGATGGAGAGTGACGACCACTGCCCACGCGAAACACGCATTGTCCGGGGATTGCACATTGATCGTTGCATTTTTCAACAATAAATCCTGTGGCAACTTGTGTTGGCACCCCGCGCGCAGCGGATTGTATTTGTTGACATTGACGGTCAGATTCATGATTCTCGCCAATGCCTATCCGCTGTCGCGTTCCTGGAACTCTTCCAGCGATGCCAGGGTGGGTTCGATGACGCATCTCTGGTACCACTCCTGCAGATCGAATGTGCGGAAGTGTTCGCAGTTTCGGGTGTTGATGCTTTTACCAGCATGCTTGTCACCCGCCACAAATTCACCGTTGAATACAGTGTTCACTTTGAGGTTTCGATGTTTCCTCAAAGTGTCCCGCACATGCTCGACCACAATGGTCGCCGCATCTTGGAGGAAGTTGCGCGGCTCGATATAGTTTGAATTTAGCACTGCACCAGTTAACACGCGGCTATCGAAAGCAGTGTCTATTTCACGCCACAAAATTACTATGGTAGAATGTCCGACACCTTCGCGCACGAAACGGCCACGCAACGAATATTTTAATCCTTCGAGCTGCGCGATTCGAGCAATCAGCGATTGCCGAACACCGATCGATAATCGCGGGCGTTTCACGCGGCTGTGCTCTTCCAACGATTCGATGCACTCGTTGCACCGTTCCTCCCACGCGAAGTACTCTTCCCGCGAAATCAATCGTGCGGATTGATCCAACAATTGGCGTTCTACTTGCACGAATTCTTCCATGATCGTAAATGGAATGTAAATGTAATGTCGTTTCCGCGCAACACGTTGCAACGATTTGAAGCTTTGTGCAGTTTGGAGCGCGCTTTTATGACTGGTGTCATGATTTGCGATCTCTGTCTTACTCTTTTGGCGTACGCCCTCTCTCCAATGCAAAAACGACGATCCGATCCAACATGGTTCTATGCAGTTTCTGCTGATACAGCAAAATTCACGCGTATCACGAATTAGCGCGCAAGATCATCCGACACAGTTTCTGCTGATTCCGCATAATTCTAAGATTCTACGTTCCCAAAAGTATTATATTACATTCAACACGTGTCGAGACTTTTATCCTTGAGGATGGGGCTCAAGTTACATACGATCTTTCGATATGCTGCGACGTTAAGGTTGAAACACATTATGGAAAAATTGGTAGCTTTAAAATAAACTGCTGTGGTGGGGGAAGCAATTGCACCTCTATTTAAGCCAGTCCCCGGACGCTATTCAATCAATCGCTCAGTAGCCTCAGTGACTTTCGACGGAACAAAATGTGCTCTGAAAAAAAATGTGTAGTACCAGTGCCGAAGGAAACGTTGACGCATGAATTATTACGTTCCGATCGTGCAAGATGATGGCATAGATCAATGCGGGGAGGATACAGTTGCTTGGTAAGGCTTAATTTTCAAATCTTCTCAAAATTTTTTTATGTTTATTCCTGATACGAGCGCACACTTTCATAGCTTTGATTGTTCTCATAGCCCGCGCCGAACATCGCGGATCATGGTCAGAAGATACGCATTAACATCCATGGGCACCAAATATTTGGAAATTGGAATCACCGTACGGCCTATGATTGATATAGAAATTGTTCTTGGCGACAATCGGGGGATGTTTCTCACGTTACTATCGTATACATGGCATGCGCTATGCAACAGCTGTGAAACCATCGAAGAACGTTCACGATTACCTGGATCACCTTCGATGCAGATGGATAAATTAACGATGGATTTTTGTGAGATCTATAATTCTCCGATTGTAAGGATGACGCTACATGATAAGCCGCTGTATTTCAAACCGGATACAGTAACATTTTTATTAAATCTTGAGCCATGTATAGACTATGTGTATTCGCGGCTGCATCAAAATGTAAGAGATGTGCAGACGAAATTTGAAACTTTTGTTAACGTGCTACGGCAGAGCGATATTGCCTGCGAAACATTAGATACGCGTCGTGATGCTAAAATCATACGTGATAGCGAACATTACTGTGAGGATTATCATGTAGATTGCGAACTGGTAGCATATGCAATCAATGATATTCTAGCTGATGCTCGTAGGAAAAAATGTTAAATTATATTCTTTTAATTTTAAATAAAATTTCTTAAACATATATTATTTCTTCATTTTATTTACCCGTCTTCCTTTCGCCACGTTCTATTTCGCTGGAGCCTTCTTCGCGCCGTTGAATGACGTCATCGCACGCGACTGTTCCGGAGGTTACACGATACGCCGCGACGTTAAATCGGAACGCTTCGAAATACTGTTAGCTTTAGAATAAAATGTGATTGTACCACCCTGTATTGTTGTCTCTTTCCCTCCTCCGAATTTATCTTTAAAAGTAATGCTCTCTCTTTCCCTCCCTCCGAATACGCGGTGTGAAAACGCCGATCTTTCCCGAGATCGTCCGAAACAATTCCCAATAAAAATAAATTATTATTTCTCTGCGTTGGAAATGTCTGTATGTCGCATATTGGCTTGGAAAAATATTTGGGGGTGGGCCAAGGTCATTCTTTCGCTCGGAAAAAATTTCCGGTGGTGGATCGGGGTCTGAAAAAGTTCTCGGGGGGTTATTTACTCCCTCCGGTCAGGTCTAAAAAATTTTCGGTGGTGAGTCCGGTCTGGAGAGTTCTCCGTGACGGCTCGGCCTGGACTGATCCCCTCCATCATCGCGGCTTCCCCCACTCCGCGGCTCGTGCGCGCGCAACCAATTTTCCTCTCACCGCTGTCCCCGCGCCCATATTTCACTCCGTCGCGCTCCCCCACGCGCCCTCACTTCCCCCCGCCACCTCACTTCCCCCCGCCCCCGCGCTCCCCTCAGAGGACCTGGGTTGGAACCCGCTTTGCCTTACTACTTGCCTGCGTCAAGATTTTGCGGGACGGTTCCCGTGCTCACATTATGGGCTCGTGACCATTGCGCACGCCCGTCGCGCACGCAAAGGACCGAGTGTCACGGCGTCCGAAAGACGGAGCGAGACAAAACATCAACGCGTCGTTTGCCTCGTACCGCCCTTGCTCGCATCCAATGCCTCTCGCTCGCTCTCGTACCATCTCGCTCTCGCCTTCGCCGGACAAGAGTGAGACAGAAGTGGTGGGGATAGCGAAAAACCCACATCGTGTACACCAAATCGAGTCCATAAGGAGACAATACTGTATCTATCGTCTTCTATTAGTATAATTCTTCCAATGTATAATCAAACAATACAGCATGTACAAAAAGAGACTGCGAATGATTAAATATTACTTTATGCGGCCACTTCATTAATGAAAACTGCAATAATGTTATAATTAAATTTAATATAATCCACTTTAATGTAATATTATATATATATATATATATATATATATATATATATATATATATATATATATATATATATAATTATATATATAAGAACTGCTGTTATTTATTAAATGTAATGCTTTCTCAGTATTGCAGCCGAGATTCAGCGCTCAGCTGTTGCGCGGATTTAAATGTGCGTGCGAGAGCGTGTAAACACGGTGACACATCCGGTAAGACGGTTACCTACGTCACACGTTTTTTGCCCGGATTCGCGCGTTGCGCGCTTCCAAGAATCCGGCAGTTAGTTCGAAGAACACCTCTGACGACAACAACACGCTCTCGCACGCACGAATTATACAATCCTTCGTCGCCCTGCGACCCACGGTTTTTTGAATCTCCGAAAACGGCCCTTCGAGCCATTCGCGCCCTGCGCTCAGTGTACATAGTTTTGTACATAGTTTCCGTTGAGTGTTTTCGTCGTGTCTTGTTAAGTCGTGTGTGTTCTGTTCGAATTCTGTGTGTAGTGTTCGTGTCCATTGTAACGACGCCCACTTCGGCCAATAAACGTGCCGTCCTATCACCCGTCGAATTCTTCTTGGAGTGCATCCCTTCCCTGGCCATTACCAGTGGCGATCCACATCGCCTCCCAAGGCAGACGATTAAACACTCAGCTTTAGCAGCTGTTCTTAAGCAAAGCGATCAGAATTGCGCGGATATCAACCCACGATTTTCAATACCGAAATTGAAATCGATATTGCTCCTTCGTAAGAAATAACTAGCCTCTTAGCGCCAATTCGCTGCACGGGAGTGACGGAGAGCATGCGGTAGTGTTGTGTATTTTGGCGGTGATTTTAAGAACAGAACGCGGGTTGGTGCCGGTGGAGTGCTGGAGCACTCTGCTCGCGAAATGTATGGGAGTTTTAAATAAAATAAAATTGTTCACTGGCAAAACTTCAATGTATTTTCCTAATAGTTTTAAGAGATCGTGACATACTGAGAACAGGTTGGGACTTCTTTAATCGGGAGTGAAAATCGTTCTGACTTCTCGGAGTCCTCCGTCATTGCTCCTTCCCTCCTGGAACGTGGTGCCCCTTCCATCCCTGCGCGTCCTCCCAGTCCTTTGGCCAATCAGGATGAGGCCGGATTCAAATGGTAGGCTGTCCCGTGGATGTCCGTCCGCCCCCGCGAATCGACGTCCATATTTCCCTCCGTCTTCGGGTGGTGGTGGAAACTCGGTGGAAGCGAGCTTTTCCGTTACACAGCGGGGTGCTCACGTGGGAAGAGAAAGTTGGCTCGGCTCCGAGGATCGAGAAAACAACCCTTGAAGGAAATTTATGACTGCCCTAGCGTCGCCAACACTTCTGGAGTCAATCAGCACTCCTAAAGATTAACTAAGGACAAGGCCTTCTCAAGCGATTACGTGACTTATTGTTAGAAGAAACTCGCGATTCGTTTCGGGGCCCGTTAATAGGTATCCTCTTCCTGCTTTCGAGCTCTGCCCAAGATCTTCCCCACGAATGCCACCCGCATTGCGCATCCTTTATAATACTTCTTAAACATACGCAAACATCTACTTTCAAACTTCGCTACTGATTTACCTATCGATTATATATATTTCCGTGACTACGTTCGCGTAATCATGCAACAGTAGACAGGGATGGTTCTAAACAAGGACAGAGATTTATGTGGAAGTGAGAGGGTCTTATGCGGACGGCGGCTACCTCGGGGTCGCGGCGGACAGAACGCCTTCCCTTGCCTTCCCGTGCTGGAACACCGATATGGGGATTTCGTGTGTTTACCTAGACTTCGGCCTGGCAGTCTAAAAACTTTCTACCTACGATACATGCTACTTCTTTGCCAAATAGATGAGGAATTGAGCCCATCATCCTCTTACGTGTACTGTTTTATCAAGCAAAATTCATTTTAGCAAACTAAATAACAACTTGTAAAATTGTCACCATTGTCACTAGGAATAACTCAGTGGTTCTTCGACACAGGGGGACCCGACATGCAACGTTGACAAATTTCCGATGGAAAGCCGATTCCGCCGCCTAGTGTATAATGATTGTCAATCAATTTTACTTACCTATCCCACTAATGAGATATACAGGGTGTCCGCGGGAACACTGGACAGCGGGATTTCTCCTAAACTATTGGACAAAAAATCTGAAAAAATATGGAATGCATGGTTCGAGGGGGCCAACTTATTAGCCCGAACGAATTTTTTTTTCGATTATTATTATAAAAGATACGATGGTCAAGTTCGGTTTTTCAAATGGAACTCTTTTTTTTGAAGACCTGAGTTGATAGTGCGTTCCAAGACGAATTCAATAAGCATCAATGTATACACTTGATTTCCACTGGTTTTTGAGATATTGCGCTTGCAAATTTACTGATTTTCACTGCAAGAAAACCCTCTGGAATAGCAAGAACCGGGGACGGTCTTACTGGCGCCACGGGTGGCACTGCCTGTTGAAATAGATACCTACCTGCGAAAGGTCTACGCCAGGCCCAAAGGCTGGACAATTCTTTTCCGCCAGAAATGCTACTTAGGTATGTACGTCTCCGGTATCGAGAAGCGCATCGTTACTTTTATTTTGCACTTGCTTCTAGGCTCGGATAGCCAGTTCGTCTGGGAGGGATGCAAGTTGGATTGGTTAGGTTCGGAGGAGTGAAAGTTGCTAGACTAAATTTCAACTATAGGGAGCAGATTGTATCAGAACCAATCGGATTTGCATCCCTCACAAACGGCTGCACTCTTGAAGAGGCCCTCTTCACAGCAATACCTTCTCCCCAATGCCCACCTTCTTTCGCACGGAATATGTCAACGCATGGTTTTGTTTTGATATCGAAGCTCATGTTTATACTCGAGAGGACCACGCGTCGACAGCGGGCTACCCCTTTTCTTACCGTATTTCTCCACGAGGAGTATTGCCGATGGATTGTAGAAACGCAGATGTCTGGATGCCAGTTGTTGAATTCAGGAGACGATAGAAACACTTTATTACAAAACACACATGTACTATAATTAAAGTAAATCGTATTCCTCTCGGGCAAGAGTCGCCCGACGTTCGTCAAGAAGATGCGGCCTGGTACCCCGTGGCGAGGACAACCCTTCGCAGGGTCTCGCCCGATTTTTATGGCTTTTTCCGGAAAAAGGTACGAATCCTGGGCCGAACGTAACGAATTGAGGTCGAGCCCCCGCAGTCGAGGGTGAATTATCCATTACAGCGTATTAAGAAATTCTTTTCTTCATCGTATCGAGAGGGAAGTGACGCGAATGGATTCCTTATGTTTTTCTGACGAAAATCATACCAAATATCATGCAAATCGGACTACTTTGATACAAGCTATTTGTATTCCCTATGTAAAAGTTGTCCGATTTACACGACATGACATGGCATGATTTTAATCGACGAAACGCCAGGAATCCATTGGCATCACTTTCTCCTTCGATACGACGAAGAAAAGAAGCAAACATTTGAAATCCTAAACATTTCTCACTTCTTAATGATATTCCAAACCCTTCGAGGGTCGAAAGCCATAAAATTCGATGGGCACTGCGGGGTGTTGTCCTCGCCACGAGGCGACGGGCGTACCTCCAGAATTACCCTGTATTTGTTCAGGAAATAAAATAATTCTTTATTCTTTATCGTATGGATATGAATGTGTCGCCGATGGATTCCTTGGGGTTTTCTGATGAAAATCATTGCAAATATCGTGTAAATCGGACAACTTTTACATAGGGAATACAAATAGCTTGTGTCAAAGTGGTCCGATTTGCATGATATTTGGTATGATTTTCATCAGAAAAACATAAGGAATCCATTGGCGTCACTTCCCTTTCGATACGATGAAGAAAAGAATTTCTTAATAAGTTGTAATGGATATTTCACCCTCGACTGCGGGGGCTCGACCTCAATTCGTTACGTTCGGCCCAGGATTCGTACCTTTTTCCGGAAAAAGCCATAAAAATCGGGCGAGACCCTGCGAAGGGTTGTCCTCGCCACGGGGTACCAGGCCGCATCTTCTTTGTGTCCAGCCTTTGGGCCTGGCGTAGACCTTTCGCAGGTAGGTATCTATTTCAACAGGCAGTGCCACCCGTGGCGCCAGTAAGACCGTCCCCGGTTCTTGCTATTCCAGAGGGTTTTCTTGCAGTGAAAATCAGTAAATTTGCAAGCGCAATATCTCAAAAACCAGTGGAAATCAAGTGTATACATTGATGCTTATTGAATTCGTCTTGGAACGCACTATCAACTCAGGTCTTCAAAAAAAAAGAGTTCCATTTGAAAAACCGAACTTGACCATCGTATCTTTTATAATAATAATCGAAAAAAAAATTCGTTCGGGCTAATAAGTTGGCCCCCTCGAACCATGCATTCCATATTTTTTTCAGATTTTTTCGTCCAATAATTTAGGAGAAATCCCGCTGTCCAGTGTTCCCGCGGACACCCTGTATATATATATATATATCAATCAATTAAAATTCATATATATATGCATTATGCAAATCGGAAAGTTCGACAAGGTTATCGGCATCAATGCGATTCTGCGTCATTTTAATGATAAAATATATGTTTTGCAAAGTCATTGTAAATCTTCGCACATTATTTATTTATCGTGTGGTTTCCAAAATAGCCTAATAGGGGAAGGTGGGGCAAGACGGGGTAGTTAAGGTTTGATGATGAATAAAACACAGGTTTTCATAATCAACTAATCAATTTTATGTCTGAGCCATTCTTTGGTAATAAGTCTCTCAGTTTAACTATGAATCAACCTAATCTTTACAGGTTTTAATGGAATAAATAAAAAAATTCAGAAAAAGTCCTATCCCCCCGTCTTGCCCCACGGGTGGGGCATGATGGGGTACCAATTAAAAAACAATATAAATAAAGTAAATATATATAAATTAATTATTTATTGGGTTGACAGAGGCGGCACATATGTATGGCTTCATCGTCCTCGTCTCCTACATCAGCATAGGAGAAATGAAGATGTTATAATTGCGGTGTTTCCAGTTTTCTCGACATACGAGTCTTTTGTTTTGTGATTGGGACGGGAATCAGTTCTTTTGGACTAATTAGTAGAAAAGAAGTATCATTTTCCTCGGTCCGTCTTTCGTTTGTAGTTTCTAACTATCCTGGGACAATGAGAAAGTTTGATTTTTATTTCTAGGTTTGTGAGGGGCATGATGGGGTAATGAAAATAAGAGGTACCCCATCTTGCCCCTTCTCATCTCACTACAATCATATGAACACTGCCCGAAACATTATTTGCGAAAGGATAAAATGACACACGTGCCTTATAGCCAGCTAAATTCTGCCTCAGAAACATATACATGTACTGAAGATCTTCTATATTATCATATCATTATCACGGGTGCTAAAAATAAGGAAGATATTAAGAAATCCCAATAAATTATAAATTCTGATCTATCTTTGTCACACGTCCACGTGTTTCACTGACTTGCTGCTGAAATGCATGTACGAATGTGCTGATATAATGATTCATGCACGTCATTGATTAGTTTTAATGAGTTTTACTTTGGATACAATTTTAGGTACCTACTGCTTTGCTTAAATAATTGAAAGCTGTCTAAACTTTATATAACTAATCATTTAAATATGGGTTTAAGAAACCATTATTAATGGCAACTGCTAAAATGGACTTCAAATGCGGTAATAGAGGTTTCATTTGTTTGCAAAAACAATATAACACATATACTATTTATATGTATGAAAAGAGATTATCCAGAGGTATTTCAGCGTATATTTCAAAAATACAAAAACTTAATTTTAAGGGTTGGTGGTGAGGGTAACTTGAAAAATATGTTTTTTTCAAAAATTATTTTTACGCGGTTTTGTATATATATATAAAAAAAAGATGCAATTTTTGTTTAAATTTCTTTTCGACATCTCTCACCCTTCCCGAGATATTCCACGGAAAAGAAAATTCTACATTTCTTTCAAGGGATGATTTCACCCCCAAAAATTGCATTATGGCACCAACAAAAAATAGGGTTGCGTTACGGATGAACTATTATACTTGCACACTGAGTTTAATAATTTTCTGAATTTTCGGGTTGCCAAACTTCCCTTGTGAGCGAGTAGGGATTCAGGCGCGAATTCCAGCTTCGTAGCACTGAGCGACCAGGTAAGATTTAACGAGTAATCGCACACCTGGGTGACACCCGTTAGAGCACTGGTAGGGTTTTTATTTAGGCTTGGTAATTGGATTTACCGGTGCATTAATATAAGAAGCCGCCCGTAGTATTCTGCGAAATACGTCTAGACGTATGGTCGTACAAGAGCTATGCGAAAGTAAATCTGGTAATTACTATAAGAACTCTCGCGTTTGCGAACCGAGATCAGCTGTTGCAGCAGCCTGTTATGATTTGGAATCTTCGTAACCGAAGGATAGATACAATAATTCGAACAGTGATTTAAAGTAAGAAAGTTTATTAAATTTGAAACACATGATGTTTTACCACCAACCACCGGATGCTTGAATTTTCAGATTTCGTAAGAAGATATTGTGGCATCGAACACCCAAAAATATAGTGCGAGAGACTTGTTCCCTTTCGTAGGACAGACCTTCTTGACAACAAATATTCCATCAACAATGAACCCTTGCAGGTCAACAAATGTTGGTACGACCATTATCGGTACAATTTAGAGGTTCGCTCGCTTCCAAGACAGGCGGGAGAATGTAGTCTTTCTCGTAAAGTATTTCGATTTTTACGATTAAATTTTATACGAATTTCGCACAGGAGAGGGCGGGCAAGTATTGTGGTAATTTAATTCTTTTTGTGCATCACGTTTGTCAGCGGATTGTATTCAACCACCCGATCGTGCAGAATCAGACAGTAGGCCGTAGTATTTGCCGGCACATTCTCTTTACACTCGAATTCCATGCGCACGTCCACGGTGCCATTCTTGATCGACTCATTTTGTCGCGAGCAATCAATCACCACGAGAGGGGCCAAATTGTAAAAATTCGGCCACGGTGAATAATGCCTCGTTCCAACTATACCCATAATATGATTTATTGCATATACATGTGGTACAGGATGGCGTGCTTATTCTTGTCAAAGTCCAAGTTCAGGTCATCATATGGGTAAAATTCCAAGTTGAGAAAAAGTTTTACATTGGCCAATTTGCAGTTGTTGAACATAGTAACGTCTTCGCTCATCACATTCCTTCGACCAGTCTGTAGAGCAAGGATCACGCATCGCGGCTTCTCCAGCTGTGCAGATGCCTTCACGGCCCACGAATGCTTGGTTGTGCTCTGTAAATGGATACTCGTACAGATCCCACGATGGAAAACAAATGCTCACGTTTTGTCTACTTTCCAAAGCATGTAGCAACGATAGCTTATTAAGGCTACCGTCTCACCGGGCGTTGAATGTGTGCGTACGCTCACACAAGCTAGGAAAAGAGTGTGTGTATACGCGATGTAGTATGTATGTATGTATGTGTGGGGGATATCCGATTAGAATGATTATGTGACTAATTGAAGAACTCAAGAACACGTCCGTTAGAACTGAGATCAGAATATATAATAATTTTACAGACAGTGTAATAAAATCCTTAGCAACTAATAAACAGGAGAACAATTAATTATAAATATTAAAAGCTCACTTCATTCAAACCTCATTCAATCGATAAGTTATAAAGTCGCGCGCAAACAGGCATACCACATACTAACACGAAACCCCACAACTACTCCCCCCTAGAAAAGAACGGTAGTTCTGCGAAAGAAACTTTTTTCTCTAGACACGCAACGGTACAGTAGTTTTAGTTATACATGGATTTACAGTGGTTTGCGTCGGCTGAACATGGTCCGAGGTAGGAATGAAAGTAGGTTTGAGTCTGTCAACGGAAATATTAATCCTTTTACCATCAAGCATGATAGTGTATACCCGCTCATTTAACCTCTCTACGATTTCGAATGGACCAGTAAAGGATTGTTGCAAAGGGCGTCGAATTTTATCATCTCTGACAAATACATGAGATGCGACTTCTAAATCTTTATGTGCAAATGGTATACGCTTATTATGATTGCTGGTTGGTTGTGCTCGTAAGGATCTAATTCTATTTCTAATTTCATGAATCAACATCTGCGGTTCCACAGAAAAATCTACGTCTTCAAAAAATTCGCCAGGAATGCGCAAGGGTGATCCAAATAACATCTCAGCAGCAGAACATTTAATGTCTTCTTTAAAGCAAGCCTAACAGAACTAAGGGTAATTTATCCACCCAATCGGTTCCAGAACCAACACACATAATAGCGGACTTCAAGGATCGGTGCCACCTTTCAATAATGCCATTGGACTGAGGATGTTAAGCTGTCGTACGAGTCTTAGCACAACCCAAGAAATTAGTAAGGCTTTTAAATAATTCTCCTTCAAATTGACGACCTTGATCTGTAGTGATGACCACTGGGACACCGAACCTTGATACCCAAACATTTAAAAGGGCCGAAACCACAGTATCAGCAGTTATATCTTCGATAGGGACTGCTTCAGGCCATCTACTAAACCTATCGATCAAGGTAAGGCAATATCTCTTACCCTTGACTTCAGGTAAAGGGCCAATAATGTCCAAATGAACCTGAAAAAATCTTTGATTGAGAACCTCGATCTTTTCTGGACTTAGCTTGGTGTGTCTATGGACTTTGCTACGCTGACATTGCAAGCATGTCCTAGCCCAATAGTTAATTTCTTTGCACATTCCTGGCCATACAAATTTTTCTTGGACTTGGTGCTTGGTAGCTCTACCACTGGGATGTGACAAACCATGCACCACGTCGAAGATTTTCCGTCTCAAGGGTTTAGGAATATACGGTCTAATTTTACCATAACGCACGTCGCAAAATAAAAGGTTTTTGGTTCCAGTTAAATTAAATTCTCGAAGTTCTAAAACTGAAGAGCCTTTGAGTAATTCTTTCAACTCTTGGTCAGTACTCTGTTCTGAGGCCAGCTCGTCAGTAGAGATAATGACTGGTAAATTAATTGCTTCGATTCTGGAGAGTGTGTCGGCCACAATGTTTTGTTCTCCCGAAATATGACGTATATCGGTCGAAAACTGTGCGATAAAATCTAGTTGTCTGGCCTGACGAGGTGAAGCCTTATTTAGAGTTTGCTTAAACGCATACATTAGAGGTTTGTGATCCGAAAAAATAATAACTTCACGAACTTGTATTAAATCTTTAAAATACTTAATGCTTTCAAAAATAGCTAACAACTCTCTATCGTAAGTGCTATATTTTCTTTCAGTTACGCTAATTTTCTTCGAGAAAAACGCAATCGGATGTACATCATCTCCGCAGGACTGTTCCAGTGCCGCACCAACAGCATAATCAGAGGCGTCAGTCTTCAAAAACAGCTTAGCGGAGTCAACAGGATGCGCCAACAATGTCGCGTTGGAGAGCTCCTGTTTACAGCTAACAAAAGCCTTGGAAGCTTCTGCGGTCCAAGGTACAGGACGCTTGTCGTTCTTCCTGCTGTCTTTAATGAAGTTGTTCAATAAAGCCTGATTTTTAGCTGCACTCTTGAGATGCCTTCTATAATAATTAATCAAACCTAAGAATCTTCGTAACTGAACGATGGTTTTCGGCTTCTTCAACTCTACAATTGCTTTAACTTTAGCAGGAAGCGGCTGAGTACCCTTTGCCGACACAAGGTGACCCAAAAATTCTATTTGACTAACTCCGAAAACACATTTCGCATAGTTGATACACAACCCAGCATTATCCAAGCACTCAAATAACTTACGCAAATGACTTAAGTGCTCTTGTTCATTCTGGGAAGCGATCAAGATATCGTCTAAATAAACGAAACAAAAGTCTAAGTTCAGCGTAACCTGGTTAATCATCCTTGGAATGTCTGAGCTGCATTCCTCAAACCAAAAGGCATGGCATTAAACTCAAACAGGCCAAAATGAGTAGTTACGGCAGTTTTGGGTATGTCATCTTTGTGAACGGGGATCTGGCGATATGCTTTCAGCAAATCAATTTTTGAAAAAATTGTCTTACCGTGAAGTCCCAAAGTGAAATCATGTATGTGCGGCAAAGGATACTTATCCGGAATCGTCGCCGCGTTAAGACCGCGATAATCGCCGCAGGGTCTCCAAACTCCTGGTTCTTTCTTAGGAGCCATATGTAAAGGAGAAGCCCAAGGGCTGCTTGAAGGACGGCAAACTCCCAACTCCAGAAGATGTTGAACTTCTCTGGGGTGAGTCGTCTTGGTTTACCAACCACTGGAGGTCCCTGGGTAATGATGTGATGCTCAATTCCATGGCCAGATATTTGAGGGATTCTAATCGGCTTTGTCAGATTAGGAAATTCAGCTATAAGCCGCTGGTAAGAGGACTCTGGAACTATAGTAGAAATAGTGGAATGCTTGGCATTACGCATGAATCCTACTGTAGAAATTTTTGTAGTCTTGTCCAATAAACGTTTCCCTTGAATATCGACTAAAATGCCGTAATGACTTAACAGATCAGCCCCCAAAATAGGTTTAGTCACATCAGCCACGGTGAAATACCATTTAAATGATCTTCGAAGACCAAGATCCAATTCCATAAATTTTTGGCCAAAAGAAGGAATCACCGTCCCGTTTGCCGCGAAAAGTTGGAATGGAGATGGGTGAAACGTCTCACCGAAACGACGGGGCAAAATTGAAATGTCGGAACCAGTATCAACTAAGAATTGGAGTCCAGAAGTTCTATCTGACACGTGGAGCCTTGGAGAAATTAATTTTCCATCGCAGGGGGCTCCAGATTGCGACGGTTGGAGGCGTTTCCCGACGCCTCAAAGGACTGGCTCTTCTGGCACGGTGAAACACATCTGCGCGCTTTCTGGCCGTAGACTCGATGATAAAAACATAGATTACTTCGATTTTCGCGGCTCTTGCTTCTAGGACGAAACGACTTCTTGGAACGGAATGGCGATCTTCCTCGAAGACCCAAGCGAGCGACTTGTTGAGTTAACTGCTCAACTTGTTGAGTCAGACGTTGTATTACCGTTTCTTGAAGGTCGCCAACTCTCGTCTCTGCAACTTCGGAATGAGCTGATAGCTCCCAAGCTTTATCTGCAGCAACAGCTAATCTATCTAAACTGGAGCCTTCGAGAACCACTAATAGTTCACGAAGACGGTTAGGAATACGTTGCATCCATAGAGTTTTTAAAAGCCCTTCGGTCGCATTTAGACCTGCTAAATTACGCATTTCTCGTAATAATACTGAAGGTTTCTTGGATCCTAATTCTATGCCGCTCAAAAGTCTTAAGAGCTGTTTCTCTTGTGATTCAGCAAGACGTTGGATTAAAGTCCTTTTAAGAGTTAAATACTTATCCTGACCTGGAGGATTTTCCAAAATATCGGAGACTACCGTCATAGACGATTCATCTAGATGTCTGATCACAGCGCTGTATTTAACTTCTTCGGAACGAATCCGGTAAACCGTGAACTCGCTTTCAAGTTGAACGAACCATAAGGCTGGCTTGTTCCGCCAAAACGTTGGGAGACGAACGTTCCGGAACTCTGCAGCGAAGACTTCTTGGCGATTTTGTTCCTCAGCAAACTCCTGAGAAATAGATGGGCCAGGATGGACGCTATTTCCAGACTCTTCGAGAAGACCTCCGGGAAATTGAGGGGTCAGCAAATCTGAACGATCGCCGTCATTGGAATTCGAGCGGGGCGGAGAATGTAACACGGACATTATATTTTCTTTTTTTTTTTAAAAAAAAATTAATCACGTCGGGTCACCAATTTATGTGGGGGATATCCGATTAGAATGATTATGTGACTAATTGAAGAACTCAAGAACACGTCCGTTAGAACTGAGATCAGAATATATAATAATTTTACAGACAGTGTAATAAAATCCTTAGCAACTAATAAACAGGAGAACAATTAATTATAAATATTAAAAGCTCACTTCATTCAAACCTCATTCAATCGATAAGTTATAAAGTCGCGCGCAAACAGGCATACCACATACTAACACGAAACCCCGCATATGTATTTTTTTACTTGATCCCCTTAGGGTTACAATGGCTTCCGGTTACAAGTGTCTTAACCTAACTTAACTTAACTTAACCTAATTCCCCCTCCTTCGCACTTATCCATCCCTCTCTCTCGTTCCTTACCCTATCCTTACTCTTACTTCTTATATGCTTACCCTCTACTTCTTACTTTCCCCCTCCTCCCCCTCCGATTTTCCTCCGTGCTCCCTTGTCTTTTTCCTCCATCTTTTTCATCCACCCCTCCTCTTCCCCCCTTCCCCTAATATCCTTCTTATCTTTTCCTGTCTTCCCCCGCCCCTTTCCTCCTCTACCACAGCACCTTTCCAAAACGTGCTTCCACGTTTCCTCTTCACCCTCGCATACCCTACAGATCCTTTCTTCCTCATCTTCCCAGTACTTCGCTTCCCTCAATTCGTTACCCATCCTCCATCTCGCAATCCTCTTCCATCTCTCTTCTTTCCACCCTTTCCTCAAGTACATTTGGATTCCTTCTACTCTCACCTCTCTGTACACCTTGTTGTACCTGGCCTCTCCTAATCTCATTTCCATTTCTCCTTCTTGCATTTCCCTATCTTTTCTTTCCACTTCCCTCCATTCCATTTTTCCTTCTCTCCGTTCAATCTCCACCCTACTCCGCTCCCAACCCCTTTCCTCGAAGAACTTCCTTCTGCCTTCCTCCCATCTCGACACTCTCCCTCTCCCCTCCGCTCTTCTCGTTACTTCCTTCCAGCAAACCCTCGCCTTTTCCTTTCCTTAACCTCTCCTCGAAACTCCATGCTCTTTTCGCCGCCTTCGCTCTCAGCTTGCTCCTCTTAACTTCATCCCTAATTATGTACCCTGGCGTCCTCCAATCCACCCCCATCGTCCATCTTAAAAATCTCTCCTGCGTCCTATTCATTTTCTCCCTTTCCTCCCACCCAAAAATCTCCGCCCCATAAGACATTACTGTCCACTCCAACGCGTCAAACATCCATATTCTTCTTTCCCATTCTCCTCCGAACACCCTCTTTCCCATTTCCCACACTTGCCTCATTACTCTCCCTGCCTTCCTTACTCTCTCCTCTACATGTGCTTCCATCCCTCCATTGCACTTCAGCTTGAAACCCAGGTATGTCCGTTCCTTTACCTCTTCTATCCTTTTCCTCTTCCATTCCCATTTCTCTTCACTTTTCCTTCCCCCTGCTGCCCTGAACCTCATAATTTATGTTTTTTCCGTATTAACTGTCAATCCCTTTTTCTCCGCGTATCCTTCCAATTGCTTCAACATTGCCCTCATGTTTCTTTCGTCTTCCGCCAACACCACCACATCATCCGCGTACATGAGCGAGCAAATCCGCCTCCCTGCTATCCTCACTCCCCCTTCTACCCCCCTACTTAAAGCTTCTTCCAAATCCGACGTCAGGATGTTAAATAGCAGAGGACCGAGTGGGCATCCCTGTCTCACTCCCCTCGCTGTCCAAAATTCTTCCCCCTCCTCTCCCCCAATCTTTACTTTGCTTCTCTATACATTTCCCCTACCCTTTCTCTGAGTCCTTCCCTTACCCCTCTCTCTCTCTCATCGTCTCTCTCAGTATCCCCCTGTTCACCGAATCAAACGCTGCCTTGAAGTCGACAAACAGCGCAACCAGCTTCCCCTTCTCCTTCGCAATATATCTGCTTATGATATAATTTAGCACGTATATATTGTCTATAGTGCCCATCCCCTTTCTAAAGCCCGTTTGATTCGGTGACACTATCCCCTTCTCTTCCACTTCCTTCTCCAATCTGTTCGCCAGCACCCTCGTGTACACCTTGTACAGCGTGGGCATTAATGTTACCCCTCTGTAATCTCCTACCATCCCTCCCTCCCCTTTCTTTACAATTGGAATTATAACCCCCTCTTTCCAACTCTGCGGCCATCCTTCCCCCCTCCACACTCTCCTGCATATCTCCCATGCTCTCCTCTTCACCTCCTCCCCTCCATATTTCCACGCCTCATTTGGCACTCCGTCAATTCCCGTCGCCTTTCCGTCCTTCAGCTTCGCCACCACCCTTTCCACCTGTTCCCTTGTCAACTCCTCTTCCTTCTCTTCCCCCTCCTTTTTGACTCTTCTCTCCCCACCGCTTACCACTTTCGCCTCCACCCCTCCTAACAGTTCCATAAAATGCTCCTTCCACTCTCCCTTCCCTATCTCTTAGTTCACTCTTCTCCCCTCTTCCTCCCTCTGTTTATTATCTCCCACACCTTCACGTCCGTCTTGGCCTCTCCTACCTCCTTCATAAATCTTACCTTCTCTTCTTCTTTCTTTCTCTCGCAAAACTCCCTATACTTCCTTTTCATCTCCCTGTATTCTTTACCCTCTCCCCCCTTCTTCCTCTATCTCCGTAGCTCCTTTCTCACTTTCTTTTTCTCTTCCCTACACTCCTTATCCCACCATCCTCTCCTCCCTCGTTTTTTCTTCTCCTCCCCCATCGCCTCCCTTACTTTCTCTCCTAGCTCTTCTACCAGTTTCTTCACCTCCCCTCCTACTATCCTCAACTTTTCCGTTCTCTTTCTATACTCCCTTATCCCTTCCTCCGTCCAGTCTCCTTTCCTTCTTTCCCTTTCTCCTCCTCTCCCCTTCATCTCCAGCACTATCGGGTGGTGATCCGACTCCACTCTGTCCTCCACCTTCATACATTCTATTTCCTCTCTTTCCTCTTCCCCCGTTATCACGTAGTCTATTACCGACTCTACTCTTCCACCTGTATAAGTATATTCCCCCTCTTCGTCCCCCTTCATGTTCCCATTTAATATCGACCATCCTATCTCCCCGGTTGCCTCTAGCAGTTTTCTTCCTTCCCTATTCACCTTCTTATCCTTTGACTTCCTCTTCGTCTCCTCCTCTTCCTCCTCTCCTCCTACTCTTCCCCCCTTGTCCCCGGTCCTCGCATTAAAGTCTCCTCCTACTAGCACCCCTATTCCTTCTCCTCCCGCTTCCCCCCACTCCCTAATCCTGTCCCAATTTTTCCATATCCCCATTTACATACACCCCCACCACTCTCCACTTCTTCTCTCCTGCTTTCACTGCCCCCATCATTATTCCTTCCTGCTCCTTTCCTTGCTCCTTCTCGTCCTCTTCCTTTATTAACCACCTTTTCCTTCCCACTAACATCCCTCCCATGGCTCTTCCTTTCTTGTTTCTCTTCTTTGCCCACTGCGCCTCCCATTTAAATTCCTCTGGTAGCTGATCTCTATTCTTTTCCATCCCTCCTCCATTATCCATGTTTCCATCATCACTACGACATCCCATTCTCTTATCTGCTCCCAGAATTCCCTATCCTTATTCGTTATCCCAGCCACATTCCAAAACGCAATCTTCCACCCCTTCTCTTCCCTCTCCCCCTCTCTTCTTCGCTTCCGTCCCCCTTCCTTCTTTCCTATCACACTGCCACTCCCTCCTCCTTTCGCTCTTCCCCCTATCCTCCATCTTTTTTCTCTCCTTCCCCCCATACCCTCCCTCTCCCATCCTTTAGCCTCTCCTCTCTCTCTTCCCATCTCCATAACACCCCTTCTATCCATATTCTCCCATACCCCAGTGTTCAGGACTGAACGAGTGTATCGTCGACGTCACACGCGTCATTAGATGTGTCGTCTGCTACGCGCGGCAGACAAAGCGAGCCCGTGGAAACCGCGCCACTTTGCGGACCAATTAGGCCATCTCTGGGCCACAATGTCTAATTAGAGGTTCCGTAATCGACTGGCAGCGTGCGAGTCACGCGCTCCGTGGGTCACGTGACTTCCAGGAATTCTCGACTGGATTCCGGGAAGGAACTCCTTCTGTTTCTTCGTTGATCACTATCAGAGGCTACACGTGTCGCGATCGCGCGTTACACTTCGAGATCAGTTAAGAAAGATTGTGAAGCGAGTTCACGGGTAGTGATCGACGATTACCGAATCGAGTATCTAGGGTTTTCTTTTATTTTGTTTATGTTAATTGTATGTGCAGTTGAAGTGAGTGAGTAATCGGTGAAAAATTATATAAGCATTCAGTATGAAAGCAAAGTTTTATTTGAAACACTCCTTACATTCAACCTCCTCCTGTTCGATCGCTAACATTTTTGGTCCTTCGAGCCGGATCGCTTATAGTTGTACAGTTCATTCGTGTAAAAGGTGAGATCCTCAAATCCTCGCACGTGTTCCTTCGCTAAACGACCATCAACAGATTCGCAATATGGCCGACTTAATTGACGAACAAAAGGACACCATAAGGAGGATCTGCAGAGTTGTCGAAAACCTGAAGAAACTCGGCGCGGCGAAAATGACTGAGGGAGCAGTTCGCTCACGTTTAGACACTTTCGAGGAATCTTGGGCGGAGTTTAAGGCTCAACACCGAGAGCTCAGGAAGGCAGTCAAGAACGATCCCACGCTGAAAACAGACGATTACTTCAGTAAGAATTTATTCGACCTCACGGAAGAATCGTACATGGAGCAAAGGGGTTGCTCCTGGATATTCTAAAGAGAGCGGAAGGCGCTCCAGTGGCCGACACTTCAAGATCGGGAGAAACGGCCGTTGAGGTCACCGAGTCAAAGACGCGCGCTATTTTGCCTCGCATTCCGTTGCCAACCTTCGACGGTCGATACATAGAATGGCCGTCCTTTCGCGATCTATTTACATCCTTGATCATAAGAGAGAGCGCACTCACCCCGGTGGATAGACTCCATTATTTGAAGACTGCACTCACAGGTGAGGCAGTACTGCACTTAAAAAACTATGCTACCACCGATTACAATTTTCAACCGGCGTGGAAGGCACTACAGGATCGGTACGAAAATAAACGGCGTCTAGTGCGAGCGCAACTATCCACATTGACGAATATAGCTCCTGTTGCGCGAGAATCAGCTGCGGAAGTGAAGCGAGTGCTGTTCGGTACGTGTGACGTCATCGGGGCCTTGAGTGAACTCGGTCGTCCCGTTACCAATGCAACTGATTGGTTAGTGCACATTACCGTGGAGCGGCTGGATCGCCAGTCAAGTAAGGAATAGGAAATGTCGCTCGGACCCCCCAGTGAGCTGCCCACGTTCGAGGACCTCAAGTCGTTCTTGAACAATCGAATCGGCACCATGGAGGCTCTTGAGGAGGAGCATGGCGTCGACGAGCACAAGCATGCTGCATTACCAGAGTTCCAGACGTCCAGAGTGATCCTCAGTACAGCCCGCGTGAAGTTACAGAGACTCGACGGATCATTTACGACGGTGCGCTCGCTCATCGATCCGGCGAGCGAGGTATCGCTAATCGCAGAATCTCTGGTGCAACGCCTGGGACTTCGACGACATAGTGCACGGCTACCCCTGATCGGTGTGGGTGGTGCACGCTCTCGGTTCACCAGGGGCTACATCAAGCTCACGGTCGCCTCTCTTCTCGGTGACGTGTGTCTCCGAGAGATCTCAGTACTGATTCTCTCAGAGCTCTCCAAATATAGGCCAGGTACATTTCCCGAGGAGAAGGCATGGCATCACTTACGTGACGTACCACTCGCGGACCCCTGGTTCCAGCGAAGCGATCCGGTGGAACTACTGCTAGGAGCCGGCGTCTACAATAAAATATTGCAATGTGGGGTTCGCTTGGGCGGCTCAAACGCTCCCGTGGCCCAGGAGACGTGCTTGGGATAGATCCTCAACGGAGGTATCGAAGAGACCGTCAACCTCCCCGGAGCAACGTCCGATGAGCAGTGCATCCATCATTGCGCCATAGATAAGGATCTGGTAAGTCTTCTCACCAAATTCTGGGAACAGGAGGAGATTTCAGTAGTCATTCCGGCCAAACCAAGGGACGAGGAGTGCGAGCAGCACTTCTTACAAACATTTTGGCGCACGGACGATGGTCGCTTCGAAGTAAGACTGCCCTTCAAAACTACACCGGATCTGGGGGATTCTCGTCGCATTGCGTCAAGGACCTTGACAGCTGTGCAGCGGATGTTCACGCGATCAGCGGAGTTCCGGACAGCGTACCATGCATTCATGGCGGAGTACGAGTCTCTTGGCCATATGACACGGGTCGCAGCATCCTGCGAGAACCTCTCGGGGAACGCTGGTTTCTAATAGGGGTACCGGTTAATTCGTGCGGTTTTTTTCGAAAATTGAAGCTTTATTGTGAAAAAATGGTTACAAATTTAATATTCAAAGTATTGTCCATCGCTAGCTATAACTTTTTCCCATTTTTTTGGCAATTCACGAATACCCTTTCTGAAAAATTCGGCCGGCTGCTCCGCTATCCACGAATCGATCCAAATTTTGACTTCTTCATAATTGGAGAAGTGCTGGTCAGCCAGGCCATGTTGCATTGATCGGAAGAGATAGTAATCGGATGGCGCAAGGTCTGGACTATACGGCGGGTGGGGTAGGACATCCCATTTGAGCGTTTCAAGGTAGGTTTTGACGACCTTTGCAACATGTGGCCGAGCATTGTCATGTTGCAAAATTACCTTGCCGTGCCTTTGTTCATATTCCGGCCGTTTTTCGCGCAGTGCTCGGCTGAAACGCATCAATTGTCGTCGGTAGACTTCCCCTGTGATCGTTTCCTTCGGTTGCAACAGCTCATAATAGATCACACCCAGCTGGTCCCACCAAATACACAACATAACCTTCAGGCCATGAATATTCTGAACGGCCGTCGATGATGATGCATGGCCGGGGTATCCATACGTTGCTCGACGTTTTGGATTATCGTAAAAGACCCACTTTTCATCGCCAGTGACAATTCGATGCAAAAAAATTTTTCTTTTGTGCCGTTGAAGCAGTTGTTCACACGTGAAAACTCGGCGTTCGACGTCTCGTGGCTTCAATTCATACGGCACCCAATGGCCTACCTTCCGGATCATTCCCATTGCTTTTAGACGATCGGAAATGGTTTGTTGAGCGACGCCAAGTGATTTTGCAAGTTCTTTTTGCGTTTGGGATGGATCTTGGTCGAGCAATGTCTCCAATTCGTGATCTTCAAAATGTTTTGGCTGTCCGGGCCGTTCATCGTCCTCCAAGTCAAAATTGCCACTTTTAAACCGTGCATACCACTTCTGGCACGTACGCTCAGCTAGAGCATGCACACCATACACTTCCACCAAAATACGATGACTTTCGGCAGCCTTTTTCTTCATATTGAGGTAATGAAGAAGTACTCCCCGCAAAAACACTTTATTCGGCACGAAATTCGACATTTTCAGAGTAAAAAAAAGGATTGCTGTTTACGCTTCAGCTCAATGACACATACTGATTCTGAAACTATATGACAGTAGCTTTCCAACACATATTTGGAAAGGTGAATCACTGGAATAAAAGTCACGGTACGCCATCTGTTAGAAAACCGCACGAATTAACCGGTACCCTATTATCTGCCACACCACGGCGTATGGAAGGATACCAGTACGACCACGAAACTGAGAGTGGTATTCAACGGTTCGATGAAGACCGAAAGCGGTAAGTCGTTAAATGACTTTCTCCATACCGGGCCGAATCTCCTCCCACCTTTGTGCTCCTTCGCTGGCGACGGCACGCAGTGGCATTCATCGCAGATGTGGAGAAGATATATCGTCAGATACGAGTGCACAGCGATGACTGGCGCTGGCAGCGGATCCTGTGGAGTAGTCAATCGAACGAGGTATCCCATGAATATCAGCTGTGCACCATTACCTATGGCCTTGCGTGTGCTCCGTACTTGGCGATACGTTGCATCCATCAGTTGGCTGTCGACGAGGCAGCGAGGTTTCCCGTCGCGGCACAGATCCTTCGCAGAGACGTTTACGTGGACGACGTTCTCTCTGGAGCCTCGACCTTGGATGAAGCTCGCACCCTCCAACGGGAGCTTTACGACCTCCTCATGGCGGGCGGCTTCCCTCTTCGGAAATGGGCATCCAACTCCAAGGAGCTGCTGAGTGGCATCACATCGGTGGACCCTAGCGAGGCTCGGACGTGGAGCCAATCATCTCAGCACTGTGTGATGGGGATCGATTGGTTGCCGTTTCTTGATTTGTTTAAGGTGACAATGACAGATGACTCATCACCATCAAGGACCAGCAAGCGGGCCGTGCTGAGTAAGACGGCCCAACTTTTCGACCCGCTGGGATGGCTTTCTCCAGTCACAATTGTCGCCAAGATTCTGATCCAGACTCTGTGGCTGCTCAAGGTTGACTGGGACACTCCGCCCCTTCAAGAGGAGCAACAATGGTTACAATGCGTGCTAGAGCTTCCAGCACTCAACAAGATCGAGATTCCGCGCTGGCTGGGCTGGTTACCTTCGAGTCGACTGGTGGAGTTGCACGGATTTGCAGATACATCGGAACGTGCCTACGCAGCAGTGCTCTACATCAGAGTTGTCAACGCTTCTGAGGATTCATCCTCCACACTGGTGACAGCCAAAACCAAGGTCGCGCCTCTGAAGCAGGTGTCCATACCTCGACTGGAACTCTGTGCCGCGTGGTTGCTGACTCGGCTGACGTCACATGCACTCACCATTCTCGACCTGGAGCAGGTGGACGTGCACTTATGGAGCGATTCGTTAGTAATCTTAGGATGGATACGAGGCCACCCCACCCGCTGGCCTACTTAAGTGACAAATCGAGTCTCTGCAATTCAGCAAGCACTGCCACTTGCCATGTGGCACCATGTCTAAGGTCAGGACAACCCTGCTGACTGTGCCTCACGAGGATTGGCACCTGGGGATCTTCCCAAATTCTCATTATGGTGGAGTGGGCCAAGCTTGCTTAACTCCCCAGATCTCTGGCCCGTCACGAAGCTATCGATCAAGGAGCCTGCCATGGACCAGCAAATCCAGAGTCTCCATTTGCAGCTCCCTGTGGATGACGAGGTGAGTTGCTACATTTCTCGCTTCTCTGATCTCCAACGACTCTTCAGGGTCTCTGCACTGTGCTGTCGGTGGTTGTCCGCATCGAGAGGCACCAGACGAGCACCCCTAACATCGACGGAAATCCATGCTGCCAGAACGAGACTGGTCCGAAGGGTACAGGAGCATGCATTCCACCAAGAAATCAGTAGCCTAAGGGAGAATCGACCCATATCAAGCAAGAGTCGATTGTTGAAGCTGAGTCCATTCTTAGTAGAGCTCTTACTACCCGCCCGCCCGGGTACTCGAGTACCCGGTGAGAACCCGGGTAGAAAAAAATTACTCGGGTACCCGGGTACCCGTAGGATACCCGACTACCCGGGTACCCGTGCGATACCCGGGTACCCGAGTATCCATGAGATACCCGAGTAACTGAAGTGTGATGAGATAGTTGAAAATTTCGATTTGACAGTCGATAGTCCTTTGGCCTTTCGATCATTTTCGGCTAACCTCAGTAATGAACGGAATAAACTTCAAGCAATTAAATGTGGTATTGTCCGCAGAACACATTCTGCAGAATGTGAAAATTGCGAACTGTCAACGTCCTTTGCACTTACAATAGGGTAGTTCGCCCTATTGCAGTGCCTGTCCCTATTAGTGTGTCTTTATATTTAAATAAGCCATGCTATTACTGTAGAAGCCCGAATCTGACGTAACTTTTATCATTCAATGTTATTAAAAGCTCGATATAACGTTTCCCACTGGGGAGTATGATACACCATTGGAAAGCTTAAGAGTAGAGGAGTCACGGGTACCGTAAGCGTCCCATTCGAAAAATATAGATTAAAATATGTAGACATGGCATTGATGCACTCTTATCGAATCACAACCAACTCCCTCAGTCGATGCAAAGTAAAACTCGGAAAATCCTAGGAAAATGCATTGGTTTTGGGTTTTCGTTCAAATCACATGTCGGAGTTTGTTGCGGCTAGATCTGTTTAGCGGGCCTTCCGCCGTCTTTAGTAAGATTTAAGATAAAAAAATTTATTTCAGAAATAAATAAAACAGCACGTTTATTAGTTTGAAATGAGGATTCCAATTTTTTATATTTTATTGTTAAATACATTAAATACATTTGTTTGTATTTAAACCAACAACAAATCTCATTCTCATGGTTCATATTTACAAATATTTAATTTCATTGTTTTATATACAATTTCTATCCTCTACTAGGGCGCATACTCCAGGTATCGAGAGAAAAAATTATACAGTTTGCACACAGTTCATGGAAGATCGTCTTTCGGGGGGAGAATTTAGCCATCATATAATAGAGAATGGAATATTAGCAGTAGAGTGAACGCCAGTGTGCTGTATGGGTATATATATATATATATATATATATATATACTTATGTATTACTTATATATATACTTACATAAGAGCCCCTCAATTGACGAGTGGCATAAGTTTTACCAAGTCTTAAGAAACCAAAATATAATGTTGCAATTACGTATTAACGTTTGAAACTTAACAAAAAAAAATATAAAAGAGGCAATGCCTCTTACCAATGATATGTCACTTTCATCAATCAATCACTGATAGTCCACCACCCCATGCGCAGTATCATGTACCCCCTTACTGACACGAGCTTAGGCCCCGCAGCTGTGTTGCACATTCGGTTAATGGAATTTTTCACTGTTGCACTGGGTGAACATGTGGACCCTTGTTATATTAGTTTGCAAGGAATTTTTGGATGCGGGGGGCTAGATGTACAACGACTTTTATAATCGCTCTATTTAACATGTGACTGAAGGGAAATGAAGAATTCTCTTCATTGAATAACGTGAATAAACTTAATACGTATATTACTGCCACTTGATAACCTTCCGAATCGTCCTAATTTTCTCGTATGAATGGATTTTTTATCCTTGTAGATTGTATCAATGAGAACGATAGAACTTTGGCGATGGATGATAATCACGAAATGTATACCTTCCATGTGAATTGGACGAACGCTGATATGCTCTGCTGGAATGTTTGAATTCTACTTGACTTAAGATACGAACAAATACAGATAGGAAATTTATGTATCGTGTGAAAGGAAGAAAGTCTGCTTGGAATTTCAGATACAGTACGCACTCGTTACCAGCCCGACGAACGGCTCTAGACTTTCAGAAATGGCTAAGATATTTAAAATGTATACCTACTTGCGACTTCTGTCAGTTCAAAACGAGTATTTTCAACAGCTGGAAATAATGTTAGCACAAAGCGTAGCACCCTACTACCTGAGAATGTTGATTTGTTGGTATTTCTTACATCTCTACACGTTTCTATTTTGATGTAAAAATACTAATAAGTCTACATTTTCAGGTAGTAAAGCTGTGAGTTTTGTTGTAACAATATTTCCAGCAGAAGAAAATGTGCGCTCCGAACTGGCAGACGTAGCCGGAATACTTAAATACATTCTAGCCAATTCTGCCAGTCTTTTATATTTATCCGCGTGACTCTTCCACTTGATGGATTTGAATTATGATCTATTTGTGGTTCTAATAAATACATATCCATTTCTGAATCACTATCGTTAGACTTTTGCTTTTTTTTATATATAAAATCCAAAGCACTTGGAATTGATTTACCATTATCACTAGTATTTTCATTTATAGTATTTAAATTTCTAATCCTATTCCGAATAGAATTTATAATTATATTTTTTAACTCAATGTTTTCAAATGTCAAATCTTTGCTTCTCGGATCGAGAAAACAAGCAATGTGATGAACACTCTCAATATATGGTTGTATATCGAATCTACGAGCAAGGGATGTTCTTAAAATGTTCTTAAATTCCTTAGCTTCTACAGAGTCCGTATTGTTGCGAGCACCGGGTATAGGCCCGTGCATAGCCTGCTGGTGCTCGTAGCGAAAGACAGAAGAGGATCAACCCCCTTCGAGAAGACTATCAGGACGACGCCGTAGACTGTCTTCTACCGAACGCCGTAGCGTTCGGATGTGCGGGTTGTGCTGTGATTGCTCTGTATACCCAAATATAGACATGTCGTGCAATGTTCCCGCGTATCATTCTACTCCTTTGCGTCGGGGTGGTCGTCGGTGGAAACACCCCGGCGCAACATTGGTGTCAGAAGTGGGATCCGTGGCCACGGATCCCGAAGAAACGCAAGGAGCTGTCGCGTGCGATACGCGAGGAGCCGTTGCGTGGCAGACACAAAGAGCTGTCGTGTACGAGACGCAAGGAGCTGTTGCGTGCGATACGCAAGGAGCCGTTGCGTACGATCCAGCCTGCGGCAGGACAACGGGGGACAGCCGCAGAAGGAACGGCGGCGATGGCGGCTGAGGCCCGCCGACATCGAGGGACATACGTGGGAGCGACGGCGGTCAAGGTCCGTCGACGTCGAGGGACAGCCATAGGAGCTCCGGAGGACATTGCTGGGTCGGCTCTGGAAGCTGGGGAAGCCGACCTACGAAAAGGGGTCCAGATTTTTGGAGGAATAGCTCGTTGGGTAATGTAGAAAACGGCAAAGGACAGTTGCCATTGAAAGTAAGGCGAGCGTACGTCAAATGACTACGCACTGAAGTTGGCTCTCTCGCGAGCAACGAACAAGATTGACGTGTTGACACATTGACGTTTTGACATTGACATTTCAACTTCTCCTGAGACGGAGAGAACGCTTTTCCGTGAGTCGTCGAACGCCATCCAGAAACAACGTTCAGCAATGCCGATTCGACTTGAAGCTGCAAGAAGAATCGAGGGGCTCGTCAGATTCGGGGGGGTCACCACCATAAGAGGCCGGTTAGGACGCTGTAGAGGGAGCGTCGAAGTGTTGGTGGCGGGGATGCGACTCCGGCAGGGACGCAGGGACGTTCAGGAGTGCATGGACCGCACCAAAGTTTGGTGGGTGTGCGGCTCTGGGTGGCGGCCAGGGATCCATGCAGTTGTGTTGCTGGCGAGCGGCGCCCCCAGGAGTGCGGCACCACCGAAGCAACGTGGAGGCGCCTGGAGAGCGCTGAGTTGCTGAGCTGCGACGAAGGGAGTTCGAGGGCGAATATCGTCGCAGGATGACCGAGTGCGAAGTCGCGACGGAGGGAGTTCGAGGGCGAATACCGTCGCAGGATCGCCAAACCCCCGAGAGACAGAGAGAGCCCCGAAGAATGGAGTCGTTTAGTTGAGATGGGCCGTTCGTCGACTCTCTTGCTCGAGAAGTGTTTCTTGTGGACGTCAAGACCCCCGCAAGGAGGATGGCTAGGGAGAATCTGAACAGAGGGACAGAATATTAGTTTTACCTTTTCTTGAGTTGTTTCAGGGACCTCCGGATCCATCGATGGATTGGGGTTCCGGACCAGGCTACCGGAAGGGCATCGTCGGAGTCGAGCCCGCTGGGAGGATGCAGCGTCGGAGCGGTGGAGCCGTCGTGGGACGTTCCACAGCTGGGTTCCAGACGGAGTACCCGCGGAATAAGGATCCGTTGGAGCTCTCCGTGGATTTCGTCGCGGGACAAACGGGGGAGGACGAGACCATCGCTGGAGTTCCAGAGGACGCTGGACGAGGCCAGGATGCTTCGTCGCTGGAGATCCCTGCCGAGGGAGCGCAACGCAGTGGAATCGTCGTTGGAGGACGGAGCTCCAGGGACATCGTGGAGCAAGGAGCTGGAGCGTCTTATCGAGGAACGCACCCGGTGTTCTCCGAGGATTTCGTCGCGGGACCAAGGGAAGAGGACGAAAGCGTCGTTGGGGTTCCAGGACGTGGAGAAGAGGAGAAGGCACTAGCCGTCCCGTTGTACCCACGCCTTGCTCAGGGTTTTTCCGTGGTTTTCCCCTGAGCGAGAAGGCAAATGCCGAGGCGAATGTCTGTAGAAGCCACGGGGCTTGCACGACAACTTCTTCAGGCAGGGGTACGAAGATTCCGAAGAGGACCCAACGCGGTCGGGACGCCCGCTTTTCCAGAGGGGGGAGCAATGTTGCGAGCACCGGGTATAGGCCCGTGCATAGCCTGCTGGTGCTCGTAGCGAAAGACAGAAGAGGATCAACCCCCTTCGAGTAGACTATCAGGACGACGCCGTAGACTGTCTTGTACCGAACGCCGTAGCGTTCGGATGTGCGGGTTGTGCTGTGATTGCTCTGTATACCCAAATATAGACATGTCGTGCAATGTTCCCGCGTATCATTCTACTCCTTTGCGTCGGGGTGGTCGTCGGTGGAAACACCCCGGCGCAACAGTATTAATGTCGTTTAAATGATTATTAATTAAGCCGTGAATGATTGGCAGAACTAAGGAAATAGTTACCTTAGTTTCGGAACATAATACTTCGGTCGCTAAATTGAATGGTTCTAAAATTTCGATAATTTCACCCAGAACTTGCCAATCAGATAATGCCATGTCAAGCTTCAAGGCTACGTTTAATTTTGTTATTTTTGTATTACTTAAAACAGCATGAATTGGTTCCCGATTACGTACAAGACGGTCACACATACTGTACGTTGAATTCCACCGGGTTGGGCAGGATTGAATTAACTTCAGTTCCGGTAATTTGTATTGCTTCTGAGCGTCTTGCAATGCAGAAGTCGCCAAATTGGAATGATTAAAATGTTGCACTATTTTACTCCCTTTCTTTATCATATCTGAAAATTTGTCAACTATATCAAGGGCGTCTTTTATAACTAACTGTAAAGTATGTGCAGCACACGAAACGCTGTATTTTAAATTATCTAATAAATTTGCTGATGCTAGCATGTTACTTGCATTATCATGCACTACAGCAAATAATTTTTCTGCTATCTTCCATTCTTCCTGCATTGATATTGTGACAGCTGCGATGTTTTCTGCCGTATGTCTTCCCTCTATATCCTGGGTGCAAAGTGTATAACTTTTCATCTTCTAATCGCCTGTAATGAAATGCGCTGTTAACCCTTTCGATACGGGGGCTCTGTCCGCCGTGACACTCCCGCTGGACGAGCGCTCTGTCCGCCCTGACACTCCCGCTGTACGAGAGCTCTGTCCGCCTTGACACTCCCGCTGTACGAGGCGCCGCTCCGAAAATGCACACATAGCGCGTGGTCAGTCCTCTTTTCTATGAAGATTTTCTTAAGCGACACGAGAACAATTACAATTTAAATATTTTTAGATATTTATATTCTTATAGACTATACGAATAAACGTTTATTATAAATAATGAGAAACACAAACTAGATAATATATTAATATACGTATAACGGCTAGTAATGTAATTTGGTGTGGTATATTCTAAAACAAGTATCTACACATAAACCAACATTACAATCTTTACATTCATAGCTTGATTCCGATCTTTTGTCATTTTTGGAACAAACTACACATCTTCGGCTTCCATTCTTTCTTCTTGATATATACAATGAGGGAAAATGCCTCTCTGTTAACCTCATGGGATTGTCAGTGTCTCTTTTTTGATTTTTTATATAATCGTGATGATACTTATCGATTATTTCCTTTATCAATTGCAATTGAAACTTTGCCATAGATATGGTTTCGTTCCTTTTGTGCTTATAGAGACAATACGCATTCCACACACAAATATCAATTACATGGAAAAAAAAATTCCGGTACCATTTCAACGATTTACGCGTTGAATCGGCAGTACTAATTACCATGTCCACTTTATCTACTATACCCATTGAATTATTGTAATGCACAACACATACAGGCTTTTGCAGAATGTGTTTTCCTCCATATCTGGATATTGTCGTAAAATCTGCAGTATGCATAGTTGAAATAATATAGACTTCTTTCTTGTCCATCCATTTCAAGACTAACAAATTTGTCGAAGAACGAAAAGATGCCTCTCCTTTTTTCAATTTATCATCAATCATTGGTATTCCTCGTCGTCTTCTTCTTACAGTCCCGCACGCATTGGTACACTTGCTGTATAATAAGTTAAATAATGCTGGACTCGAATAAAAATTATCCACGTAAAGGGTATGGCCCTTTCCTAAGTACGGTTCCAAAAGTGCTAAAACGATTGCTCCCGATTTTCCTATTTCCTTGATTTCGCTATAGCTATCCGGAATTGTAGATGATCCAGTATAAACTATTATGTCTTGCACATATCCGGTTTTGCAATCGCAAAGAATAAACGACTTTATGCCAAATCTGTTCCTTTTTGACGGAATATACTGCTTGAAAGATAGGCGGCCTTTGTATAAAAATTAACTTTCGTCTATACAGAGTTCTTTGTAAGGCTGAAATGCTGCATTGAATGATTTTCGCAGCATATCGATTATGTTTATTATTTTTGTTAGGCGATCACCAGTGCGTCCAGGTTCGTGCGAGAAATGTATCATTCGTAACAACAGAATGTAACGGTCTCTGGGCATTATTGTTTTAAAAATATCGCTCCGTAGATAATTATCTGTGCTCCAATATTCTTTTAGTGATAGTTTTCTGTTGCGTGTCATCAGTAACGACATGGCAAAGAAACAGTACAATTCGTTTAGTACTGTTGTTTCGAGAGTATTCACGTCGTTATTACTTTGTTGAGCCCAATAATAATTCGTCTCATTTACAATTATTTCTACGAGCTCTTCAGATATAAATAATTGAAAGTAATCGATGATTTTGGAGGATCTGCGTATTTGTTTTGCGATTCCCGAACTTTTTGAGTTAAATTGATGAATTCTTGGTAAAAAATTCTTTTTTGTCCATGTTATATCACAATTCGTGACATTGGATTCTTCAATTAATTCTGTTTCCGATTCTGAACTGCTATATATTACATTTGTTCTTCGTCTTTTACCCAGATTTAAATTATTTTCATTTTCGAAGTTCTCGTAATATTCGGAGTCCGTTAATCTGGTTCTAAGTCGATTACGGTTTTTGTTTCCTGCAGACATTCTAAAAAGGGCCTAAAATGTTTCTATGAAATAATTTCAAACAAAACCTTAACCTCAAATTTTTTAGATCAATTGAGATCAAACAACAATTATACCTGTAGTTGTTCTTTTTTAGAATTCTTATAAGAAATAAGAAAGACTTTTTATTAGAATAATTTTTATTGTATAAGAAATATCGTTCCACTGTCGAATCGATGAAATCCGTTAAAAAAGCAGAAAACGATCGTCTTGAAATCCAAAGTCAAACGTTTTAAGCGTATGTGCAAAATGTATTTTGAATATGTTTAATCTAATATGTCGGTAAAATAGAATACTATGTTGCCAACTATAGATGGCGCTCGTGCATACAGGCTGTCACATGGAAACCGGATATATCCAGCGCTCGTACATACAGGTCATCAGATGGAAGACGGATATATCCGTCACTCGTACACACAGGTCATCAGATGGATGACGGATATATCCGTCATTCGTACATACACGTCATCAGATGGATGACGGATATATCCGTCACTCGTACACACAGGCCATCAGATGGATGACGGATAGATCCGTCATTCGTACACACAGGTCATCAGATGGATGACGGATATATCCGTCACTCGTACCGAAAGGGTTAATGAAAGATATGAGTCTTGTTTGCGCGACGACCACCCATCGATGGTCACCGATATCGATGACGCGTCCTCAATTTGTCTTTCAATTTGCTCCCTCTTTTCTTTATATATAAATTGCAGTCGCTTTAAAATTGTGGTCGGGCAAGGACAGTCATATTGCGGTTCAACTACAGCCATGAATTTTACAAATCCGGCGCTGTCCGCAAATGATATTGGCAACATATTTGTACTTATCATCCGCGCCAGTGCCTGCGTTATATCTTCTTGGCGTTTAGCTGAAAATGGTCCTTTTCGAAATACCTTGCTGGGTGTCGGCTCACAATGAGCAACTACAATATCTTCAGTGCTACCTTCGCCTCTCTCAGATTCAAGTGCTGGTTCATTACTTGATGCACCAGGGCACTCTTCAATGTGCTTCGAACGCAAATGTCGTGCACTGGCCGATGTCGAGCCACCATATGATAATTGCACACGGCACAGGTCACAAATTACGTGACTTTTATCGTCCGATAAAGTAACAAAACTCCATACCCAGCTTTTGCGTTGAGCCATAATTAAACAACGAAATTAATCTGTGAATAATTGCCAATACTTATTAACTGACAAACTAATTACTCTATATACAATACACAATTAATAAGATACACACCAAAAATATGATTCACCACTGCAAATAGTCCAAATCTTCAAATTAAATACAAATAGTTTATTATTAAAGATTAAAGTAATAATAATTCCAATTCACTTCGGGACAACAATAACAACTAAATTAACTAAATTAACTAAATTAACTAAATTAACTAAATTAACTGAATTAACTAAATTAACTAAATTAACTAAATTATATATAATATATAGTAAGTAACACAATGAACAATTAGCGAGGATAATATAAATAAAGAAATAAACATACAACAAAACAAACAAAAGGAAGAATTTAAGTTAATTAGACGATTATAACTTGAAAACGGAATTAAAATTAAACTTTAATATTGAACAAAACTATTTTAAGTATGGATTTATGGAAATTTCGCTAACACGTTCGTAGACTTTGGTTTGCGGATGCAGAATGGACGCTTTACAAAACCGATTGTGTAAAACATGTTTTGTTAATTCCACAATGTCCTTAGATACCAAGAGCCAATTAGAGATTTATTAATATTAATATATAAATTCCCATTCGTCGATACATTTCCTCTCGATAAGTGTTTAACTTCTCGGCACAGAAGAGACTTCAAATTTTAAAACAATTCTTTTATTAATGAATCTCGGATTGCCTCTTATTAATTGTTCTATCCAGTATCCACTATCTAATTAAGGACATTTTGTAATAAACAAAATATGTTTTAAACATTTAAACGATCGATTTTGTAAAGCGTTCATTGTGCAACCGCAAACCAAAGAGTGTACGGACGTGTTATCGAAATCTACGAAATCGCATACATTAGTACATACTCATATCTGAAAATAGTTTTGTTCAAAATTAAAGTTTAATTTTAATTCCGTGTTCCAAGCTCTCAATTAAGTTAAATTGTTTCTTTTGTTTGATTTGTTGTACGTTTATTTATATTATTCTCGTTAATTGTATACTACTAAGTATAATAGATATTAGTTAATTTAGTTGTTCAGTGAACATGAATTACTGTTACTTTAATATCAACCATTGTACTATTTGCAGTGATGTAATCATATTTCGGATCTGTATCTTGTTAATTGTGTACGTACTGTATATAAAGTAATTAGTTTTTCAGTTAATAAGTATTGACAATTATTTATAGATTAATTTCTTTGATGTAAAATCTGGGTATGGTCCTTCGTATTAACGCTGTCCGAACTCCGAAGATAAGAATCATGTGGTTAATGACCTGTGCCAGATTAAACTGTCGTGATTAATCTGTGAGACGTGGTAATAGTGATTGCGTACTCAATAAGGTACAGACAAAACGCTCATTTTCGGCAAAACAAGAGGAGGAGATAACTCAGGCATTGGCAAGGGTCGTTGCAGCAAACATGCTGCCTATTTCATTTGGTAATAGTGCGGGTTTTGAAGATTTTATGACCGTGATGGATGCCAAATTATCGATGTCCGTGCCCCAAAACTCTTCTGAAACGCTTGGAAATTCCAAGCTATACGGGGGAATCGAGAGAAAATTGAACAGGAGCTTGCTAAAGCGTCCTCGATGCCTGTGGCCTGCATCGATGAATGGTCATCCCAATCGTAAGATTCCTATTTATCCCCAACGACGCATTTTATAACAGATAATTTGGAGATAAAAAACTTCACATTTTCCTCGCATGATATAGAGGCCAGAGGGACGACATACCGCCGAAAATGTCACAGCCGTTATAATAGGAAATGGGAATGCAGGGAGATTGTAACATTACAATATTACAAATAAATTAACTGCTTTAGAACATGACAATTCGACTAACATGCATGCATCAGCAAATTTATTAGATAATTTAAAATACAGTGTTTCGTGTACTGCACATACTTTACAGTTAGCTACAAAAGACGCCCCTGATACAGTTGAAAAATTGTCAGTTATGATAAAGAAAGGCAGTAAAATAGTGCAACATTTTAATCATTCCAATTTGGCGACTTCTGCACTGCAAGACGCCCAGAAGGAACTGAATGTACCAGAACAGAAGTTAATTCAATCCTGTCCGACCCGATGGAATTCAACGTGCAGTATGTGTGACGGTCCTGTAAAAAACCGAAACGTAACAAATTAAATATTAACAATAGAAACGGAACCAAATTAAATATTAATTTTAAAACGATTCAATTTAGCGACCATAGAATTATGTTCTGAAACTAAGGTAACTATTTCCTTAGTTCTGCTAATCATCCATGGATTAATTAATAATCATTTAAAAGACAATAATTGGGACACTGTATAAGCTAAAGAATTTAAGGACATTTTAAAAAAATTCAAAAAATTTAAAAAACCCAACTGCTTAAAAAGCGAACTAAAATGATAAAAATAATAATAAGATGACAATTTGAATTAACTCAGTTGTCTGCAGCCGGAGGCCTTAAATCCTTTGATGCTAATGATTTGATGTAATTACATTCGAACATGCAACTTTTGAACGTAACAATTTCGTAACGACACATCCCCTGCTCGTAGATTCGATATACATTCATATAGTGACAGTGCCCATCAAATTGCTTGTTTTCTTGACTCTAGAAGCAAAGATTTAACATTAGAAGATAGCGCATTAAAAATATAATTATAGATTCTATTCTGAACAAAATTGGAAATATATCAATTAATGAAAATAATACAGATAATGATAATACCATTTCAAGTTCTTCAGAAATTGATATGTATATGGACAAATATAAAAACCTGGCAGAATTGACAAAAATGTATTTGAGTATTCCGATTACATCTGCCAGGTCGGAACACACATTTTGTTCAGCTTGGTTACTACCTGGAAATATTGATTTAATAGTATTTTTACATCAAAACAGAAATGTGTAGAGGTTAAGTTGCGAACAGAATCGTGATTCGAAGTCACACACTATTTCTTGTATAGAATTTATTATTCTACTTACCGTTGCGCACTATACTACGGTGCGGTGCGGCAGTAACCTAGTGCCACCGACACCGACGACTCACCGATCCCTCGCAGCAAAAGACATTATATCATAATACATATTATTAATCGTAACGCGCACACAATACTACATTCAATTGCTTGAAGTTTATTCCGTTCATTACTGAGGTTAACCGAAAATGATCGAAAGGCCAAAGGACTATCGACTGTCAAATCGAAATTCTCAACTATCTCATTACACTTCAGTTACTCGGGTATCTCATGGATACTCGGGTAATTTTTGTCTACCCGGGTAGCCGGGTAATTTTTGTCCCGTGCGATACCCGGGTACCCGGGTAGTCGGGTATCCTACGGGTACCCGGGTACCCGAGTAATTTTTTTCTACCCGGGGTCTCACCGGGTACCCGAGTACCCGGGTACCCGGATACCCGGGTCAAAACAATAGCTCTAATTCTTAGACGAAGGACTTCTGCGAGTTGGGGGTCGACTCCAAGGGGCTGCACTGCCCTACGACAGAATTCACCCACTAAAATCATCCCGGACAAGTCACCATTGGCGTTCTTGTGGGTCAAGGCGGCCCATCTCCGCTGTCTTCATGGAGGCGTGCAGCTCACCTTGGCGACGTTGCGGCAGGAGTGTTGGGTCCTGAGGGGGCGTCCCTTGGTTAAGGCTGCCGTCTCAAGTTTGTTATGGTCCGAATCGATCGAAGCGTCCCTTGCAAACAGACGGACACTAATGAAACTACTGCGGTCGATAAAAAGAACTTTTACAGAGGTGACATCTCCAGGTACTCTATGTAGACGAATTTTTGACCCATAGTTGCCACATTTTCTGTTCTCTCTGTCTCTGCCGCGCTGTTGCCACAACTCTCTATCGAGATGTCTTGAAGGAATACGGCACGAGTGCTGTGTCTAGCGTCAGAGCCTCGCTGAACGTAAAGGAGGATGGCAATAATGAAAGATAGAGAGGTTGGGTAGTGAAGTTAGGAAACATATCAATGAAACAATACTTATTTGCATATCATTATCTCTTCTACAATTCTTATTATCTTCTCTCATTCTGTGTAATTCCTCTTCTTCATTGACGGTCTTCCTACAATTTTATCAGATCCATCGTAATGAAATCGCTCATTTGCTGTAACAACGACACAGCTCAAAATTTGCAGTTTTTGAGTTATTAGTATAGAAAAAGTGGTTGATGTCTAACAAAACTTTTCCCGTTAACAAAACTCGTTTCCCCAAAAATCGTGAATTTTGAGTTATATATGTCGTAGTTGCAGGAAATGAGCGAAATGTAACGTATGCAGTGAGGGCAATATTTATATTTTCTTGTGAAAAAATATAATGATATGATTGTTCAATGATTGTTTATTTTGTTTGTTTTAATAGAATGTAAAACGTTCACATTTTCTATCGTATCAGCTTGAACGTTTCTGTAACATACTGGTGAGATTTTCCAGACGAAAATGTATTTAAGGGGGGAACCTGGTGTAACTAGCTGACAATCGAGGCATTTTTCCGGAATTTTTTTTAAAGAAAGTAATTAATTGATCTTTCTGAAACTTTCGGGATATTGCATTAACAGGTTAAGGTAGGTAAAAAAAATTTTTATTAAAAAAGAGCAACAAATAACAAAGTTATAAGGGCTTATGCCCAGTCCGTTGGCGACGCAATTGGTCCACTGCGGGCAACGTAGCGTCTTTTGGTTTCAGATGAAACCAAAAATCGAACAATTTTCATTTAGTTTATGAGCGTACGGATGAATCGTATCAATTTATTTCTTAAAAGATGCAAAATTGAACAAATGGCGACCTCTTTAAAAAAAGGTCCCTCTTTCCAACGAAATTTTGCCTTAAATGTGTACAAAAAAGTTATTTATTTAAACAATATCATTATACCCAGAGCTTAGATCTGTAAAGAAAATGTTCACAAATATCCGTGCACAAGGCCAAGTCGATTGGTTGAATATTTCTGGAGTTACATTTCCCGCATATTGTAAAACTGTCGTTTCAAGAAAAACGCATTTAAAGTTTTCTGGTAACCTGGCGCTCCGTAGTAAAACCGGCCATATCTGCTTTAATTTTTCGAATTTCGTTTTGCGGCTTTGGGAACGTATTCTCGTAATGTTCAACTATTGATTTATGCAAAAAAAAACAAAAATCGATTTCTTTGACCCGCTACACCAGGTTCTCCCCTTAAACACGATAAATCGGATTATTTTTAGCATTATTAGATTAGAAATGTTACGAATTTATATTTAATTATCTAGTACAGTTCTAGAAATAATCCGATTTATACCGTATTTGAATTCATTTTAACCTCTTAGGCACGACGAGCCACTCTAGTGGCTTTCGCGGATGTCATCTTTCTGAACGACACGCCACTATAGCGGCTCACTGTATCGTTTACACGTAATTCGCGTTGAACTCTGCCGTACAGAGAAACAGCCCCGCGTAAAACTCAGCCGTGCCTAAGAGGTTAATGTGGAAAATCTCAGCAGTAAGTATGTTACTGAATACTGAAAACGTCACGTTTTATATTTTATCAACACTGTATGCCTCTCTAACCGAGATTATAAGCCGCCGCCGAACAGCCCAAGTACTCGCTGGTCGGGACCGGCGTTGAGCCCGTATCGTAAACAGAGTCCTAATTCGGAGTGTTCGTTTCTCGCTTCTTTCTGGCCGAAAGTGGGAGCGAGGTGGAACGCTTTGTCTGCGCGACGGGCGCCAACGCAAAGGACGGAGTGTCAGGCGTCCGAAAGTCGGAGAGAGACAAAACATGATCCCGTCGTCTGTCTCGTATCGTTGTCGCTCGCTTTCAGTGCCTCTCGCTCGCTCTCGTTCCATCTCGTTCTCGCCTTCGCCGGACAAGAGTGAGACAGAAGTGGTGGGGATAGCGAAAAGTCCACATCGGGTACACCAAACCGAGCCCGTAATGAGACAATACTGTAGCATCTTTTATTTGAGTTTATCCAGATATTATCTTTGCCCATCTCTGTTCTCCAGCCGCTTCGCCGTGATTCATTCAAGCCTCCGTGTTAGCAAGAGATTTGGAACAACGCTCGTCGCAGGTTTGGACACTCGTGAACTGGTTTTAGATTTAGTTGTAAAAGACTTTAATGATAACGCTTTGTTAAATTTACACTATTTACAATTTATCGAATAAAGGTCCGTGATGCACGTTACAGCACTTAATTACAGCTCTGATTTACTTAGCGGCATTAATTCCTACGCGGTGGGCAGTTTTACTAAGCGGCGGTAAAGCACGTGGATTCGGCTCGAATCCAGTAAGAAGCGAAGCGGTTTAAGCGAAGCTGTAGCAAGCGAAAGCGTTTAGAAACGTATTACCTGGTGGACGGCTCGTCGACAAGTAGATCGAGGAATTCTTGCTCGATTTCCTCGAATCCGCGTGCTCTCCCCCTTCCATCGATCACCGATCGATGGAAGGGAGATAGGATCGATGCTCCACATGAACAAGGGGGGGGGGTAGGACAATGCGTCACCACGCCTGAGTTAACTAGATCTCGGGAGATGGCGCGATAAGTACGATTTCTCGAACATTTCCCGCCCGCCATTCATCATTCTGTAGGCGCTTTGGCGCTCGGAGACAGCGGCCTATGGTGCGAGAGTGGCCCATAGGTAGCGTTGGTTAAATAGGAGTTCGGGGGACTAAGGAACTGGGGGAGTCGGCGGTAGCCGAGGTGGCTAAGGCGGCTGGGCCAGCGCGCTACGGATCTAGAGATCGCGGGTTCGAGTCCCGTTGAGGCGACTTTCCCTTTTTTCCGACTCCTATAGTTCAGAAGTGGGATCGACAGCGCTGTACGGTGAGGTCACACTTGGTGTCCAAGATTCGAGATGGTTGAATCCTCGATCTTGGCGTTGGGCAGTACCAAGTGACGCTCCTGTGAGAGATTGTGGGGTGCCTCCTCGTGCTTGACGTGTCCGGTTCCACGATGGTTGGGATTTTGAGGAACGCGGCCGAGGACGGCCGCAATGGTCAGGATGGCCGAGCTGTAGGCGCTTTGGCGCTCGGAGACAGCGGCCTATGGTGCGAGAGTGGCCCATAGGTAGCGTTGGTTAAATAGGAGTTCGGGGGACTAAGGAACCGGGGGAGTCGGCGGTAGCCGAGGTGGCTAAGGCGGCTGGCCAGCGCGCTACGGATCTAGAGATCGCGGGTTCGAGTCCCGTTGAGGCGACTTTCCCTTTTTTCCGACTCCTATAATTCGATGGATGAATATACTATAGGCGTAACGGGGATTGGCTGAGATGCTATGGCGTGATCGCTCGCGGCTCGCGGCACCACCGCCCTGTCCATGTGGAATTCGCTTATCGATTTGATCCGGTTGTGACTTAAAGTGGTGTAATTGAAGTGGAATTTGTCGATTCGGCAGCCTGAATAAGAAGTAAGTAAATTAACTTAACGATAGGTCTAATAAATTCCGAGCGCGCAGTCTTTACATGGGCAACACGTGTTAATCCGTCCGGCCCGGGGATCAACCGCGTGATCCGTGCGAGTGGCCACTTGTTAGGTGGCAGGAGCTCATTTTTAAGAATACAAAGGTCCCCAACTCGCGGTTGGGGGTGAGGTCGCGTCCATTTATTGCGGGCTTGGAGGGATTGCAAATACTCGCGTGACCAATTACGCCAAAACTGCAGCCTCATGTGCTGCAGCAGATGCCAGCAAGATAAGCGGGACCTGGGGACGTCTTCCACTGGTGGATCGGGAACGGTGAGAAGGGCATCGCCGATCAAGAAGTGTCCTGGTGTGAGGGCCGTGACGTCTGCCGGGTCATCGCTCAGCGGTTGCAGCGGTCGTGAATTCAAGCAAGCCTCCACTTGAGTAAGTAGAGTCGTCATTTCCTCAAATGTAAGATGTTGATCACCCACGACCATTCGTAGATGATGTTTAGTGGACTTGGCGGCCGCCTCCCAGATTCCCCCGAAGTGCGGGGCAGCAGGTGGGTTGAACCGCCAGGTGATGCCGTCGTTGAGTAGGTGGGCCTGTATAACCTCACTTTTGCTGCTGAGGTGTTCCAGGCTCCGGAGTTCCCGTGCTGCGCCCACAAAGTTGGTGCCTCGGTCGCTGTGGATGGTGGAGCAGAGACCCCGCCTCGAGGTAAAGCGCCGCAATGCCGCGAGGAAGGCTTCCGTACTATAATCAGAGGCGACTTCAAGGTGAACAGCACGAGTGGTTAGACAGATAAATACCGCAACGTAGCCCTTGTGCGTCCGCTGGCCCCTGCCTCGAGAAGCTAACAGGGTGAATGGCCCAGCATAATCCAGGCCTACTTGCAGGAAGGGCCGTGCTGGGGTGACTCGGGACGCTGGCAGATTCCCCATCAGCTGCTGGCCGGGCGCAGCCCGCCAACGTAGACAAGTGACACAGTGATGAATGTGAGACTTGACCCTCTGTCGGCCGCCCAGGATCCAATACCTCTGGCGTAAAGCAGCCAAGGTAAGTTGTGTCCCTCCATGTAAGGTGCGCCGATGAGCTTCATCGACCAGCAATGCAGTAAGGTGACCCTCTCTTGGTAGGATAATCGGGTGCTTCTCCCAGGATGGCAGCGCAGCATGCTTCAGTCGCCCCCCGACCCGCAGCAACCCTTGGGAATCTAAGAAGGGTGTGAGTCGTAGAAGCTTACTGCGACTCGCAAGCGGGGCTCCCAGTTGCAGTTGGCGATGATCCTCTTGAAACTCCTGTCGTTGGATCACCCTAATCCAGTGAAGACGGGCAGCCTCTATCTCTGGTGGTGACAGGTAGGGGCTCCTACCGTCTCGGGTTGAATGACGTGGTGACCAGCGCAGACACCAGGCCGTTACCCTCAGCAAGCGCTGAATAGAAGAATAATTATTTCGGAGGTAATTGGGTGCTACCTCCTTGTTACTGGTAGCCAAGTTGGACACGACTCTGGCCTCCAGGTCTGTAGCTTCCTCCTGGGTTGCAGGGTCGGTCAACCAGTGAGGGGATCCTGTGAGCCAGGCTGGACCCCTCCACCATAGTTCAAAGCTCGGCAGTTGATTGGGCGGCAAGCCCCTTGAAGCGCAGTCCGCTGGGTTCTCGCTTCCTGCCACGTGATGCCAACGGGCATCCGGTAGTTCCCGCTGGATGTCCGCCACTCGATTCGCAACGTAAGTTTTCCACCTTGTCGGATGACCGCGAATCCAATCCAGAACTATCTTGGAGTCACTCCACAGGTGCGTCGGAATGTTACCCAGCTGTAAGGTCCCTTTCGTGACGGTCACCAGTCGGCTCAGCAGGGCAGCAGCGCACAACTCGAGCCTTGGGAGCGTGACTCGTTGCAGTGGAGCCACCTTCGTCTTGGAGGTAACCAAGTGCGCCTGCGCGTGATCGTCGTGGTCCACGACGCGTAGATATACCACGGCGGCGAAGGCTCTCGCCGAAGCATCCGCAAATCCATGGAGCTCCAAATTCTTGACCATGGGATGTAGTCCAAGCCAGCGTGGCACACGGACCTCTGCCAGGCTCGGCAGATCCGCTAGAAATTGGGTCCACTCTCTTCCGGTCGCCGACGGTAGTGTGGTGTCCCAATCTATCTTCAACAACCAAAGAGATTGTAAGAATATCTTTGTCTTTATAGTTACCGGCGCCAGAAATCCCGGGTCGAAGATCCGAGCGATGCGGGAGAGGACTGTGCGACGGGTAACCGCTGGGGTAGCGTGCTCCTCTGCTACCCGGACTCGAAACTCGTCCTCGCTCACGTTCCAATGGACGCCCAAAGCCGTGTGTAGTGTGCCTTCCTCCCAGTTGACGGCCGATGGGACCTCTTCGCCTGGGAGCCCCTTTAGCAAGGTGGGTGCGTTAGATACCCACTTCCTCAAACCTGCAGAGCAGGCGCAGCTCCTCTTGCATCTCGCGTGCCTCCTCTTCTTTGTCGGCTCCAGTAAGCACGTCGTCCATGTAGATTTCCTTTTCCAGGATCGCAGCAGCCCGTGGAAACCTGGAGCGTTCGTCCTGAGCCAGTTGTCGCAGCGTGCGAATGACCAGGTAAGGGGCACAGGCCAGTCCGTAAGTAACGGTATTTAGTTCGTAATCGCTGATTACTTCCTCTTCCCGTCGTCGCCAAAGAAGTCTTTGGAATCGGCGGTCCTCAGGGTGCACGATAATCTGCCGAAACATTTTCTCTATATCGGCAGTCAAGCAAATCCGATGTACTCGCCAGCGCAGCAACACTTGCAGAAGACCCGGTAGCAGGTTGGCTCCCACCAGCAGAAGGTCGTTCAGCGACTTCCCGGAACTGGTCGCGTAGCAGCCATTGAACACCACCCTTAGCTTCGTGGTAGTGCTGCTCTCCTTCAAGACCCCGTGGTGCGGCAGGTAATAGCACTCGCTATCTGGATAAATATGGGTGGTTTTAGACATGTGTATTAACTCTTCGTACTCACGTAGGAAAGAGTGATAGGCCTCCTTGAAGTAGGTGTTCCTGCTGCACTTGGATTCCATCCGGTGAAGCATACGGACGGCCCCGGCTCGGGACTCGCCCAGTCCCTGCGTCTCCTTGAACGGGAGGCGCACCATATAGCGCCCGGAAGGAAGTCGCTGGTGAGTGGTCGTGAAGTAATCTTCACACTCCTGGTCCTCAGCGTTGAGAATAGTCGCCACCTTCATTTCTTCATGCTCCCAGAATCTTTGGACCATCGGCATGAGGTCTTCCTCCATTGTGCACTTCAGCGTGACGAGCCCACTCGTAGCACGTGGGTCATCGCGGTTGGAAGTTTTAGCAAGACCAGAAATGATCCAACCCAGAGACGTCTTTTGGGCAATGGGCTCGCCCTCTTGCCCCTTGCGAAAACCGTCCCTCAAAATCAGGGAGTAGACGTCGGCACCCAGCAGGACATCGATTTGGGTGCTGTCCGTGAAGTCCGGATCCGCCAGTGGGAGACCTTGGAGGTGAGTCCAAACATTCGTTCGCTGTTTGACCTGTGGAGTGTAGGCCGTGATCCGAGGCAGCACCAACGCCGTGGTCGTCTGCCGGGAGCCGTCGCCTCCATGTGGCGTGAACTCAAGCTGGATGCTTCCACGTACTCGCTCCTTCCGCTGGTTGCCGATGCCGATTAGATAGTAGCAAGAGAGACTTCGCTCCCCTGATCGATAAGAGCCCTCACCAAACTTGGCTCGCCGTCCGGAGAACGCACCACGATCCTGGCGGTAGCTAGTAAAACAGGTGGGAAGCACACCGTAGCGCGAGGGAGGCCCTCCCTCGTCTCGGACCTCCCCAAATTAACTGAAACCTCTGAAGTCTCGGCTGGAGCACGAATGGAGGACGTTTCGTGAATTGAAGTATGGTGTCTTTGCTGGCACTCCTGACACCGCTTATCGCATTTACAATCGGCGACGCGATGTTTCCCCAAGCAATTGAAGCATAGGCGTTTGGCTAACAAGACCTCTTTGCGCTCTCTCGCGCTCTTGGCCTTGTAGTCCGCGCAAAATAGGATGAAATGACCAGCGCCACAGAGACTGCACTGGTCAGAGGAGCCCTTCGATTTGCTCACCTGATGAACCTTGGCGTTTCTTTGTGTTCCAGCTGACTTTGACGCCTTTCCCGCCGGACTAGCACGCTGCTCTTCCAAGGCCTCCACGGCGTTGACGCGTCCCTCTAAGAAGTCCCTCACTTGCTCGAAGGTCGATGGAGCCTTCGCTTTGCTGTACTGAACCTCCCATTCGCGCCTGGATTGGGGATCGAGTCTCTCGATGACCAAATGCACGAGCCAGTCGCCGCTGGCATCAAATGGCCTGTTCATGGCAGCTAGGACTTCCACCGAGTCGCACAGGGTATAGTAGAAATTCTTGAGGTCAGGCCCTGACGCTCGTGTAAGCGTGGGTAAGTTAAAGATGGCGGCCATTAGCGATTTAACCGATAACCGCTGGTTATCGTAGCGTCCTTCTAATAGTTTCCACGCAGCTTCGAAATTTTCCTCACGCACCGGCATGTTACGCAAGAGTTTAGCAGCATCTCCTGTAAGGGCGCCTCGCAGGTAATGTAGGCGCTCCGCATCCGTCAAGGACGGCTCGTTTGTAACGAGGGAGTTGAAGAGTCCACGAAAAGATGGCCACTCTCTGTGTCTCCCATCGAATTCGGGAAGCGGTATTCTCGGCAAAGAAGTCCTGGTACGAACGCTAGCTCCTTCCGGCAGAGAGTCGTCTCGGGACATGCGCTCGAATGTTCGAGCTACGACTCTCTCCAGCTTGGTAAGTTCTTCTAGTTTGTCGACTAGAAGGGCCTCTTGTTGGAGGAACTCTTCCTCCGTGTCCGAAGGTTCTGGATCTTTGAAATACTGGTCGTCCATGATGTCAGGGTCATCGGCCAGATTCATTAATTTGTCGTGTTGGACTTGGAATTTGGCCCAATTCGCGCGAAGAGCCTCCAGTCTCGTAGATACAGTGCCCTTCGTTATTTTATTAGATCCTAGCTTCTTAAGATTATCGTACGCGCGCGATATTCTATAGGTTAGATCGCGTTGGCTCTTTATAAGACCGCTCATTGTTTCAGAGGTCACGCACGACGGTTAATCACAACACGCGTGAGGAATCCCGAACGTTCCAGAATCACAGAATCCAACGGCGCTGATCCGGCTCGAAGGACCAAAATGTTAGCAAGAGATTTGGAACAACGCTCGTCGCAGGTTGGGACACTCGCGAACTGGTTTTAGATTTAGTTGTAAAAGACTTTAATGATAACGCTTTGTTAAATTTACACTATTTACAATTTATCGAATAAAGGTCCGTGATGCACGTTACAGCACTTAATTACAGCTCTGATTTACTTAGCGGCATTAATTCCTACGCGGTAGGCAGTTTTACTAAGCGGCGGTAAAGCACGTGGATTCGGCTCGAATCCAGTAAGAAGCGAAGCGGTTTAAGCGAAGCTGTAGCAAGCGAAAGCGTTTAGAAACGTATTACCTGGTGGACGGCTCGTCGACAAGTAGATCGAGGAATTCTTGCTCGATTTCCTCGAATCCGCGTGCTCTCCCCCTTCCATCGATCACCGATCGATGTATTTCCTACATTTATCGTCCAGCTTGGACTTCCACCGATTCTGATGGTACACGGCGCGAATAAACCATCAAGGCCGGGGACGGAGAATCCTTGAAGCATAAATCTGTCATTTCTCGAGTCTGTCTCAGTACACGAGTTATAAATTCATTATTATTTCAACGTACGGTGCTTATTAGCGTTCAAACGCACCAGACCCGCTTGGGCGAATGTCTACTGGAGGCAACTATACCCGCAAAAGCTTCCTTCTTGCCGATTCCACGACGTAAGTTGGTTGAAACGGATAGTTTACTACGTCGCGTATACGTATAACGCTGGTGCTACGTGGCTCGAATATACCACTAACGCCGGTGACGGAGAAGCCTTGAAGCTTCATTCTGTCAGTTTTCGAGTCATAAATTCATTATTATTTCAACGTACGGTGCTTATTAGTGTTCAAACGCACCAGACCCGTCTGCACAAATGTCTACTGGACGCAACTATACCCGCAAAAGCTTCGTTCTTGCCGATTCCACAACGTAAGTTGGTTGAAACGGATTGTTTACTACATCGCGTATACGTATACGCTTTTCCTAGCTTGTGTGAGCGTCCGCACACATTCAACGCCCGGTGAGACGGCAGTCTTAAGGCGTGTCTACGCGCATGTCTTAATTGTTCCAGGTGGAGAAAACAGACTCCTGTTCAACTCATGGGTAATCTTCTCCCCGCACGAGTTCTGAAAGTGGGCATTGATTATGCAGGGCCTATCCTCGTTCGTTCCGACCAGCGAGGACTTGGGTTGTTCGGCGGCGGCTTATAATCTTGGTTGGAGAGGTATACTGTGTTGATAAAATGTAAAACGTGACGTTTTCAGTATTCAGTTACATACTGCTGAGATTTTCCACATTAAAATGAATTCAAATGCGGTATAAATCGGATTATTTCTAGAACTGTACTAGATAATAAGCACTTTTCATCTTTTCAACATATCGCATTCTGCACTCAAACGTCATCTGAATATTCTATATAATGTACTGTGATATCCTTCGTCTTTTCTCTATTTTTAGCTCTGCACTTTGCTAATGCGATTGATTCGATTACCGGAGCTTCTCACTCAAATTATTTTATATACCCTGCGTCACCTGTCTAAATTTCTGTTGTACATGCACCCTCTAACTCCTGTACACTAAAGGGATCTATATCCCGTTTACAAACAATAAATAAATAAATAAATAAATAAATAAATGAATAATTGGATATAAATGCGTAACATTTCTAATCTAATATTGCTAAAAATAATCCGATTTATACCGTATTTAAATTCATTTTCCTCTGGAAAATCTCAGCAGTATGTTGCTGAAACGTTCATGCCGATACGATAGAAAATGTGAAAGGGTTATTCCACGCCAAATCGATCACTTTTGTCAATCGATGTCTCGGATTTTTTTTAAATATCAATATGTTGTAGTCCTCGTGGAATTAGGGAGGGTTTAAGTCATCATTTTGTCGATTTCGAGTTTGTTTAAAAAATACAGGGTCTTGAATTTTGCGATTTTGGCCTATTTTCGTGAAAATGGGTTGTACTTTTGAATTTTTATCTCGGAAACTATTTGTCGGATTTAGTTCATTCTTACGGCATTTTAATGTGGAAAGATCGGTCTTTCTGAATAATTTTTTTTCCAGATCGAAATATTAATTTTGCAAAGTAGTATGGCAAGGGGGATTCCAACGCAGGTCCTCTGACGGGAGCGCGGGGGCGGGGGGAAGTGTGGGCGCGCGGGGGAGCGCGGCGGAGGGAAAAATGGGCGCGGGGCCTGCGGGGAGAGGAAGACCGGTTGCGCGCGCACGAGCCGCGGAGTGGGGGAAGCTGCGATGATGGAGGGGATCACTCCAGGCCGAGCCGCCGCGGAGACCTGACCCACCCCCGAGAACTTTTTCAGACCTAAGCGGAGGGAGTGAATGACCCCCCGAAAATTTTTTTCAAACCCCGATCCACCACCAGAAATTTTTTCCGAGCGAGAGAATGACCTTGGCCCACCCCCAAATATTTTTCCAAACCATTATGTAGCTGAAATTGTTTTAATAATTTATTTTTATTGGGAATTATTTCGGACGATCTCGGGAAAGATCGGTGTTTTTTTACACACCGCGTCTTCGGAGGGTGGGAAAGAGAGAACATTACTTTAAAGCTAAAATCTGGGAGAGGGAAAGAGACAGCGCTGCATAGTGATACAAACACATTTTATTAAAGCTAACAGTATTTCAAAGCGTTCCGATTTAACGTCGCGCCATATCGTGTGAAATTTGAATCTCCTAGAGCAGTCGTGCAGGATGGCGACATTTGGCAGGGCGAATCTTAGAAAGAATTATGCGGCGTCAGCAAAAACTTTTTTCCATACCAATATGATGGAAAGTTTTCCCCAACACAGAGAAATAATAATAATTTTTTAATCACCGATATAGCAAACTGTTATGTAGTAAACAGACATATTTTTCCGAACCATTATGTAGCAAGCATTCTAAAGCTAACAGTATTTCGAAGCGTTCCGATTTAACGTCGCGGCGTATCGCGCGATTACGCGTAATTTGACTCCTCTGAGACACCTGCATGCGATGATGTCATTTTCACGGCGCGAAGAACGCTCGAACGAAATAAACGCCGAATCTTAGAATTAGGTGGCGAAACCCCCGAAAACTTTTTCAGACCCCGATCCACCACCGGAAATTTTTTCGGAGGGATGGGACAACCTTGACCCACCCCCGCACCGATCTAGCAAACCAATATGCAGCAGAAATTTTTTTCCCCAGCGCAGAGAAATAATAATTTTTTAATCAACGATCCACCGAACCATTATGTAGAAATATTATTTCAAACAGATATGTAGCAAGCATTCTAAAGATTTTAAAGCGAACAGTATTTCAAAGCGTTCCGATTTAACGTCGCGGCGTATCGCGAGATTTCGCGAAATCTGACTCTTCTGGAGCAGCCGCGCTAGATGACGTCATTTGGCAGCATGAAGAACAAAATACAATACATGTAGAAACGTCGAATCTTAAAATTATGCGACATCAGCAGAAAAAATCTTTTTCATATCAACAGACATTTTTTTCCTAACGCAGAGAAATAATCATTTTAATCCCCTCCCTCACCGATCTACCGAACCAATATGTAGCACACACACTCTAAAGCTAACAATTTTAAAAAAATGTTTTTCAATCTTAACGTCGCAGCGTATCGCGTGATCACGTGTAATTTGAATCCCCCGTGATGGGACCGCCGTGCAAGATTACATCATTTGGTGGCGTAACGAACGCACGGATCATAAAAAGAATTATGTGGTGTCAGCATAATTTGATGAGGTGAGAAGGAGGAAGACGGATAAGTAAATAGAGAAATAATATGTTTAAGAAATTTAATTACAATTAAAAGAATATAAAAATATAAACAGAAATGGAATATAATTTAACATTTTTTTCCTACGAGCATCCGCTAAAATATCATTGATGACAGATGCTACCAGTTCGCAATCTACAAGATAATCCTCGTCGTAGTATTCGCTATCACATATTATTTTAGCAGCACGACGCGTATATAATGTTTCGCAGGCAGCGTCGCTCTGTTACAACACAGTAACAAAAGTTTTAAAGTTTGTCCTCACATCTTCTGCAGTTTGATACAGCCGCGGATACACATAGCTTACACATGACTTAAGATTAAATAAAAATGATACTGTATGCAGTTTGAAATACAGCGACTTATTACGTATCGTCTTTAGAATTGGAGGCGAGAATCATAGAAAGAATTATGCAGAGTCGATAGAAATTGATGACAAGTGAAGGAGGGAGACAGACAAGCAAATAGATTGCAATATTTGTAAAATGATTACATATTGTTCAATTAATTAAACAATAGAAATATAAAAATAGAATATAAATAGTGTATCGGCAGAACCATCTCTCTCTCTCTCTCTCTCTCTCTGTATCTCAATCTCTCGGTCTTTCTCCTTCTCTTTTTCTCTTCTTCACATCAATCGCAAGACAACTTGAACATTTTCGAACAGCTGATGGACTTCCTATTTACTTTTCACGACATCATACATACATACTCTTCCACACAACACCTCGTCTACATTCATACGCACTCACGCTCTCGTGACCGACCCGAGTGCTCAGTTACACAGAACAGTAATATCTCAACAACATTCGCCGAAAGTGTTACGTATGTATTGTATCGCCTCAATTCTTTATCTCTAAATAAACCGCACGATTCTCAACATCTTTGAGTTCTCTCCATACAAATAGAATATAAAAATACAATATAAAAAAGACAAAAATATAATAATAATAATAAAAATAATAATTTAATTTATTGCCCACTTTTGCGTTACAATTTAACGATGAAATAATCTTTCCATTTCATTCTCATGATGGTGTCAGTGTAAGTCCCACCCTTCTAATGTATCATGCTGTGTCTTAACAATTTTTTCTATTTTACAAGTGTTTCCTAATCTATTCTATGTTGTATAATATTCTTTTATCACTTTCCTGTTCTTCCCATGTTTTCCTTCTCCCTATTATCTCCCATAGAATAGCCAAGTGTTCGTTGTAAGAATTGTTCTAGTTTTAATTCTGGCGTAGTTTTAAGTAGAGAATAAGTAGGTTTACTTAATTGTAGGTGGAATTCTAGTTTTAACTAGCACGAGTTTCGTCACTGTATTTCGCGTTCTTTTTCACAGACTTAACAGTAATAAACATGCACGATTAGAAGTAAGAAGCGAGAAATTTCCTTGGCGCACGACCGTTCTCTCCTGATCTCTTTCGAGCGAGTTCGAGTGAGCAAAAAGCAAGTAGTGAGTAGCTGTTGTCAAGTACCGACTCCAGAGATCGACTGCCGGAATTCGTCGTGATAGAGGAAACGGAGCTCGCTGAGAAGAGTGGGGAGAGAACACTGCTTCGCAGGTAATTATAGAGATGGTGACACCGTAATCACCTGTGGTCGCGGATCACGACAGCCATAGCGGACTGTCGCATGTCGAGAGACGAGATGGTTTCCTTAAAACTAATAAAACGAGCTATTTAACTTAAGTCTAATATATACACTATATACAACTAAACATTCCGCCCGCCTTCGTCGCGGGTACGCGACGAATGTTATTCGCTCGAGCGCGGTGACGCGGAAAGTTCAGGTTGTGATGGCGAGAATCGCCTCGGATCGCTTCCGCCTGGCTCGGAGGGAAAAATGCTGATCTTCGCGATCGGCCGTTGTAGTGTCGTATACGGTGTTTTTACTGTGACGACTCGGACAAGGTCGTCTTTTCCCGGATGCACAGCGGTGATCCGTCCGATGGGCCAGTGTGTTGGAGGCGCAGCTTCGTTGCGCACGAGACAAAGGTCGCCCACCTGTACGTTTGGGTGGCCCGTTACCCATTTGTGTCGACCTTGCAATGTTTGCAAATATTCTGCTGCCCAGCGTTTCCAGTAGTGGTCTCTCATCTGTTGAACCAATTGCCAGCGCGTCAGTCGATTGCTTGGTTCAGCGGCCAGACACGGCTCCGGTACGGCTATCAAAGGAGAGCCTACAAGAAAGTGCGCGGGTGTTAAAAAGTTAAAATCGTCCGGTTCGTCACTCAGCGGAAAGAGTGGTCTAGAGTTGAGGCAGGCTTCGATTTGCGTCAACAACGTAGACATCTCCTCGAAAGTCATCGGGGTATCCCCGATAACTCTACGCAAGTGAAATTTCATGGATTTCACCGCGGCCTCCCAGATTCCGCCGAAGTGAGGAGCGGCTGGTGGATTGAAAATCCACGTAGTACCCATGTCAGCTAGTAGTGAGGCTAGCTCGCCCAGTTCGGAGGTTGCAGCGGAGAACCACTGCCGAAGCTCCTTGTCGGCGCCTACAAAGTTAGTTCCGCAATCGCTACGCATGGAAGCGCAGTGGCCGCGGCGAGAGACAAATCGTCGAAACGCGGCTAAGAAAGCGGCCGTGGTATAATCTGACACGAGTTCTAAGTGTAGCGCTCTAGTGGATAGACATATAAATACTGCTACGTAAGATTTTCGCGTGCGTTGACCGCGCCCGGGAGACGTTTTCGTATGAAAGGGACCGGCATAGTCAACTCCCGAGTTGAGGAAAGGTCGCGTAGCAGTCACGCGGGAGGAAGGTAGATTCCCCATTTGTTGTTGCGACGCCTTGGCTCGCCATCGCCAGCAATTCACGCAAGAGTTTATGTATGTACGGACAGCTCGACGTCCACGAAGAATCCAGTAGGTTTGCCGTAGCATACTTAAGGTAAGTTGCGTACCACCATGAAGCGCTTTCTCATGGTGATCGCGTATGATTAAAATAGTAAAATTTCCCTTTTCCGGTAGGATAATTGGGTGTCTTTCGTCGAAGTCAAGCGTAGAATGCTTTAGTCGACCGCCGACCCTAAGGATGCCCTCGGCATCCACGAATGGGGCAAGACGCGAGAGAGGGCCTCGGGAGACAAAAGCGGATTTTTCCAAAGTCGAGATTTCTCGAGCGAAGGCATAGCGCTGCACCACTCGAATCAAGGTAAGTCGGGCTACCTCTAATTCAGGAACAGTCAGGCAACTGCACCGACTTGCGAGCGAAGACTTTCGTTGAAGTCGAGAAACAAAGCGAATGCACCACGCTGTGATGCGATTTAGTTTTTTGAGCGAAGAATATTTGACTACGACTTCCCATATCGGGGAATCGTCGTCTAGTTTAGTCGTGTGATTAACCGACTTCGTGCGTGTTTAAAGATTTTGATTTGTGGAGTCAAGGATGTACTATTATTGTTACTTTAAATAATTTTTAGTATAATGATTTTTGTGATATTTACTTCACATGCTTCAATCACGTGTTTCACTGTTTCTTCCTCTTTCTTACAAAGCCTACATATCCTTTCACCTTTCGATAGCCAATATTTACATGCCCTCGTTTCTCTACCCTGTATGAATCTTCCTATCCATTCTAATTCTCCTCTCCTTTTTTTCTTCTTCCCTCATAAGTATCTCGACTTATCTCCTGGTTTTCTTGCCACCTCTCTTAATTCTCTTAGGAACTTTGACTCTTTTATTTTCATCTCTCTTTCTTGTTCTTGGATGTATATACTTATGTTAGATATACAATGGTACTTTTGTTTCTTGTATCTTTTTGGTTCATGCTCATTCGATGGATGAACAACTTCACTTCGAACAGGTACAGTTGGTTAATCGCGTCGGTGTCTAAAGCACCATGCCAGTATCATTTTAGATTAATAAATCTTATTGAATAAAGTGTTTATATCGAAAGGTGTGTTCATAGTTATTTACCTAGATCCCGGGAACCTTGTTCACTATAACAGGTTATGGGCCCAGAGATCAAAATAAGGAAACTAACGAAGTGAAACCTAACCTAAAAATACGTAAGCACGCGCGCGGACAAGCTCAAGCGTATTGTGTCGTAACAAACGAAAGTCGTCGCGAACGCGAGTGTATACAATTGCGACATTCGGAAGTGACGCAGTGACGCGAGTGAATGATTGATGCAATGGCACACTCAAATGTTGTGAATTCTTCACGTCTGGAAGTGCTTACGCGAGATAATTATGACACTTGGAAAATCCAAGCGGCAGCGCTTCTAATAAAAAATGACTCGTGGGGCTATGTGTGTGGCGAGAATCCTGCTCCCGTTGTGTCCGGCGAGGGTGCAGATCTCCAAAGGACCCAAGCAGCATATAAAGCGTGGCTGATTGAAGACCGAAAAGCGAAATCTGACTTAATACTGTCAATCAAACCGTCCGAATTAAAACAGATTCGAAGCTGCAACACATCAAAAGAAGTGTGGGAAAAATTGGAATATGTTTATGCGTCAAAAGGACCTGCACGCAAAGCTACATTACTTAAAAAGCTAACCCTGCATAAAATGCCCGAAGGAGGAGACGTCAGAGAACATTTATCGATATTCTTCGATGTAGTAGATAAATTGCAAGCTATGGACATAGAGATTAACGGTGAGTTACTATCAATAATGCTCTTATACAGCCTGCCGAGTACATTCGAAAATTTCCGATGCGCGATCGAGTCACGTGACAATCTGCCGGACGCCGATTCCCTGAGGATAAAAATTATCGAAGAGAACGACGCGCGGAAACAGAAAACGGTCGAAGACGAAGCCGGCGCCATGTTTGCTCGATCCCACCGACCTGGTGCGAAGACGACGAAAGGTGGCGCGAGTGGCGTACGACCGAACGAAGGCAAACAGATGGCGCCCTCGCAAACCAAGTACAAGTGTGGCTACTGTAAAAAACTAGGACCTAAAGCCGCTGACTGTTGGAAGAAGAAACCTGTTGATCGAAAGGCGAGTATCGCAAGCGAGGCATACTTCACTGCGGCGATCGCAAATGAATCCACACAGCTCTCCGATAACATCTCGGCCAACCATCGATGGTGTTTGGACAGCGGATGCACATCTCATTTGTGCAACGACAAAAATTTATTCACAAACTCGGAGGCAGTACAGAGCGGATTGAGGTTAGCCAGTAACGCGACTACTCAAGTAACCGCGAAAGGCGATGTGAAGATAGCGACCTCAAACGGCGACCAAAGCAAATCAATTACGCTCGAAAATACTTTATACGTCCCCGATTTAAGGACAAATCTACTATCTGTCACCAAGATCGTGGACCGAGAAAACGAAGTGACATTCCGGAAAGATGGGGCCATTGTCACAGACTCTCATGGAAGGGTTAAATTAATTGCAGATCGAGAGTGTGACTTATTTTATCTGCGTAAGACACATCAGGCATGCATCGCAACGAAAGACAATCGATCCAGCGCACAGGTGTGGCACGAGAGACTCGGCCACCTGAACTGCGAGGACACGTCATCGATGTTGAAGAATCTACTCCAATTGAAGATCGAGGATAAGAAGAGCGTCCGTGAATGCAGAACATGTTTAATCGGAAAGCTCACGAGCTTGCCATTTGTATCTAAAATGGAGCGATCACCAAATCTTCTGGACATAGTGCACACCGACTTGTGCGGTCCGATGCGAACCACGTCGATTGGAGGCACACGCTATTTTATGACCCTAATCGACGACTCCAGTCGATGGTGCGAGGTCTACTTCCTTAAGAGCAAGGACGAAGCGGCGGCAAAATTCGTCGAGTACAAAAATCTCGTTGAGACGCAAACCGGACGCAAAATCAAGGCGGTTCAGTCGGACAACGGTACGGAGTACTGTAACAAAACTATGGACGAAATCTTCAGAAAAGCCGGAATTCGTCGACGCTTAACGGCCACCCATACTCCTCAACAGAATGGAGTAGCCGAACGCAAAAATCGCACTTTAGTTGAATCAGCACGATGCATGATGATACACTCGGGACTTCCACCATCATTCTGGGCTGAAGCGGTCGCCACCGCCAATCACATCCGGAATAGATGTATCACCAAAAGCTTAGACGGTACAATACCTTACAATGCATGGACCGGCAGGCAGACCAACATAGGATACTTCAAAACCTTCGGATGCAAAGCATATGTGCTGGACAAGGGACACAACAAGGGCAAATTCGATCGACGAGGGATCGAAGGCATCTTCGTGGGATACTCTAATGAATCCAAAGCGTACCGCGTATGGATTCCGGAGGAGAAAAAAATCCGAGTGACGAGAGACGTCAGATTCCTGGATGAGTTTCGACCCTGAAGACAAATTTGATGATATTATCTCGCATGAGACTACGAACGGAAGATTTCAAATGGTGAACGATGGAATCACCGAAATCGGCGGGAACCGCACCGACCCTGAAGAGGAGGTACAGGCACAAGAAATCCTGCGTGAGATAAACGCATCATCCAGTTCGCCAATCATATCCACGAGGGACTGTCCACTCGACACCGAAGATGATGTGAACGAGGTAGTCACCGTGAAGCGCGGTCCAGGGAGGCCCCGAAAAGTCAAGACCGGAAAACCAGGTCGGCCAACCAGACAATATAATATGGTGACTGACGAAAGGAGCCGCGATATGCAACTCGATGGAAGGACGACAGTGTACGAAAGCGTGCAAACCAGCGAGAATCAACATGATGCGAACGTGGACGTGCAAAGCGCCGAAGATGATGTAGAATGGCACGACGCCGAAATTGCCATGAGTGCATCTGAAATTAACTTTTCTCAGGCTATTTCGGGCCCCGATGGCGAAGAATGGAAGGATGCGATTTACTCGGAAATCAAGTGCCTCGTCGCGAATGACACTTGGAGCATCATCGAGAAGCCGATCAACGCGAATATCATCGGATGCAGAACTGTTCTTCGGAATAAATACAAGCCGGATGGAAGCCTGGAACGACGTAAGGCGAGAATTGTGGCCAGAGGATTCGCTCAGCGACCGGGAATAGATTTCCAAGACACATTCACACCGGTGGCGAGACTAGAATCCCTTCGGTTACTGATGGCGTTGGCCGTGAGATTCAACATGAACGTGTCGCAATTGGATATTACGACGGCGTACCTGAATGGCAGGATCGACACCGAGATCTACATGGGAATACCTGAACTTCTGGAGGAAATGCTTCGTAGGATCGTTCGAGAGGAAAAAGATGTCCAGCTTGTGAGGAAAGCGAAGTCCATGCTTGATAAACTTCGCGGAGGACCCAAGGCCTGCAAGCTCGTGAAGGCACTGTACGGCTTGCGTCAAGCGGGTCGCCAATGGCACGCGGAGCTTAACGGAACTCTTCAGAAGATTGGACTCGTCCCGACAAACGCGGATCCCTGTGTTTACGTCGACAAAAACGGAGGGACATTCATCCTAGTTTACGTCGACGACATACTGATCATTTCCAATGATCGGGCGAGGGAGAGACAGATTAAGGAGAAATTATCTGAATCATTCGATGTCAAGGATCTTGGCGAGGCCAAGTACTGCCTGGGGATCGAGATCCATCGGGACGGAGACAGATTATGTATCTCACAATCTGGTTACATCCGCGATATACTCCGAAAGTTTGGGATGGACAGCTGCAAGGCGGCAAACACCCCACTCGCCATGGGTGTTAAGCTGACTACCGTCGAGAAGGACGACGAAGAGCATGAGTCTGAGTTCCCCTTTAGGGAACTTATGGGTGCCCTAATGTATCTGGCGGTCGGCACGCGTCCGGACATTGCACACGCAGTAAGTGTATTAAGCCAGTTTAACAATCGGAACGGGAGACCACATTGGACGGCAGCGAAGCGGATTCTCCGATACCTCCAGGGAACCATCGAACACGGACTGATCTACAGGAAGATGGACGACAAGTTGACCGGGTTCGTAGATGCAGATTGGGGAAACTGTACCATCGACAGACGATCTTATACGGGATCGACCTTCATCCTTGGCGGAGCTGCTATATATTGGGAGTCCCGAAAGCAAAGGACTGTCGCGTTGTCGTCGACCGAAGCGGAGTACATGGGACTCACGGACGCTGCGAAGGAAGCCATTCACCTAATCGGTTTTTTGAAGGAGCTGGGTTTCGGAGATCTGGCGGATGTCGTGATGTATAACGACAATCAAGGAGCAGGAAAGTTGGCATCAAATCCTGTTTTCCATTCGAGGTCGAAGCATATCGACATTAGGCACCACTTTGTACGTCAGGTATTACGCGACCACCTTTTGAAGATCGAGTACACTCCGACAGAGGACATGATCGCCGATGTGCTTACAAAAGCACTTGCAGGACCAAAACACTATAAATGCATAAGCGGGCTCGGTGTCGCAACCATTCATTCTCAGACGAACAAACGTAACATTGAGGGAGAGTGTTAGATATACAATGGTACTTTTGCTTCTTGTATCTTTTTGGTTCATGCTCATTCGATGGGTGAACAACTTCACTTCGAACAGGTACAGTTGGTTAATCGCGTCGGTGCCTAAAGCACCATGCCAGTATCATTTTAGATTAATAAATCTTATTGAATAAAGTGTTTATATCGAAAGGTGTGTTCATAGTTATTTACCTAGATCCCGGGAACCTTGTTCACTATAACAACTTATCTGCTCTATTTTCGTTCACACTTCTTCACCAATAAAATATAAAAATACAATTGAAAAATAAAATAAAATAAAATAATAATAAAATAAAATAAAATACAATTAAATACGAAAATAAAATACAGTACAATACAATATAAAAAACAATAAAATACAATTAAATAAGAAATATAATAAAAAAGAATAAAATAAAATAATAAATATAATATAAAAAGAAAAAAACATAAAAATAGAATATAAAAGAATATAATATAAAAAAGAAAAATATAAAAATACAATAACAATATAAGATAAAATACAATATAAAAAAATAAATATAAATGAATATAAATGAAATTAAAAATATAAAAATATAAAAATATAAAAATACAATTAAAATAGATAATAAAATACAATACAATATAAAACTCAATAAAAATATAAAAGAAAATAAAAAAAATATATATATATGTGTTTAAGCTTGAACGCGGAGCACCTACGTTCTCACCTTTATTTAAACACGAGATAGTAATATGATTTAAGTAATATAATATAGAATTAAGTGTAGGCTAATTGTAGATTTAAACGTAAGTAATGGCGACACAATAAACGAGCACGTTTTACGAAACACAAGACTTTTCTATTTTTTATCCGAACTTTGAGCACTAACTTAATACAAATAACTCAATTTTACATCATAAAACAATCTTTAGCGGTTCCAAGCACGTGGAGAAATTATCGGAGCGCCGATAGCTCTTTGTTTACGCGACTGCGATAATAGAGGTGTTTACCGTAGCGCGATTCACCGAGAAGAGAGCGATCGCGGAGACGGCACGGGCCAAGCCACCGATTCGGGAGAGCAAACACCTGGCCAATCAACGCGATCCACGTACATCACGCGAGACAAAGGTACTTAGTGGGGAAAACAATAGCTAATTAGTCCGGGCGTCAATCTCGAGATGGCTCGACCAGGCCGTCACCGCGATCGCCCAGCAGCTACATCGGTAGCCGAATCACGTTCAAATTGCGCGCTGCACGCTGATGTAGAGCATAGGCGTGATTGGTCGTATCGCTGCGACCAATCCCAAACATTCCCGCCCGTCTCGTCACATTTCTGACGAAATCGAGAGCGCGTCGCAGTAGAGTGAAGTGAATACAAGTGAATGTGTGACAAAAAAAAATTGAAGATCGTTAAAAGAAATAATAAAAGTGATTAAAATTAAAGATAATTATGCGCGAAGAGGGACGTAAATCGAGATCTGAGACGCGGGCCGGAGTGAAGTGACCAGGTTAAGTCGATCTTAGTCAATCGCCAACGTCACCTTGTGAGCTCCCAGCATCGACCTCCGCAGTGGCAGCAAACGGTAAGGGAATCAATTTGTTTAAAGGGCGAGTGAGCTCAGACGTCGCCGTCTTGAGTGTAAGAACTCGTATGAGGCCATCAGGACCTGGATGAGTTTTAAGAACTCGAGCCAGGGGCCATCGCGAGGGCGGCTGCAGTTCGCTTTTGATCAAGCACAGATCGCCCTCACGAATCGTCGTCCGAACGCGACTCCACTTACCCTTCGTTTGTAAGGTATTTAGATAGTCGCGCGACCACAAGCGCCAGAAATGCTGCTGCATTTTTTGCACCAACTGCCACCGAGAAAGCCGACTGTCTGGGAGCTCCTCCAGTCCCGGTTCGGGAATTGCGGTGACTGCTTCGCCGACTAAAAAGTGACCTGGTGTCAGCGCTTCTAGATCATCGGGATCATCTGACAAAGGTATTAAAGGCCTAGAGTTTAAGCACGCTTCGATCTCAGCGAGAAGCGTGGCCAGCTCCTCGTAGGTTAGCCGATGCTCGCCAAGTGCTCTCCGGAGGTGGTGCTTCACTGACTTCACCGCGGCCTCCCAGATTCCCCCGAAGTGAGGGGCGGAAGGAGGGTTAAACTTCCACTCGATCCCTTCCGACGCCAGACGATCCAAAAGTTGCCTGTTCTCAGGGCTGACAGCTTGTAGAAGGCACCGCAGCTCCTTGTCTGCGCCCACGAACGCCGTACCGCAGTCACTGTAAATCTGGGAGCAGAGGTCACGGTTGCCTTTAAAGAGACTGTTACCGTCAAAGATTTGAAGACAACTGGTCTCGCTGCATCTCCAGGCTCTTGCATTTAAAATCTTATCATGAAATCGAGAAGTGCGTAGCTTTGCAAAAGTAAGATGCTGTTGTTCTCCACCTTCATTTTCGCTGACGATTCTTAGTTCGGCTATCATTTTCTTTCGAGGACAGCATCGAGGACTCCTCATCCTCCGACACCGATGACAGCGATGACAGCGACAACATCGCTGCAGCCATTGATGGCTTGCTGGTAAGTGATATTGCGATAGGATATTGTGATAGGATATTGTGCGGAATGTATTAATATTATATTTGCGTTTACATGTTTTAGAACCTGCCACCGCTGCCACCACCGCCCCAGATAGAGCGTTTGCGGGACATGCTCCCGGATCTTGCTCGCGCCACCGCCAACGCAGCGCGGAGAGATTAATTTATACAGATTTTAATTTGTTTAGTTAATTTCATTTGTATATATTTTTTCTATTTTTTCTATTTTTTTCTATTTTTTTCTATTTTTACTATTTTTTCTATTTTTTTCTATTTTTTTTCTATTTTTACTATTTTTTCTATTTTATATTATTATTATTCATACTTTTATTCATATTCTTCTTCATATTCTTATATTTATTCCATGTTATTTTATTATATTTTATTATTATATTCCTTTTTTATTATATTTCTATTTAGTTGTATATTTATATTTTTTTTTATAACAATATATATTTCTTAAACTTATATTATTTCTACATTTTATTTACCCGTCTTCCTTCTACTTTCGCCACATAATTCTATTTCGTTCGAGCCTTCTTCGCGCCGTTGAATGACGTCATCGCACGCGGCTGCTCCAGAGGAGTCAAATTACACACGATCGCGCGAAACGCTGCGACGCTAAGTATTGCTCTCTCTTTCCCTCCACGAATTTAGATTTTAATGTAATGCTCTCTCTTTCCCTCCTCCGAATACGTGGTTTGTAAAATGCCGATCTTTCCCGACATTGTCCGAAACATCATCCGATAAAAATAAATTATTATTTCTCTGTGTTGGGGGGAAAATTCGATCACATATTGGTTTGGAAAAAATTTTCGGGGTTGGGCCAAGGTCATTTCCTCACTCGGCTAGGTATAAAAAATTTTCGGGCGTGGGCCAGGTCTGGAGAGGTCTCCGCGGCGTCACTCCCTCCCTCGGTTAGGTATAAAAAAATTTTCGGGGATGGGCCAGGTCTGAAGAGGTCTCCGTGGCTGGCTATCGAAAGAAGAAAGAAGAAAGGATATGTATGGTTTGTAAGAAAGAGGAAGAAACAGTGAAACACGTGATTGAAGCATGTGAAGTAAGTGGAGAGAGTGGCAGCAATTGGAAAGAGGTAATTAGAGGAGAAGGGACAAACTTGGTTATTCTATAGGAGATAATAGGGAGAAGGAAAAGATGGGAAGAACAGGAAAGTGATAAAAGAAGATTATGCAACATAAAATAGATTAGGAAACACTTGTAAAATAAAAAAATTTGTTAAGACACAGCACGATACATTAGAAGGGTAGGACTTACACTGACACAATCACGGGAATGAAATGGAAAGAGTATATGATCGTTAAATTGTAACACAAAAGTGGGTAACAAATTAAATTATTATTATTATTATTATTATTATTATTATCATATTTTTTCTTTTTATAATGTATTTTTTATATTGAATTTTTATATTTTTATTTTTTAATTCATATTTTTATATTCATATTGTTTGGGATTGGTCGCAGCGATACGACCAATCACGCCTATGCTCTGCGTCAGCGTGCAGCGCGCAATTTGAACGCGATTCGGCTACCGATGTAGCTGCTGGGCGATCGCGGTGACGGCCTGGTCGAGCCATCTCGAGATTGACGCCCGGACTAATTAGCTATTGTTTTCCCCACTAAGTACCTTTGTCTCGCGTGATGTACGTGGATCGCGTTGATTGGCCAGGTGTTTGCTCTCCCGAATCGGTGGCTTGGCCCATGCCGTCTCCGCGATCGCTCTCTTCTCGGTGAATCGCGCTACGGTAAACACCTCTATTATCGCAGTCGCGTAAACAAAGAGCTATCGGCGCTCCGATAGTTTCTCCACGTGCTTGGAACCGCTAAAGATTGTTTTATGATGTAAAATTGAGTTATTTGTATTAAGTTAGTGCTCAAAGTTAGGATATAAAATAGAAAAGTCTTGTGTTTCGTAAAACGTGCTCGTTTATTGTGTCGCCATTACTTACGTTTAAATCTACAATTAGCCTACACTTAATTCTATATTATATTACTTAAATCATATTACTATCTCGTGTTTAAATAAAGGTGAGAACGTAATTGCTCCGCGTTCAAGCTTAACTTCGAGCCGGAGCCGGAGTGTATATCCAATAATTCCGTTGGTTGTGTGGTGACCTCGTGCAGAAAGTTCGTTCCGTTACTCATCGTTCCGCCATCATGGAAGACTTGCTCGCCGAACAAATCGAGCTGTACCGTCGGCTCTCGCGTGTGTTCGAGAATCTAAAGAAGAAAGGTATCGCTAAAATGACTGAAGGTGCGGTGGAAGCGAGATTAGAATTACTAACGTCGCTCTGGGAGCAATTCTCGAAGCAACATAGTACCCTCGTAAAAGGCCGTACCGAAGAATTGGCGAGGCACGAATATTTTACCAAGGATGGTTTCGGAATTGGCGAAGAATCGTTTTTAGAACAGAAGGGTTACCTTCTGGATTGTCTTCGCGAGCTCAAACGGAAAACGGAGCCCATTAGCATCGTGGCCCCGACTTCCGGCGGCGCTGCTGCCCCGGAGATGCGATCTCGTGCCACTCTGCCTCGAATTCCTCTTCCCAGCTTCGATGGGCGTTATAGTGAGTGGCAGGCGTTCCACGACTCTTTCGTCTCACTGGTCATCAAGGACCCTTCATTGATGGATGTGGATCGCCTACACTATTTAAAGGGTTGTGTAAAGGGTGACGCTAATACGGTAATCCGAAATCATACCACGACCGACGACAATTTCCAACCAGCCTGGGAAGCCTTAAAGGAACGATTCCAAAATAAACGTCTCTTGGTGAGTGCACAGCTTACTATTCTAAATGAATTGCCTTCGGTCAAAAGTGAATCTTCCGCGGAACTGAAAAGATTGTTCTACGGCACGTGGGACGTGGTCGGTGCTCTGGCTGCAATGAATCGTCCCGTGACCACTACAGACTGGTTGGTGAATATGACCGTCGATCGGCTGGATGAGCAATCGCGACGCGAGTGGGAGGTTTCCCTTGGTCTCTGTACAGAGCCGCCGTCCTTGGAAGCTCTGAAGGTTTTCATCAAAACCCGTATCCATACGGTCGAAGCTCTAGAAAATAAACGCAAACGTAATCCCCCCTCCGAAGACAACCAGTCGGCAGCCAAGGACACCAAAGGCTCCACTACAAAGGGCACTACTGCCAAGGGCGCCTCTGTGCACCAAGTCTTAGCTACTCCGTCGCACTCCAAGGACTGCGGGCTGTGTAAAGGGTCGCATTACCTGTTGTTCTGTCCAAAATTCAAGGGGCTGGATACTACTTGCAGCGCTGTCAAAACTGTCTGGGCAGACATCAATTCGAGAGCTGCCAGTCCACTAAACGCTGCCAGCGTTGCTCCGAACCGCATCATTCTTGTCTGCACGGCGCTTTCCAGATAACCACGGGTGCGGTAGTGCAGCACGTCACGCCTCACTTAACCAACACGCCGCCGGTGATGCTCGGTCTCGCGCGAGTTCGTGTATACACTCCGGCCGGTCAACATGTTTCAGTGAGGGCCCTAATCGATCCTGGAAGTGAAGTGTCTTTGATTACGGAATTGCTCGTGCAACGACTGTGCCTAAAAAGACAGCGCGCTCGCATACCCTTGTTGTTCGCCGGCGGTGCTCCGTCGCAATGCACGCGAGGGTCAGTACACCTGGACATCACTGCCGACCGAGAAGGTGAGAGTGTCCTTTGTATTGACGGATTTGTCCAGGTACAAACCACCCGTCGTACCCGACGGTACTGTCTGTCCTCATCTACAGGGCCTCCAGTGGGCTGACCCGCAACTAGGCAGCCAGGATCCTATCGAGCTGCTTCTGGGTGCGGATGTCTATAATGACTTTATGTTAGAAGGGGTTCGCAAGGGCAAGCCAGGTACTCCTCTAGCTCAGGAGACGACACTCAGCGGACGCTACCTCAGGCCCATTGGCATCACGTGCACGGCCAAGAAAACCCGGCTGACTGTTCCTCGCGAGGACTGGACCCGTCGGACCTTCCCGAGCATTCACTGTGGTGGTCGGGACCGTCGTGGCTATCTACAAGCGAAGGGCGACCCGTCACTGCTGAAAAACTGATCGAAATGCCTCACGCTGAACGAAGGCAAACTCTTCACATCCAGCGTCCTCCGGATGATAAGGTGAGCCTGCATTTGAACCAGTTCTCTAATTTTCGCCGAATGCTCCGAGTTACAGCTTGGTGCTGTCGATGGCTCCCGACTGCCAAGGGGAAAAGGCCACCTTACCTTACGTCCAGCGAGCTACGATACGTCCAAACTAGGCTGGTTCGATGCGTTCAGGCTACTGCCTTCGCTGCTGAACTAGCCGCGCTTCAGAACGGCCAACCTTTACCTCGAAGAAGTCGCCTGCTGCGACTCAACCCATTCCAGGATAAGGAGGACGGCATCTTACGTGTAGACGGGCGGCTACATTATTCAAGCATCACCTATAACCACCGACACCAGATGATACTTCCCGGTGAATCGCCACTGGCTGTGTTGTGGATCGCCGATGCACATCGACGCTGCCTCCGTGGAGGGGTGCAACTTACTTTGTCCACACTTCGCCAGCGTTGCTGGGTTCTGCGAGGACGACAGCTGGTGAAGTCCTGCATCCATCGATGCCTCACTTGCGTGCGATGGCGGGGCAAGACAGCGGACCAGCTGATGGGGGTGTTGCCGGCTCCTCGAGTAACCCCTTGTCGCCCGTTCCTGCGTGTGGGCGTTGATTATGCAGGGCCCATTTTGATACGATCCCGCCGAGGACGTGGCCAGCACGCTCGCAAAGGTTATATCGCGCTTTTTGTTTGTTTAGCCACCAAAGCTGTGCATTTCGAGGTGGTGTCGGACGGAACAACTGAAGCCTTCTTAGCAGCACTGAAACGCTTGACCTCTCGCCGTGACGTCTGCTCCCAGATTTACAGTGACTGCGGTACGGCGTTCATGGGATATTTTATGGCGATTAAATTAACACGACAGTATAATTCAAATATGTACAGAGGTCAAACACAATAAAGTAAAAGTTATTAACACAAACACACACTTTACAAAGTTTTAAGAATTTAGAGTAAGCTTATTAAGCATAGGAATAAGCAACAATTTTGCGAAGCAAAGTCGCGAATAGTATATCTTTCGAAGCAAGTGCGAAAGCAGCGCAAGCAATACGAGAGTGAAAGTATAATTACCAAGCAGTGGTGAGTCACGAACAGAAGTGAAGATCCAGGAAATCACGATCGATTTCCTGGAAGGAAGAGCCGTCCCCTTCCATCGATCGCGAGTCGATGGAAGGGGACGTGATCAGCGCTCCACATGAGCGAGCAGGCCGTTGCCACCTGCCTAATTAGTGGCGGTCCTCAAGAGATGTCGTTAACATGCTGCTTTTCGCGTACATTTTCTCCCCGGCATTCATCAGTCGATGAATCTGAAGTTGGCGAGAGCTCGATGGGCCGGTCGATTGAACGCTGATAGATATCGTGGCGGTGGCGCCGCTCGGCTCAAGTGGAGGCGTCAGGCAACTCTAGTAACCTATTGATTGTGATCCAGTGCAGTGAATTTTTGATCGGAGTGTGCTGGTTCCGTGGCTTGTGCAAGCGGCAAAAAGACTAATTTAGTGATAGGGCGTATAAATTCTGAACGAGCGGTTTTTACAGTTACTACGCGTGTTAACCCATCGGAACCAGTGTGTAGTTTAATAATACGGGCAAGAGGTCATCGGGCAGGTGAAGTTAATTCAGACTTGATGATGCATAAGTCGCCGACGCGGGGCTGCTGACGCTGGTGAGTCCATTTGTTACGGGCCTGAAGTGACTGCAAATATTCGGTGGCCCACCGCTTCCACAATTGCAACCGCATCTGTTGTAGTAGGTGCCAACGAGACAGTCGGTTGACGGGGACGTCTTCGACTTTAGGATCGGGCAAGCTCAGCATGGCGTCTCCGATCAGGAAGTGGCCTGGTGTGAGCGTGGCGAAGTCTCCTGGATCGTCAGTCAGAGCCTGCAGTGGCCTGGAGTTAAGACAGGCCTCAATCTGGTGGAGCAGTGCCGACAATTCCTCGTAGGTGAGATGTTGTTCGCCTATCACCCTCCTTAGGTGATGCTTGGTCGACTTAACGGCTGCTTCCTATAGGCCCCCGAAGTGAGGGGCAGCAGGCGGGTTGAACCTCCACTCGATGTCTTCCTTCAATAACGTGGAGTGGATGAGGTCATGACCAGAGTCGAGGTGAGTTAGCATATCCCGCAGCTCACGGGCGGCTCCTATGAAATTGGTCCCTCGGTCGCTCTGGATCACGGCACATAACCCTCGACGTGACGTGAAACGTCGCAGGGCAGCGATGAAGGCTTCAGTACTAGAATCGGAAACAAGCTCTAAGTGGACCGCGCGAGTGCTTAGACAAACAAATAGCGCCACATAGCCCTTATGTGTGCGTTGACCTCTGCCTCGTGACATAAGCAGTGATACAGGTCCTGCATAGTCCACCGCTACATGCAGGAAAGGTCGGGCAGGTGTTATCCGAATAGCTGGAAGGTCAGCCATTAATTGTTGTCCTGTAGTAGCTCGCCACCGGATGCACGTAGGGCAGCGGTGGATGAGGGCCTTCACTCGTTGTTGACCCTGCAGTATCCAATACCGCTGGCGCAAGGTGGCCAAGGTAAGCTGCGTCCCACCGTGCAGCGTTCGTCGGTGTGCCTCGTCGACTAATAGCTCCGTCAATTTACTGCTTCCAGGAAATAACACCGGGTGTTTGGCGTCCGTCGGTAGTGTTGAGTGGCGTAGCCGTCCGCCCACTCGAAGTAGTCCCTGATCATCTAGGTAGGGGTTGAGTCGCAGCAGCCGGCTGCGGATCGGCAGAGGGCGATTCAGCTGCAGGTGCTGAATTTCCACAGCAAAGTCCTGCTGTTGGACCAGTGACAGCCAGCGGGTCCGGGCTGTCTCAATTTCCATCGGCAGCATGGAGCTCCCTCTTTTCGTGGCAGGACGGTGAGGTGGCCATCTTAAGCACCAAGTGGTGATTCTAAGCAAAGAATGTATCGATGAGTAGCGGTTGGCGAAAGACTCGTATGCCGCAGGTTCACCCGACGTCACGTTGGAGGTGGTCTTGGCCTCCAAATCTGTCCAAAGTACTGAAGCTTGATCGGAGGTAGTCCAGCCAGCTGCAGAAGACAGCCATCTCGGTCCAGCCCACCACAAAGCCAAGTCGGGTAGCTGGTTGGGTTGTAAGCCCCTGGAGGCGCAGTCCGCAGGGTTGTCACGGCTGGATACGTGATGCCACTGAGCTCCAGGTAGTGTCCGCTGAATCTCTGACACGCGGTTGGCCACATACATTTTCCATTGTGAAGGGTGCCCTTGGATCCATGCGAGTGTGATGGTAGAGTCACTCCACAAGTGTATAGCAGTTCCATTCAAGCTCAGGCTCTCACAGGTGAGAGCCATTAAATTGGTCAGCAGCACGGCAGCACACAATTCTAGCCTGGGGAGCGATATCTTTTTTAACGGAGCAACCTTTGTTTATGCAGTGACTAACTGAGTGTTGATTGTTCCATCGGGCTCCACGACTCGGAGATAGATTGCGGCAGCATAGGCCCTTTCCGAGGCGTCAGCAAATCCATGAAGCTCTCGTTGTTGCGACGTTGGTTGTAGTCCGAGCCAGCGTGGAACTATAATGCGATTCAGCGCAGGCAGCTCCGAGAGTACCGCATCCTGTAATCAGCGTCAGACGGAGGCAAAGGTGTGTCCCATTCTAAATGTAATAACCAAAGAGATTGCATAAAGATTTTTGCATTAACGGTCACTGGGGACAATAAACCCAATGGATCGAATATTTTCGCAATTTTTGATAGAACCCGTCTCCGTGTTACACCGCTCCCCGGCGTGGTAGGCTGCACTTGAGCTCGAAAGCAGTCGTCCGAAAGGCTCCAATGAACGCCCAAAGCTGTGTGGGTTTCACCTGCCTGCCACTTGCATTCGGGAACTGCGTCTTCGGCGGATACTTGTTCCATTAGCACTGGTTTGTTGGATGCCCACTTCCTTAGATTGAAACCGCCCGCCTTGCATAGGAGGCGTAGCTCGGTTTGTATCTCGATGGCCTCTTGCTCGAAGGCAGCGCCTGTTAAGACGTCGTCCATGTAAACGTCTTGCTGCAAAATGGCCGCCGCTCTTGGAAATAGCGTCTGCTCGTCCAAAGCTAGCTGCCGTAGCGTACGAATAGCCAGGTAGGGGGCACAGGCTAATCCATACGTAACCGTGTTCAGTTGATATTCTTCGATTTCACGGCTCTCATCTTCTCGCCAGAGTACCCGTTGATAGCGGCGATCCTCGGGATGAAGCAGGATCTGGCGATACATTTTCTCAATGTCAGCTGTAAGGCAGACTCGATGGATGCGCCACCGGAGTAGCAGACGATGAAGATTTGGCAATAGATTGGGGCCCACCATCAAAGCATCGTTGAGGGATTGTCCCGACCTCGTGGTGTACGATCCATTGAACACCACTCTTAATTTGGTGGTCGTGCTGCTCTCTTTCATCACTCCGTGATGCGCCAGGTAATAAGCTGACCCTGGTAATTCATTACTTAATTTAGACATGTGCGAGAGTTGCATATACTCACGCATGAATGTGTGATAAGCTTCTGCGAATTTCGGGTCCCGTTTGAATTTAGCATCCATCCGAAGCAGCATTCTTTTGGCGCCAGGAAAGGAATCGCCGAGCTCCGGTGTCTCCCGAAATGGAAGGCGAACCATATACCGTCCGGATGGCAAGCGCTGGTGTGTCGTCCTGTAATGGTCCTCGCACCTCTGTTCTTCAACGGTATAGGCAGGTGATACCGTCAGTTCTTCTTGTTCCCAGAAACGGTGCACCAAGGATAGCAGGTCCTCCTCGGTGGAGCTTGGGAGTAATTAGGCAACGCCGGTCTGCCGATTCGCAATGGGAATTCGGGGCGGCAGGACCGGAAATGATCCATCCCAACGTGGTCTTCTGGCCAATGGGTTCGCCGGGGCGACCCTTAGCAATGCCATCGAGCAGGATGATGGCGAAGGCGTCGGCTCCCAACAGCAAATCAATCGATCCAGCAGGGTTGAAATGTGGATCGGCCAAGGTGAGGTCCTTTATGTTTTCCCAAGTGTTAACTCGACTCTCGATGCGTGGCTGGTACGACGTGATTCGAGGCAGCACCAGAGCGTCTATCACGTGTTGTCCCGTTAGCTGATAATGAGCTGTAAACGCTATTTGTACTTTTTCCTTTACTCTTTCGGGTGGCTGGTTCCCGACACCGACGAGGCTAATATTGGCTGGTCTTCTTTGTAGGCGGAGCTGCTGCGCCAGCGCCTCGGTCACGATTGATACTTCGCTACCCTGGTCGATGAGAGCACGAACTAGCTTGGAGTCTCCGTTGGGCTGCGACACTCTCACCATTGCTGTTGCCAATAGAACGGTAGGTAACGAGCTCGTATCACAACTAGCGGTGTTGGTAGTGAGCTCTTTATCGCAAGTAAATTCGGCACCGTCTATATGGATAGTGGTATGATGTTTCCCGTTGCACTTCTGGCAGCGTTTCTCAGACGTGCAATCTTTGACTTGATGCTTGCCGAGACAGTTGTAGCAGAGACTCGCCTCTTGCAGCGCCGCCCGGCGTTCGGCCGACGTCTTTGATTTATATAACCGGCAGTACAATATAAAATGACTTGCCTTGCAGAGGCTGCAGGGTTCAAGGGAACGCTTCACTTGACTAACCTGGTGTACCTTGGCCGTCTTCTGATTTGCAGCTGTCTTCCCAGATCGGCCCTCAGTTCCCTTGCGCTGTTCCTCCAAGGCCTCAAGGGTGTTGACTCTGCCCTCCAGAAATCCTTGTAGCTCGGCGAAGGTGGGCGGTGTCCTTTTCTGGCCGATAAGGGTTTCCCACTCGCGTCGGGATTGTGGATCTATTCGCTCCACAATTAAATGAATAAGCCAGTCGCCGCTGGCATCGTAAGGTCTTTTCATGGCAGCAAGGGCCTTGACGGTATCACACACGGTGTAGAATAGACGTTTGAGCTCGGGTCCCGATTCGCGAGCGATAGTAGGTAGGCCAAAAATTGTATTCATTTGAGCCTTGACCATCAAACTTTGGTTATCGTAGCGTTCATGCAGTAATGTCCACGCAGCTTCGAATTTTTCTAGGTATAGAGCGCCCCGCAAGTAATGAAGGCGCTCGGCATCCGTTAGCGCCGCGTCCCGGACGACTAGTGAGCGGAAGAGCCCTTGAAAGGAAGGCCAGTCCTTATATTTGCCCCCGAAGGTAGGTAAGGGTATCTTCGGAAGCGAGGATGTTGCACGACCGACCGCAGCAGTGGAACGGTCACTCGATTGCTCTCCGGAGACCATACGTTCCATCGTACGATTCAGAATCCTCTCAGTACTCGCAATTTCTTCTAGCTTATCCATAAGAAGGGCCTCCTGCGCAAGAAACACCTCCTCGGTTGCCGAAGGTTCGTCTTCCTTCCAATAACTATCGTCCGCGACTTCCGGGTCGGAAGTAGCTTGTCGTGTTGCGCCTCAAATTTGGCCCAATTTTTACGAAGGGCCGTTAATCTCGCGGTAACGTTGCCTTTTGTGAAATTCTTAGCTCCCATCTTCTTCAAGTTTTCAAACGCGTTAGCGATTCGACGGTTAAGGTCGCGTTGACTTTCAATAAGATGACTCATTGTTTGCAGATGGAGGTCACGCGTGATGGTTGGACGGCACTACCGAACGTTCGAACTGTATCACAGGCACCGGATCCGGCTCGAAGGACCAAAAAATGTTACAAAGAATTATCGGAACAGACACTCGGAAACAGTTTAGATAGTAATTTTAAACACGATTTATTTTAGGAATGAGTAAAGCGCACAGCACGATATTTTATGGCGATTAAATTAACACGACAGTATAATTCAAATATGTACAGAGGTCAAACACAATAAAGTAACAGTTATTAACACAAACACACAATTTACAAAGTTTTAAGAATTTAGAGTAAGCTTATTAAGCATAGAAATAAGCAACAATTTTGCGAAGCAAAGTCGCGAATAGTATATCTTTCGAAGCAAGTGCGAAAGCAGCGCAAGCAATACGAGATTGAAAGTATAATTACCAAGCAGTGGTGAGTCACGAACAGAAGTGAAGATCCAGGAAATCACGATCGATTTCCTGGAAGGAAGAGCATTCCCCTTCCATCGATCGCGAGTCGATGGAAGGGGACGTGATCAGCGCTCCACATGAGCGAGCAGGCCGTTGCCACCTGCCTAATTAGTGGCGGTCCTCAAGAGATGTCATTAACATGCTGCTTTTCGCGTACAGTATTAATATTATGGACTGTATGGTTTACGATCGATTTAGTCGCGTCCTACGCTGTAGGATTTCTTTAAGTAATGCACGAGGAATCGGCCCGATTCCGTACAATCAAGCGAGTAACGAATTATAGAGAGAGAAGCGATTTAGTGATACCTTGCAGACGGCTCGTCGATCAGTAGATCGAGGAATTCGTTGCCGAATTCCTCGAATCCTCGTGCTCTCCCCCTTCCATCGATCGCAGATCCATGGACGGGAGACCCAATCGCCGCTCCACATGGGCTAGAGTGGGGGGCCAGAATTCGTTGCGGATACTAGGTTCGCTCGATCTCGGGAGATGGCGCGTAAGGTACGATTTCTCGAACATTTCCCGCCCGCCTTCATCGAACGATGAATGAAACCCCGTTCCAGTAAGCTGATTGGTTCAGGTGGTGTGGCGTGGTCGGATCGCGGCTCACGAACGCCGCCACTCGGCCCATGTGGAGATCGTACTACTATTGGTTTCGGTAGTGTAAATTACGATTGTGTACGCGCGTCGGGATTCATCACTTCGTCGCCCTGAACAAAAGGTAAGTAAATTAATTTTACGATTGGCCTTACAAATTCAGATCGCGCAGTTTTTACAAGTGCTACCCCAGTCCATCCATCCGGCCCGGTGAACAGACGCGTGATTCGGGCTAGGGGACACTTGTTGGGCGGCAGCGTCTCGTTCTTTAGGATGCACATGTCTCCAACTCGTGGCTGTGGGCGGGGCTGTGTCCACTTATTGCGAGCCTGGAGGGCTTACAAATACTCTCGGGACCAGCTGCGCCAGAATTGAAGTCTCATCTGCTGCAAGAGATGCCATCTCAACAGGCGTGACCGTGGAACATCCTCCACCGTCGGGTTCGGTACGGCGAGGAGAGCGTCGCCGATTAGGAAATGCCCCGGAGTAAGGGCCGTGATGTCCCCCGGATCGTCACTCTGAGGTTGCAGCGGTCGAGAATTGAGACATGCCTCTATCTGTGCAAGTAAGGTCGACATTTCCTCAAATGTGAGGTGCTGATCCCCGACGACCCTCCTCAGGTGGTGCTTGGTGGATTTGACGGCGGCCTCCCAAATACCCCCGAAGTGCGGGGCTGCGGGTGGGTTAAACCGCCAAGCGATGCCGTCGTCTCGAAGATGGGCCTGCATAACCTCACTCGGACTGCGGAGAGGTTCCAGCTCGCGCAGCTCTCTGGCTGCACCCACGAAGTTTGTGCCTCGATCGCTGTGAATGGTGTGGCACAGCCCTCGTCTCGCCGTAAAACGCCGCAGTGCAGCGAGGAAGGCTGCTGTACTATAATCTGAAACAACTTCCAGGTGAATAGCGCGAGTAACCAGGCACACGAAAACGGCGACATATCCCTTGGATGTACGTTGTCCCGTGCCTCGCGAGGCCAGTAACGTGAGCGGCCCGGCATAATCCAGACCCACTTGCAGGAAGGGTCTGGCTTGCGTAACTCGATACGCCGGAAGGTCCCCCATCAGCTGCTGACCTGGCGTGGCCCTCCATCGAAGACAGGTGACGCAGCGATGGATGTGGGCCTTGACTCGCTGTCGACCGCCCAAGATCCAGTACCTCTGACGTAGTGCGGCTAAAGTGAGTTGTGTCCCTCCGTGTAATGATCTTCGATGAGCCTCATCGATTAATAACTCAGTGAAGTTTCCTCTTGGTGGCAGTATAAGTGGGTGCTTCTCCCAAGACGGCAAGGCAGCGTGCCTCAGATGTCCACCGACCCGCAACAGCCCCTGTGAATCCAAGAAGGGTGCGAGTCGTCGTAGCCTACTGCGACTCGCAAGCTGAGCTCCTCGCAACAGCTGCTGGCACTCCTCCGGGAAGTCTTGTCGTTGAATCAGCTTGATCCAGTGCATCCGGGCTGCTTCTAGTTCCGCTGGTGACAGGTAGGGCTCTCTTCCTTCTAGTTTTGTCTGGCGTGGTGAGTAGTATGGTAATGCCGATTCCAACCCAGGTCCTCTGAGGGGAGCGCGGGGGCGGGGGGAAGTGAGGGCGCGCGGGGGAGCGCGGCGGAGGGAAACATGGGCGCGGGGCCTGCGGGGAGAGGAAAACCGATTGCGCGCGCACGAGCCGCGGAGTGGGGGAAGCCGCGATGATGGAGGGGATCACTCCAGGCCGAGCCGCCGCGTAGACCGGACCCACCACCGAAAACTTTTTAGAGGGAGTGAATGACCCCCGAGAACTTTTTTAAACCCCGATCCACCACCTGAAATTTTTTCCGAGCGAGAGAATGACCTTGGCCCACCCCCAAATATTTTTCCAAACCATTATGTGACATGCGGCGCGAAGAATGAAATAGATTTATGCAGTGTCTACAAATCTTAGAATTTGGAGGCGAGGAGGAAGACGAGTAAATAAAATGGAGACAGAATATACGTTTAAGAAATTTATTTAAAAAGAATATAATTTAACATTTTTTCTTCCTACGAGCTTCAACTAGAATATCACTGATGGCGCATGCTACCAGTTCGCAATCTACAAGATACTCCTCGTCGTAGTATTTGCTATCACGTATTATTTTAGCAGCACGACGAGCATTTAATGTTTCGCAGACAACATCGCTCTGCCGTAGCACGTTAACAAAAGTTTCAAATTTTTCACTTGCATCTTCTGCAGTTTGATACAGCCGCGGATACAAATACTCTATACATGGCTGAAGACTAAATAAAAATATTGCTGTATCCAGTGTGAAATACACTGTATCATCACCATGTGTCATCTTTATAATTGGCGAATCAGAGATCCGAAAAAAGTCCAACGATAAATCATCAAACTGCATCGAAGATAATCCAGGTAATCGTGCACATTCTTCGATGTTATCACGGTTGTCGAATAGTAGACCCCATGTATGCCATGATAATATGAGATGATTTCCATGATTGTCGCCGAGAAGAACTTCTACATCGGCCATACGGCCTACGTCGATTCCAATTTCCAAATATTTGGTACCCATGGTTGTTAATGCGTATCTTCTGACCATGATACGTGACGTTTGGCGCGGGCTAAGAGAACAATCAAAGCTATGAAAGTACTCGCTCGTATTAGGAACAAACATAAATATTTTGAGAAGATGTGAAAATTACACCGTACCGGTCACGATATATATTCTCCCCACATGGAGCTACGCCGTCATCTCGCACGATCGGAACGAAACAATCCTCACACCCAGCGAGTATTTCATCAATGGTATACATTTTTTCAGAGCACTATTTGTTCCGTCGAAAGTCACTGATGCTACTGAGCGATTGATTGAATAGCGTCCGGGAACTGGTTTAAATAGAGGTTGCTTCCCCCCAACCACCACCACCGCATCTTATTCTAAAGCTACCAATTTTTTAAAATGATTTTCAATCTTAACACCGCAATGTATCGCGAGATCGTGTGTAATATGAGTCCTCCCCGAGCATCTCCATGCGATGATGTCATTTTCACGGTGTGAAGAACGAAATAAACGCTGAATCTTAGAATTAGGTGTGGAAGAGGAAGACGGATAAGTAAATGGAGAAAAAATATACGTTTAAGAAATTTTATTTAAAATTAAAAGAATATAATTTTAACATTTTTTCCCACGAGCATCAGCTAGAATATCATTGATGGCGCATGCTGCCAGTTCGCAATCTACATGATAATCCTCACAGTAATGTTCGCTATCACATATGATTTTAGCAGCACGACGCGCATCTAATGTTTCACAAGCAACATCGCTTTGTTGTAGGACGTTAACAAAAGTTTTAAATTTCGCCTCCACATCTCTGCTAATTCGATGCAGCCGTGGATACACATAGTCTATACATGATTCAAGATTTAATAAAAATGATACTGTATCCGGTTTGAAATACAGCGGCTTATTATGCAGCATCATCCTTACAATTGGAGAATTATACATATCACAAAAATCTATCGTTAATTGATCCATCTGCATCGAAGGTGATCCAGGTAATCGTGAACGTTCTTCGATAGCATCACGATTGTTGCATAGTAGACCCCATGTATTATATGGTAACGTGAGATACATCCCACGATTGTCGCCGAGAATAATTTCTACATCGATCGTAGGTCGTACTCTGATTCCAATTTCCAAATATTTGCTGCCCATAGATGTTAATGCGTATCTTCTGACCATGATCCGCGATGTTCGGCGCGGGCTAAGAGAACAATCAAAGCTATGAAAGTGCTGGAATAAACATAAAAAATTTTGAGAAGATGTGAAAATTAAGCCTTACCAAGCAACTGTATCCTCCCCGCATTGAGCTATGCCATCATCTTGCATGATCGGAACGTAATAATTCATTTGTCCGGCGTTTCCTTCGGCACTGGTACTACACATTTTTTCACAGCACAATTTGTTTCGTCGAAAGTCACTGAGGCTACTGAGCGATTGATTGAATGGCGTTCGGGAGACTGGCTTAAATAGAGGTGCAATTGCTTCCCCCACCACAGCATTTTATTTTAAAGCATCCGATTTTTCCATAATGCATTTCAATCTTAACGTCGCAGCATATCTAAAGATTGTATGTAACTTGAGCCCCAATCCTCAAGGATAAAAGTCTCAACACGTGCTGAATGTAATATAATACTTTTGCGCACCAATTCGCCATACGCGTGAATCATAGAAAGAATTTGGCTGTATCAGCAGAAACTGCATAGAATGTTGGGTTGGATCGTCAAAAGAGTAAGACAGAGATCGCAAATCATGACACCGGTCATAAAAGCGTGCTCCAAACTGTACAAAACCTCAAATCGTTGCAACGTGTTGCGAGGAAAAGACATTACATTTACATTCCATTTACGATCATGGAAGAATTCGCGCAAGTAATCCGCCAATTATTGGATCAATCCGCACGATTGATTTCGCGGGAAGAATACCTCGCGTGGGAAGAACGGTGCAACGAGTGCATCGATTCTTTAGAAGAACACAGCCGAGTGAAACGTCCTCGATTATCGATCGGTGTTCGGCAATCATTGGTTGCTCGAATCGCGCAGCTCGAAGGGCTGAAACATTCGTTGCGCGGACGTTTTGTGCATGATGGTGCAGGACATTCGAGCACAGGACTTTTGTGGCGCGAAATAGACGCTGCGTTCGATAGTCGCGTATTAACCGGTGCCGTGCTAAATTCGAACTATATCGAGCCGCGCAACTCGAATTTGTGGCGGGCGATAAACGTGCAAGTAAGAGCATCAACACCCGGAACTGCGAACTCTTCCGCACATCCGATCTACAGGAGTGGTACCAACGATGCGTCGTCGAACCCACCCTGGTATCGTTGGAAGAGTTCCAGGAACGCGACAGCGGATGGGCATTGACGAGAATCCTCAACCTGACCGTCAATATCAACAAGTACAATCCGCTGCGCGCGGAGTGCCACTTCAAGTTGCCACAGGATTTATTGTTGAAGAATGCAACGATCAATGTGCAATCCCCAGACAATGCGTGTTTCGCGTGGGCAGTGGTCGCCGCTCTCCATCCTGCGGAAAGACATCCCGATCGTCCAAGTTCATACCCGCACTATACGTCTGTGCTAAATCTCCAGGGCATTGAGTTCCCAATGTCCCTGAGGCAAATTGGAAAATTTGAGCGGTTGAATGAAATCTCCATCAACATCTACACCTTCGAGATGGAGAAGACGAAGACGGTCTTTCCGTTGCGCCTCACTAGTCAAAAGAGGGATCGACACGTCAACCTGCTCTACACACCGAATCAAGAGCACGGCGATGTAGGACACTTTGTGTGGATCAAGAATTTGTCCCGGCTGGTGAGCGCACAGCTGAGCGGGCACCAAAAAAAGAAATTCATCTGCGATCGGTACGTATATAAACTTATGAAATGTCTCGCGAAACAAATTAAATAAAAAAAATTTTGGATCTGCCGCGAAGTTGGAGCTTCATTCGCTGGACTGTGGCAAGATGAATGACTGCGCCATCCTGCTGCCCAGCGAAGGCAAAAATCTCCTCAACTTCGACAACCATTGCAGGAAGGAGCGGCTCCCTTTCGTGGTGTACGCAGATCTCGAGTGCATCATCGCAAAAACGGAGGACAGTCACCGAATGGGTGATAAATTATGCGCGTATCAGTACCATAAAGTACACAGTATTGCCTATTATATGCATTGTTCGTACGATACATCGCTGTCGACGTATCGATGTCGCCGCGACGCAGATTGCGTTTCATGGTTCGTAGACGAATTGAAAAATTTCGCGAATTTTGTCAAACCCATTCTGGCCAGTAATGTTCCAATGCTGGATTTAACTCCCGAACAGTTGTCGACATTTCACAATGCAACACACTGTCATATTTGCGAAAAACCATTCGAGGCTAGCGATGTACGAGTCCACGATCATTGCCATCTGTCCGGACGGTTTAGAGGCCCAGCACATACGGAGTGCAATTTAAATTATAAAAACGCGTTTTACATCCCCATAGTTTTCCACAATTTATCCGGCTATGATTCACATTTCATTATCGAGGAAATAGCTATCGCTTTCGAAGGTCACGTTGACGTATTACCCATAACGAAAGAAAAGTATATTTCTTTCACAAAAAATGTCGAAGATACGGCTGATTCAGACTCGCGAAATTGTATTAAATTGCGGTTCATCGATTCGTACAAATTTCTCAACGCCAGTCTCGACAAATTAGCATCCTTTCTTAGCACAGATAAATTAAAAATTTTACAATCCCAATTTGAAACATTATCCACCGAGGATTTCATTTTATTGACACGAAAGGGTGTCTTTCCGTACGAATACCTCGATTGCGAGGATAAGCTGCAGGACCCATGCTTACCGCCGCGCGAATCATTCTACAGTTCGTTAACGGGTGAGACTGTATCCGAGAGCGATTACGCGCACGCCGAGACTGTCTGGCAGCGTTTCGAGATTAGAACCTTGGGCGAATACAGCGACTTGTATTTGAAAACAGATGTCTTGTTATTGGCAGATATTTTTGAAAATTTTCGCGAAAGTTGTATCAAGAGTTACGGATTAGATTCAGCACATTATTATACTCTACCTGGTTTCACATGGGATGCAATGCTAAAACATACTAAAATTACATTCGAATTGCTCACAGACATCGATATGGTTATGTTTATCGAACGCGGTATACGTGGGGGTTTAAGCCAATGTTCCGGAAGATACGCACATGCCAATAACAAGTACATGTCATCTTACGACGCATCGGAAAAGTCATCGTACTTGATGTACTTTGACGTGAACAATTTGTATGGATGGGCAATGTGTCAGCCCCTGCCATACGCTAAATTTCAATGGGTCGAAGATTTTGCGAATTTTGACGTGTCTTCAATCCCGATCGATTCGTCCACGGGATACATTCTTGAGGTAGATCTGGAATATCCGCAACGTCTGCACGACGCTCATGCCGATCTACCGTTCTGCCCGACGCGTGCCAAACCACCTGGTTGCAAGCAGGACAAATTACTCGCGACGGTATACGATAAGCAGCGTTACGTTATCCATTATCGCAACCTGCAACAGTGCATGCGACACGGTCTTCGTATTACAAAGATACACCGCGTGCTTCAATTCGCTCAATCTCCCTGGCTCCGCGATTATATCGAACTCAATACATGGTTTAGAACAAGCGCGACAAACGACTTTGAAAAAAATTTGTACAAATTGATGAACAACGCTGTATTCGGTAAAACTATGGAAAATGTACGAAATCACGTGGATGTAAAACTTTTGACACATTGGGAAGGGCGATATGGTGCGGAGGCAATGATCGCGAAACCGAATTTCCACAGCAGAAGTGTTTTTTCGGAAAATTTAATAGCTGTTGAATTGCGAAAACTCGTGGTGAAATTCAACAAGCCGATATATGTGGGTATGTGCATTCTGGACATATCAAAAATTTGTTTGTACGAATTTCACCACGAGTACATGTCGCCCAAGCATGGAAAAAATTGTAAAATTCTATATACCGACACAGATAGTCTCATTTATCACATTCAATGCGATGATATCTACGAGTCCATGAAACACAATATCGATAGATTCGGCACGAGCGATTATCCTACCGACAATCCATATAATATGCCGCGCGTAAATAAGAAGGTTCCGGGGCTGATGAAGGATGAAAATAACGGTAGCGATAATGACTGAATTCGTAGGTCTTAGAGCGAAAATGTATGCACTTCGCGTAGACGGCAAAAAAGATACGAAAAAGGCGAAAGGCGTCAAGACCAACGTCATAGCCAGAACGATAACTTTCGATGACTACGTGCAATGTTTGCATAGGGAGATCGAAATGATTCGCAGACAATCATGCATACGGTCTAAATTGCATAAAGTGTACACCATTTCGGAATCTAAAATCGCTCTAAGCCCACACGACGATAAGCGGCATATCGTACCCAATTCGATCGACACTCTGCCCTGGGGTCATTATAATATCCCATTGTAAAATAGAAATTGTATTTATTGTATAATATAAAATTATTTGAGAATGTATAAAAAAATTATTATTGTGTTTATTCTATTTATTGTGTAAAATATAAATGGTGGAATTAATGTATAAAAAAATTGTTGACACATATATATGTATCATTGTATTTATTGAACCATGTATTATTATGCTACAATACATTATTTTTATTTATCCAAGAATTGTGTGATTTATCAAATCCCAACCACTTGACGTACACCTTATCCCCCTTCCTACGTAAGACTTTTTCCACTAGATACACATCAGGATCGGTGACGCGTTGCAGCTCGTGTTCATAGAATCCTCCGGCAACAGGTTTTCCACAGGAATCGACCAGCAGATACGTTGCAGGATTAGTTCCTTGTACTTTGGCTATCTTGAACACCTCCGTTGTCCAATTCGACGTATAGCCTTTATCGAATATGGTTTTAAATTTGCTCACGCGCACAAACTCGCCCAACTTGAATCTCGCTGGAGCAGCGATCTTTATGTTGCTGTATACGGTGGCTAGCAGCTTATCGGTGATCGCAGGGGTAAAATCGCAAGGACGCATTCTGATGGTTCTATGTTTACGTGCGTTATACTCTGCAAGTAGACTTGGTAGCGCATCGGTCCATCTATAGGTTCCATTGATTGTAAACAGTTTCCACATATTGATTTTCAAAGTTCGATTGAAACGTTCTACGACGGAGGCCTTCATCACAGAATACGTCGAATAATGATTAACGTTATGCTTTGCCAAGAGTTTCTGCACATCAGCGTTGTAAAATTCTTATCCTTGATCGGTTTGCAAATTTTTCGGATATCGATCTCTAAATATCTTTGCAAACGCTTTAGTCACCTCAGCGCCACTTTTAGTCTTGAGCGGCAACGCCCATGCATACTTGCTCAACACATCGATGACAGTGAGTATGTAGTGGTGACCCTGGTTGAATCGTGAGTATGGACGCATTTCTACAATGTCAGCTTGCCACAGATCATCGTATCCATGCACTATGACACGCCTCCGCGGAAAATGTCTTCGAGCTGGAGCATGCAATTCCTCAACGAGTTGTAGCTTCTTGTGGCCGTGGTTTTCTTTACTCTTGGATTTCGATAATGGCTGCATGTTTGATCGCAGAGGTGTCTTTGACACGAATGATGCGATAATTATCGGGCACGTTCATTAAGTGCTCCCAATCGGCCCAGGGGCAAGTTCATCCGCCTCGCATGATTCTCCTTCGCAGCGCTGCTGCGGGATAGAATTCGACGCCTGCGATATCTTTTGAACGCTGTTTTGCAGCGTCAGCATATCTCTTTGAAACGCGATCAGTTTCCTCTCTAATTCTTCCTGCCGCTCTCTCAAAAGTTTAATGTTCTTTTCCATGTATAGTTTATTGACGGCATCGGTGTCAGCCACCGGTTGAGCTACGCGTCGTATCTTGCATGATTTTGCATCAAAGTCGGCACCAACCACGCAAAGAGCGTTATCTCGCATGTAATTTCGAAGCAAACCACTCCATTTGTAATAGTCCATTCTAGCTGCTCCACTCTTCTCGAGCGATACCCCAAATTTGTTGATCGGCATCTCGATGCATACAGTGCACATCATTGGCGTGCGGCTTAATTTATATAATGAGGCCTACTTCGCGTAGTTCCTCGACAATCGATACAATTTCGGGATCATGAGAGTTGTTACCCGCCTGACGTGACGCTTCCAGCAAACGCAATCGATCCACCAGCTCGTTGGGATCGTCCCAGTGTACGTAATCGATCTTGTTATCGTTTACCACCATGGCTCGTGATGTCCTAAGACCTTTCCCTGCTTTATTGACTGCTGTGCGTGGGATTAGCGGTGCAATTACATGTCTGTACTTGTATCCCCTGTTGCTCAATATGGGATTTTTAGCACCATGACCGCGTCAGTGGGCATTCGTCGCCAGCAGTATACTTTTGTATTTTTGTTTATCAGCATCAGTGTATATAGCATCATTGGGAATTCTCTTGAAAATCAGTTCGTAAAGACCGTATGTTCCTCCGTATCTTACACCATCTATGATTATATTATCATCCTTGTCTATATCGAAAGCCTTATCCCCAAGCATCGTTCCACTATTGCCAAAGTATACACCGTACACATAGTCCATTGTTGTATCCTTATCACCACTTAGGATCGCGCTCATGTATTTTTGCCCCAGCGGACCGAAATGACTGCGAAACGTTTCTTGTCCCTCGGATGTTTGAAGTTGCTGTCTGATAGATGTTACAAACGACTCATTGGGACTAGTTTCGAAAACGTCGTTATCAATGGTTGCGAGCGATTGTACACTGGGAAATGTACTTATTGGTGTGTGAGGAACGGGAGACTCGTTTGATGTAGCATTCCGTCGTTTATGCTTCGATTGAACTGGTGTTGAGGTTATGGGTGAATATTCAGACGACATGTGCCGTTTCCTCTTTGTCTTGCGCGATGTGTTCCCTTTCGGATGGATTTTTTTAGGCGTTAATATTTCATTCCCTTCAACGTCTATGCTCATCGGTGGTGATGTGCTAGCTTCTGTCGCTGAGGTATTTTCCACAATATGTTTTAAGGGTTCGACGATAGGTTTGAAGTATCTCTCCAACGCGACATCTTCCTCCATCTTGCCTGTCTTCAAAGCCTGATGTTTCTTGCGAATGGATTCGCTAGTTTTTGCAATTTCCTTCGCTATTCTCTCGCGATCCTTAATCTCCAGAGTATCGATATCAATCATCGTTGTACCGCTGACGTTGCTTTCCCACCGACGTGTTGATGACAATTGACCGTCTCACGGTACGGCAAACTCGTTAAATCCCTTTCTGTAACGTCCATTGGACATCGCGCTATCCTTGTCTATTACCACGAAACCATACTCCCGTTGCCAACAATTACGACACAAAGCGCAGAAATCCTCGTAAGACATGTCAGTGTTTACGTGATCGTTGTACACATGTTTCAAGTTGGTACCATCCTGCTTAAACAGAATCAGCAGATTGGCATTGTCGCGGATAAGATGTTTGGGTATCTTTGCATACGTCTGACAGAGATAGAAGCAGTCAACGTTCGAGTGGCGCCCCATTGCAAAGTATTCCCTTATCGTATCTGGCTTGTCGCATGCCACGTCATCAAAGATGAAAATAGAATTCGGAAGCGATTCACACGGTGGGATGACGTCACTGTTATTCGAAAACGTAAAGTAGCCAATTTCATCTATCGGAGTCAATAAATTCTCCAAATACTGATATTTCGGCTGTTGCAACGACTTGGAGTACACGTACACGTTCTCGAAGCGGACGCCGTGAGGACTTTCCAACAAGCTCACCAACACGTTTGTCTTTCCGAAATTTGATGGGCCACAAACGAGGCAGCGTATAGTGTTTGGTAGCATGCTACCATGTCTGCGTCTGGTTTTCGAAGACATAACTCGTGATTTATCGTCAAAATTTGTCACGCGTATCGTTACAGGTTGTCGCACGAATCGCATCCTCTCCGCAAACTGTGAAAAATGATTTTGATACGTCGAAGCGCCCTATTTATAGATCCGCATCGACTCAAAACAGCTCAGTATTCAAAATGCTTCTGATCCTGTCGGATAATTCGAGACCTAACCTCTGAGCAGTTGAAATATATACCAAAGATTATTCTACTCCGAGAGTTTGGGAGACACATTGATCAGTTGTGGGACAGACTTCCCGAGCACATAAAAGCCGATTCTGAGGTTCGGCAGTATCGTCGGTGTCTGGAGCATTATAATCGTCCTTGGCAGCGAACGCATATCGACGGTCCAGCACCATTGATTAAAAACTGTAGCGAATGTCGCCGACGAGAGTAAAGAAAGGCCGTGGTTTGTTAAATCGAGCGATAAACGCGCTACCTATCGAATTACATATTCCGGGATACCAGTTTTGCGGTCCAGGAACACATCTGGCAAAACGATTGGCTAGAGGGGATCAAGGCATCAATCCGTTGGACGCGGCGTGTCGCGAACACGATATTGCGTATTCGCGCAGCAACGACCTCGGCGAAAGGCACGCGGCAGATAAAGTTCTCGCTGACAAAGCGCGAAAACGCATCGTTGCGTGAGACTCGGCTCTGGGTGAAAGAGGTGCTGCTACAGCTGTTTGGGCAGCTATGAAAGCCAAGACGAAAATCGGAATGGGGATGAAAACAAAACCCCGCAAAAGTACTCCAAAGAGAGCGCCGAAAAAGCGGATTCTTCCGGTGGCAAAACGGGGTGGTATATTACCACTTCTCCCGCTGCTAGGTGTTCTCGGATCATTCGCTGGTGGAGCGGCGGGGATCGCCAAGGCGGTAAACGATAATAAGGCGGCGCAACATCAGCTGCAGGAAATGCAACGTCATAATCGCTCCATGGAAGGTCACGGACTTTATCTCGCGCCATACAAGCGTGGACAGGGAATATCGAAACGAAAAAAAAACGTCGAAAAGAAAATAAAAATGCCCGCGAGTGTAACTACCGATGCACAATTGGAGGAGTTGGCAAAACGTATGCGTATTCCATTCTTTAGAGGTGTTTTTATGCGAAACGCGCTACCAGTCGGAGGAGTACGTCGAAACGAGAGCGGAATTGTAAATTTGGACAATGTCGAGGGGTTGGGGACTCATTGGGTGGCATATGCGAAGAGAGGGTGTCGAGCTATATATTTCGATAGCTTTGGAAATCTTCGACCGCCCAAGGAATTGGTAAAATATCTGGATAAGGATGCTGTGAAAATTGAATACAATCGAACGTCTTATCAGAAGTACAATCAGAGCAATTGTGGACAACTATGTCTACGCTTTCTACAAACGATCGGTACCAAATTTAAGGATTGACTTCCCGCCACTCTGATTCAGTACTAATCGAGCCGTACAGTTCGGAATATGTCGTTAACATTCACTCTAACCGGTAAGAGTAGCACCCTCGCGGTGAGCTACTTTCCACCCATAGATTTGAGCGACGATGATTACGAGCTTGGTCTAACAACCTTTGAAACTTATCACACCATACCAAACATCGACTCGAGCAATGATAAATTCTACTTCATCGTAAACTATGACATCAGCAACAGCGTCGACACCACTCCTGAATACATTACGATTCCCCATGGCTCCTACGAACTAGACGCCATTGCCAAGTATTTGAAGCAGCGATTACTCGAACGGTATCCTCAAAATCTCGACGGTACCGATGACAGTGACAACGATGCGTATCCAATAGTGTTGCGTCCCAACAACAACACCATGAAAAGCGAACTGTACTGTCGGTTCACCGTAGATTTTACAAAGCCTAATAACATTGGATCGCTATTGGGATTCTCGACGAATCGGGTATTAGAACCAGGACGGTGGCACGAATCGGACGATCCAATTAATATCATGAACGTGAACAGTGTTCGTATAGAATGTAGCGTGACCGCTGGCGCGTACAACAGTGGGAGGCGTGTCCATACGATACATGAATTTTCTCCGAGAGTTCCACCAGGATATAAGATATCGGAAACGCCCGCGCAGATCATTTACCTTCCAATCACCGCACGGATCATTACGGATCTAACGATACGCGTTGTGGATCAAAACGGACGGTTGCTCGATTTTCGAGGTGAAGAGATTACCATCAGATTGCACGTACGACGGCGACGACGATAATACATGTGGTGCGAACGAAAGAGATGCTTGTATTGAACGACTCTAGAAACCCGTTTCTTCCAAGTGAAATTGTTTACAACAACTGCAACAACAACTGCAACAGCTCCGATCACGCTAAAAAGAAGAGGCTCAGTGCTGCGAACATTGCATTTTTGAAATCATTGGGATTCATTGTGCGCATTTAGGTTGAAAAATGGTTGACATTCTAAGTATTGGAGGGAAGCCGACGTTTGATGACCGCATCGTCAAGCTTCAGACTCACACATACAACCCATACTTCAACACAACGTTTGGATACAGCGATGAGATAAGAATACCGATACAACAGCAGGATTTATACACATTGCCGTATGAAAGTTTTCTCTATGTGGAGGGGAAATTGAAGATAAATAAGCCAAAAGATGCATTAACGGTGACGTTGGGAAATAATTGCATGGCGTTCTTATTCGATGAGATTCGATACGAGCTGAATGGCGTGGAGATTGATCGCAGCAGAAACGTTGGAATAACTAGCACGCTTAAAAACTATGTATCGCTGACATCTGGCGAAGACAAAAATATGGAGAATGTTGGATGGGGGTTGAAACGGCGGGATGGGCCAATAGTGAAAAGTCATTTCAATTTTTGCATCCCACTCAAATATTTGCTGGGATTTTGTGAGGACTACAAACGCATGATTATTAATGCGCGTCACGAATTGATTTTAATACGATCGCGCAACGACAACAATGCTCTGATATGATCGCCGATGTTGGAACCAGAAATTGAATTGGTTAAACTACAATGGCGGATGCCCCATGTGACGTTAAATGACGTTAATAAGCTATCGTTGCTACATACTTTGGAACGTGGACAAAACCTGAGCATTTGTTTTCAATCGTGGGATCTGTACGAGTATCCTCTCTTACAGAGCACGACCAAGCATTCGTGGGCCGTGAAGGCATCTGCACAGCTGGAGAAGCCGCGATGCGTGATCCTTGCTCTACAGACTGGTCGAAGAAATGTGATGAGTGAAGACGTTACTATGTTCAACAACTGCAAATTGGCCAATGTAAAACTTTTTCTCAACTCGGAATTTTACCCATATGATGACCTGAACTTGGACTTTGACAAGAATAAGCATGCCATCTTGTATCACATGTATACACAATTCCGTAAATCATATTATGGGTATAGTTGCAACGAGGCATTATTCACCGTGGCTGAATTTTTACAATTTGGCCCCCTCGTGGTAATTGATTGCTCGCGACAAAATGAGTCGATCAAGAATGGCACCGTGGACGTGCGCATAGAATTCGAGTGTAAAGAGAATGTGCCTGCAAATACTACAGCCTACTGTCTGATTCTACACGATAGAGTGGTTGAATACAATCCATTGACAAACATGGTGCGCAAAATAAATTAAATTACCACGCTACTTGCCCGCCCTCTCCTGTACGAAATTCGCAAAAAAATTTCATTGTGAAAATCGAGATGTTTTACGAGAAAGACTGCATTCTCTCGTCTGTCTTGGAAGCGAGTGGACCTCCAAATTGTATCGATAATGGCTGTACCAACGTTCGTTGACATGCAAGGGTTCATCGTTGATGGAAGATTTGTCGTCAAGGAAGTGGCTGTCCTACGAATGGGAACAATTCTCTCGCACTATATTTTTGTGAGTTCGATGCCGCATTATCTTCTTTCGAAATCTGACAAATCAAGCATCCGCTGGTTAACGGCGAAACATCATGGGTAACGCTGGGACGATGGAGAAGTTCCATACAGTATGGCTAAACGGCTAATTTCGAAAGCTGTAGCTGATGCGATCGATGAAGAAGAGGATGACACGTGCCATGTCGTATATGTTAAAGGGCTGCAGAAACGCGACTGGCTTGCGGATTTCCTCGATGAAAGTATGAGAGCAGACGCGGTCATCGAGACGCTGGACATTGACTACGAGGATATCAAATCTCTAAATAAGCTAAATGTAGTTAATACTCTGCGATGTGGCAGACACGCGAAACACTGTGCCATGCAAAATGTATTTAAAATATTCAACTGGTGGTCTAAACACCAGGGAAATTCATAAATAAAATATAATCAATTTTTTAAAGCGTATAATTTTCTTCACCCTCACCCAACCCAACCTCATGCGTTTGATGTCCGCTAGATTAAGACGATACTTATGCAGAAGTCGTTCGATACACGTTCGATACCCGATCAAAGCCATTCGATGCATGATCAAAGTGTCTAAAGAAGAAGGGAAAAAGATGCGTGGGAATAAGGAGAGGATGGTCTACGAAGAAGAAATGTGCAGTTTGTGAAAATGAATGCGGAGAACAACAGCATCGTACTTTTGCAAAGCTATGCACTTCTCGATTTCATGATAGGAGGGGGTTTTTACATGTGAGAGCTAGGAGATGCAGCGAGACCAGTCGTCTGTTAATTGTGGAAGGCGAACAGTCTGATTTTTAATCGTTAGACATTTGTGCAATTTGTGTAATTTGTGTGGGACAATTTTTTTCTTGTGCTAGAAAAAATGGGATTACAATTCATCGCCCCGGAGTATGACTCATTGGTATGTACAATATATTTTGACATTATTCGTCTTTAACCATTGAAATCGAGCGAGATTAAAATCAAGTGGACATGTTAATGTGTAATGGTGTTCTATGCTTTAGTATTCACCATCGCCATCGCCATCGCCATCGCCACCGCCATCGCCATCGCAATCGCCATCGCCGTCGCCACCACCCCGTTCGCCGTCGCCGACGACTTCGCCGCCTTCGCCGCCTCCGCAGGTATGTAGTTTGCATTGTTTTGCATGTTTCATGTTTATTATGTTTGATATGTGTCATATTTATTATGTTTGTGTATCTGTTCTAGGACCGTGTGCCTATGATTATAATGGCGCTCATGGCGCGGGTTCTGGCAGGGGAGGCTGAGGCTGCACCCCTAGCGGTGCATATGCAGCGCTCGGGCCTGGTATTCGGGTCTAGGATGGCGGCCAGATTGCGACGGCCCTGGGTACCTTACCACCAAATGGGGCCCCTGCGACGTCCGCAGCCCCCATCGCCACCATCGCCTCCCTGGATCGATGTGAGGAGGCCGCAGCCATCGCTTCAGGAGCCCCTATCACCTCCATGGCAGTTCGAGGGGGTGATGTTGTCGTCATCGTCCTCGGCGTCATCATCACCGCCACCGTCGCGGCAGTTAACACCACCGCCGCGGTGGTCGCCGCCCCCCGCATGGATGGAAGAGGGGCTCGTGACGCCACCTCTGCAATTGTCATCCGACGAGGAGGATATTTAAATTCTTTTTCATTTTTTTTCTTTTGTTATCTCATGTATTTCATCCTTATTAACTATTTTATTATTACTATTCATATTACTATTATTATATTATATTCACTATTACTATTACTATTCATTCATTATTTGTAACAATATATTATCATTTTTAAACACATATTATTTCTCCATTTTATTCACCCGTCTTCCTTCTCCTTTCGCTGTCTAATTTTAAGATTCGGTGTAAGATTTAGCGTTCACAATGATATTATACTACATGCAACACATGTCGAGACTTTTATCCTTGAGTTCGAAGTCGTTCAATATCCGTTTGATATACGTTCTAAAACGTTCAATACCCGTTCGATACGTATTCAAAGTGATGTGGTCTTGTCGCATGATGTGTCAAAGAAGAAGGGAAAGAAGATGCGTGTGAATAAGGAAAGGATGGTCAGCGAAAATGAATGTGAAGAACAACAGCATCTCACTTTTGCAAAGCTACGCACTTCTCGATTTCATTATAGGAGTTTGCATGCGAGAGCCTGGAGATGCAGCGAGACCAGTTGTCTTCAAACATCAAAGGCGAACAGTCTGAATTTTAATAAAAATTATGGGATATTGGAGGCCGCCCTCCATTTATGATTCAATATTTTGACATTTATCGCGTTTAACTGTTGAAACCAAGTGCTCTTAAATCAGGTGTTCGTATCAATATTTTACCATGAGTTTCTATGTCTAGGGCTCACACCGTCCCCACCCCCATCACCATCCCCATCGCCACCACGTGGGCCGTCACCTCCAGCACCGCCGTCGCCTACGTGGTCGAGCGATTGGGGATCGCCGCGGCCGTCGCCGCAGCCGTCGCCACCACCCCGTTCGCCGTCACCGTCGCCGCATCCACAGGTATGTAATACTTTTCATTGTTTTATGTGTTTCATGTTTATTATGTTTAATGTGTCAGTATTGTAGTGGCGGAAAACCGTCCGAGTATGGGTGAAACGGGCGTATGGGTTTGAATGCGTGGTGGGGATCGGCGACGGAGTGGCAACGTGGGCCACGCGAGACGGCAGAGACTAAGAACGAACGACGCGCGTACGACACGCGGAACGACGAGCACGCGACGCTGATTTCTTTATGTTTACCTTTTTCATTGTACATTTATATTTTTAACGTAAATACATATTTTCATATATATATTGACTGTATCCCGATCCTACATTTGGGGGCTCAGCCGGGATTCGAACGGTGATTCGAACAGTGATTTGGACAGAGATTGAATAGTGACTGCATTTTGTGACTTTCGTGCAAGTGTGAAAAATGTCATCGGATGGTGAAGATGTTAATAACACTATCCGCGATACCAACGTTACCGTGGATGGGATACACGTCGACAGCATGAAGGTGGAAGAGTTGAAGACCGAATTAAAAAGACGCAAGCTGAAAACGACAGGAAACAAAGCGGCTCTCGCGACGAGATTGAAAACAGCGTTGACTCTCGACAGCGAAAGGGACGATTCCGACGCACCTGACGACGATGAAGATGCGCAAGCGACCGACGAAGCACGGAGGTATATTCCTACCTTCAAGGACGTAGAAGAATCCATGAATGTATTCTCCGCAGATGATGACAAAAGCTTTGAACAGTGGCTTTCAGATTTTGAAAATATGTCGAAGTTATGTGCGTGGAGTGACATTCAAAAGGTGATATACGCGAAAAGACTTTTACGAGGCTCGGCAAGGATGTTCGTATATTTTGCCAAATGTGGTGCGACGTGGGATAAACTAAGAGCCGCATTAGAGACCGAATTTTCGCAGTAATAAAAACAAATCAGTAAACAGTAATAAAATCCATAAAGAGCTCAGTAAGAGAAAGAAGAAAGCCGATGAATCGTACCACCAATATGTTTATGCGATACTTGAGATCGCGACCCAGGCGAACATGGAGATCGCCGCGATCATTCAGTACATCATAGATGGCATCGAGGACGAGGAACATAACAAATCTATCTTATACGGTGCCACCACAATTGGAGAACTGAAACTCAAGCTGGAACAGTATGAAGTTATGAAATCCAACGTGAAGAAAAGACAGCGACCGGACGAAAGGGCGAAGATACAACCAACGTCAACGCCACGAACCTCGAAAACTGAGAAACGATGTTTCAACTGCGGTGCAAAGGACCACGTGAGTGCAAGCTGCCCATCGAAGGATAAAGGTGCCAAGTGTTTCCGATGCAACCAATTCGGACACATTTCGACGAAGTGTCCTGAAAACGACGCCACGAAGAAGAAGAACTGCAACGCAACCCAAGCCGGCAAGAAGGGGTACAACAAAGAAGTCGAGATAGGAGATCAAAAGGTAGTTGCGCTCATTGACACTGGAAGTGATCTCAGTCTTATCAGGTCAGAACAATATATTCAAATAGGTGCGCCTGCATTACTGAAGCGAACAATTCGATTCCGCGGTGTAGGTTCAGACAATAATTCGACTTTAGGCGAAACGCGCGTTGATGTTGTGATAGACGGTACTTCTTACAATGTAACATTGCATGTTATACCCGACTCTCTGATACAGCCGGGTTTAATTCTTGGTTCCGATTTCTTAGACACGGTAGAGGTTCATTTGAAAAACGGTAACGCTACAATTTCCAAATTGAAAGCGGATGTGCCGGACGTTTATAAAATAGATTGTATTGAAGACGACGAGACGATTGATTTAACGCACATAAAAGATTCTAAAACTAAAGCCGCGATAGAGGATGTCGTACGCAATTATCAGCCAAATAAAGTCCGCGAGGTAGGCGTTAAAATGCGCATTGTTTTAACAGATGATATACCGGTGTATCAGACCCCGCGGAGACTATCTCCAAAAGAAACGCTTCAGGTAGATGAGCATATACAAGCATGGCTCGACGATGACGTGATCCGACCATCTGATTCTGATTACGCTAGTCCAGTAGTGCTCGTAAAGAAAAAAAAGGAAAATGAAAAGGAAAAGACGAGACTTTGCATTGACTTTCGCAAATTAAATAAAAAGATTGTTAAAGACAGGTACCCACTACCTGTGATTGAGGATCAAATAGATAAGTTACAAGGCGCCAAAGTTTATAGTCTTTTAGATTTACAGAACGGATTCTTTCATGTCCCGGTGGAGGAAGAGAGTATAAAATATACGTCTTTTGTCGTTCCAAACGGGCAGTATGAATTCAAACGTATGCCTTTCGGTTTGTGCAACGCACCCTCGGTATTTCAAAGATTTATTAACGCTGTATTCAGAGAACACATTGTAGATGGTACCGTACTAACTTATCTAGATGACTTGATTATACCATCGATGAATTACGAAGACGGTTTGGATAAATTAAGAATTATCCTATGCACGGCGAGCGAACACGGATTATTGCTGAATTGGAAGAAATGTAGATTCATGCAATCAAAAATATTGTACTTAGGCTATGAAATAGAAAATGGAACGATTATGCCGTCAACCGAAAAAACGATTGCCGTAGAAGGATTCCCGCGACCCGATAACGTTAAGTGTGTGCGTGGTTTCTTAGGACTGACGGGTTATTTTAGGAAGTTTATACCAGGATACTCGCTAATAGCTCGACCATTGACGGACTTATTGAAAAATGGTGTCAAGTTCACTTTCGGCGAAAATCAAATACGAGCGTTTGATCAGCTAAAGTCGCTTCTGATTAATAAACCTGTCTTGAAATTATATAGAATTGGCGCGGAGACAGAACTCCATACTGACGCATCTAAGTTCGGTTACGGGGCGATACTTTTACAAAGGGATAACGAAGATTGTATGTTTCATCCGATATATTACGCAAGCGGTAGAACTACGTCAGCAGAAGAGCGGTATACAAGTTATGAACTCGAGGTGTTGGCCATTGTAAAAGCGCTGCGCAAATTTCGAGTATATCTGTTAGGCGAAAAGTTTAGGATAGTGACAGACTGTCAGGCTTTTGCAATGACGATGCAAAAGAAAGATCTTTGTGTGCGAGTGGCCAGATGGGCCCTTTTGTTGACGGAATTCGATTTCACAATCGAACACCGCTCGGCAAGAGGTATGCAACACGTTGATGGTCTAAGCCGTAACCCTATACCCGGCGTGATGTTTACACAAAGTGCCGACAGCATGACGGCCAGACTGAGAAAGGCGCAAGAAGAAGATAAAACTTTAAAAGATAATGCCGCGAGCGATAATTTTGTTCTGAGAAACGGTTTAATTTACAGAAATGTTGACGACGAGTTGCTTATTGTCGTGCCGAAAGCGATGCAGTTGGACGTAATCAGGCATGTTCACAGTCAGGGTCATTTTGCTGTCGACAAAACAGAAAAATTGTTAAAGCGAAATTTTTGGTTTGAAGATTCGCGATCAAAGGTTGAAAAAGTGGTGCGTAATTGCGTGGATTGTGTGTTAGCTGAGCGGAAATCGGGGAAACAGGAGGGTTTATTACACCCAATTGATAAAGGGGAAACCCCCTTAGATACGTATCACATTGATCACCTTGGTCCGATGCCTTCGACGCGTAAGAGTTATCATTTTATCTTTGTGGTTGTTGATGCATTTTCAAAATTCACGTGGTTCTATCCAACCAAGTCAACGGGTACCGCGGAAATTCTCGACCGGCTCAGGAAACAGTCGGCGATATTCGGCAATCCGAGGAGGATAATCTCGGATCAAGGTACCGCTTTCACTTCCAATAGTTTTAAGGAATATTGCAATGAGGAAAGTATAAAACATAGTACTATAGTCACAGGCGTGCCACGAGGGAACGGACAGGTCGAGCGGATCAATAGAATATTAATTCCCCTACTAACGAAACTATCGGCTCCTAAGCCTGAAGAATGGTTTAAACACGTGCCCTCAGCGCAACAATATATAAACAATGTTCCAACTAGAAGTACTGGTGTCTCCCCATTTTACCTCCTCACAGGAACGAGGATGAGAATTAAAGATGATCCTCACATCAGGGAACTGCTGGAGAACGAGGCTGTCACTGCATACGACGAACGACGAGACGACTTGCGACAACAAGCGAAGGAGAACATTGGCAAGATACAGGCTGAGAATCGGAAACATTTTAATAGACGGCGCAAGGAAGCGACGACTTATCAAGAAGGTGATTTGGTCGCGATAAAAAGGACCCAGTTCGGGACGGGACTAAAGTTTCATTCAAAATTTCTGGGCCCTTATCGGATTACGAAGGTGCTACGTCACGACCGTTACGTGGTACAGAAGATTGGCGAAGGTGAGGGACCACAAAGGACGTCGACATCCGCAGATCACATGAAGCCATGGCCAATGAGTATTGAATAAGCGAAGAATGTCGTTAATAAACATCTGGGGGCAGATGTTTCGTGTGGATGGCCGAGTGTAGTGGCGGAAAACCGTCCGAGTATGGGTGAAACGGGCGTATGGGTTTGAATGCGTGTTGGAGATCGGCGACGGAGTGGCAACGTGGGCCACGCGAGACGGCAGAGACTAAGAACGAACGACGCGCGTACGACACGCGGAACGACGAGCACGCGACGCTGATTTCTTTATGTTTACCTTTTTCATTGTACATTTATATTTTTAACGTAAATACATATTTTCATATATATATTGACTGTATCCCGATCCTACAGTATTATATTGATGTGTCTGTGTTCTAGGCACCGACGTATGGGGCTGCGCGGCTGCGGACTTATGGGGGTGCCCGGGTGCGGTTGCACGCACCGCGGTCGGGGGCCCTGCGGCGGTCGCGGTCTTGTAGGGGTGCGCGGGTGCGGTTGCACGCACCGCGGTCGGGGGCCCTGCGGCGGTCGCGGTCTTGTAGGGGTGCGTGGGTGCGGTTATATGCACCGCGGTCGGGGGCCCTGCGGCGGCCGCGCCCCCTGCCCTCACCTCCATCACCCCCCCTCGCCCGCCAATAGTTTTTATATTCTTTTATATTCTTTACTTTTATATTACATTCTATTTTATATTACATTTCTATTTACTTTTATTTTTATATTTTATATTTTATATCAATTTATATTTGTATTATTCAATCTTTTTTTTTATGTAACAATATATATATCTTAAACACATATTCTGTCTCGCCTCCTAATTCTAAGATTTATAGACACTGCATAAATCTATTTCGTTCTTCGCGCCGCATGTCACATAATGGTTTGGAAAAATATTTGGGGGTGGGCCAAGGTCATTCTCTCGCTCGGAAAAAATTTCCGGTGGTGGATCGGGGTTTAAAAAAGTTCTCGGGGGTCATTCACTCCCTCTTAAAAGTTTTCGGCGGTGGGTCCGGTCTACGCGGCGGCTCGGCCTGGAGTGATCCCCTCCATCATCGCAGCTTCCCCCACTCCGCGGCTCGTGCGCGCGCAATCGGTTTTCCTCTCCCCGCAGGCCCCGCGCCCATGTTTCCCTCCGCCGCGCTCCCCCGCGCGCCCTCACTTCCCCCCGCCCCCGCGCTCCCCTCGGAGGACCTGGGTTGGAAACGGCATTACCATACTACTTTGGTGCCCAGCGTAGGCACCAGGCGGTTATACGTAAGAGGCGCTGCATGGAGGAATAATTATTTAATAAATAATTATTTTCTGATTTCATACCAGTAACCAGATGGGACACGACTCTGGCCCCCAAATCGGTGGTCTCATCTTGGACTCCAGGGTCGGTCAACCAGTGGGGAGCCTCGGTGAGCCAAGCAGGACCCTTCCACCATAACCCGAAGTCAGTTAGTTGTTGAGGCGCTATGCCTCTGGACGCACAGTCAGCTGGGTTCTCGTTCCCAGCCACATGGTGCCAACGGGCATTAGGGAGTTCTCGTTGGATCTCCGCTACTCGGTTTGCCACGTACGTCTTCCACTTTGACGGGTGGCCTCGAATCCAATCCAATACGATCCTTGAATCGCTCCATAGGTGAGTCGCTACGTTGTCCAGCTCCAATGTTCCTCTAATAGTGGTCACGAGACGACTCAATAATGCCGCAGCGCATAACTCTAGCCTCGGGAGCGTGACCCGTTGAAGAGGGGCGACCTTGGTCTTTGCAGTGACCAAGTACGACTGCGTGCTGTCATCGTGGCTCACGATGCTTAAGTACAGTACAGCAGCGTAGGCTCTCTCCGAAGCGTCAGCGAAACCGTGGAGTTCTACATCTTTGGCTCGGGGATGAAGTCCTATCCAACGAGGCACCCGGATATCGGTCAGGCTCGGCAGGTCCATCAGGAACTGGGTCCACTTCCGATCATCAGTTGGTGGCAGGGTGGTATCCCAGTCTATTTTTAAAAGCCAAAGGGATTGCAAGAATATTTTTGCCGTTACAGTTACCGGCGCCAGCAAACCCAGTGGATCGAAGATTCGAGCTACACGGGACAGGACCGTTCGCCTGGTGGTAGCAGAGGCAACGGGGTCCTTCTCCACCTGGACCTGGAACTCGTCTTTGCGTACGCTCCAGTGGACCCCCAGCGCCGTGTGAAGCAGGCCATCCTCCCAGTGGACGGCCGACGGCGCCTCTTCTCCTGGGGAATCCTCTAGTAAGATGGGTGAGTTCGACACCCACTTTCGCAAATTAAACCCGCCCGCCCTGCAGAGCTGGCGCAGCTCTGTCTTAATGGCTCGAGCTTCCGTCTCGTTGTCGGTTCCAGTCAGAACATCATCCATGTAGACGTCCCTCTCCATTATAGATGCAGCTCGTGGAAACCGGTGACGCTCATCCTGGGCCAGCTGGCGCAGCGTGCGGATGGCCAGGTAGGGAGCGCACGCGAGGCCGTAGGTGACTGTGTTCAGTTCATAATCCCCTACGACCTCCCCCTCGCGTGATCGCCACAGCAGTCGTTGAAAACGCCGATCCTCTGGGTGAACAACGATCTGGCGAAACATCTTCCCGATGTCGGCAGTCAGACATATTCGATGCGTTCGCCAGCGCAAAAGTACCTAGAGGAGGCTCGGCAGCAGGTTGGGCCCCACCATTAGGAGGTCGTTCAGCGATTTCCCGGAACTTGTAGGGTAGGAGCCTTTGAACACGACCCTCAACTTCGTAGTGGTGCTGCTCGCCTTGAGGACCCCATGGTGTGGCAGGTAGTAGCAATCACTGTCTAAATAAGATTTCCTGGATTTAGACATGTGAGTTAATTCCACATACTCACGCAGGAAAGACTGGTACGCCATCTTAAAGTCGGGGTTCCGACTGCATTTTGTCTCCATCCTTTGGAGCATCCGGGCGGCCCCGGCCCGGGACTCGCCCAGGCCTTGCATCTCCTTAACTGGCAGACGCACCATATATCGGCCAGACGGCAGCCGCTGGTGAGTGGCAGCGAAGTGCTCTTCGCACGCCTGATTCTCTGTATTGAGCGGCGCAATCAGTTTTACCTCCTCTTGTTCCCAGAAGCGTTGTATCAGCGGATTAAGGTCCTCGTACCTCGTGCATTGGAGCGTCACGAGCCCCTTCGACGCACGTGGGTCGATGCTGGCCAGAGGTGTGGCGATGCCGGAGATGATCCAACCCAAGGACGTCTTCTGAGCGATGGGCTCGCCCTCGCGTCCCCGTCGGAATCCGTCTTCCAAAATCAGGGAATAGATGTCAGCACCCAAGAGGACATCGATCTGAGCGCCATCCATAAAGTTCGGGTCAGCCAGTGGGAGATTGCGCAGGTGATCCCAAACTTCCTTCTTCGGATTGGTTGGTGGAGAGTACGCCGTGATACGCGGCATCACCAACGCCGTTGTTGACTGCCGTGATCCTTCACCGCCATGTGGAGTGATCTCCAGCTGGACACTCCCCTTCACTCGCTCCGTCCGTTGGTTGCCAATGCCGATCACACACACGTTCGATGGTCTCCTTGGTAGACGCAGTAATTGAACTAATGTTTCCATAGCCAGGGAGACCTCGCTACCCTGGTCAATCAGGGCCCACTTCCCCAAACAATTGAAACAAAGACGCTTCGCCATTAGCGCCTCCTTCCTCTCTCTAGCAGTTTTAGCCTTATAATCCTTACAATGTAGTATAAAGTGCTCCCCTCCACAGAGATTGCACTGGTCTTGGAAGGTTTGAGTTGCGCTCACCTGATTGACCTTGACCGGTTTCGGCGCACCAGCGGGTTTCGGCGCACCAGCAGGCTTCGAACTGTGTCCGGCATGTTCTTTCCGTTGTTCCTCTAAGGCCTCCACAGTATTCAAGCGTCCCTCCAGAAATGCTTTCAACTGATTATAGGTTGAAGGGGTCTTCTCTTGGCCAAGTAGCGTCTCCCATTCTCGCCGAGATTGGGGATCCAGTCGATTCACCACCAAGTGTACTAGCCAATCGCCGGTGGCGTCGAAGGGCCTCTTCATGGCTGTAAGGGCTTCTACAGAATCGCATAAGGTATAATACAAGCTCTTAAGTTCCGTCCCGGACTCACGTGTTAGCGTGGGTAAATTAAATATGGCCGCCATCAAGGACTTGATCGCCAACCGCTGGTTGTCGTAACGGTCTTCCAGCATTTTCCAGGCGGCTTCAAAATTCTCTTCACGCACCGGCATATTGAGCAGGAGTCTCGCAGCATCGCCGGTAAGGGCACCCCGTAAATAATGTAGGCGCTCAGCATTGGATAAGGTGGTGTTTTGATTTACGAGGGACCTGAACAAACCTTGAAAAGATGGCCAGCTTTTGTGTTGGCCGTCGAAATTCGGCAGTGGAATTTTGGGAAACGATGTTTTCGGGCGCCCGACTCCCGTGTCCGCGGATATAAGCTCTAGAGTGCGAGCTAACGACATTTCCCTTTTGTCGATCTCCTCTAATTTATCCAATAACAGAGCCTCCTGCGTAAGGAACGTCTCCTCTATCGCATCAAGTACAGTTTCCGTAAAGTAAGGATCGTCCTTTATCACGGGTTCGTCGGCCATAGCAGCTAGCTCGTCGTGCTGGGCTTCGAATTTGGCCCAATTTTTTCGAAGCGCCTCCAGTCGCGAAGTTACATTCCCCTTCGTTATATTATTGGCTCCCAGCTTCTTTAAATTATCGTACGTGCGCGTGATTCTACCTTTTAAGTCGCGTTGACTCTATAATATGGCTCATTGTTCCAGAGGTCACGCACGACGGTTAAGAACAACACGCGCGAGGAATCCCGAACGTTCCAGAAACACCAAATCCAAACGGCGCCGCTCCGGCTCGAAGGACCAAAAAATGTTAGCAGAATTACACGGATAGCGCACGTGGGAACGATGGGAAACTCACGAGAGATAATTGTTATATTCTAATCAGTAATTATAAGGTCTATATATGTCTATTTACAGTATTTACAATAAAGCACTGGTTTGTATTAATATTATGGACTGTATGGTTTACGATCGATTTAGTCGCGTCCTACGCTGTAGGATTTCTTTAAGTAATGCACGAGGAATCGGCCCGATTCCGTACAATCAAGCGAGTAACGAATTATAGAGAGAGAAGCGATTTAGTGATACCTTGCAGACGGCTCGTCGATCAGTAGATCGAGGAATTCGTTGCCGAATTCCTCGAATCCTCGTGCTCTCCCCCTTTCATCGATCGCAGATCCATGGAAGGGAGACCCGATCGCCGCTCCACATGGGCTAGAGTGGGGGGCCAGAATTCGTTGCGGATACTAGGTTCGCTCGATCTCGGGAGATGGCGCGTAAGGTACGATTTCTCGAAAGCGCTGACACCAGGTCACTTTTTAGTCGGCGAAGCAGTCACCGCAATTCCCGAACCGGGACTGGAGCAGCTCCCAGACAGTCGGCTTTCTCGGTGGCAGTTGGTGCAAAAAATGCAGCAGCATTTCTGGCGCTTGTGGTCGCGCGACTATCTAAATACCTTACAAACGAAGGGTAAGTGGAGTCGCGTTCGGACGACGATTCGTGAGGGCGATCTGTGCTTGATCAAAAGCGAACTGCAGCCGCCCTCGCGATGGCCCCTGGCTCGAGTTCTTAAAACTCATCCAGGTCCTGATGGCCTCATACGAGTTCTTACACTCAAGACGGCGACGTCTGAGCTCACTCGCCCTTTAAACAAATTGATTCCCTTACCGTTTGCTGCCACTGCGGAGGTCGATGCTGGGAGCTCACAAGGTGACGTTGGCGATTGACTAAGATCGACTTAACCTGGTCACTTCACTCCGGCCCGCGTCTTAGATCTCGATTTACGTCCCTCTTCGCGCATAATTATCTTTAATTTTAATTACTTTTATTATTTCTTTTAACGATCTTCAATTTTTTTTTGTCACACATTCACTTGTATTCACTTCACTCTACAGCGACGCGCTCTCGATTTCGTCAGAAATGTGACGAGACGGGCGGGAATGTTTGGGATTGGTCGCAGCGATACGACCAATCACGCCTATGCTCTGCATCAGCGTGCAGCGCGCAATTTGAACGTGATTCGGCTACCGATGTAGCTGCTGGGCGATCGCGGTGACGGCCTGGTCGAGCCGTCTCGAGATTGACGCCCGGACTAATTAGCTATTGTTTTCCCCACTAAGTACCTTTGTCTCGCGTGATGTACGTGGATCGCGTTGATTGGCCAGGTGTTTGCTCTCCCGAATCGGTGGCTTGGCCCATGCCGTCTCCGCGATCGCTCTCTTCTCGGTGAATCGCGCTACGGTAAACACCTCTATTATCGCAGTCGCGTAAACAAAGAGCTATCGGCGCTCCGATAATTTCTCCACGTGCTTGGAACCGCTAAAGATTGTTTTATGATGTAAAATTGAGTTATTTGTATTAAGTTAGTGCTCAAAGTTCGGATACAAAACAGAAAAGTCTTGTGTTTCGTAAAACGTGCTCGTTTATTGCGTCGCCATTACTTACGTTTAAATCTACAATTAGCCTACTCTTAATTCTATATTATATTACTTAAATCGTATTACTATCTCGTGTTTAAATAAAGGTGAGAACGTAGGTGCTCCGCGTTCAAGCTTTAACACATATATATATATTTTTTTTTATTTTCTTTTATATATTTATTGAGTTTTATATTGTGTTGTATTTTATTATCTATTTTAATTGTATTTTTATATTTTTATATTTTTAATTTCATTTATATTCATTTATATTTATTTTTTTATATTGTATTTTATCTTATATTATTTTATATTTTTATTTTATTTTATTTTATTTTATTTTATTTTATTTTATTTTATTTTATTTTATTTTATTTTATTTTATTTTATTTTATTTTATTTTATTTCGTTTCGTTTCGTTTCGTTTCGTTTCGTTTCGTTTCGTTTCGTTTCGTTTCGTTTCGTTTCGCTTCGCTTCGCTTCGCTTCGCATCGCTTCGCATCGCTTCGCATCGCTTCGCATCGCATCGCATCGCATCGCTTCGCTTCGCATCGCATCGCATCGCTTCGCATCGTTTCGTTCTCGTTCTCGTTCTCGTTCTCGCTCTCGCTCTCGCTCTCGCTCTCGCTCTCGCTCTCGCTCTCGCTCTCGATCTCGCTCTCGCTCTCGCTCTCGCTCTCGCTCTCGCTCTCGCTCTCGCTCTCGCTCTCGCTCTCGATCTCGATCTCGTTCTCGTTCTCGTTCTCGTTCTCGTTCTCGTTCTCGTTCTCGTTCTCGTTCTCGTTCTCGTTCTCGTTCTCGTTCTCGTTCTCGTTCTCGTTCTCGTTCTCGTTCTCGTTCTCGATCTCGATCCCGATCCCGTTCCCGTTCCCGTTCCCGTTCCCGTTCCCGTTCCCGTTCCCGTTCCCGTTCCCGTTCCCGTTCCCGCTCTCGCTCTCGCTCTCGCTCTCGATCTCGATCTCGTTCTCGTTCTCGTTCTCGTTCTCGTTCTCGTTCTCGATCTCGATCCCGTTCCCGTTCCCGTTCCCGTTCCCGTTCCCGTTCCCGTTCCCGTTCCCGTTCCCGTTCCCGTTCCCGTTCCCGTTCCCGTTCCCGTTCCCGATCCCGTTCCCGTTCCCGTTCCCGTTCCCGTTCCCGTTCCCGTTCCCGTTCCCGTTCCCGTTCCCGTTCCCGTTCCCGTTCCCGTTCCCGTTCCCGTTCCCGTTCCCGTTCCCGTTCCCGTTCCCGTTCCCGTTCCCGTTCCCGTTCCCGTTCCCGTTCCCGTTCCCGTTCCCGTTCCCGTTCCCGTTCCCGTTCCCGTTCCCGTTCCCGTTCCCGTTCCCGATCCCGTTCCCGTTCCCGTTCCCGTTCCCGTTCCCGTTCCCGTTCCCGTTCCCGTTCCCGTTCCCGTTCCCGTTCCCGTTCCCGTTCGCGTTCGCGTTCGCGTTCCCGTTCCCGTTCCCGCTCCCGCTCCCGCTCCCGCTCCCGCTCTCGCTCCCGCTCTCGCTCTCGCTCTCGCTCTCGCTCTCGCTCTCGCTCTCGCTCTCGCTCTCGCTCTCGCTCCCGCTCCCGCTCCCGCTCTCGCTCTCGCTCTCGCTCTCGCTCTCGCTCTCGCTCTCGCTCCCGCTCCCGCTCCCGCTGCTGGTTCTGGTTCTGGTTCTGGTTCTGGTTCTGGTTCTGGTTCTGGTTCTGGTTCTGCTTCTGCTTCTGGTTCTGCTTCTGCTTCTGGTTCTGGTTCTGGTTCTGGTTCTGGTTCTGGTTCTGGTTCTGGTTCTGGTTCTGGTTCTGGTTCTGGTTCTGGTTCTGGTTCTGGTTCTGGTTCTGGTTCTGGTTCTGGTTCTGGTTCTGGTTCTGGTTCTGGTTCTGGTTCTGGTTCTGGTTCTGGTTCTGGTTCTGGTTCTGGTTCTGGTTCTGGTTCTGGTTCTGGTTCTGGTTCTGGTTCTGGTTCTGGTTCTGGTTCTGGTTCTGGTTCTGGTTCTGGTTCTGGTTCTGGTTCTGGTTCTGGTTCTGGTTCTGGTTCTGGTTCTGGTTCTGGTTCTGGTTCTGGTTCTGGTTCTGGTTCTGGTTCTGGTTCTGGTTCTGGTTCTGGTTCTGGTTCTGGTTCTGGTTCTGGTTCTGGTTCTGGTTCTGGTTCTGGTTCTGGTTCTGGTTCTGGTTCTGGTTCTGGTTCTGGTTCTGGTTCTGGTTCTGGTTCTGGTTCTGGTTCTGGTTCTGGTTCTGGTTCTGGTTCTGGTTCTGGTTCTGGTTCTGGTTCTGGTTCTGGTTCTGGTTCTGGTTCTGGTTCTGGTTCTGGTTCTGGTTCTGGTTCTGGTTCTGGTTCTGGTTCTGGTTCTGGTTCTGGTTCTGGTTCTGGTTCTGGTTCTGGTTCTGGTTCTGGTTCTGGTTCTGGTTCTGGTTCTGGTTCTGGTTCTGGTTCTGGTTCTGGTTCTGGTTCTGGTTCTGGTTCTGGTTCTGGTTCTGGTTCTGGTTCTGGTTCTGGTTCTGGTTCTGGTTCTGGTTCTGGTTCTGGTTCTGGTTCTGGTTCTGGTTCTGGTTCTGGTTCTGGTTCTGGTTCTGGTTCTGGTTCTGGTTCTGGTTCTGGTTCTGGTTCTGGTTCTGGTTCTGGTTCTGGTTCTGGTTCTGGTTCTGGTTCTGGTTCTGGTTCTGGTTCTGGTTCTGGTTCTGGTTCTGGTTCTGGTTCTGGTTCTGGTTCTGGTTCTGGTTCTGGTTCTGGTTCTGGTTCTGGTTCTGGTTCTGGTTCTGGTTCTGGTTCTGGTTCTGGTTCTGGTTCTGGTTCTGGTTCTGGTTCTGGTTCTGGTTCTGGTTCTGGTTCTGGTTCTGCTTCTGCTTCTGCTTCTGCTTCTGCTTCTGCTTCTGCTTCTGCTTCTGCTTCTGCTTCTGCTTCTGCTTCTGCTTCTGCTTCTGCTTCTGCTTCTGCTTCTGCTTCTGCTTCTGCTTCTGCTTCTGCTTCTGCTTCTGCTTCTGCTTCTGCTTCTGCTTCTGCTTCTGCTTCTGCTTCTGCTTCTGCTTCTGCTTCTGCTTCTGCTTCTGCTTCTGCTTCTGCTTCTGCTTCTGCTTCTGCTTCTGCTTCTGCTTCTGCTTCTGCTTCTGCTTCTGCTTCTGCTTCTGCTTCTGCTTCTGCTTCTGCTTCTGCTTCTGCTTCTGCTTCTGCTTCTGCTTCTGCTTCTGCTTCTGCTTCTGCTTCTGCTTCTGCTTCTGCTTCTGCTTCTGCTTCTGCTTCTGCTTCTGCTTCTGCTTCTGCTTCTGCTTCTGCTTCTGCTTCTGCTTCTGCTTCTGCTTCTGCTTCTGCTTCTGCTTCTGCTTCTGCTTCTGCTTCTGCTTCTGCTTCTGCTTCTGCTTCTGCTTCTGCTTCTGCTTCTGCTTCTGCTTCTGCTTCTGCTTCTGCTTCTGCTTCTGCTTCTGCTTCTGCTTCTGCTTCTGCTTCTGCTTCTGCTTCTGCTTCTGCTTCTGCTTCTGCTTCTGCTTCTGCTTCTGCTTCTGCTTCTGCTTCTGCTTCTGCTTCTGCTTCTGCTTCTGCTTCTGCTTCTGCTTCTGCTTCTGCTTCTGCTTCTGCTTCTGCTTCTGCTTCTGCTTCTGCTTCTGCTTCTGCTTCTGCTTCTGCTTCTGCTTCTGCTTCTGCTTCTGCTTCTGCTTCTGCTTCTGCTTCTGCTTCTGCTTCTGCTTCTGCTTCTGCTTCTGCTTCTGCTTCTGCTTCTGCTTCTGCTTCTGCTTCTGCTTCTGCTTCTGCTTCTGCTTCTGCTTCTGCTTCTGCTTCTGCTTCTGCTTCTGCTTCTGCTTCTGCTTCTGCTTCTGCTTCTGCTTCTGCTTCTGCTTCTGCTTCTGCTTCTGCTTCTGCTTCTGCTTCTGCTTCTGCTTCTGCTTCTGCTTCTGCTTCTGCTTCTGCTTCTGCTTCTGCTTCTGCTTCTGCTTCTGCTTCTGCTTCTGCTTCTGCTTCTGCTTCTGCTTCTGCTTCTGCTTCTGCTTCTGCTTCTGCTTCTGCTTCTGCTTCTGCTTCTGCTTCTGCTTCTGCTTCTGCTTCTGCTTCTGCTTCTGCTTCTGCTTCTGCTTCTGCTTCTGCTTCTGCTTCTGCTTCTGCTTCTGCTTCTGCTTCTGCTTCTGCTTCTGCTTCTGCTTCTGCTTCTGCTTCTGCTTCTGCTTCTGCTTCTGCTTCTGCTTCTGCTTCTGCTTCTGCTTCTGCTTCTGCTTCTGCTTCTGCTTCTGCTTCTGCTTCTGCTTCTGCTTCTGCTTCTGCTTCTGCTTCTGCTTCTGCTTCTGCTTCTGCTTCTGCTTCTGCTTCTGCTTCTGCTTCTGCTTCTGCTTCTGCTTCTGCTTCTGCTTCTGCTTCTGCTTCTGCTTCTGCTTCTGCTTCTGCTTCTGCTTCTGCTTCTGCTTCTGCTTCTGCTTCTGCTTCTGCTTCTGCTTCTGCTTCTGCTTCTGCTTCTGCTTCTGCTTCTGCTTCTGCTTCTGCTTCTGCTTCTGCTTCTGCTTCTGCTTCTGCTTCTGCTTCTGCTTCTGCTTCTGCTTCTGCTTCTGCTTCTGCTTCTGCTTCTGCTTCTGCTTCTGCTTCTGCTTCTGCTTCTGCTTCTGCTTCTGCTTCTGCTTCTGCTTCTGCTTCTGCTTCTGCTTCTGCTTCTGCTTCTGCTTCTGCTTCTGCTTCTGCTTCTGCTTCTGCTTCTGCTTCTGCTTCTGCTTCTGCTTCTGCTTCTGCTTCTGCTTCTGCTTCTGCTTCTGCTTCTGCTTCTGCTTCTGCTTCTGCTTCTGCTTCTGCTTCTGCTTCTGCTTCTGCTTCTGCTTCTGCTTCTGCTTCTGCTTCTGCTTCTGCTTCTGCTTCTGCTTCTGCTTCTGCTTCTGCTTCTGCTTCTGCTTCTGCTTCTGCTTCTGCTTCTGCTTCTGCTTCTGCTTCTGCTTCTGCTTCTGCTTCTGCTTCTGCTTCTGCTTCTGCTTCTGCTTCTGCTTCTGCTTCTGCTTCTGCTTCTGCTTCTGCTTCTGCTTCTGCTTCTGCTTCTGCTTCTGCTTCTGCTTCTGCTTCTGCTTCTGCTTCTGCTTCTGCTTCTGCTTCTGCTTCTGCTTCTGCTTCTGCTTCTGCTTCTGCTTCTGCTTCTGCTTCTGCTTCTGCTTCTGCTTCTGCTTCTGCTTCTGCTTCTGCTTCTGCTTCTGCTTCTGCTTCTGCTTCTGCTTCTGCTTCTGCTTCTGCTTCTGCTTCTGCTTCTGCTTCTGCTTCTGCTTCTGCTTCTGCTTCTGCTTCTGCTTCTGCTTCTGCTTCTGCTTCTGCTTCTGCTTCTGCTTCTGCTTCTGCTTCTGCTTCTGCTTCTGCTTCTGCTTCTGCTTCTGCTTCTGCTTCTGCTTCTGCTTCTGCTTCTGCTTCTGCTTCTGCTTCTGCTTCTGCTTCTGCTTCTGCTTCTGCTTCTGCTTCTGCTTCTGCTTCTGCTTCTGCTTCTGCTTCTGCTTCTGCTTCTGCTTCTGCTTCTGCTTCTGCTTCTGCTTCTGCTTCTGCTTCTGCTTCTGCTTCTGCTTCTGCTTCTGCTTCTGCTTCTGCTTCTGCTTCTGCTTCTGCTTCTGCTTCTGCTTCTGCTTCTGCTTCTGCTTCTGCTTCTGCTTCTGCTTCTGCTTCTGCTTCTGCTTCTGCTTCTGCTTCTGCTTCTGCTTCTGCTTCTGCTTCTGCTTCTGCTTCTGCTTCTGCTTCTGCTTCTGCTTCTGCTTCTGCTTCTGCTTCTGCTTCTGCTTCTGCTTCTGCTTCTGCTTCTGCTTCTGCTTCTGCTTCTGCTTCTGCTTCTGCTTCTGCTTCTGCTTCTGCTTCTGCTTCTGCTTCTGCTTCTGCTTCTGCTTCTGCTTCTGCTTCTGCTTCTGCTTCTGCTTCTGCTTCTGCTTCTGCTTCTGCTTCTGCTTCTGCTTCTGCTTCTGCTTCTGCTTCTGCTTCTGCTTCTGCTTCTGCTTCTGCTTCTGCTTCTGCTTCTGCTTCTGCTTCTGCTTCTGCTTCTGCTTCTGCTTCTGCTTCTGCTTCTGCTTCTGCTTCTGCTTCTGCTTCTGCTTCTGCTTCTGCTTCTGCTTCTGCTTCTGCTTCTGCTTCTGCTTCTGCTTCTGCTTCTGCTTCTGCTTCTGCTTCTGCTTCTGCTTCTGCTTCTGCTTCTGCTTCTGCTTCTGCTTCTGCTTCTGCTTCTGCTTCTGCTTCTGCTTCTGCTTCTGCTTCTGCTTCTGCTTCTGCTTCTGCTTCTGCTTCTGCTTCTGCTTCTGCTTCTGCTTCTGCTTCTGCTTCTGCTTCTGCTTCTGCTTCTGCTTCTGCTTCTGCTTCTGCTTCTGCTTCTGCTTCTGCTTCTGCTTCTGCTTCTGCTTCTGCTTCTGCTTCTGCTTCTGCTTCTGCTTCTGCTTCTGCTTCTGCTTCTGCTTCTGCTTCTGCTTCTGCTTCTGCTTCTGCTTCTGCTTCTGCTTCTGCTTCTGCTTCTGCTTCTGCTTCTGCTTCTGCTTCTGCTTCTGCTTCTGCTTCTGCTTCTGCTTCTGCTTCTGCTTCTGCTTCTGCTTCTGCTTCTGCTTCTGCTTCTGCTTCTGCTTCTGCTTCTGCTTCTGCTTCTGCTTCTGCTTCTGCTTCTGCTTCTGCTTCTGCTTCTGCTTCTGCTTCTGCTTCTGCTTCTGCTTCTGCTTCTGCTTCTGCTTCTGCTTCTGCTTCTGCTTCTGCTTCTGCTTCTGCTTCTGCTTCTGCTTCTGCTTCTGCTTCTGCTTCTGCTTCTGCTTCTGCTTCTGCTTCTGCTTCTGCTTCTGCTTCTGCTTCTGCTTCTGCTTCTGCTTCTGCTTCTGCTTCTGCTTCTGCTTCTGCTTCTGCTTCTGCTTCTGCTTCTGCTTCTGCTTCTGCTTCTGCTTCTGCTTCTGCTTCTGCTTCTGCTTCTGCTTCTGCTTCTGCTTCTGCTTCTGCTTCTGCTTCTGCTTCTGCTTCTGCTTCTGCTTCTGCTTCTGCTTCTGCTTCTGCTTCTGCTTCTGCTTCTGCTTCTGCTTCTGCTTCTGCTTCTGCTTCTGCTTCTGCTTCTGCTTCTGCTTCTGCTTCTGCTTCTGCTTCTGCTTCTGCTTCTGCTTCTGCTTCTGCTTCTGCTTCTGCTTCTGCTTCTGCTTCTGCTTCTGCTTCTGCTTCTGCTTCTGCTTCTGCTTCTGCTTCTGCTTCTGCTTCTGCTTCTGCTTCTGCTTCTGCTTCTGCTTCTGCTTCTGCTTCTGCTTCTGCTTCTGCTTCTGCTTCTGCTTCTGCTTCTGCTTCTGCTTCTGCTTCTGCTTCTGCTTCTGCTTCTGCTTCTGCTTCTGCTTCTGCTTCTGCTTCTGCTTCTGCTTCTGCTTCTGCTTCTGCTTCTGCTTCTGCTTCTGCTTCTGCTTCTGCTTCTGCTTCTGCTTCTGCTTCTGCTTCTGCTTCTGCTTCTGCTTCTGCTTCTGCTTCTGCTTCTGCTTCTGCTTCTGCTTCTGCTTCTGCTTCTGCTTCTGCTTCTGCTTCTGCTTCTGCTTCTGCTTCTGCTTCTGCTTCTGCTTCTGCTTCTGCTTCTGCTTCTGCTTCTGCTTCTGCTTCTGCTTCTGCTTCTGCTTCTGCTTCTGCTTCTGCTTCTGCTTCTGCTTCTGCTTCTGCTTCTGCTTCTGCTTCTGCTTCTGCTTCTGCTTCTGCTTCTGCTTCTGCTTCTGCTTCTGCTTCTGCTTCTGCTTCTGCTTCTGCTTCTGCTTCTGCTTCTGCTTCTGCTTCTGCTTCTGCTTCTGCTTCTGCTTCTGCTTCTGCTTCTGCTTCTGCTTCTGCTTCTGCTTCTGCTTCTGCTTCTGCTTCTGCTTCTGCTTCTGCTTCTGCTTCTGCTTCTGCTTCTGCTTCTGCTTCTGCTTCTGCTTCTGCTTCTGCTTCTGCTTCTGCTTCTGCTTCTGCTTCTGCTTCTGCTTCTGCTTCTGCTTCTGCTTCTGCTTCTGCTTCTGCTTCTGCTTCTGCTTCTGCTTCTGCTTCTGCTTCTGCTTCTGCTTCTGCTTCTGCTTCTGCTTCTGCTTCTGCTTCTGCTTCTGCTTCTGCTTCTGCTTCTGCTTCTGCTTCTGCTTCTGCTTCTGCTTCTGCTTCTGCTTCTGCTTCTGCTTCTGCTTCTGCTTCTGCTTCTGCTTCTGCTTCTGCTTCTGCTTCTGCTTCTGCTTCTGCTTCTGCTTCTGCTTCTGCTTCTGCTTCTGCTTCTGCTTCTGCTTCTGCTTCTGCTTCTGCTTCTGCTTCTGCTTCTGCTTCTGCTTCTGCTTCTGCTTCTGCTTCTGCTTCTGCTTCTGCTTCTGCTTCTGCTTCTGCTTCTGCTTCTGCTTCTGCTTCTGCTTCTGCTTCTGCTTCTGCTTCTGCTTCTGCTTCTGCTTCTGCTTCTGCTTCTGCTTCTGCTTCTGCTTCTGCTTCTGCTTCTGCTTCTGCTTCTGCTTCTGCTTCTGCTTCTGCTTCTGCTTCTGCTTCTGCTTCTGCTTCTGCTTCTGCTTCTGCTTCTGCTTCTGCTTCTGCTTCTGCTTCTGCTTCTGCTTCTGCTTCTGCTTCTGCTTCTGCTTCTGCTTCTGCTTCTGCTTCTGCTTCTGCTTCTGCTTCTGCTTCTGCTTCTGCTTCTGCTTCTGCTTCTGCTTCTGCTTCTGCTTCTGCTTCTGCTTCTGCTTCTGCTTCTGCTTCTGCTTCTGCTTCTGCTTCTGCTTCTGCTTCTGCTTCTGCTTCTGCTTCTGCTTCTGCTTCTGCTTCTGCTTCTGCTTCTGCTTCTGCTTCTGCTTCTGCTTCTGCTTCTGCTTCTGCTTCTGCTTCTGCTTCTGCTTCTGCTTCTGCTTCTGCTTCTGCTTCTGCTTCTGCTTCTGCTTCTGCTTCTGCTTCTGCTTCTGCTTCTGCTTCTGCTTCTGCTTCTGCTTCTGCTTCTGCTTCTGCTTCTGCTTCTGCTTCTGCTTCTGCTTCTGCTTCTGCTTCTGCTTCTGCTTCTGCTTCTGCTTCTGCTTCTGCTTCTGCTTCTGCTTCTGCTTCTGCTTCTGCTTCTGCTTCTGCTTCTGCTTCTGCTTCTGCTTCTGCTTCTGCTTCTGCTTCTGCTTCTGCTTCTGCTTCTGCTTCTGCTTCTGCTTCTGCTTCTGCTTCTGCTTCTGCTTCTGCTTCTGCTTCTGCTTCTGCTTCTGCTTCTGCTTCTGCTTCTGCTTCTGCTTCTGCTTCTGCTTCTGCTTCTGCTTCTGCTTCTGCTTCTGCTTCTGCTTCTGCTTCTGCTTCTGCTTCTGCTTCTGCTTCTGCTTCTGCTTCTGCTTCTGCTTCTGCTTCTGCTTCTGCTTCTGCTTCTGCTTCTGCTTCTGCTTCTGCTTCTGCTTCTGCTTCTGCTTCTGCTTCTGCTTCTGCTTCTGCTTCTGCTTCTGCTTCTGCTTCTGCTTCTGCTTCTGCTTCTGCTTCTGCTTCTGCTTCTGCTTCTGCTTCTGCTTCTGCTTCTGCTTCTGCTTCTGCTTCTGCTTCTGCTTCTGCTTCTGCTTCTGCTTCTGCTTCTGCTTCTGCTTCTGCTTCTGCTTCTGCTTCTGCTTCTGCTTCTGCTTCTGCTTCTGCTTCTGCTTCTGCTTCTGCTTCTGCTTCTGCTTCTGCTTCTGCTTCTGCTTCTGCTTCTGCTTCTGCTTCTGCTTCTGCTTCTGCTTCTGCTTCTGCTTCTGCTTCTGCTTCTGCTTCTGCTTCTGCTTCTGCTTCTGCTTCTGCTTCTGCTTCTGCTTCTGCTTCTGCTTCTGCTTCTGCTTCTGCTTCTGCTTCTGCTTCTGCTTCTGCTTCTGCTTCTGCTTCTGCTTCTGCTTCTGCTTCTGCTTCTGCTTCTGCTTCTGCTTCTGCTTCTGCTTCTGCTTCTGCTTCTGCTTCTGCTTCTGCTTCTGCTTCTGCTTCTGCTTCTGCTTCTGCTTCTGCTTCTGCTTCTGCTTCTGCTTCTGCTTCTGCTTCTGCTTCTGCTTCTGCTTCTGCTTCTGCTTCTGCTTCTGCTTCTGCTTCTGCTTCTGCTTCTGCTTCTGCTTCTGCTTCTGCTTCTGCTTCTGCTTCTGCTTCTGCTTCTGCTTCTGCTTCTGCTTCTGCTTCTGCTTCTGCTTCTGCTTCTGCTTCTGCTTCTGCTTCTGCTTCTGCTTCTGCTTCTGCTTCTGCTTCTGCTTCTGCTTCTGCTTCTGCTTCTGCTTCTGCTTCTGCTTCTGCTTCTGCTTCTGCTTCTGCTTCTGCTTCTGCTTCTGCTTCTGCTTCTGCTTCTGCTTCTGCTTCTGCTTCTGCTTCTGCTTCTGCTTCTGCTTCTGCTTCTGCTTCTGCTTCTGCTTCTGCTTCTGCTTCTGCTTCTGCTTCTGCTTCTGCTTCTGCTTCTGCTTCTGCTTCTGCTTCTGCTTCTGCTTCTGCTTCTGCTTCTGCTTCTGCTTCTGCTTCTGCTTCTGCTTCTGCTTCTGCTTCTGCTTCTGCTTCTGCTTCTGCTTCTGCTTCTGCTTCTGCTTCTGCTTCTGCTTCTGCTTCTGCTTCTGCTTCTGCTTCTGCTTCTGCTTCTGCTTCTGCTTCTGCTTCTGCTTCTGCTTCTGCTTCTGCTTCTGCTTCTGCTTCTGCTTCTGCTTCTGCTTCTGCTTCTGCTTCTGCTTCTGCTTCTGCTTCTGCTTCTGCTTCTGCTTCTGCTTCTGCTTCTGCTTCTGCTTCTGCTTCTGCTTCTGCTTCTGCTTCTGCTTCTGCTTCTGCTTCTGCTTCTGCTTCTGCTTCTGCTTCTGCTTCTGCTTCTGCTTCTGCTTCTGCTTCTGCTTCTGCTTCTGCTTCTGCTTCTGCTTCTGCTTCTGCTTCTGCTTCTGCTTCTGCTTCTGCTTCTGCTTCTGCTTCTGCTTCTGCTTCTGCTTCTGCTTCTGCTTCTGCTTCTGCTTCTGCTTCTGCTTCTGCTTCTGCTTCTGCTTCTGCTTCTGCTTCTGCTTCTGCTTCTGCTTCTGCTTCTGCTTCTGCTTCTGCTTCTGCTTCTGCTTCTGCTTCTGCTTCTGCTTCTGCTTCTGCTTCTGCTTCTGCTTCTGCTTCTGCTTCTGCTTCTGCTTCTGCTTCTGCTTCTGCTTCTGCTTCTGCTTCTGCTTCTGCTTCTGCTTCTGCTTCTGCTTCTGCTTCTGCTTCTGCTTCTGCTTCTGCTTCTGCTTCTGCTTCTGCTTCTGCTTCTGCTTCTGCTTCTGCTTCTGCTTCTGCTTCTGCTTCTGCTTCTGCTTCTGCTTCTGCTTCTGCTTCTGCTTCTGCTTCTGCTTCTGCTTCTGCTTCTGCTTCTGCTTCTGCTTCTGCTTCTGCTTCTGCTTCTGCTTCTGCTTCTGCTTCTGCTTCTGCTTCTGCTTCTGCTTCTGCTTCTGCTTCTGCTTCTGCTTCTGCTTCTGCTTCTGCTTCTGCTTCTGCTTCTGCTTCTGCTTCTGCTTCTGCTTCTGCTTCTGCTTCTGCTTCTGCTTCTGCTTCTGCTTCTGCTTCTGCTTCTGCTTCTGCTTCTGCTTCTGCTTCTGCTTCTGCTTCTGCTTCTGCTTCTGCTTCTGCTTCTGCTTCTGCTTCTGCTTCTGCTTCTGCTTCTGCTTCTGCTTCTGCTTCTGCTTCTGCTTCTGCTTCTGCTTCTGCTTCTGCTTCTGCTTCTGCTTCTGCTTCTGCTTCTGCTTCTGCTTCTGCTTCTGCTTCTGCTTCTGCTTCTGCTTCTGCTTCTGCTTCTGCTTCTGCTTCTGCTTCTGCTTCTGCTTCTGCTTCTGCTTCTGCTTCTGCTTCTGCTTCTGCTTCTGCTTCTGCTTCTGCTTCTGCTTCTGCTTCTGCTTCTGCTTCTGCTTCTGCTTCTGCTTCTGCTTCTGCTTCTGCTTCTGCTTCTGCTTCTGCTTCTGCTTCTGCTTCTGCTTCTGCTTCTGCTTCTGCTTCTGCTTCTGCTTCTGCTTCTGCTTCTGCTTCTGCTTCTGCTTCTGCTTCTGCTTCTGCTTCTGCTTCTGCTTCTGCTTCTGCTTCTGCTTCTGCTTCTGCTTCTGCTTCTGCTTCTGCTTCTGCTTCTGCTTCTGCTTCTGCTTCTGCTTCTGCTTCTGCTTCTGCTTCTGCTTCTGCTTCTGCTTCTGCTTCTGCTTCTGCTTCTGCTTCTGCTTCTGCTTCTGCTTCTGCTTCTGCTTCTGCTTCTGCTTCTGCTTCTGCTTCTGCTTCTGCTTCTGCTTCTGCTTCTGCTTCTGCTTCTGCTTCTGCTT